>OY725338.1:5443354-6670140 GCA_963243735.1 Neocrepidodera transversa
AATTAATTAATTAAATCTTTCGTAAAAAATATTATTAACGATAAAAATATTTTTATCACTAAAACAGCGTTAGCTAAAAATTAGAAAAAAAAACACCATTTTTATCTCTCCTACATAAAAAACCGCCCAAAAACATTTAGTAAGGATATTCAGACAAGTCGCCCGCCCACCAACCGCCACCGCGAGCCAAAATCTAAATCCATTCAAGTCATTGATCGCAATCACTGTGTGTAGTCATAAATAAAAGTAGATTAGAAGAGTAAAAAAAGCATGAAAATAATTCAACCCTTGCGACACGATCCGTTTGAACAGAATCAACCCCAGCGAGCACCCTTTTTTATTTTCCGATATTTTTTCTACCCGTTATGTTGTCCAACTTTTAATCAATTTCTTAAGATATATTATTAAGAGTAAAAATAGTAAGTAAAATTATATACCAATATTGGCTATAAAAAATTTAACATGTTTTCTGCAAATACAAATTAAATCAAATTAAAATTGTAAAAAAATAAATAACCACAGATCAAATTAAAAATAATAATAAAAAATTGGCTGTGTCGCCCCAAAACTTTCAGATCCGAATACTTTTTCAGATATTTAATGTTAAAGATTCAAACTCTGACATTTTTTAAATTTTTGACAGGTGACAGTTGGAGAAATAATTTTGACTGTTCTCAATTTCAAGGGCTTTCAAATGACATATTGCAAGTCAAATTCCGTGACATATTGCTTATGATATTTTTTTACATTAACACTTCCGTTCGACAGATGTCGTACAAAAATTAATATGATCTTAAGACGGATAACCCAAAACGCATACAAAAATTTCAGCTCAATCGGATTAAATGTGCGGCATCTACCGTGGAAGAATACAGACAGACACACAGACAGACAGATCTCCACCTGGAAATGGTCTTCATTGTCTCAGGGGACCTCAAAATGGATATTTCCACCTTTACTTTGAAAAAATTTTTTAGTTCGTTTACAATATTTTTCTGTCTCGGATGGTGGGTCGGGAAAGTAAAATTGCATAAACAATTAGAAAACTCGAAAAAAATGGAAATAAACACAATCAAAACAATAAAAACTGGAAAAAAAAATTTAGGAAAAATCGCACTAACAATTAGAAAATTGTAAAAAAATCACAGGGAAATTATAAAAATTGGAAAAAACCAGAAAAATTCCACTTAAAAAACTCGAAAAATTTAGAAAAATCATATAATATAAAAAAAAATTGCACAAAAAAATCAGAAAAATCGAAAAAATTGGAAAAATCACAGTTCAATTGTAAAAACCGTAAAAAATCAGAAAAATTCTTACAAATACTCAGAAAACTCGAAAAAAATTAGAAAAATCACAAAGAAATCACAATAATTAAAAACAAATTCAGAAAAAATCTCGCAAACAATTAGAAAACTCAAAAATAAAAAGAACAACACAGACCATTAGAAAACTAAAAAAATGGAAAAAAAGTAAAAAAAAAAATTGGGAAAAATAACAAAGAAATCGTTAAAACCGAAAAAAAAATCAAAAAAAATTGCGCAAATAATTATAAACCTCGAAAGAAATTGAAAAAAAAAACAGAAAAAAATCAGAAACAATCAGAAAACTCGAAATCAATTTAATAAAATCACAAATAAATCGAAAAAGCCGAAAAAAAAATTGAATAAACAATTAGAAAACTGGAAAATAAAAGGAAAAAATCATAACAAAATCCTAAAAACCGAAAAGATATTCAGAAGAAATCGCGTAAACAATTAGAAAACTCGAAAAAAATTGGAAAAAATCAGAAAAAAGATCTAAAACCAGAAAAAAATAAGAAAACTCAAAAAAAATTTAAAAAAATCACAAAGAAATCGTAAAAACCGAAAAAAATATAAAATAAAATCACATAAACAATTAGAAAAGTCGAAAAAAATTGGAAAAAATCATAAAGAAATTGTAAAGACCGAAAAAAAATTCAGAAAAATCGCGCAAACAATTAGAAAATTCATAAAGAAATAATAAGAAAATCAGAGAAAAACTGTAAACCCCAAAAAAAAATTAGAATCAATCAGGAAACTCAAAAAAATTTTAAAAAAATCACAAAGAAATCGAAAAAAACTCCCTCAAATAATAATAAAACTCAAAAAAAAAATGGAAAAAATAATAAAGAAATCGTAAAAACCGAAAAAATAAAAATAAAAAGAAATCGCAAAAACAATTAGAAAACTCGAAAATAAAAATAGAACAATCACAAACATTTCCAGAACTCGAAAAAATTATAAAGAAACTGAAAAAATTATAAAGAAATCGTCAAAACCGAAAAAAAATAGCGCAAAACAATTAGAAATTTCGAAAATAAAAATAGAAAATTCACAAACAATTACAAAACTCGAAAATAAAATTGAACAGAATCACAAGTAAAAAAAATCTGAAAAAATCGAACAAACAATTAGAAAAATGGAAAAAATCATAAAACAATCTTAAAAAAAATTTAAAAAATAGCACAAACAATTAGAAAAAAGTTGTAAAATCCGAAAAAAAATCAGATTATTTAAAAAAAATTGGAAAAAATTAGAAAAAAATTTTAAAATCCAAAAAAAAAATCAGAAAAATCTAATACAGTAAAATTGTCATTTGACCTCCAAAAAAAAATGGTCGCCAGATTTTTCTGTATTTACGGGATTAGGGACACTGTAGTAGCCTACAACCAGAAAAGAACTATTTTCAAAAAAAAATTTGGATTTGGAAAAAGTAATGAAAAAAAAAGTTGTGTCGCCCCTAAAATGTCCCAGAGACGAATACTTTCTCAGATATTTAGTATTAAAGTTTCAAACAACGTTTCTTAAATTATAATTATCATCATGAATCATTTATTTTCTTTATAATAAAATTCTTTTTTCACTTTAAATTTTAATTTACTTCGGTTATTATTATTTATATCTTATATTACATTTTTGTAACTTGTAACAGAATTTAGCGAGAAAATTAAAATTTTGATTAAATCATCCCTAATTTTTTGCCTGAGAAAATATTAAATTGAGAGATTACTTATTCCTCATGGAACGATAATTTAATTTTCTTCAAAATATTAAAGACAAATTACTTACTTCAAGGGATTTATAAAGGTATTTTGAATAAAAAAATAATAAAATGTATATCGAGCCAGTGTTTTACGAACCAAATTTAAAATTATTCTCTCATATTTTTTTAACAAAACATATTTCAAAAAAAAAACCCACAATTAATTTTATATAAAACTGGTAAACCCCAAACAATTTTCATACAATAAAAATATATTCATATCGAGGTCGGGTTGGTCAACATTTTAACAATAAAATTACCTGCAAATTAAGTATAATATCATGAAAATTAAAATCAAATTAATTTTGACTGAAAATCTATGCTTCCGTTTTATTTTATTTTATTTATCATATTTCTCACTTCTCGGTATGTAACCTGCTAATAACCTCATATTACTATTCAACTTAGTACATGTAACATGGTCACCAACACTATTGTCTGGTTTTTTATGGTTAGTTTAACATTTGGTGTTGTAAAAGCTGTACAATATAGTAAAAGTAAGTATAAAAATAAAAATTTTTTCTACAATTAAATAAGGGTTGTAGCAATACCCCAAGTAAATATTACCATAAATATTATCATCCTGAAATAAATGGAATGGAAAAATTGAACAATAACAATACACTAAATTTTAGTAGTTGGTATTGTAACACCAGCAGGCGGCGGTTTTCCAAATACCCCATCAAATCCATCGAATAATTCCCCATGGCCTGTTCCATTCTATGCCGACAACCAAATGGGATCCATACCGACAGTACCTCAAATAACTCCGCCACCAGTACAGCCGACGATCAGTATTCCAGCTTCACAGATGCCTCCAGCAACAATTGGTAGAGTAAACACAATAATTTCTTCACCTGCACCAGTAGATCATACTAGAACAACTCCTTTAGCTCCCATAGTAACCATTATTAATCCCTCATATATGCTAACACCTATTCCAAACACCATTATTCAACCAACTGTTAAACAAAATCTTTTACCGCTAGAACCTATAGTAACACGTATTGATCCTCAATATATAATAGGTTATTCCAGTGCTCAACCTATTTCTATTACGTTACCTAGTAGTACTACAAGCACTAGACCTTCTATTGCAACAGTTCCTCCCCCAAGTCCAAGCAGTATATCACCAAGTTCTTTTGCAACGGTTCCTCCACCAAGTCCTCCTACTACAAAAAATATACCTCCAAGTTCTTTTGCTACAGTTCCTCCTCCAAGTCCTCCTACTACAAACAATATACCTAAGAGTTCTTTAGCTACAGTTCCTCCTCCAAGTCCTCTTACTACAAACAATATACCTAAAAGTTCTTTAGCTACAGTTCCTCCTCCAAGTCCTCCTACTACTGTTACAAGCACAGCAAGTACAGTTAAATTACCTGCAGTTACTTCAACTGTACCTACTAGTTTAACCACACCAGCTCCCATTGTAATTATTATAAATCCTCAATACATTTTTAATACTTCTAATAATGCTATTTCTTCTTTTCCTCCTGCTTCAAGTGCATCTCCTACTCGAATGCCAACAACTATGACACCTTTTACTTCAAATCCAATTTCTTTAACAACAACGACAGTATCTTCAACAACTTTATCTACTCCAACTAGTATCTCTAGCTCAGTAGTTACTACACCAACTAGTGTGAGTACTACTGAATCAAAATCATTAAGTTTAATTTGTAATATGACCATACCGGTATCTGCCGTAAGAATTCTTAACCCTAGATGTACAGATCTTAATAGTTATCAAGTTGAAGTTCCAGCAGTGATTAAGCTTGACGTTTCACCTATTCCTATCCATAATAATGATTCGGACGTTGTAGAAATCATTTCTGCAAATTCTAGTAATTTAAGAATGTCTCCATCTCCAGTTTTAAACCATATTAATCTTGATCTATCTGATCACAATCTTAATGCAGGGTGGAGTACATCACCGCCAGCTACAACTGTAATGCAGAATAGGATATCACAAGACAGTAAGTATTTTTTATTTTTAAATACGTTTCCGGTTATATTTAATGATTTTTAGAATGTATGGAGTATTATAGTACTGGAAGTAGAACTGCTAGAGCACCTCAAGTTCAAGTGTTTATTATCGGTGGGCAAAGTTCAAATCAAAAGGAGTTTCCACATATGGTATGTTTATTTTAATGGTAGATTTAGTTATGAATTAACTATGGTGTATATTGTATTATATATATTTTTAGGCTGCTTTAGGTTATGGACCTAAAAGTGAAAATAACAATAATAAGTGGCTTTGCGGTGGTAGCCTAATCAGCGAGCTTTACGTTGTAACAGCAGCACATTGTTTATCTGAAACTACCTTGTAAGTATACATACTTATTATTAATTTAGAGTTGGATCAATATTAAAGAGTTAAAATTTAGTTAAAGCAATTAAAAAAAAAATTGAATGGAAATTAAGTTCTATAAGGGAGGCAACTAGTTTCGGTAACAAACCATCATCAGGCCTATAGATACAAACGTTCTAATGTTAGTAAAAAACAATTTATAATAAATCCATATATTGAATACTGTGAAAAGAAGAATCACATAAAAATATGTATTAAGAGCCTTGGGAACCACCCCGTTAGAATACAAAACGCGGTTTCATTTTACGGTCTTAATAATTAACGAAATTAGTTATAGTTTAAAGAAACATGTTTATAAAGTGTATGTGATTACCGGAAATTCAAAATAAATTATAAAAAAAAAATAAATTAAATTAATTTTTATTTATTGTTTTTAATTTAAAAAATAGTGAAGTTCCGGTGAAGAATATTAAAAAAGCATTGTTTTTTCCAATACATAATTTCTCAAATATTCTTATATATTTTGTAAAACGAAACCTAATATTTAAATAAATAAAATTTGATAGGTGCTGCCCTCTTCGATTTTATAAAAGAAGGCGGAAAAGTTTGTAACTTTGGCAACATCGGATCGATTATATTGTTTTGACAGTCACGCCACTTGAGCTAAATAACATAACAACACAACTGATTTTAGTGATTTTGGAGTGAAATCAGTAGAGGGAAAAATAAAAAAAATTTTAAAAAATAGGCAAAATAGAGAAAAATAGGAAAAAGTTTAAAAAATTGGGGGAAATAGAGATAATAAAAATGGGCAAAAATAGGCAAAATGGAAAAAAACAGGAAAAGAACAGGGAAATATAGAAAAAAAAATAGAATAATTATAAAAAATAGTAAAAACAGTAAAAAACAGAAAAAAAAAATAAAAAAACAGTATAAAATAGGACCAATAAGAAAAACTAGAGAAAACCAGAAAAAAGGTAAAAAACAAAAAAATTGGTAATACTAGCAAAAAAAAGAAAAATGGGAAAAAATAAGGAAAATAAGGAAAAAGTAGAAAAATGATTAAAAAATAGTGAAAAATCGTAAACAAATTTAAAAAAAAATATGAAAAATAGTATAAAATAGGAAAATAGGAAAAGTACAGAAAATCAGGAAAATTAGTAAAAAACAGGAAGAAATAGGAAACAATAAGAAAATGGAAAAAAAGGGAAAATAAGGAAAAAAATAGTAAAATAATTGAAAAAGGCAGAAAATATAGAGAAAAATAGGAAAAACTAGGCAAAACTTGGAAAAACAGGAAAAAAATTAAATAGGAGTGAAAAATAGAAAAAATAGTTAAAAAAAATGGCAAAACAGGGTAACGTAAAAAAAATGGGAGAAATAGAGAAAATGAGAAAAATTGGGAAAAAAAGAAAAAAACAGAAAAAAAAGAAACAGGGAAAAATAAAAAAAATAGAAAATTAGTGAAAAATAGCAGAAAAAAAATAGGAAAAAATAGTATAAAATAGGAAAAAATAGTAAAAAAAAAATGGGGAAGAATGGAAAAATATGAAAACAAAAAAAAATGCACAACGTAAAAAAAATTGGAAAAATAGAGAAAAATGTAAAAAAACAGGGAAGTATGGGAAAATATGGGCGAAATGGTTGAAAATATTATTTTATCTTACTTTTTTACTGTTTTCTTTTATTCAAACTTGTTTTAAACTTTGTTTCCCACTTTCCCCCCATTTGCTCCCTCCTTTTTTACTATTTCTTCGCTCGGCTTGGAGTGGATAGTGGGAGAATTTTTTAATTACTTTTTTTCGAATTCCGAATAGTTTCGTGGCCAGTTTTTATTTTAATTTTTAAATAATTTTTATATTATTAAATTTTTTTTTAGTTAAATTGTATTATTATTATTATTTTTTTAAAAATATGATTAAATTTGTAATAAATAATTTCACATTTGCAATTTTTTTCAAAATTTTATTTCGATTTTAAATTAAATTGAATAGTTTTTAAAATATTAAAAATATTAAAATGGGATTTATACTTCTCGAAAGATAATATAAAACTATAAATTTACAATGTATTTTAGTTTCTTAGAATTTAGAATTGTCATTATTATAGCCGGAATAAATAATTTTCTGTAATTTCGTGTTATCCAAAAGTATAAAACAAATAAAAAAGTAAATAGACTATCCAAAAGGGATTGAAAAGTTCTGTATGTGTCAATTATTTCATAATTTTAAAATAATACTTGTAAAAGGTATAGCTAAAAATGAAAAAACTTAAAAAGATTTGAATTCTTTTTTGAAACATTTTTGAAATTTGTGTGTGCATTTTTAAATTTCTGGTTTTTAAAATTCTTAGTTTTTTAGAAATTTTTAAAATTCTTTGTTTGTTGAACGATTTCTTTTTGCATTTTTCCCCATTTTTGCCTCTACCTTTTCTATATTTTTTTTAATATTTAAATTTTTCACGACAAAATAATTGATTTGAAATTAATATTTTCCTCGCCATCCACTCTGTACCTCGCTACGCTCTGCACGGAGCAATGAAATCAGCCAATCTCTTAACTTTTTTTTTTACTGCCCCTTTTTTTCCAATATTTTTACAACTTTTTTTAATGTCTCAAACTATTCATAAGACCATGATTGATTTGATTGCTCAATACCTCGCTAAACTCGACATAGAATAGATGGTGGGTTTTTTTACCACATTTCTTCTCATTTTCCTTTTCCTTGAGACTAAAAAAATATTCGAAAACACAATACGAGATTAGAAGTTTCTTAGATTTACTGAGTAATAAGTGAAAATTTTTTGGTGTAAGAAGGATTTTTTTCGTATACATCCTTAACTTTCTGCACCATTACAAATTAAATTAGTTCAACATAATATTTAAACTGACACTTTGTGTAATTATGCAACAAACCTAATTGTCATTAATTATATATAAAATAGACCCCCTCCGACCCTCTTCTTTTAAGCTCATCGTCAAAGCGGGGGCCAGAATTGGGACATATCGCCTACAGCTAAAAATAAGTTGGAACCCACTTCCAAATGGACCAGCATAAGCACAAACCCTATACTAACCAAGGGAAGCGACTAATTGATGCTTATCAGGTCCCTTTATAAATCCTTTAATATCGAGTTTGGAACACAGATGGTTCCAAAACTGAAATAGGAACCGGCGCCGGAATATACGGCAAATCTTACAGATGTGACTAGTACAAACCTCTAGGAGTACACACTACAGTATTTTAACCATGGATATTCACAATCGACTTCTGTCTAAGAGAAAACCTAAGGAAGAGATACATAGGTAAATCCTTATCTGCTCTGACAGTCAAGCTTCGATAAAAGCATCAAGTAAAATCTAAACTTGTCTGAGAATGCTTATAAAACCTCAAAATCTTAGTACCACCAATAAGGTAACCCTTAAGTGAGTACCAGGACGCAAAGGCTTGAGATTAACAAAAAAGCAGATAGTCTTGCACTATAGGATCCGGAAATCAGATTCACCGGTTCAATTGGTATAACTAAAACGTCGGTAGGAACCACAATTAACCAGTGGGTGCAGAAACACAAGAAATCCTGAAACTAAACAGGAAACAAATCAGGCTAATAACCCGTTTTGTAACTGGACATTGTAACCTTAAAAAACACCTTTACACAATGGGGATCTTTCAAGGTGAACCCTATATGTAGATTGTGTGACGAGGAGGATGAAACAGCCACCCATGTGATATTCGAATGTGAGGCTCCGAGCTGGTGGGAATATAGACAGATAGGACCAGAAGACCCTACCCCTTATCTCACCAGATATGCAACTTAAAATTTAACCAGGTCACTAATCTCTTTACAGATTAACAGATGAACAGGACAATATAATAATTCGATGACTGCAGTATTAATGGACTCAACCCATCCTGTTCATTAGCACCTAAAGCAACCAACACCTCCTCTTGTTTTTTTTTTGTTTGAAATAATTTGAATATAAAATACTAATAACCAATAGACGGGATTGGAACTCTCTATAAAATCTGATGGATTTTTCTACCTTTCCTTCTCTTCTCTATCTCCTCACCTTCTTTGTTGTTAATGATTAGTACATTGAACGATTTATGAATATTAGTATTCATAACTGTTAAAAGAATACTAGACTGTGAACGTGATTAAATAAATTCCATAATATCTCGAAGGACCAAACTTCTTCGGTAGAAGTTAAACCAATATGAATGTTAGAGAATAAAAACAGTATTTGAAATTGGAATGTAATTTTTTCCAAATACGAAACATGAACAGCAAAAATTATGAAGCAGCACATTAAATTAAATTATGAAACCGAAACCTGAATATTTAAATTCTACTTAATCACTTTACTCACTGTAAAAACTATTTATATTTTTTCTTGCCATGAAAAGTTTTTGGGTGCGGTTAAATACGCACCATTTTACTTATTTGAAGAAACTTTTTTGCTCTATCGAATGCATGACTGAATCTGTTCACAGTTGGGATGCGAGAGAGTAGGGTTCGTGGTTTTTTAATTGGTAGGAGACATGTGACGTAGTATGTACATAGCCTTGAATTATGCATCGTAGCGGGAAGAAAAATATCTATATTTTTTGTCTCTTATAATGATGGGATAATATGAGAGAAAGATAAGCTTGCATAGCAACAGTCGCTTATGTATTTTAGACAGAAAAAGGTCTGAGAAAAAGACGTAATAATATTGTGTTGACTTTAAATCTATTTTTAGATTATAAAATTTAAAAATAATACAATAATATGAACTGGAAGATTAATATTATTAATTTTAAAGAAATATGAATTGGTTTTTATTATCTGGATAATATTCCAGTGAAATTTATTCATACATTTTATGGAATGTATTAACCTTTATAATAAAATTTTCTGAAAATTTAAAGACATACGTATAAAAGACAATATTGTTGTTAGATGACATCATCTTTATTATAATATTGTTTACTAATTACATATAGTAAAATATTGTTTTAATTTTTAGAGGTCCAGTATCTTATGTAAGACTAGGTACAACGACGCTTCAAACAGAAACGTTAAATTCTGCAGATTATAATGTAGTAAGAAGAATCCCGTATCCGAGTTATACAGATGGAAAACAATACGATGATATAGCTCTATTGGAGTTAGATAGACCTGTAACTTTTACTGACTACATAAGTCCAATATGTCTATATACGTCTACGAATTTAGCTGGAGCAAATTTGATTGCTACTGGTTGGGGTCAGACAAGCGAAACTGGTAATCTTGCTAAAGATTTACAAAAAGTTAATTTGGATTATGTGCCTAATGTTGCTTGTCAACAAGCTTATAGTGTTGTACCTAAAGAGTATTTACCTAATAGTATTATAGATGTTTCGCAAGTATGTGCTGGGACATCAGATGGTAGTAGAGATAGTTGTAAGGTAATTTCAGTTATTTTATACTTTGTAGTTTTCTTTCTTATACATGATATTTATAGGGGGATTCAGGTGGACCTTTACAATTAAAACAAGATGGTAGATTATATTTGATAGGAGTTACTTCGTTTGGAATCGGTTGTGCTACACCTGGTGTTCCTGGTGTATACACAAGAGTATCAAATTATGTATCTTGGATTGAACAAATAGTATGGAGACGTTAAAACACATACAAAATTAATTATTTTTTAAAATTTTGTTATATTCAATATGCAAGGAACTGGTCGTATGCTTTTACCTTTTGTATTTTTTTATAATTTAATATTGTAACTTAAAATATTATATGTATTTATTAAAAAATGAATGTTTTATATTTATTTTTAATCTGACTCGATGAATATAATTTTTGGACGAAAAAAAAACACATTTACTACTCAATAGAGACAGGAACAATTTTTGATAATTAAAACAGATTAATTGCGAAATTGTTAGATATACAAAATTTTATAAATAAGTTATAGTATAATTGTCTCCTTAATTTTTTTTTAGTCTTTTTGAAATAAACTTAATACCTGTATAAAAATTATATTCAAATTTAATACTTCTGAAAATAATTAAATATTGCGTCTATAATTTTTTAATAGTGACACATCCGTTTGACAGATGTCGTATAAAAACTAATTAGTTATTCCGACGAGTAACCCAAACCCATATAAAAAATTTCAGCTCAATCGGATTTAACGTGTGGCTTCTATCGTGGAAGAATTCACACAGACGGACAGACAGACAGACAGACTTCAATTTGAAAATGGTCTTAATCATCTCAGGGACCTTAAAATGGATATTTCCCTCTTTATCTTGAAACTTTTTTTAGCTCGTTCACAATACTTTCCCTTCTCGGAGGTGGGTCGGGAAAGTAAAAAAAGTTAAAAATGCTGAAAAAAAGTAAAATAATGCTAAAAACGCTGAATATGCAAAAAAAATCCCGAAAAATGAAAATAATGCAAAAAAACGGAACAAAATAAAGTGGAAAAAATCCAAAAAAAATACAAACATACAAAGAAATGCACAATAATACATGAAAAGTAAAAAATGAGCTAAAAAATGTTAAAAATTCTAAAAAAACTGAAAAGTTAAAAAAAGTGATAAAGGAAATTGTAAAGAATGTTAAAAAATACCAAAACAAACCAAAAAAAAATTAAAAAATGCTATAAAAAAGTAAAATAATGCTCAAAAATGGTAAAAATGGAAAAAAAGCCAAAAATTATAAAAAAAGTAAAAAAAAAATAAATAATGTTAAAGTGCAAAAACGCCAAAAAATTAAATAAAAATGCAAAAAGATGCCAAAAACCCAAAAAGAGAAAAAATTAAAATAATGCCAAAAAACGTTAAAAATGCAAAAGAATTCCAAAAAGCTAAAAAATACAAAAAAAAAGTAAAAAAAAAACGCAAAAAGATGCAAAAAAAAATTACAAATGTATGCAAAGAAACGCACAAAAATACAAAGCAAAATGAGCTAAAAATGATAATAATTCTAAAAAAAACCAAAAAAACTTTAAAAAGTGTTAAAAGAAATTGTAAAAAATGTTTAAAAAAATTCCAAAAAAATCTAAAAAAAAGTAAAAAAAATGCTGAAATAGTAAAATAATGCTAAAAACGCTATAAATGCAAAAAAAATCCAAAAAAATGCAAAAAACGAACAAGAAAAAATGGAAAAAATGCAAAAAAAATACAAACATACAAAGAAATGCATAATAATACATGAAAAGCAAAAAATGAGCTAAAAAATGTTAAAAGTTCTAAAAAAATTGAAAAGTTAAAAAAAAAGTGATAAAGGAAATTGTAAAGAATACCAAAAAAAAAATATAAAAAAAAGTTTAAAAAAGTAAAATAATGCTATAATACGCTAAAAATGAAAAAAAAAATCCAAAAAATGCCAAAGAATTAAATAAAAATGCAAAAAATAAAAAAAATGCAAAAAAAAAAATTACAAACATATGCAAAGAAACGCACAAAAATACATGAAAAGCAAAATGAGCTAAAAAATGATAAAAATTCTAAAAAAAGCAAAAAAAGTTTAAACAGTGTTAAAAGAAATTGTAAAAAATGTTAAAAATATCTGAAAAATTTTTTGGTAGCGACGCAACCGATTTTTTTGTTTTTGACAGGTGACAGTTGGAGAAATAATTTTGACTGTTCTGAATAGTTTTTCAAGGGCTTTCAAATGACATATTGCAAGTCAAATTCCGTGAGATATTGCATCTGCTATTTTTTGACATAGTGACACTTCCGTTTGACAGATGTCGTACAAAAACTAATGGGTTCTTTCGACCGGTAACCCAAACGCATATACCAAATTTCAGCTACAATCGGATTAAACGTGTGGCCTTTATCGTGGAAGAATACACACAGACAGACAGACAGAGCGACTTCCATCTGTAAATGGTCTTAATCATCTTAGGTGACCTCAAAATGGATATTTCCATCTCGAAAAGTATTTTTAGCTCGTTCACAATACTTTCCCTTCTCCGGGGTGGGTCGGGAAAGTAAAATATTTGCACTGCCTCAGGAGGGAGAGCCACTCCCCTCTAGAAGATTCTCCCTGTAAAATTTTGGTTGACGCACTTACTCGGCGGGTCAATATTTATAACCCCAATTTTGAACCCCTTAAAGTGCGAATTTTCAAAATTCCTTTCTTGGTGCTCCCGTACACTACCAGAGGAAACTACCCTGAAAATTTCACGTCTTTATCAAACCTGGTTTAGGCTGTGCGTTGATTGTCAGTCAGTCAGCGACACGACAATTTTTTATATATAGATGAAAGACGAAAGTATGCATAAATTTGTGATATAAAATATATGCCATAAATTTTGGATTCCACTGCCGAAAAAAATTTCGTCTCCCTTTATTGGTTAGTACTACCAGATATCAAGAATTTTAATCAAATTTTAATCTTATGGAACATACTGAACATTCTGAATATATAGAAGGTTTAAATAAAACAACTTTAATAGATAGTATAAGTTTGTTCTACCTAACAAATAGGGAATTCAACGTGTTAGAGAGAGACGTATAGGAAATTTAGCATGTCAGAAAGAGAGAGCGCTATGACGTCAGTAACTTCAGGTCCAACAGATGAGTCAGGTTTAACAGCACTACCAGAGGAAGCTGACCGAGCAGAAGGGCCTGACAGACCTAAACTACTACGCATCCAGTCTTCAGGTCCCTCAGATCCGTCAGGTCTGACAGTACCAGCAGACGAAGCTGAGCGATTAGAAGGGTTTGACAGACCTGATGTCATAGCGCTCTCTCTTTCTGATACGCTTAATTACCTATACCTCTCTCTCTAACACGTTGAACTCCCTATATGTTTAGCTAGAACAAACTAACTTTATATTTTATCGTTATAAAAATATTTTTATTGAACACAAAATTACAGTATTTATTTATTAATATACAATGATTTGTCCAATCCATGAAGCATCATTTCATTATCAATCCACTTTCTAAATTTAGCAACATCAGCGTAAACTCCCGGTATATGTTCTCCTCCACATCCAATACCCCAAGCAACAATCCCCGCTTGGTAGTACCTTATTTCATCTTCTCCAATCGGACAAACCAAAGGTCCACCTCCATCTCCATTACAAGCATCTTTACCTTTTTCTCCTCCGGCACACATAAAACTGGAATGTAACTCGAAGAATCGACCCAATCTAGTGTTTCTTAAATGTAGTTGACAAGTCTAAATAAAAAAATTATTAATTAGTTGAGATAATGGTTTTGATTTGTTTTATAAAATAAATTTGTACATTTTTTATTCTAACGAAATTATTTTAGAAAATAGGATTAATAATTATTGTAACTCGAAGGACCATGCTGTTTATGGTAAAAAATTAAATATGTCAGAAATTAATTAAATATTCCACTAACAATATAAAATTTTAATGAAAGATGAAAATGACGGAAAAAGTGTGCATGAATTTACAATATATTTATGGCATAAAATTTTTAATTAACACTAAAATAAAATGTAGCTCTACTAAAAAATAATATATTCACGTATTAATTGACTACAAATTAGATGAAAAATATAAAAATTAGATAAAAAAAGAAAAAAATTGTAACCGTTGTTTAAAAAAATTACATTTAAAAACTATACTTACTTGTTTAGGAACAACAGGTAAATCAATTTTTTTCATAATAACATGATATTTTCCGTCTCTACCGAACCTATCTTTGCCCCAACCTGTTGAAAAACATCTTACAGGTCTATGAAGGAAATTTTGTGTAGGTAGGCAAATTGTGGCAACATTGTCAGCTAGTTCTACAGGCGCTTTAAGATACAGGAAAGCAATGTCGTTTAAAAGAGCTCCGGAGTAAAATTTTTTATGAATTGTTACAGATTCCACATCGATTTCTTGGTGCGGTAGAGGTTCTATGGTTCTGTTGATATCCCATTCTCCAGCTCGTATTTTCCATCTAAAAATTATATTATTAGTTTTTCGCCCCGAACAAATGAGGTTATGTATTTTGTCTAACAAAACTTTTTGAAATATATTTACTAATTATCATTTATTAATTTTTTTTTATTTGTTCGATTGAGATCGTTAATCACTAAAACTTTTTTCCTTTTTTTTCCTATTGTTTTACTAATTTCTTTGTTTTAAACAATTTTTTTCCACGTTTCTCTTTTTCTCCCCATTTTCTTAAAATTTGTTTTTACCTTTTTCTTAATTTACAGAATTATTTAAGAAAAAAATGAATTTTTCTATATATGAAATTTTTGTTTTTTTTTGAAATTTTTAATGTTTTTGAAATTATCGGGTTATTGAATTTTTCTAATTTAGGGGGGTTTTTAAAATTTTTCTAATTTTATGATATTTCTAAAGTTTTTTGAAATATTTTTAAAATTTTTGAAAATTTTATTTAGAAATTATTTTGTTATTTACAATATTAAGAATTTAAAAAAAATGGTTGAATTTTTCGGAATTTTTGAAATATTTGGAATTCTTGTTTTTTTCTTAATTTTAGAAATTTTTGGAATCTTGGTGTTTCGAATTTTTAAAACATTTGAATTTACCAACTCTTTAAAATTTCCGGAATTTTCTATTGTTCAAAGTATTTTATTGGATTTTTTTTAATGTACGTGTTTTTTTAAAAAAATTTAATTTTTTGATATTTCTAGTTTTTTGAAATATTTTTGAAATTTGTGTGTGCGGTTTTTACCAAATTTTTGAAAACTTTATTTAGAAATTTTTTTGTTATTTATAATATTAAGAATTCAAAAAAGTAGTTGAATTTTCTTTGAAATATTTGGAATTCTTGTTTTTTCTTAAGTTTAGAATTTTTTGGAATCTTGGCGTTTCGAATTTTTAAGACATTTGGATTTACTAACTTTTTCAAAATTTCCGGAAAGTTTTTTATTGGGTTATTGAATTTTTATAATTTACGGTTTTTTTTTAATTTTTGAATTTTTTGATATTTCTGAAATTTTTGAAATATTTTTGAAATTTTTATGTGCGGTTTTTTGCCAAATTGAACATTTTAATTAGAATTTTTTTTGTTATTTAAAATATTAAAAATTTAAAAAAAATGGTTGAATTATTCAGAATTTTGTTTGAAATATTTCGAATTCTTGTTTTCTTTTAAATTTTAGAATTTTTTGGAAGCTTGGTGTTTCGAATATTCAAAGTTTTTTTGAAATATTTTTGAAATTTCTATCGACATTATTTTGATTTTTTGAAATTTTTTTCAAAATAAACTGGGTCCTTTTTGGGATTTTTTAGTTTTTTGTTTTTTGTTTCTAGAATTTTCTTAAAATATATATATTTTAAATGTTGGAAATTCTTAGTTGTTTTAAAATTTTCCAAATTTTTAACAGATTTTTGATGATTTATAAAATTTTCAAAATATAATTGGTACTTTTAAATTGCAATTATACAGGGTGAGTAGTTTTTTGAATTTTTTGGAATCTTGGAGTTTCGAATTTTTAAAACATTTAGATTTCATAATTTTTTAAAATTTTCGGAATTTTTAATAGTTAAAAGTATTTTTGAAATATTTTTGAAAATTTTGTTTATTGCAGATTATTTTTCGTTTTTCCGGAATTTTTGAAAAAAAAAATTTATAAAACATTTGAAATTCTTCTTGTTTTTGAAATTTACCTAAAAAAATTTTTTTTTAGTTCTTGTTTTTTTCGAAAAAAATTGTTTATTTAAATTTTTTTGAATTCTTGGTTTTATGAAACATTTTTGAAATTTGTTTGTTCATTTTTGCAATTTTTTTTATCTGTTTTTTTTTTGTTTCTTTAGTTTTTAATATATTTTTTTAACAATTTTCCTAAAAGATATATTTCTTTAAATATTTGAAATTTAGTTTTTTATAAATTTTCTATATTTTCGGATTTTTAAAAATTCAAAACCGGAATTTATGATATTTTTAGGTGATTTTTTTTTTAAATTTTATTAACATATATTGGATGATAAGATTCCCAAAATACATATAAAAACAATACCTTTACATTGAAATTATACAGGGTGAGTTGTTTTGAAAAGAAATTACTTTCAAACTTTTTCTCCTGAGTTCCCCAATTTTTTTATAATTTTTTTTCATACATAACCAACCTTTGCTTTTTATCTGATACACAATGTGCAGCAGTTATAACAGCCCTTGGATGTATCAAAGAACCCCCGCACGATGGTCTCGGATTGGGCACTTGCGGGTTAACATTCTTGATAATCGACACCATCCATGGAAATTCAGCAAACTGAGCCTCATTCTCATTAGTGCCTGTAATCCTGAAACCAATGCCCTTTGGATTACGGTACCCGCAGCCCTTTGGTTTGGGAATTTCTGGAGGTTGTGTCGAAATTTGACGGTCTTCAGTTACGTCTTTCAGTTTGCAGCAAGTTAGAAATACGTTACCACAAGGACCGTCATTTACTCTGTAATTGAATATATTTTTTAAATATCACAGGGTGTATAAAATTTAATCACATTTAAATTAATAAATCTAGAAAATTTTAAGTGTCAAAATAAAATGTTTAAATAAAAAATTATGGTCCCTAAAAAAATAGTTGAAAGACGAAACGTTGTTTTAAAAAAATTGATACACTTTTCAATGAAAACATATTTTATATTTTTAAAAAAATTTAATTGTTAAATAAAACGAAAATCGTTAATTTTGGGTTTTCCCTAATAATTTAAAAACCGGATTTGATAATTTAATTTAAAAAAATAATCAGTAAATTCGTCTAAAAAATAAGCATTTTTATATTTTACACTATAAAAATAAGTTAAAAAAAATTACCTGATATCAATTAGATTTTCTCCAGAAGTGATAACAGTTCCATTTTTACACTGATAAAATGGAACACACTCATCAGTACATATTTTCTTTTTTGTTTCAAACATATTATTATCGTTAATATTATTACTTGCATTATTATTATCGTTATTTATTTGTGGAAAACGATCTGTTGGATTGGGTATAAGATCTTTTTTATTATTAGTATCTTTTGTAGGATTTGGATTAGTTCTGTTTTGATCAATTTCATCCAAAATCTGACTAATTTCAGCTTCTAGTTGTCCATTGGTAAAATATATTAGTCCTAATAATATACAAATATTTCTTTTTACCTCCATTATTTATAACAATCACATTAAAAGACATACACTTACTAAAAACACTTAATAATTGTAGAACTAGTTTTGGTATCAAAATCAAAAATTAGTTCAGTACATTGGCGTGCTTAATAAATTATTAAAGTGTATCAAAGTATATTAAAAAGAAATATTTATAAATTTACTGATTAAAAAATTATAACTATTTCCTGTACAATTATTATTTATATATTAGTACATTTTGTTAAATACTTAAAGTAAATATTTAAATAAATAAATAAAATAACACAACTACGCCTATGCATTTTAAATATTAAATTAGTTAATGGTATTTTCCTGAAATTTTCGAGAAAGCTATTTGAAGTTTGGGTCAATAACATTATCATTACTGGTTTTTTAGACGGTTAAGGTCAACATATAAAATATACTATTAGAATTATATTTGCTTTGAGAATTTCTTTTATATCGATTTGACTGTTTTATTGTAAAAATGAATATGAGAAATATTTATAATAATAATATTTTTTGCAATTAATCATTAAGTACCTAAAAAACCTGAATATTGTTATATATTAAAAAAAAATTGTGGAGGGAAATTAACCCAAATATTTAAAATTTTTATATTTATAAAGTATTTTTAATTTTTAAAATAAAAAAAAATAAAAGATAAATAAATCTAAATATAAATAAATAAAAAACAGAAAATAGAAAAAATTGTGATTGTAAGAAAAGGAGGACACACATCTTGGTCTCTCCCTTTTCTCAAGGTCACAATTTTTTCTTAAAAATTTTAAAAAAAATTCCGCTTATTGTATGTTTCTGTCTCTTTAATAAAAAAATCGGTTGTGTCGCCCCAAAACTTTCCCCACTAGTATCCAGAGACGAGTACTTTTTCAGATATTTAATTTTATTTTTGACAGGTGAGAGCTGGAGAAATAATTTTGACTATTCTGAATAGAGATTTTCAACGGTTTTCAAATGACATATTACAAGACAAATTCCGTGACATATTGTTTCTGTCATTTTTTGACAGTAACATTTCCGTTTGACAGATGTCGTACAAAAATTAATGGGTTCCTCCAATGTATAACCGAAACCCATGTACCCACTTTCAGCTTAATCGGATAAAGCGAAGAATACACACAGACAGACACATAGACAGACACACAGACAGACACACAGACAGACACATAGACAGACACTCAGGCAGACAGACAAACAGACTTCCACCCGGAAATGGTCTTAAACATCTCAGGGGACCTCAAAATTTAAAATGGGATATTTCCATCTTTATGTCGAAATTTTTTGAGCTCGTTCACAATACTTTCCCTTCTCGAATGATGAGTCGGAAAATTAAAAATCAGAAGAATCAGAAAAAAACAGAAAACATTGGAACAAATTGAAAGAAACATCGGAAAATATAAAAACAAAATGAAAAATGAAATTGTGAAACGAAAAAATAAAAAAAAAAACAAAAAAAAACTCTAAAAATCGCAAAAAACAAAACGAAAAAGAATTCGCAAAAAAAAAAAAAAAGGAAATCGATATATGTCACAAGAAATTGCAAAAATTGCAAAAATCCGCAAAAAAAAACAAGCAAAAAAACCGGAAACTATTGTAACCATAAAAAAAATAACAGGAAAAGAAAAAATTAAAATTGAAATATTGAAATAAATCGCAAAAAGTCTTAAAAATCGCAAAAAATCTCTAAAAAATGGCAACAAATTCCTAAAAAAAAGAATGCAAAAAAAAATCGTAAATAATTACAAAAAATCAGAGGAATAAGAAAAAATAGAAAACAAATAAAAAAATTGAAAAAAAAAAACAAAATAATGTAAGAAAAAAAAGAAGAAAGATTTAAAAAAAAATCCAAAAAAACCAGAGAAAAAACAAAAAATCAGAAAAAATCGGAAAATCAGAAAAATAATACAAAAAATCGGAAAAACACAAAAAAAAAATGAGAAAAAAAACAGAAAAAATCAAAAATAACAGAAAAAATTAGAAAAAATATCTTTTCCAGGATTATTAGAATTCAAAAATCCTTAATTTTACAGGTTAAACATATGACATAAATCTGTAAAGAATCAGAAAGAACAGAAAAAATCCGGCAGGAGAATCAGAAAAAAATCACAAAATATAATATAAATGGAAAGGTAAAACGAAAAACAATAAAATAAAAATAAAAAATCAAAAAAACCAAGGACAAACTCATTATATAAATTTTTGAAAAATTCAGAAAATAAATTGGAAAAATCATAAAAACAATTTGAAAAAATCATAAATAATCAATAAAAATTAGCAAAAAATCTCTAACAAATCAAAAGAAAATCAGAAAATATCATAAAAATAAGAAAAAAATTTTTCAGATATTTAATGTTCAAGTTTCAAATTTTGACATTTTTTTAAATTTGACAGGTTGGAGAAATAGTTTTGACTATTCTGAATAGAGATTTACAAGTACTTTCAAATGACATATTGCAAGTCAAATTCCGTGATATATTGCATCTCTCATTTTTTGATAGTGACACTTCCGTTTGACACATGTCGTACAAAAACTAATGGGTTCTTCAGACGGGTAACAAAAAACCATATACCAAATTTCAGCTCAATCGGCTTAAACGTGTGACCTCTATCGTGGAAAAATACACACAGACAGACAGACAGACAGACAGACAGATGTTCATCTGGAAATGCTCTTAATCAACTCAGGTGACCGCAAAATGGATATTTCCATCTTTATCACGAAAATTTTTTTTAGCTCGTTCACAATACTTTCCCTTCGCGGAAGTGGGTCAGGAAATTAAAAATGTCACCGTTTTTAAAATATGCTGACTCGGGATAAAAAATAATATTCTACTTATACGAATATTTTCAAAATTTTAGATAAAAGTTTGTGATTGTGAGAATAGGGAGAGACCACAACTGTAAGGATTTTTTTAGTCTACCTCATTTTGGTCTCTCCCTTTTCTCAAGTTCACAATTCTTGTTTAAAAATTTTGAAAAAAATTCCTCTTATAGTATGTTTCTGTCTCTTTTCAATGGTATTAAGTTAATATAGTAATTGTACGGATATTTCATTTTTTTTGTAGCTTTAGAAACAAAATTTGAACTAAAATTTCTAGTTACATATTGTTTAGCCCCTGTAATAAAAAAACTGTCGCCGTTTTTAAAATATGCTAACTTTGGATAAAAAGATAAACAAATATTCTACTTATACGAATATTTTCAAAATTTTAGATAAAAAATTGTGATTGTGGGAATAGGGAGAGACCAGAACTGTAAGGATTTTTGTAATCCTCCTTATTTTGGTCTCTCCCTTTTCTCAAGTTCACAATTCTTGTTTAAAAATTTTGCAAAAAATTCCTCTTTCAGTATGTTGCTGTCTCTTTTCAATGGTATTAAGTTTATATAATAAGTATATTGATATTTCATTTTTTTGTAGCTTTAGAAATAAAATTTGAATTAAAATTTCTTGTTACATATTGTTTACCCCCGGTAATAAAAAAACTGTCACCGTTTTTAAAATATACTGACTGTAGATCAAAAGATAAATAAATACTCTACTTATAGGAATATTTTCAAAATTTTAGAAAAACAATTGTGATTGTGAGAATAGGGAGAGACAACAACTGTAAGGATTTTTTAGTCTTCCTCATTTTGGTCTCTCCCTTTTCTCAAGTTCACAATTCTTGTTTAAAAATTTTGAAAAAAATTCCTCTTATATTATGTTGCTGTCACTTTTCAATGGTATTAAGTTAATATAGTAATTTTATAGATATTTAATTTTTTTGTGGCTTTAGAAACAAAATTTGAATAAAAATTTCTAGTTACATATTGTTTAGCCCCTGTAATAAAAAAACTGTCACCGTTTTTAAAATATACTGACTATGGATCAAAAGATAAATAAATATTCTACTTATAGGAATATTCTCAAAATTTTAGAAAAACAATTGTGATTATGAGAATAGGGAGAGACAACAACTGTAAGGATTTTTTTAGTCTTCCTCATTTTGGTCTCTCCCTTTTCTCAAGTTCACAATTCTTCTTTAAAAAATTTGAAAAAATTTCTTTTATAGTTAGTTTCTGACTCTTTTCAATGGTATTAAGTTTTTATAGTAATTTACGGATATTTAATTTTTTTTTGTAGCTTTTGTAACAAAATTTTAATTAAAATTTCTAGTTACATGTTGTTTAGCCCCTGTAATAAAAAAACTATCACCGTTTTTAAAATATGCTGACTATGGATAAAAGTATTAACAAATATTCTACTTATACGAATATTTTCAAAATTTTAGAAAAAAATTTGTGATTGTGAGAATAGGGAGAGACAACAACTGTAAGGATTTTTTAAGTCTTCCTCATTTTGGTCTCTCCCTTTTCGCAAGTTCACAATTCTTGTTTAAAAATTTTGAAAAAAATTCCTCTTTTAGTATGTTGCTGTCTGTTTTCAATGGTATTAAGTTAATATAGTAATTTTATAGATATTTAATTTTTTTTGTAGCTTTTGAAACAAAATTTGAATAAAACTTTCAAGTTACATGTTGTTTAGCCCCTGTAATAAAAAAACTGTCACCGTTTTTAAAATATACTGACTATGGATAAAAAGATAAACAAATATTCTACTTATACGAATATTTTCAAAATTTTAGAAAAACAATTGTGATTGTGAGAATAGGGAGAGACAACAACTGTAAGGATTTTTTTAGTCTTCCTCATTTTGGTCTCTCCCTTTTCTCAAGTTCACAATTCTTGTTTAAAAATTTTGAAAAAAATTCCTCTTATATTATGTTGCTGTCTCTTTTCAATGGTATTAAGTTAATATAGTAATTTTATAGATATTTAATTTGTCTGTAGCTTTAGAAACAAAATTTGAATAAAAATTTCTAGTTACATGTTGTTTAGCCCATGTAATAAAAAAACTGTCACCATTTTTAAAATATACTGACTATGGATAAAAAGATAAATAAATATTCTAGTTATAGGAATATTTTCAAAATTTTAGATAAAAAATTGTGACTGTGAGAATAGGGAGAGACTACGACTGTATGGATTTTTTTAGTCTTCCTCATTTTTATCTCTCCCTTTTCTCAAGTTCACAATTCTTGTTTAAAAACTTTGAAAAAAATTCTTCTTTTAGCATTTTGCTGTCTCTTTTCAATGGTATTAAGTTTATACATATAGTAATTTTATAGATATTTAATTTTTTTGTGGCTTTAGAAACAAAATTTTAATAAAAATTTCTAGTTATATGAGGTTTAGCCCCTGTAATACAAAAAACTGTCACAGTTTTTAAAATATACTGAATGTGTATAAAAAGATAAACAAATATTCTACTTATACGAATATTTTCAAAATTTTAGATAAAAATTTGTGATTGTGAGAATAGGGAGAGACCACAACTTTAAGAATTTTTTTAGTCCATCTTCATTTTGTCATTTTGGTCTCTCCATTTTCTCAAAAAGACAATTCTTGTTTAAAAATTTTGAAAAAAAATCCTCTTATAGTATGTTTCTTTCTATTTTTAATGGTGTTAAGTTAATAAAGTAATTTACCGGATTATTCGTTTTTTTGTAGCTTTACAAACAAAATATGAATTAAAATTTCTAGGTACATATTGTTTAGCCCCTGTAACAAACAAACTATCGACGTTGTTAAAATGTACTAAATGTAGATAGAAAGAGATAAAAAATATTTTATATGTACGAATATTTTTAAAATTTTAGATAAAAAATTATGGTTCTAAGAATAGGAAGAGACCACATATAAAAAATTTTTAATTTTCCTCATTTCGGTCTCTCCGTCAATATCACAATTCTTCTTTAAAAATTTTGAAAAAAATTTCACTTACCGTATGTTTCTTTCTCTTTCCAATGATATTAAGTTAATTTTAATATGAATGAAAAGTAACTTAAAAAATAAATAGTTAAGGAGCCCAGAAAAATAATATGCTAGAAAAAATTATTCTGACATTAAAAATGAAACTGCGCAATAGGAAAATGTCATTTTTGCTTCCGCAGTTAAGGTGTTAAAAGAATATACTTTTTCCAGTAAATATAATTATTGTTATTTGGACTAATATGGAATTTGGTGGTGTGAATTTGTATTATATTTTTTTATTACAAAATAATAATTATTATAACGGCGTAACGACTGTTACTATTTTATTATTATGCAATTTTGGCCGAAAAGAAAAAATATTTTTTTCTTTGAATCCAATATACATATGTATAAATAACCTTTTGATTAAATAACTGAGTATGTGCCTCTAGAGAATTTCATACAGGTAAATATTAAAAATCAATATTTAATAAATTCCATTTTTTTTCTGAAACAGTCAAAGCAGATTTATATTTTTATTGAATATAATATTCGGAAGTTAAGCTATTGATAAAAATGAATATTTTATTTCAGTCTAATATAAATTACAATAATTATAAAAATACATTTTTAATTTAAACTATAGGTTCTGAACTATTATTTTGATCATATGAATCAGTAATTAAATTACGACTCTTCATTTGTTCATCAATCCAATCCCTAAATTTAGCAACATCTACGTAAACACCTGGTATATTTTCACCACCACATCCAATACCCCAAGCAATAATCCCTGCTTGGTAATATCTCAATTTTTCCCCTTCTAAAGGACATACCAACGGACTTCCACCATCACCATTACAAGCATCTTTTCCTTTTTCACCACCAGCACACATAAAACTGGAATGTAATGTGAAAAATTTACCGAGTCTAGTTTTTCGTAAATTTTCCTGGCAAATATTTCTCGGTACAAAGGGAAGATCAATTTTTTTTAAAATTTCATGATATTTTCCGGAGTGTCCAAATTTATCTTTACCCCAACCTGTAGAGATACATTTGTTTGGTTTGTGTTCATAATTTTGTGGTGGTAGACAAATTGTATAGATATTTTCAGCTAAAGTTACAGCAGATTTTAAATATAAAAATGCTATATCGTTAAAGAGTGCTCCAGAGTAGTAATCTTTATGAATTGTTACTGATTCTACTATAACATCTTGGTGCCGAATAGGTTCTATTTCTTTTAATACATCCCATTCACCTACTCGTACTATCCATCTAAAAAAACAATTTTACTAGGATGATACTAGATAAAAGAATTATACAAACCTTCCACTTTTATCAGCAACGCAATGAGCAGCAGTGATGACAGCTTGAGGATGGATTAATGCTCCTCCACAAGTAGATCTTTGATTGGTACTAACATCGTCTCTTGTGATCGAAACTACCCAAGGAAATTCAGCAAATTGTGCCTCGTTATCTTTATTACCGGTTATTTTAAAACCTACACCTTCAGAATTACGATAACCGCAACCTTTTGGAATTGAAGGTGGTTTAGAGGTGGTTGATGAGTTTTCGGAAATTATATGGTTGAGTTGACAACAGGTTAAGAAAGCATTGCCGCATGGACCATCGTTGACTCTTAAAAAAAAACGTAATGTTTATACAGTGCGACTCAAAAAGTCTGCACCATATGGGAATAATTTTTATTATTCATTTGACAGAAAATTTTATTCTTCATAAAAGTTAGTGTATTGCGTAAACTGCTATTGCGAGCGTCAAATTTTCAAATTTATAAATGGTATACAGGGTACCCCTATTTTTGATAATATCAAAAAAATGTATTTAGAAAAGTTGTTTAGAATTAAAAACTACACTCATATTTAAAATCACAGCTTCCTACGTAAAAACCAATTTTTTTATATTTTTAGCATAGCTCAAAATAATATTTCGGATGCACTATAATACATTTTGGTTAAAAAAATTTGTTATTTTTACTCTATTTTCGGCCTTTTTTAAAATTTTTATAATTTTTGATTTTTTCTTGGTGCAAAGTTTTTATTTTCTTTTTTTTTCATTTTTATTTTCAAAGCTTCATTTTGTTTAGTTAATTTTAGCTAGATATTGTTTTACACCGTTAAATTGAAAAATATTTTTTTGACGTAAATGAGTTAATGTTATTTACATTTTAGCACTAAAATCAATTTTTTTACCAATTTTCTTCAATTAAATCATAATGGTAGTTTTTATGTACATGTCTACAGGGTGAAATTTCAACTTTGCACCAAGAAAAAACAAAAATCATAAAAAAATTAAAAATGGCCGAAAATGGTGTGAAAATAACGAAGAAAACCAAATTTTTTTAAACCAAAATGTATTATAGTGATTGAAGGAAGGCCCCTAAAGTGCATCCGAAATCATATTATTTTGAGCTAGGCTAAAAACATAAAAAAATGGATTATTTGCGTAGGAGGCTGTGATTTTAAATCTGAGTGTAATTTTTAATTCTAAACAACTTTCCTAAATAATTTTTTTTGATATTGTCAAAAATTAGGGTACTTTACTCTTGGTCAAAATTTATATTTTTTGCCCGCCCCTGTATACCATTTAAAAATTTGACGCTCGCAATAGCAATTTTCAAATGAATAATAAAATTTTTTTCCATTTTGAGTCACACTGTATAAAAATAAAAAAATAGTGCATGATGATAAATTATGGTAAATTCACAGTGGAGTCATACAACAGAATCTAAAATATGTATAACAGGACTCTTTGTTACTTATAATCTAGGAAATATTGCTATACAAGAAAGTGTCCCTCAATGGTCTAATTTAGAACCTTTAATTAATAGCTGAAATAGATTTTAATCTATTTTGAAAAAAAAAAAATTCTCCTTAATTGGTTTCTTTTAGTTTTGGCGCAGAGTTTCACAATTTTTACATTTTTTTAAGATTTCGATATTTTTTAGTCTCCTATTATTTAAAATTAAAAAAATCAAAAAAAATTCGTTCACCTGTTGAATGTTGCAAAAAACCGTAATTTTGGCTAAAAATAATAAATCTATCATCGAAATTATCATAGACTTAAAATTTTTACCGTCCCTAGTCAGATTTCCAGTCCGAAATTCGAAAATTTGTCAATAAGGACGAAAACATATTTGTAATAAATATTGACTACGCCAATGGTTTTATATTTTGTAAAATTACTGTATGGCATTGTGTTACACAATTTTGATTATTTTTAAGATTTCGATATTTTTTAGTCTCAGATTATCGATTTATTTGACCTTTATCCGGATTGACGCATTTGTTAGAAAAATCTTCATCAAAAAATCAGTTCATCTGTTTACAATTTACCGAAAATACTTTTCCAGAAATTATCGTACAGATTAAATTTAACCGTCTACGGGCAGATTTCCAGTCCGACAATCGAAAATTTGACCGTACTAATTAAAACATTTTTGTTTTTTCGTAAATATCTAAACCAATAGTTTCTTTTTTTTTCTTTTCAAAATTTTTTATTTTTTTTTTAATATTTCGATACTTTTTGTTTCCGATTATCGATTTTTTGTCCATTATCCGGATCGATTCATTTTTTAGAAAAATCTTGAGTCAAAAAAAATCCGTTTATATGTTTAAAATATTACGGAAAATGTTTTTCCAACATAATTTTGCCTCAAAATAATAAATCAGGCATCGAAATTATCGTACATTTAAAATTTAACGGTCCGCGATCAGTTATCCAGTCCGACAATCGAAATTTTAGCCGTATAGAAAAAAACATTTTTTGTCGCAAATATTGACTACGCCAATGGTTTTTTTGACAAAATTACTGTAAGACACAGAGTTTTACAATTTTTACATTTTTTAACATTTCGATATATTTTAGTCTTTGATTATCAATTTTTTGTCATTTATCCCGATCGAAAAATCTTCATTCAAAATAAAATCATTCATCACTTTATAATGTTGCTAAAATACGTAATTTTGTCTAAAAATAATAAATCTATTATTGAAATTATCGTACAGATAAAATTTAACCGTCCGCGGTCAGAATTCCAGTCCGACGAAAATTGGATCATACGAATCAAAACATTTTTTTTTTCTTAAATATTGACTAAACCAATAGTTCTTTTTTGGTAAAATTACTGTATGGCACTGATTTTCACAGTTTATAATTTTTTTTTAAGATTTCGATACTTTTTCTTTCCAATTATGGATTTTTTCTCCATTATCCAGATCGATTAATTTTTAAGAAAAATCTTAAGTCAAAAAAAATCCGTTTATATATTTAAAATATTACGGACATAATTTTGCCTCAAAATAATAAATCAGGCATCGAAATTATCGTACATTTAAAATTTAACCGTCCGCGATCAGATTTCCAGTCCGACAATCGAAAGTTTGGCCTTATGGGAAAAAAAAAATTGTCGTAAATATTGACTACGCCAATGGTTTTTTGATAAAATTACTGTATGACACAGAGTTTTACAATTTTTATATTTTTAAAGACTTCGATCTATTTTAGTGTCTGATTATCATTTTTTTGTCATTTATCTGGATCGATGCATTTTTTAGAAAAATCTTCATTCAAAAAAAAATCCGTTCATCTGTTTATAATATTACGGAAAATGTTTTTCCAACATAATTTTGCCTCAAAATAATAAATTAGGCACGGAAATTATCGTACATTTAAAATTTAACCGTCCGCGATCAGATTTCCAGTCCGATAATCGAAAGTTTGGCCGTTTGGAAAAAAAACAATTTTTGTCGTAAATATTGACTACGATAATGTATTTTTTGATAAAATTACTGTACTACACAGAGTTTTACAATTTTTACATTTTTTAACATTTCGATATATTTCAGTCTTCGATTATCAATTTTTTGTTATTTAATCCGGATCGAAAAATCTTCATTAAAAATAAATCCGTTCATCTCTTTACAATGTTGCTAAAATACGTAATTTTACGTAAAAATAACAAATTATCTAAATTATCGAAGAATTAAAATTTAACCGTCCAATGTCAGATTATCAGCCCGGCAATCGAAAATTTGACAGTAAGGATGGAAAAAAAAATTTCTTAAAATTTTGACTAGGCTAATTTTTGGGGACAAAATTACTGTATGGCATTGAGTTTCACAATTTTTTCATTTTTTTTAAGATTCCGATCTTTTTATGTTTCCGGTTATCGATTTTTTGTCCATTATCCGGATCGATGCATTTTTTAGAAAAATCTTTAGCCAAAAAAAATCCGTTCATCTGTTTACAATGTTACGAAAATACGCATTTTTTGGCTAAAAATAATAAATCTGGCATCGAAATTATCGTATAGTTAAAATTTAACAGTTCGTTAGAATTCCAGTCCTAAAATCGAAAATTTGAAAAAAAAAGGACGAAAAGATTTTTCGTTGTAAATTTTAACTACGCCAATTATTGGCAAAATTATTCTATAGCACTGAATTTCACAACATTGACATTTTTTTTTTAATTTTGATATTTATTAATCATCGATTATCGATTTTTTTCCATTTTCCGGATAGATCCATTTATTAAAAGTAATTTTGCCTGTAAAACTAAATCTGGTATCAAAACTTTTATAGACTTAAAATCTGTCCACCCGCGGTCTGATTTCCGGACCGACAAGCAAAAATTCAACTTTATGGACGGAGTTTTATAATTTTTACAATGCATTTTTAGAAAAAAGTAATTTTTAGTAAAAATAATGAATCTGGTATAGAAATTATAATAGAGTTAGAATTTAACCGCCCGTGGTAAGATTTCCAGTCCGACAATCGATCATATAATAATAAGGACAAAAATATTTTTTGTCGTAAATATTGACTACGTTATTGTGCCTAAAAATTAATTAATCTGGCATGGAAATTCTCGTAGAGTTAAAATTTAACCGTCCGCGGTCAGATTTTCAGCCAGACAATCCAATATTTAACAGTAAGGACGAGAAAAATTTTTTTCGTCAATTTTGACTTTAGTAATCGGTTTTTTTTTTGGCAAAATTATTGTATGGCACTGAGTTTTACAACTTAGGCATTTTTTTTAAGGTTCCGATATTTTTTACTCTTCGATTATTCATTTGTCGTCCTTTATCCGGATCGATGCATTTTTTAAAAAAATTATCAGCCAAAAAAAACCCTTCATTTGTTTACAATGTTGCAAAAATACTTTTCCTGAAAATTAATAAACCTGGCATGGAAATTATTGTAGAGTTAAGAGTTAACCGTCCGCTGGCAAATTTCCAGTCCGACAATCAAAAATTAGATAATAAGAATAAAAATATTTTTTTTCGTAAATAGTGACTGTTTTACAATTTTTTCTAAGATTTCGATCTTTTTAGGTTTCCGATTCTATATTTTTTGTCATTATCTGGATTGGTGCCTTTTGTAGAAAAATTTTCAGTCAAAAGAAATTTATTAGTCTATTTAATGTTGCGAAAATACGTTATTATGACTAAAAATAATAAATCTGGATCGAAATTATCCTTAATTTAACCCCGCGGTCAGTTTTTCAGGCCGGTCAACGAAAATTTGACTGTAAGGTTGAAAAAAAATGTTTTTTTGTAAGTTTTTACTACGCCAATCTCTTTTTTCCAAAATTTCTTTATGGCATTGAGATTCGCAACTTCTACCTTTTATTATTATTTTTAGTCTAAGATTATCGACTTTTTTCCATTTTCAGAATACAATCATTTATTAAAAAAAAATCCGTTTATATGTTTAAAGTGTTGCGAAATTATCGTAGAGTTAAAATTTAACCGTCCGCGGTCAAATTATCAGCCAGAAAATCGAAAATTTGACAGTAAGGACGAAAACATGTTTTTTGAAAAATTTTTTTGGCAAAATTATTGTACAGCACTGAGTTTTACAATTTTTACATTTTTTTTTAAGATTTCTATATTTTTAGTCTCCGAATATTGATTTTTTGTCCAATATCCGGATCGAGTCATTTTTTCTAAAAATTTTCATTAAAAAAATCCGTTCATCTGTTTACAGTGTTGCTAAAATGCGTAATTTTGTGTATCAATAATAAGATTTAATCGTCCGGGGTCAGATTTCCAGTCCGACAATCTAAAATTTGACAGTAAGGACCAAAAAAATTTTTTTTCGTTAATTTTTACTACGCTAATCGTTTTTTTTTTGGGACTTAGTTTCACAAGTTTTACATTTTATTTTTAATATTTTGATATTTTTTTGTCTCCGATTACCGTAATTATTTTCATTTTCAGGATAGATTCTTTTTTTAGAAAAAAAAAACCGTTTATATCTTTAAAATGTTACAAAAACACTTTCGAAGTAATTTTGACTGCAAAACCGAATCTGGAATTAAAATTGTCGTACATTTAAAATCCGTCCACGGTCTGATTTACGGACCTAAAATCAAAAATTCAATTTTATTGACAAATTTTTATAATTTTCACGTTATTTTTATAGATTTTGTTACTTGTTAGTATTCGATTATTTAATTCTATCCTAAATCGACTTTAGGTTAACTATAAGCCATAATAGTAACCAACATCAATTTTCTTTTAAATAATTAAAGAAAGTTTCCTCCTGAATCGATTGGTTATAAATCCAGCGCTGTACACTAAATATTAGGACAGGGAAATATTATCCGTATAGACGCATTTTTTCGAAAAACTCAATCCCAATAAAAAAAATTCATTAGTCTGGTTAAAAATATTAAAAAATAGCTTTTCCAAAGTAATTTTAACTGCAATAACATAATTTGGAATCAAAATTATCTTAGACTTAAAATATGACGGTCCGCGGTCCGATTGCTGGTTCGACCAGAAAAAATTTCCGGTCCGATGACAAATTTTTTTTTATAGATTTTTGATTAATCTATTAGTTTTTTTGGGAGCAATTACCGTTAAGGGAATAAATTTTATAATTTTTGATTGATTTTGTAATCACCGATTATCGATTTTTTTAGTCCAAATTTCTAGTTCTCTATAAATTATAATAGTGACTGAAATCAATTATTTTGTAAATAATTATAAAAATTTTCGTTCTGAATCTATTAGTAACATTATCGGTGTTACACATTCAACGGATTTAGCCAGGAGACATTTTTATCCGGATAGATATTTTTTTCGAAAATCCAGAAATAAAAAATTTTGAAAAAATAATTTTCCTATGTAATATTGCATGAAAAAACTTATATCGTACATTTAAAATTTAACCGGCCGCGGTCCGTTTTCAGGTCCGACTTCCCAAAGTTTTACTGTATAGGCAAAAAAATTTTTTCGGATATTTTTACTACAATAATCGGTTATCCATTATTTTTACATTTTTTTTTTAATTACAAATTTTATTTCATAAGGTGTTAATTTTAAATGAAAAAAAAAACCTATAAACCAGTAAAGACATCAATTCAAAGAAATGTGGGATAACAAAAGAGACATCAAATAACGGTATACATGTCACAGGACGAATCATTTCCTTTGCGCCCCCTATACAGAAATTCTCGAATGACAATTCTCCCTTTGTGATACTTCAAAGTAAAGGTCACGATGAATAGATTCCAGTTACAATAAATCAAACGATTTACGGAATTGTATCAGTTTCGATAAAAAATATTTATTTATGCCGCAAGGGTTTGTCTTTTTTTTATATAAATACTATTAAAAATTAATTATAAAATTTGTTACTTACCTAACATCAATTATTGTTTCACCAAAATTATTTATAGTTCCGTTATTACACTGATAAAATGGTACACATTCAAATTCACATTTAGTAGTGTTTGAGGAAACTGGAGAAAGGTCTAATGAAAATTTTTCATTAATTAATATTTCTGTAGTAGTGGCATTTTCTAAGGGTTCTGGTTTTGGACTTTGTTTTAATATAACTGAAGATTGTATTTCTGTTAAAATTTCATTAATTTCAGCTTCTAATTGACAATCGACAGAAATTAAAAATGATAATATTAAGCACAATTTCATGTTTGTGATGAAACAACACTGAGTATAAATATACATATACCAGTTCAGAATTCTTCTTCGTTATAACTAAATTAAATACATAAGCGTACGTTTAAAAAAGTGAAAAGGAATATTTTAGATTGTTATATTTAGCCAATATCATAAATCAATTTATAAAAAATCGGCTGTGTCACCCCAGAACTTTCCCAACTCGGCTGTGGCGAATATGATTATATTAATTACCACATACAAAATTCCTGAATGGGAAAATGATATAAAAATGAAGTAAATTGCTGGAAAATAAAAATAGGTTAGGTTAGTATGAAAATACTCAAAAATGAATTGAAATAAGAAACGACAAAATTTACTAAAAATGGTAACAAATTAATATAAATAGCAACAAGTTAACGAATTATTTCAAAAAAAGGCAAAGAAATTGTTAAAAATGATAAAGAATTGCCAAGTTTCAGCAAAAAATAGAACTTTAATAAAAAAAGAATAAAAATAGGCAGTAATCAAAAATATCATAAAAATCTTAATACAATTTGGAAAAATTGGCAAAGGGCCAAAAAAATGCAAAAAAAAAGCAAAAAAGGAAAGAAGGAAAAATAAAAAAGGAAACAAGGCTTAATAAAAGAAAAAATGGGCAAAAAAAGGAAAAAATGGTAAAGCAATCAACAAAAAGGACAAAAAAAAGACAAGTAAAGGCAAAAAAGCAAAAAGCGCCAAAAAAGTATAAAAAAAGTTAAAAAAGAAAAAATAGAGGCAAAACAAAGGCAAAAAAAGTAAAAAAATGGCAAAAAAAGTAAAAACAAAATTAAAAAGTTTAAAAAAGGTCAAAATAGAGGTAAAAAATGGCAAAAAAATTCAAAAAATTCCAAAAATGTAATAAAAATAATTTTAAAACTTTTAAAAATGTAGAAAAAGACAAAATAGAGGCAAAATAAAGGTAAAAAAGGCAAAAAAGGCAAAGAAGTTCAAGAAAGACTAAAAAAGTTAAAAAAAACAATTTTAAAGTTTTCAACAAAGTCAAAACAATGGCCAAAAAAGGCTAAAAATGTTAATTTTTTTTTAAAGCAAAAAAAAAGCAAATTAGTGGTAAAAAGGGTATAAAAAGCAAAAATAAAGGCAAAATCGAGGCAAATAAATGCAAAAATGGCCAAAAAAGCCAAAAAAAATAAAAAGGATAAAAAGGCTTAAAAAAATAAAAAGGTAAAAAAAGCAAAAAAAAAAAATGGTAAAAGAAGGCACAACAAAGGCAAAAAGAAATAGCCTTATTAAAGCCAAAAAAATGGGCAATAAAGGAAGTTTCAACTTTTGACAGGTGACAGTTGGAGAAATAATTTTAACTATTCTGAATAGAGTTTTTCAAGGGCTTTCAAACGACATATAGCATGTCCAATTCCGTTACATATTGCATCTGTCATTTTTTGATAGTGGTACTTTCGTTTGACGGATGTCGTACAAAAACTAATGGGATCTTCCCACGGGTAACCCAAACCCCTATACCAAATTTCAGCTCAATCGGATTAAAGATGTGGCCTCTATCGTGGAAGAATACACACATACACACACACACAGACCGACAGACAGACTTCCACCTGAAAATGGTCTTAATCGTCTCAGGGCACCCGAAAATAGATATTTCCGTTTTTATCTCGATATTTTTTTTTAGCTCGTTCACAATACTTTCCCTTCTAGGAGGTGGGTCGGGAAAGTAAAAAATTAAATCTGCAAATTTTTACCAAAAAGGACGAAAATGTAAAGGACTAAAAATTTTCTATTCGGACATATAAAAAAATTAATTTATGATTGCAATTAACGCAAAGATCCCGGCACAGAATGTTAAAAAATTGGCCTTCGGTGGAAGTTAATGAAAATTTTATATGTTGTTTTTGTTACTGAAAGTAAAAAATGATATTAAGTTTAATTTATTTGTATTTCTGAGCTGAAACAACAAAAAAGAACTAAAAAAATATGAATTACCCCAATCTAGACTGTAACTAATAAAAACCGTTTAATACTATTATACAGGATATCTCTGTAATATGAAAAAAAATATAATACACCAACCCGTACAGTTAAAAAAATGTTTAAAAAATAATCATATTTTGTTAATCTCTATTTAAAACACCATAATGAAATATAGAGGGTGGTCCACCATATAGGCGTCGCGACGCTCTTTAAATGGAGAACAGTAAAATTGTATAAAAAATATTTATTGGTGGTACAATTTTAAATTATTTGGCTCATTAAAAATATCTGAACCATAGTTATATTATTTTAAATGGATCACTCTGTATTTTTACATTTTTATGTTCGTCCTGAGAAGCTGATTTAAAAATCCTATTACACTTTTAATGTAAACTAAATAGTTTTGTGATTCGGCCAAATGACATAAAATCGGTACATTATCAAAGATACGCAAACTTTGATCACCCTGTTTATAGTAAGCTTAAGTTAAGCCGTTTTATCGACTTTTATGTCGTTTGGTTGTGCGATTTTCAATTATTTATATCTTCAAAATAATTTGGTTTATATTATGGGTTTAATAGATTTTTTGAAATCAGCTTCTCTGGACGAACATAAAAATGTAATAAAAAAATTGCATCAAGGAATCCCCGATAGGAACGAATTTCCTTAGGTTATTTTTTCACTTTTTAAAAATTTAAAATAAAAGAAGAGTCGGAAATATCGAAAAAACTACAAGAATAACAAAAAATGAGGGAAAATCTGAAAGAATTTAAAAAATTAGAAAATAACAGAAAAAATTAAATAACAGCAGAAAAAATCGTAGAAATAAAAAATAAAATAAAAAATAGGAACAATCAGAGGAATAAGAAACTATAAAAAAAATAGAAAAGAAAAGAATGAATTAGACAAAAAAAAGAACAATTAGAAAAAAAATGAGGACAGATACGATAAATTGAAAAAATCAGAAAAATATGAAAAAATCGATAAGAAATAAAACAAAAAACAAAAAAATTAAAAAAAAATTGAAAGAAAAATCAGAAATATTAACCAAAAAATGAAAAATAAAATTGTGAAACACAGAAAAAACGAAAAAATCAAAAACATTGTAAAAAGCCCAAAAACGCTAAAAAAATGCTAAAAATAAAAAAACCGAAAAAGTAGTGGCCAAAGACGCAAGAAATCGAAAAATATCGCAAAAAATGAGAAAAACTGAATAAAAAATTAGAAAACGAAAGAAATAAAAAAAAATTACAATGAGGAAAAATTAGAAAAAAATCAGAAATCTAAACAGAACAAAAACAGAAAAAAAACAAAAATTCAGAAAAATGAAAAGAAAACGAGAAAAATCGAAAAATATTGCAAAAAACCGCAAAAAAAATCGCAAAAAATGGCAAAAAAAAACCGTAAGAAAACTGCAAAAAAATCTGAAATAATCACAAAAAATAAAAAAAATTGAAAAAGAAATTAGAAACCGAAAGAAATTGAAAAAGAAACAGAACAATGAAGAAAAATTAGAAAAAATCAGAAAACTAAAGAGAACAAAAACAGAAAAAAACTATAATTCAAAAAAATGAAAAGAAACGAGAAAAACGAAAAAAATCGCAAAAAAAACCGAGCACAACCAAAAAACTGGAAGAAATTATAACCATAAAGAAAAATTAAAAAACATTGAAATTAATCCCAAAAAATTGCAAAAAGTAGCAAAAAATCAAAAGATCAAGAATCAATTAGAAAACAAAAGAAAGCAGTAGAAAAAAAAATAATGAGGAAAAATTAGAAAAAATCTAAATTACCAGAAAAATATAGAAAAAACAAAAAAATAAGAATAATGAGAAAAATCTGAAAAATGAGAAAAAATCTGAAAAAATAAAAAAAAGCGTATCTACCAAATATTTATAAATGATATATAAAAAAATTGTAAATAAGAAAAAAATCATATTCTAGAAAAAGACAAAGAGAGTTTTTACAATAAATCGATTAATCATAAAAAAATTAAACTGCAACTTTTTACCAAAAAGGAAAATGTAAAGGTCTAAAAATTTTCTTTTCAGACATACAAAACAATTAATTTACCAATGTAATTATTGCAAACATATTAAAAATTGGTTAATCATAAAAAAATTAAGTTTGCAGCTTTTCACCAAGAAGTACTAAAGGACTAAAAATTTTCTATTCACACATATAAAAAAATTAATATACGTCTGTAATTAATCTAAACTTATTGAAAAAAAGTAGCAAGTGAATTTTTATAATAAATCGATTAATCATAAAAAAACCAGGATTGCCAATGAGAATTGTTGGTGACACGTGGCGACTTTCTCCACTAACTTTTAACTTATAATTTTTCTTAAACATGTTTTTTTACTACCCTTGACGGGTGTCACATATGTGAAATTTTCTTTTTTGCCTTGCAGAAGTACTTAATAATGGCCTGATGATGGTCAGAGGCCGAAACTAGTTGCCTCCTGTTACTTTTACATTAAATTATGTGGTACCTAGCTTTGTGCTTTATTTTCTTAAGACTTTGGCCATATTTGAGATTTGGATAACCTTGAGGATTTTTTTCTTCAATTATCGTTTAATTAAAATTAAGGTCGATTTATTATTTTTTAAAGTTTTTTAATTATGCTGCTTAGAATTAAATTGTAACAAATAATTTAACAAATATATCGGTACCAAATAAATTTTCTATAGATATCTTGTAAATTTTAAAAGTAAAGTTTAATGAATTCTAAACTAAATTATGATGGTTAGTAACTAATTAAATTATAGTAAAAAATATTTATTTATTTCATTATTAAAATTGTATTTAGAGTTACGCACATGATGTTTTGGGTCAATAACATTATAAGTGGATACTTGTTTTGTGCACCTTGCAGCTTGAAATAATAAAATAAAAAAACTGAGCTAGAACTGGTTTTAAAATTTTATTATATTATAATTAATTTTTTTTATTATAGACATAATATCAAATTTATAGGCAAAAATTGTAGTTAATATTATTTTTTGGTATTTTTTCAACTAACTTCTGTATAGTAAAATAGTTAAGAAAATGCTCAGAGTCGGTAATTTTAATTTCTGATGAATCACATTTTCAACACCTTGCGCACGGTAATTACCATCTTAAAAATTTTAAATGGCAACAAGTTTAGGTTTAGGTTTTTAATTTTCTATTCCACTCAATTCTTTTCCATTTTTTCTCCTTTTTCCCACTCTTTTTTCTCCTACTTCTTTACTGTCGTCTTTGATTACATTTTTTCTATCCACTTTTTTCCATAATTTTTTTGGTGGTCGAAACGGGTAGCATGGGTCGCTAAGCCCACTAAAAAAACCCTCCCTGGCCCAAAACCTCGGAACGGTGCGTTCAGAATGATATATCCGTAGCTCTTAGCCCAGTTCTGGGTGCTGCTCACCATAATATTCACGAGCTCTGCTGGCTGGTCTCTTCCCGGTGCCATCCTAGTTTGCCCCTCTCTTCTTCTTATCTGGAATACTAGAAGCATGTGTTCCTTACAGTGTCAGGGGTTCCACAGGACCTACACGTATCCACTGTGTCTTTCCCTATCCTCAGGGTATAGCTTCTGAAGCTTCCGTGGAAACTGAGGAATTTGGTAAATCAGTTGTCGGTGGTCCTCTGCTTACAACCTTACCACTTATCCGTTCTTTGTTCTTTCCACCCCCGTTATTCTGGGTAGTCGATGTAGCCTTACTCGTTTCTTCGTTCAGATGTCAATGATCCCATAGTGTGCTTCCGTGGATACTGTTTTATACGTCATTGCAACCCTTAGCAAGATGCTTCTTTGGGTGGACAGCAACATATTTTTATGTTTATCAATTTTTATTACTCTGGCCCACATTGGGACGGCATATAAAATTGTGGACGCCACCACTCCCGCCAGTACCCTTCACCTTCCTAACCCCGGGCCTCTAATGTTCGGTAAGAGACTTTGAAGAGCTAACATCTGCCTCCTTTACTTTTCACATATTCTTCTTACAATAAGGTATATCACGTGCTTACTCGGGGTTATTTTAACTCTTCCCTAATCTACTCGAAGCTGACCTACTTTAATCCCCTAACTTGCCTGCCCTGGGGAAGATACTTGCAGGGAAGTACAGATTTCTCCAAACCTCGCTTAGATAGGCTCGGAGAGGTTAATTGATTTGATTGGTCCATGTATGATGGGGGATTGTTGTTCCCACTTTTTTATCCTTTTTTTCACATTATCCTTTTTCCTCTACTTTTTCATGTTTTTTTATGTTTCAAATTTTTCTTTCTTCTCTAACCTACTTTAAGCCTTCTAAACTTAACATTTTTTTTGTTTTTTTTTTATTAATGATAGCAGTATCCCATTAATAGGGGCAGCAACTCTATTACTTAAATTTTATCATTATTCGAAAAATTAAAAAAGTGAAGCAAATGTATCGGGGAGCAAATGTACGGGAGAGCATCTGACCCGGATTCAAATTATTGTGGTACCTGACTTTGTACTTTTTTTCATTAAAACTGAAAGAAGGCCTTAAAGTCAATCCTATCAAAACAGCACTAATCACATTTACGAAAAAGAAGAAGCTGGACAACTTCAGGTTACCAAAGCTCTTTAAGAAGCTATTAAAAATAAGCCAATAGTTGAAGTACATAGATGCAAAACTAACCTGGAATAAGCACTTGGAAAAACCATAAAAAAGGAAAAATAGCATTAATGGCTACCAAAAGAGCAGTGGGTACCAAATGGGGACTTAATTCGGTTCTTTGGTGTGGTGGCCTACAGTACATCAAAAAAGGCTATATTGGAGCTTTCTAAATTCCAAAGACTAGCCTGCATTTGTATTATAGGTGCTATGAGGAGCATTCCAACCGCGGCCATGGAAACCATACTAAACCTCCAGCCACTTGATATTCTTATTAGAGCGGAGGCAAGAATGGGGCATTCAGATTTGATTGCAAAGATAACTGTTGTCCAAGGAAGGACTAAGTGCAACAAAAGTCTTCACAAACTGGATACTAGAAGAAATAAGAAGTGATGAAATTATACCAAAAAATAACTTCACGAAACCATTCAACATTCAGTATAACATGGAAAGGTGAAGACACATCCAACTGGTGATAAACCCAAAAACAAAAAATTCCAAGCAGAGGTATATACCACAGAGTTATGTCTGAGGGAGAATATTGATAGGGGCTATAGAGGGAAAAAATCCTCATTTATTCCGACAGTCAGGCAGCCCTACAAGCTCTAGCATGCAAAAAATTAAATCAAAATTGGTCTGGAACTGTCTACAACCCCAACTATTTCTGGAGGTAAATCTTAAATTGATCCTGGACACAAGATGATAACAGACAACGAGGCAGCAGACGCTCTGGCAAGAAAAGCCTCAGTGACCAAATTCACGGTCCCCAAGCTGGTATTTAATATTCCGAGTACAACTCTGGCTGACTAGGTTGGCTGCTAAAGAATATCAGTCAAGCTGGAATCTCATCCGGGTCAAAAACACAGTAAATTCATTATCAAAAAACCATCAAAAGCATCAAAAACATAATATTATGCAGCTAAGCAGAAAGCAACTATGGGCATGTCACAAGACTAATAACTGGACGTTACCAACTTATATAAATGGGCATCTACCAAGACGAACCCATCTGTAGACTTTGTAATGAGGAGGAATAAAAATAGCCTCTCATATTATAGTAAAGTGTCAAGCACTAATACGCTGGAGGTACAACCTTCTGGGGACAGAAAATCCGCAGGAGACCTTCCTTAGGGAAAATCTGTTGAAGAGGCTGCTAAGCCTGATTAAGATAACAAATATTTTCACCTGATAACAACGATGTAATTGGCAAAACACAATAAGTCTTAAAACTGCAGTGTTGAGGCCCAAACCTCAGTCAGTATCATCGATCAAATCAATCAATCAATCCTTAGAACTAGGACAATATTTGAGATATGAATAACCTTTGGGATTTAATATTTTTTTATTTGAATCATCAATATTTATATTTTTTTGATCGAACATCGGTTGCTCTTTGATAATTTGATAATAAAAAAAATACTATTTATTTCATTTTGTAATTTATTATCAATTTGAATTAAATTGTTAATTACGTTAATTGTTTTTTCAAATTTATTTTAAATTTTGTTACTAATGTAGTTGTTAAATTTAATTTCGAATAGTAATTCATTTCAGTAGATTTATGATTACGTAGTTTATATTTTGGGAACTAGGCAGCAGCAGGATCTTAGCTAGGCCATAACTAAGACCAAAAATCCCAAATTTATTACAGCTTTTTTTCCCTTTAAGTTCCAATAAATTTTATTCTTGATAATTTAACTTATTGATTTTATTGAGCTGAATTTTATTATCTAATAAAAATGTAAATTTATGTTTTTTAACTTTAAGTTTCAATTCATTTCGTTCTTGATAATTTAACGTATTTATTTTATTGAGCTGACTTTTATTATATAGTAAAAATGTAAATTTATATTAGTTTTATCAAAGATTTTGGATTTTTATTACTCTAAGTACAGATTTTTTATTTATTGAAATTTTTAATAACCCTTTTATTGTTTTTGTTGATAAAATTTGATAGTCATACTTTTTTTATATTTCAATAGAATATAGAAACGATGAAAATATATTAGTATTTTTTGCAACTAGTGTGGATATGATGCCCATATCGCATGCGGGCGATGTTCGAGCACGACACCGTAGGCAAAGTGCTCAATCATCCGAGTGCGATATATACAATACATTTTTTCTACAACTTACTAAAGAAAAAACTAAATAATATGCTAAGCATATTAGCAAAAAAATTGGGATTCACCGGAAAGTTTAGCTGTGGTTTGATTTTTTCACCCTCCATATTTATTGGATTACTGAATATGATTTTGAAGTTTGCGGGCAAAAATTTGGACCAGAACTTTGTTTTTTGGGCACATTTTGATCAAATTTTTGGCGATTTTTTCAGATATTTCAGAAAGGAAGAATTTTTTCGACAAGCCCATTTATATAAAATTAATGTAAACAAAAATTCCTACAAATCTAATAATTAACGTTTTTTTTGAAAGACTAACCATTTCGCCGATAGATCGCTCCAAAAAAAGAGTCATATTTCCATATCTAGTAAAATTCGCCATTTTCGGGAAAATCGCCTTTGCTGCGATACTTAACTGTTGTAACATTTTATTACATTAGATTTGTTCGTGTTTTTAGTTTTGCTTGTTCAGAACAATTCCAGACATGCGTAGTAGACTAAAAGTGTTCGTGTTTTCTGGAACTAAGTTCTAAACTAACAATCCTGTGTTTTAGTTTTTTTTTAGAACGATTCTGAACTGTTTCAAGTAATTCTATGTGATCGTAGCTAAAAGTGTGAACTGACAAAAACCGTTCTGGCCGCACATGCGCATTCCAAGCTATTTAATAAAAGAACAATGTTTAAGGTTATGTTTATTTATTTTGTTTTTCTGAGATTATATACATATGGAATTTTTGGAATTCGACTGGGAAAGCAAACGAAGAAGATTCCTTATGATTATTTTGGCAACTCAATTCCAGCAATTAGATTATTTTCGAAATTTGATACAGGACATGAGAGAAAATCACGAGAGAAAACAATACTGAGGAGGACATCAGTCATCATCTTTTCGAGATTTGGCTGATAGGTTTAAAGATACTATCAACACATTGCATGCAATAAACATTCATACAATACTTAACCAAAAGGGAAAAATCCATGTTACTCACAATAAATATCTTTTTTATTTTTCAAGTATTAAAAGTACCACAAACAAATTTGACCAATCATGAATGACAAATGACACTGACACTAGATTATTCAGGTGTTTGTGTTAATCTCTTAATTCAACACTGTTCTGAAGAATTCTAAATTTGTATCACTGAGCAACTAGTTCTGCGCAATTTTAGAACGGTTCTATTTTAACGAGATTTACCTGTATAAATAAACAATCATACAATATATAACTATAAAAATAAATAAACAGAAAAAGGAATTTGCAGCACGAAACCAACCGCCTTAGATGGCGTATAACTTCTAAGAAAAGATGTATATATTTCATAAAATAAAGTACACATATAAATTGTATAATGTAATGAATCATGTGTTTGATTTAATTTAAAATTTATTTTCTTCTTTTTAAATAAAATTATGTCTTTAAAAATGATTTTTACTATTAATTAATGCCTCTCGTCTTTCTATTGTTACGCAGTCCTCATGAGCCTTAATGAGACGCAGATGTTTTTACCTTCTCCGACATACTTGTGATGGCCACCTACTTATTATAACTCCAGAAAGCATTGTAGCAGTAGGGGAGAGATTTCTGGTCAACCTGTATGGTGACACAGGAAGGGCTAAACCGTCGATAAACCGTCTAAGGTACATTAATTATAAGAAGGTAGCTTTCAATACCTCATCAAAAATAGGTGCACTACCACCATCAACAGCTGCAGCTACACAACACAGTTTTAGGGTGTATTCCGAAGGTTCGGGATGAAAACGAGCTACAAATTGCCTGAAACTGATCTCTTCTCTACAAGCTCCTGCTCCTCCCGAACTGCTACGTCTGGTATCATGCAGATGCGTCAAGACATATAGCTGCAAAAAATCTGGCCTCGAGTACACCAATCTGTGCATCAACTATGAGGGGCCATGCGATTACGTGACAATCGAGACAGATCTCACAAACATTCTTGAGGACGGACCGCTCGACGTCGAAATTGAGAACGAACTGTACTTCATCTTCTCGCCGGTTGTTCAGACCATCGAAGAAAATTAGGACAAAGAAGACGAAGGTATGTGACATTCTTTCCCTAAATATGACACTCAAACACTTGGAGTTTAAATGTGCCTGTCTGAAGTAATTAATATCTTCTATTCATTAAAGACCCCCCACCACCTGAAATAATGAGTATAGATAAACAAACTGAAGAGGATGTGACAGTTCTTTGAAAAACGAAGGTATGTACAGAAGTATCTTAAATAATAAACACTACTCACCTCGTCTACCAATAAATCCATAAAATAACTTATCCTGTTGTTTCAGATGATTAAGGCAGTCCAGGGTCCAAAAAACAAAGTTCAGGGTAAAATTTGAGTTCATATCCGGGGAAAATTGGAGTTTATGAGATTTTCTAGTTCCGACCAAAATTATATGTCAAAATGCTCGCGATAACGAGCTGAGTAAGAATTTGCAAGAAAATAGTCGCTCTCAACTCTATATAAAAAGTTATAGCCCAAAATGTAAAATCTCATAAACTCCCTTATGTACAAATGAGAGTTTATGAGACATTCGACTTTCGACCCAAATTATATGTCAAAATGCTCATGACAACGAGCTGAGCAAGAATATACAAGAAAAAATTGTCGCTGTAGAATCTATAAAAAGTTATGGCCCAAAACGTGTAATTGTTACTCCTCGTTATCAAGTTTTTTCTCACTATCTCAGTAGTCTTTTTTTAATAACTAAAAAATAATGACACGTTTGACGTTTTGAGTTTGACAGATCGACTTGCTACATTTACAGTTTTGTAGAAAGATATTTCTTGCATATTCCTGGTTTAATCAGAATAGGATTGCTGAACGATGATTATAATGTCTCTGTTAATTTATTGTTTATTGTTATTGTTTTTGTTATTAATAAATTTCCCTGGTTAGACTACTTTTCGACAAAAAAGGTTTATTTGCGATAATTATTTAAGTGTTAAGAGTTCTGCAATATTGGAATTACTCATTTTTACAAATATGTTTCTATATTAGTATAAAAAATTCTGACATTTGTTTTGACAGGTTATTTAAAATAAAAAAAAATAGGTGGTGGGTTAAATGTAAACTTTTATTGGTGGATTTCATATCTCACGCTAATAAAATTATTTCCGTTCATTAAACTGATATTATATATACATTCTGTAAAGTGTGCATAGATTCGACAACATCTGCCTGTATTTGGGAGTGAACTACGTTAATTTAAAACTAACATTTACAATGTATTTCTAGTACATCTCCGACAGCTGTATTTAATGTCATTTCAATTGAAGACACCACTTTATTACCCACTACAGCCTGGTAAATACCTTTATCATGACAGGTAAATCTCTAAAGCTTTTCCTTTAATAAGATATGTCCCAAATCTCTCAACAAACAAGATATTAGTGACAGTTCTGACCCAACTGGATCGAATGATTAATTCAGGCGTAATGAATAGCTGCATATTATGAAAACAGATTCACGAGAGTATTTTACTAACAACACTATTTATATACAAGCTGTATTATTTTTGGAACCCTAGAAAATTATCTGTAAAAAAAATTGTTACTAGATGCTTTGTATTATTTTTTACCAGTAAAAAAGCGCTTTTTAGCAGTGCGAAGTGTCATCGCATTAATAGATTTTTACTGGTTGAAAAGTTTTTTTTTTGTTTTTTTGCTCAAGGGGCATATCTACAAAAGTAGAGGCTAACATTTTAATGGGATTGTATAACTTCCAAACCGTACCAGTCAGAATGTCGGTGAAATGGAAAAAAGTTGCTTATCTGGAAGTATCGTCTTCCGGTGGAAACTCACCGGAAATATCAGGGCCGGTTCCTGAGATATGATGAGTTAGATGTTTTTAGATTTGCATCCAACGTTTCGTATTCTCCACCACCCTCAAGTAATTTTTTTATATCCGGATCTAGATATTGTATGACTCTATTCAAAATAGCATTTGTCATCAATCGGGTAGTATAGATTGTAAACCAAATTTTATTGGTACGGATCTGCATTAAATTTATAGTCAGTGTTTATTTATGGGCATAAAAATATTTTCAGTGGAATTAAGATATTAAAATTTTATTCAATTTTAACGGAATGTTTTTAAATTTAAACACAAAATTAAGTTTTAAGTGGATTAATAGATTTATACCAAATTTTGGTCGATTAAAATAGGATTTGTTTACATACAATTTTTTACATAAAATTACAATATGGCCGACATCCGGTTTCACCGGAAATTCCATGAAAATTGCAAATTCAAATAGAACACCTGGTACATTTCTACATATTTGGATTCTCTGATTTCACATACGTACAGGTCGACTGTCAAATATCACTTAAGACGCAGTTTTATTTTATTTTTGTTTTTTTTTTATCCATCTATGATACTAGGAAGTCCGACACTTTGGAGACTCCCTCCACTTTTCTAAATGGGGGAAAAAGCTACGCCCTTCATATTGCTAAGGACTCCAAATTCAAAGGACCCGCAATTTCAGGACCCCCTATTTCAGGAACCTAGAATTTAGAATCCCCAATTTCAGGACTTCCCAAATTCAGGACGCCCGAATTTTAGGACCACAAATTTTAAGAACCCGAACATTTTTAAAATAGGAGGGAATAAGTCAAAGTTTTTGTACTTTCGCGCTACCAAAATATTTTTACGTACGCTAAGGGGTAGAGTTCCCAAATATTTGTACATGGGCCGATCTAATAAAAAATAGATATATTTTGACTCCTTCCCTCCTACTTTAAAAATATTCGGGGATCCTTAAAATATTCGGAGGTTCTGAAATTGGAGGTCCTTAAAAATATTCGGGGTCCTAAAATTTTGAGTTCTTTGAATTCGAGGATCCTTTGAACTCTGGATTCCTGCAATTGGGAGTCCTGGAATTCGGGGGTCCTTTGAATTCGGAGGTCCATAAAGATATTCGGGGGTCCTTAAAAATATTCGGGAGTCCTTTGAATTCGGGGGTCCTTAAAAATGTTGTGGGAATGGCTTCCCCCGACTAATAGGAGCGTGGCTTAAGGAAAGTGAATTTCCTTTATTTGGGTTCTTTAACAAGGATGTCTTCAGGAAAATTTTGTATCGGAATGAAAAAAATCGGCTGTGTCACCCCAGGGCTTTCCCGGCTCGACCGTAGAGAATATGTTATTTATTATTATTATTTTAATAACAAAATACTAAACATTACATTAATTTATGGAACACATTAAAAATAGCGAGCTGATAGTGAATTAATATTTCAATGTTGGTAATGACATAAGCTGCGCATGCGCACGTTATATATCATACTGTTACATTTAAGATCTCCTAAAATCATGTGTGAAAACTATTGGGAATTCGGGAAAAATTTTCATACAATAGTTGTAGGGAATTTTAAATGTGTATTTTTCTCGCCATCTAGCGGCGAAACTATGAAGAATTAGATAAAAGTTAAACAAAAGTCAAAGAAAATTTGATGCTTTACAACTTTGCACAAGAAAATTTTGCACTAAAGTATATTGTTTGTCCTCAAAATCAAGAAAAACTAGAGAAAACATACATGCACATTTTTCACGCGCCCTCTAGTGGCGAAACTATTGGAAATTCTGGAAAAAGTTTTAAACAAAAGTTTTAGAGAATTTGACAGACCATACACTGGAAATGATCTCAATCTTCTTGGGGGACCTCAAAATGAATATTTCCATCGATATCTCGATTTTTTTTTCTCGTTCACCTTACTTTCCCTTTGATGGGTCCGGGAAAGTAAAAAAGTAACATTAAATAAAAAAAAAATGTTAGGTATATCATTTTAATGGTAATTGAATGAAGAATTTTTACTACCCTGTAGCCCATCAATGTTTCATTTTAAAAAATTTACTTTTAGTTAAAAAATATTATTTGCTGAATTAAATGTTTAGTAAAAGATACAAAAATAAATAATTGACAAAAAAAAGTAATTTAGACCAAATCATGATCACCTAGGATAGATAAAAAAATTAAAAATATAACAAAAATGACATCTCAAGTGACATTTGATAGTCGACCTACACATATTTGAAGACGTATAATCCTTATATGTAGAAATATACCGCGTGTTCCAATTGAATTTCCAATTTGCATGTCATTTCCGGTCAAACCTGATGTCGGCCATATTGGATTTTTATTTAAAAAAATCAAAAGTTGATATAAATCTATTAACCCGTTTAAAAGTGATAGAGGTGGCCCATGATCCATTTACACCCGGTATGTAAATTTCAGATTTGTAATGAACAATCTTGGTTAAGTAAATTCCTGAAACATTTTTTTTTAAATCAAGGAAAGTGAAAATTTGTGCCAAGGGACGATTGTTGATTGTCAAGAGAATTTTTTTTAATAACCAAGGTTTTTTTATACTCCACCTATGATTTATAGTGTGAACGCCACTTGCTCCGGGCAGCGTACGTGAATAAAAATAATCTAGGGGTCGTTATAGTATTTGGATATTCAACGCTAAAACGGTATTATCTTTTATTCCCTTACTAGGTTCAAGCGTTTTGATTGGTGAAAAGTAGCTGGCAGGAAATGTTTTAAACAGTTAGATCACTTCTGAGACATAAAAAAATGTTGATATTATTATAAATAAACACAATTAATACAGTATATGTTATGAATCTAGTGGAATCTTCAAAAAATTTAATAAAAATCAACTTATTTGGGTATCCGCAACAAAATTGGCGATAAATTAATTAAAAATCTTATTATCCAATAGAATTTGATACAGAAAAACCACCAGATTTTATGCCTGGTGGGAACCCATCTTGAAAATGAAATTGAAAACGTAAACTGACAACTAAATTAAGTTTTTTCGACAAATTTCGTATTTTGTTATATAATTTACTTATCTCTCTTTATTACCATTGTTCAGATAGAAACAGACAATAAAATACCTAGCGAAGTGACGTCACACCAATCATATGTCTATTTAAAGGCGCCTAATCGGTCGACCAAATATTTCAATTTAAAATTCCGTTTATTAAAATGTTTGTTAGAAATTATTTGTTTTATATACTATCATATTATCAACATTATAAAACTGTCTAATACCCTATTATAAATGTTTTTTCTAAATAAATGAAAAATAAATTTAGGTATACGTAAAATGTAAAAAAATCTTTTTTGTTTAACTTAAATAAATGTCAAATATTTACATTTACAATTATTAAGTCGATAATGTTACTTACTATAAATAAAAATCTGGTTGTATGTTTAAAAATTATAGATTTTTTTTTGGTACTAGTAAACAATAATAATTATTAGAAATGTATTTTTTATTTACTTTTCCTAACAAAAGATACGTTACTGAATGTGTTAAAAAAAACACATCTATGGATTTATCAAAATAACGCATCACTCTACGATTAATATTTCACTATATAAAGGTCAAGTTTTATGTATGATATAATATATGTAAACAATTGTAACTAACTCAGTACACACTGTCCGTTCTTTAAGCTGCTATTAAACAATAATAGTAATTTTCCTCACCACTTAAACGTGAATCGTTAAAGCAAAAAATTTGCCCGAGTATCGAGTATAGTTCTATTTTCGGTTTTGTATATTTATAATGGTCTTTAAAGAATTTAAACAAATGCTAATTAAAGTTTACTTCCGTTCAATATTTGTGTGAAACTATGGAAATTAGAATGATTTTAATGGTAAAAGTGAATAATTAATAATTTATAACAGTGTATTAGTGAATTGTTTGTGGATTAAAATTTGCAGGATATAAAGTTGGTTATGACATGATATACCAGTTTATTAAATAGGTAAAAATTTACTATTATTATTTTAAATTTAGAATAAGTCATAATTATATACTAAAAATTATGGTGGGGACATTACATAGAAAAAAATGTAGAATTTTTTTATTTTTAGTTAACTTAACAGATACATATACTAATTTAAGGATCCATATAATAATTTTAATAATTCTTCCTACCTAAAATTTAAATAAATAATGCACTAATAGTTGATGGTAAAAATAATGAATTTTATATTATGTATTTCTGTAATAACTAAATTTTGTTAAAAAAAAAAAAATTTAAAATAACTTTTTCGATTACTACAAAGTCTATGAAATAATTGGACTATATGAATGTTATAAAATCTTAGTTATAATCTTCCTCTTCTTCTTTTTCTTTTTTTCTTTTAGTTTCGATTAATTTATATTAGCAATTCTTGTGATGTTAATTACCATCACAAAATATATTGCAATAATAATTCCCTGGCTACAGGTGGATTATATTTTGCGTATGGAGGCAAAAAAAAAAAAAAAAAAAAAAAAAAAAAAAAAAAAAAAAAAAAAAAAAAAAAAAAAACGGATGAAGGAACGCCCCTTGTTTTTAATTTTTCTTCGCATTGTTTGTGGAATTTTTGAAATTTTTAAAATTTTCGAAATATTTAATATATTTTAAAATTTTCTATATATTTTTGAAATTTTTGAAATTATACAGGTTTTTGAATTCCAAGACATTTTTATTTATTTTTTTTTATGTTTTTTGGAGTTTTTCATTTATTTTTTTTTTTAGTATATTTTTGCTGTTTTCAACTTTTTTGTCATTTTTATTTATTTTTTAATTTTTGATAATTTCTGATAATAATTTTTAAATGTTTTTTGGAGTTTTTCATATATTTTTGACATTTTCAGTATATTTTTGCTGTTTTCAATTTTTTGATCACTTGTTTTTTGAATTTTTTAAATCTTTTTTAATATATTTAAAATTTTCGAAATATTTAATATATTTTAAAATTTTCAAAATATTTTTGAAATTATCGATCTTTTTGAATCCCAAGACATTTTTATTTTTTAATTTTTGAAAATTTCTGATAATAATTTTTTAATGTTTTCGATTTATTTTTGAAATCTTCAATACATTTTGATGTTACTAATTTTTTAAACATTTGTTTGTGATATTTTTGATTTTTTTTTTGAAATTTTTTAAATTGTCGAAATATTTAATATATTTTAAAATTTTCGATATGTTTAGGAAATTATCGAACTTTTTGAATTCCTAAACATTTTTATTTATTTTTTAATTTTTAAAAATTTTTGATAATAATTTTTTAATGTTTTTTAAATTTTTGAATTATTTTTGAAATTTTCAACATACTTTTGATGTTTTTAATTTTTTAAACATTTGTAAAATTTTTGAAATTTTTTTTGAATTTTTTTAAATTTTTGAAAAATTTTCAAATTTTCGATATATTTTGGAAATTATCGGACTTTTTGAATTCCTTGACATTTTCATTTATTTTTTAATTTTTGAAAATTTCTGATAATAATTTTTTAATATTTTTTAAGTTTTTGATTTATTTTTCAAATTTTCAATATTTTTTTGATGTTTTTAATTTTTTAAACATTTGTTTATGAAATTTTTGAATTTTTTTTTTGAATTTTTTTAAATTTTCGAAATATTTAATATATTTTAAAATTTTCGATATGTTTCGGAAATTATCGAAATATTTGAATTGCTAGACATTTTTATTTATTTTTTAATTTTTAAAAATTTCTTGTAATAATTTTTTAATGGTTTTTGAAGTCTTTGATATATTTTTGAAATTTGTTAGTATAATTTTGATGTCCTTAATTTTTTTTAATATTTGTTTGTGGAATTTTAGAAAAAATTTTTAAATTTTCTACATATTTAATATATTTTACCATTTTCAATATATTTTTGAAATCTTTTTTGAAATTTTTAAAATTTTCGAAATATTTAATGTTTTAAAATTCTCAATATATTTTTGAAATTATCGAACTTTTTAAATTCCTTGACGTTTTCATTTGTTTTTAAATTTTTGAAAATTAATGATAATAATTTTTTAATATTTTTTCAAATTATTGATTTATTTTTGAAATTTCCAATATATTTTTAATGTTTTATGAAGTTTTTGATTTATTTTTGAAATTTTCATTATATTCTTGATGTTTTTAATTTTTTTTTTAACATTTGTGGAATTTTTGAAATATTTTTTGACATTTTTTAAATATTCGAAATATTTAATATATTTAAAAATTTCTGATAATAATTTTTTAACGTTTTTTGAAGTTTTTGATTTATTTTTGAAATTTTTAATATATTTTTGTTCTTTTTAATTTTTTTAAATTTGTTTGTGGAATTTTTTGAAATTTTTAAAATTTTCGAAATATTTATTATATTTTAAAATTTTCGATATATTTTTGAAATTATCGAATTTTTTGAATTCCTACATTAATTAATTTTTTAATTTTTGAAAAATTCTGATAATAATTTTTTAATGTTTATTTAAGTTTTTGATTTATTTTTGAAATTTTCAGTATAATTTTGATGTCCTTAATTTTTTTTAATATTTGTTTGTGAAATTTTTAAAATTTTTGATATATTTTTAAAATTTTTGATATATTTTTAAAATTATCGAACTTTTTGAATTCCTAGATATTATTAATTTTTTAATTTTTGAAAATTTCTGATAATAATTTTTTAATGTTTTCTCAAGTATTTGATTTATTTTAGAAATTTTCAATATATTTTTGATGTTTTTATTTTTTTTTAACATTTGTCTGTGGAATTTTTGAAATCTTTTTTAAAATTTTTAAAATTTTCGAAATATTTAATATTTAATATATTTTAATATTTTCCATATATTTTTAATCCATCCACTTTCTTAGTTAGTTCCCTGTCTTTGTTTTTTGCTCTGTTATGGAACCCAATCAGGTTTGGTTGACTTCTGTTTTCTGGAACTACGATGGGTCCTGGAAAATGGGCTTGAAGAAGGAAATTCAAGATTTCTTGTCCATTTTCCGTAAAGTTGCCATCTAATATACTCAAACCATTGTAGAATATATTAAATATATGAACAGAGCAAAATTTTTAGCAGATTCCTTAATAAAAATCAGGATATTTTTGCAATAAAAAATATTACAAGATGAACTTTAGATAGATATTAGTAATGCATATTTAATTCAACTTGCTCCTAAAAGACCTCTCTTCGTTAAACAAAAAAAGTTACGGCTAGGTAAAAAAAAACGTAAATGAAAAATCATCCGGTCCTTGGTCTAAGTCAGAGATAAGCATGAAGTTTTCTTGGGGTATGTACATACTACAAAAAATTTCATCTAGATTATGAAAAAATACACGATGATTAAGACTAATATTCCATTTAAGTGAAACACTAATTTAGATTCTCCTTCCTCTATTGCATTTTCATTTAATAAAATAATATTAAATGATTGGCACTCAACGTGTTAATTCTATTTCTACCGTTAAATTATCTGTGATTTTTATCCTTGGATATGATTAAAATTGACTTTTCCTCAAAAGCATATCATATTTCCAAATCAAACATTATACGCATAACATTATACAATATAAAACGAATCTTATTTTGATGTAGGTTGAACCCTTTAAAATAAATGAAGGTCCCAGGCCAGCAGGTCAACCATTAGCTTTAATGAAGATTAAGTATCTTCCTTAATAAAATTGTTTTCTTTCATCTTGCCATTGTTTAAAAAAAAAGTAGCATTGGAGAATTCTAAGATTAATTTTCCAAAAATTGTTTTTGCTGTTCTAATTAATATTAACACGAGTATATATATAGTTGATAATAATTTTTTTTTAATATAATGATATTGATAACGTTTATGGTAAATAATAAATTGTTTATCTAATTGATTTCATTGATTCAAATTTTAATGAACTAAATGATTTATTATAGAAAATATGTGTACTGAATTAAAAAGATAGTAAGAATGCTGAACGAGGAAGTAAATATGAATTAAGGTTAATTAAACAAAAATATGTGCATAATAGTTAAAAATAATGATATGACTAAGAAGAAATAAAATAATATCGAAAAATATTATTTTTATTTTATGATTTATAAAATACAGTAGTTACGTCTAAGAGCAAAGTCTAAGTTGAAAAAAAAGGAACTCTGGGTCATGTATATCATTTTAAAATTTATAACGATAGAAAATATAATAGAAAAATCAAATCAATAAAAAAGCTCCAAATAAAATTTTGAATATTAATAATTTTTGCTAACAAGTAGCCTATACCCAGGATAAAAATAAAAATACATATTCATATATAGGGTGGCGAAAATTTAATTAAACACTATTCGTAAACAAAATTGGTTAACTGGAAAAAAATATGCGTATTTTCAAGACAAACTAATAAAAATATCAGTCCCCGTTTCCGAGATACTTTGTAAAAACCAAATTTTTTTTTTATTGAAGTATATATATTTTTTTAAAATAACAAGAGCCACTCTAAGTATTTTTTTTTAATACGAATGTGTACTTTTTATTTTGATACTAACTTTAACGCTATCCAACCATGTTTTGATTTTAATAATTTTTATAAGTACGGTCCTGTTCCAGTTTCATTGTAAAAATATTATTAATTTTTTTCTTTAATAACATTAATCAAAAATTGAGTTTAACGTCCTGATAATATTTAGTTTGTATTAAATATTTGAATAAAATTTTTTTATGTAACTAACCAAATATTGAACAAAAACTATTGAATTATAACAAATAACTAATTACATTATAATATAATAAACAGGCGTTGTGAATTATTTTATTTTTGTATACTCCATACGTCCTCTCGTTTGTTCAAAACAGGATCGTACTTAGAAAAATTTCTAAAGTACATATTAAGTGGATGGAGAAAAAAAATGGGATTTCAAAACTGAATTAAAAAGTATACGGATCTGCATTAATAAAAAATCGGCTGTGTCACCACAGAACTTTCCCGGCTCGGCTGTAGAGAATACGATTATTTTAATTAAAAAATACTAAGCATTTACCTACATTAATTTATGGAACAAATTTTAAATAGTAAGCCAATGGTGAATACATCCACCGAATCGATATATAGATTTTCATAATGACATAAGCAGGCGCATGCGCACATTGGGAATTCGGGAAACAGTTTGATACAATAGTTGTGGGGAAATTTATGCTCCACAACTTTGCATTAGAACATTTTGCACTAAAGCCAATTGTTTGTCTTCAAAATACAAAAAAAGGCAAAAAAGCCTAAATGTGTGTATTTATCGCCCTCTAGCGGCGAAACTAAGGAGAATTGGAAAAACAGTTAAAGATCAAAGTTAAAGAAAGTTTGGTGCTCTACAACTTAACATAAGAAAATGTTTTACTGTAGTGCATTATTAGTCCTCAAAATTTGGAAAAACTACATTTATGAACATTTTTTGCGCTCTCTCTAATGGCGCAACTATTGAAAATTCTGGAAAAACTTTGATACAAAAATTGTAGGAAATTTTATGCTCTAAAACTTTGTACCACAACATTTTGCACTAAAGTGTATTGTTTATCAATTACATTTAAAAAATGGCAAAAAATCATTCATGTGTTCAATCAATGTCGGTCTTGAGGATCTTCTACTTTACCATTTTAAACTAAAATCTAATGGTTGCATTCGAGGCACACATCAACATTTCATAGCAAATTTCAGCTTGATTACACACAGACACATAGACACACAGACACACAGACACACAGACACACAGACACACAGACACACAGACACACAGACACACAGACACACAGACACACAGACACACAGACACACAGACACACAGACACACAGACACACAGACACACAGACACACAGACACACAGACACACAGACACACAGACACACAGACACACAGACACACAGACACACAGACACACAGACACACAGACACACAGACACACAGACACACAGACACACAGACACACAGACACACAGACACACAGACACACAGACACACAGACACACAGACACACAGACATACAGACATACAGACACACAGACATACAGACATACAGACACACAGACACACAGACACACAGACACACAGACACACAGACACACAGACACACAGACACACAGACACACAGACACACAGACACACAGACACACAGACACACAGACACACAGACACACAGACACACAGACACACAGACACACAGACACACAGACACACAGACACACAGACACACAGACACACAGACACACAGACACACAGACACACAGACACACAGACACACAGACACACAGACACACAGACACACAGACACACAGACACACAGACACACAGACACACAGACACACAGACACACAGACACATAGACACACAGACACACAGACACACAGACACACAGAAACACAGACACACAGACACACAGACACACAGACACACAGACACACAGACACACAGACATACAGACATACAGACACACAGACACACAGACACACAGACACACAGACACACAGACACACAGACACACAGACACACAGACACACAGACACACAGACACACAGATACACAGACACATAGACAGACCTTACTCTGGAAATGGTTTCAAGATTTTTGGGGGACTTCAAAATGGATATTTCCATCGTTCACTATACTTTCCCTTTGATGGGACCGGGAAAGTAAAAATAATCGAAAAAGACAAAAATTGTTTTAAAAAATTGGATATATTAAGCTGGACAATCATAAAGGTTTTTTCTTGACCTGCCAAAAAAGTAGGAAGAAACAAAATAAGTAAAAAATGAAACGTAAAAAAAATAGTAAAAGTAGGGAAAAAAGTTTATAAAAAAAGGGGAAAAAATCCCCCACCGTCCACTTGGTATCGGGCATAACGAAGTACAGAAAAAAATAAATCAATCAAGCCTTGTATCTATTTTTTTATGACTACCAATTTTTTTGTTGTGACTTCCTTTAATTATATCGCCGTTCTAAAAAAACAAGTAAGTCAAGAAAAAAAAATAAATAGGACAAAAAGTAGAACAATCTATTTTGTATGACCTTTCAACTACTCGCTTCTTTCTAAACTAAAAAAACAAAAAAATGTTAGGAAAAAAGTGAAAGAAAAAAAAACTGAAACAAAGAAAACAGTAAAAAAGTAGAGGAAAAAATGAGCGGGAAAAAGAGGAAAATGAATGTAGTTATTAAACGGAGAAATGTACTTAATTTTTTTATTCCGTTCGCATTTAACCCGTCATTTGTTTCTATATGAGCATGTTGCTCACACTTTAGGGAAAATTATTGCAATTTGGCAACGACGACTTAAATATACGTACACAAGCGTCTTTAGGGACTCTGTGGATTGTCTTCTGTGTATTAAAATTATTCTATTTTAGAGTTTTCGAAGAAAAAAACTCTTATACAACGGTTTTGTCCGTCCATCTATTAGCCTGATTCAACTCGAGAACGGTAAGAGATAGAGATAAAGACAAATGGACAACGGAAACCTGAAAAATGATATTATTGTTTGACCTATTTTTACTTTCCCGCTACTTATACATATACTGTAATATATAAGCTATAATAATTATAGTAATAATACCATTAAAAAGTTCTGGTATAAAAAAATTGATTGTTTATACGATACCATATCATAGAAATGCAGTCAAATTCTTTATAACTCAGGAGACACATCAATATTTCTGATATTTGGCCATATGCTATTCAAAAGTGTTTAGATAAGCCTTCAAAAAACAAACCTATCACCTACATATAAAATTCTAACAGCTTATGTTACTAATAGGATCTATAATCATGTTAAGAATAATAGTATAATGGCAGAAGAACAAAAACAGTACAGAGAAGATCACCAAGGATGTCAAGAATAACTTGTGATCGATGTACGTAAAACTTTGTCGACTTCACTCAGAATGGGATAGAACTTCAATTACTGTTGACATAGACTTGTATCATTAAGTATGTCAATAAATATCATTCTATTGTAATTCACGCGCGTCTAGGTTCGCTCGGCCTTATAAGAGATATTTTGTCGTAATAAAATTGGTATTTATAAAAGAAGAAAGCACCATTAGCACATATGAGGTATACATACACCTTTGTTACAATGAGAACGCGGCCTAAAGTTACAGGATTCAATGAATCAACTGGTAGGCGTTGATGAACAAATTTCTGGAATACGTGTTGGTACAACTGGTATGTAACTGATAGCGTAAAAACATAAAAACCAAGAAAACATGTTGTGACAGCTCTGTTTATTTGTCTAATGAACATTCCAAAGTAATTTGTCAAAAACATCCGACAACTTCATTGATTAGTGTTTTTTACACTATTTTGAATAACGTTTATAGTGTTTTTTGTAATATATTACAAACAATCATTGTTTTTTTCGGTTATTTTTGTTAAAATTTAAAAAAAAATGCAATATTTCACAATGTAAGCATTTTACTTACACAGGGTTAACAACTAGCCTAGCCAAATCTCCTAAATAATATCTCCCTAAAATATCTCTATGTTGGGCTTGATTGAGTTGGAATTTATTTTTATAGCAATAAATTTTACGAGGGAAAGTTGTTAAGTAATATAAAAAATTAAATGTGTTATAATTTTTAACGAATCTATATCTATTTTAATGGATACTAATAAAGTAGTCCAATTTTCATTTTTTACTTTACAAACAGAATAATAAATCTTTCGTTTTAAATTGCTAAAAGGATTCTTTTATGGAATAAAGCGTAACAATGTCTGATAAATTGGATATAACGGCATCCTTCATAAACATAAAAGAGATAAAATATGAAAAAAAAATGGACTGACTATAGAGACCATAAATACAAGGCAAAGAATCCGGCGAAATATCTCAGCGGACGTCATTTGCTATCATAAAAATCGTTTTCATATAAAGGCCCCCAAATGAAGATTACCTTATTTTTATCAACTGTATAAAACAGGTTTTTTTTTTATAAAATATGAACTAGTAACATGTCTGTGCTTTTTTTAAAATAATCAAAAAACAAAATTTCACAATCTTAATGCAGATACATTAGTATAGCAACATATTTTATTCATGCACGTCAAACAGTTTTTATTTCAGAGTATGTCATTTTTGAATCCAGGACGATTTATCCCCGGAAGATTCATTCATTCATCCGCAAAAAAAATAATGTTACAAAGATTATGAAAGTCGCAGGAAAGTGAGTTTTAAAATAGAAAGTTTTCTCGTTATTATATTTTTTTCGCCTGTGATTTTTATAAACTTTTTGTTTAATAATTTTCTTGTCGACTTTCGAGTGTTAATTATCGCACTTACAATGTTCATGCTCAAGTAGGAAAAAATTGTTAATTAACTGGTGCGTTATTAATAGAAAAAAAGCGATAAAAATTTTTTGACCGCGGATTCTTGTTCATAAATCTATCCAATAGATTCCTGAATTTTTTTAGTTCACAATTTGCATATTTAATAAGTTTAAATAATATTTATTCGTAAAGGTCCAAAGTGAGCGGCGCTTACGCAAGCCAGAGTCCCCGTTTTCGGCCGTATTTTTAACCCTCTGGGAAAATTATAAATATAGATCCGACAGTTCCGGAAGGTAGAATTTTTTTGGGACATTTCCTCCCCTTTTCGAATCTTTTTTCAAATTTGAAAAATGCTAAATAGTTTTTGAGATATTTGCAAAATACCAAACCCCATTTTTATTTTTCAGTTAATCAATCAAAAGTCATCTACACGCTATTCAAATCGAAAAAAAGTAAAACTGATTTGGATACAAAAAAAAATTCAACTTTGTTGTATGCTTTCAATGTTGGTAGTATTTTAAAGACAGAACAAACCCCCGTATATTATTTTTATTTTTTTATCTAGTTATCTAAGTCAAGTCGTTTTCTCAAAAGACATTCGTCTGTCCGTAGGTACATTTTTCTACAACCGATAAGATACACTTGAACCATTTGAAAAAATATGAATGTCCCAATTTAAATTACAAAAGTTAGAATGTTGAAATATTGGAAAATAATTCTTTCCACGTCATAAAAAAAGAGTTAGCAGCTCAGAGAAGGATCAGTCAAAATTCAAATTTCAAACTACCAATACGTCACCGAAGATCCTTTTTTAGAGACGCTGACGCCTATAATTCGACAACCAGTGGGGTTTTACTTGTACAAAACCCATTCCATTCTTAAAAATTAAACTTCGAACGCCATTAGCAGAAGTTACAATCGCTGGTATTGATCCGGTCGTAATCTAGTAGGATTGTCCATACAAAACATGATATCACTGATATCCAAACAACATTAAAAGTCCTTCAAGGAACTGTGCTAGGTCCAAATCTGTTTTTAATATATATAAATAACATCGTAAAAATCCAAAACCTTACCTCCAGTTTAATATGTTATGCAGAAGACACAGCACTGTTTCTCTCTGAAACAAACTGGGATATTTTAAAAACTGCAGCAGAAAGTGACTTACACAAATTACAAATCTGGTTAGACCACAACTTACTTTAAATGTAAAAAAAAACAAAATTTATGACCGAATTTTTACTTGAAGCTGCACAAATCTAAATGTGCTAAAGAACATATTTGTCTATGTCCAAAAATAGAAAAAGTAGTCTCCATTAAATATTTAGGTATAATCGTAGACCAACATATAAGGTGGACTGAACACATAACTAATGTAAGTAAACGCCTGAGAACTCTTAAGCACAGGCTGTATATTCTGAGAGACATATTATCAAGAAAAAATCTAATAATGATCTACTACTCCTTAATTGAATCTATTTTAAGATACGGTATAGTAATATGGAGCGGCCGTAAGCAGAGTTGAAAATGCCATAGAAACAAGAGAGGTGCTAATAGCGGCCTTTCTGGACATAGAAGGAGCTTTTGACAACACGTCATTAGACTCAATAGCCAGAGCGTCAAGAAACTCGGGTATTGACGCCACGTGCTGCAGATGAATAGACTGCATGCTACGGAATAGGCTAATATGTACATCTCTGAGGGGGGAGAAAAAGGCAGCCTATGTGACCATGGGTTGTCCGCAGGGGGAAGTACTTTCTCCTCTGCTATGGAATCTGGTAATGGATGGACTGCTGAGAATCCTCCAACAAGAAGGACACAAAACACTGGGATACGCAGATGACCTTGTCATATTATCCCAGGGTAAATTCAACACTAAGGTTAGGGAACAACTTCAAATGGCCCTAAACGCAGTTACACTCTGGACAGAGCATGAGGGTTTGAAAATTAGCCCCTCCAAGTCCAATATAATAGCATTCACCAACAGAAGGAATTTAGAGGGCCTTAGCCCACTACGGCTTCGTGGTGAAGAAGTAAATCTGAAGGGAGGGGTAAAATATCTTGGGGTAATGCTAGACCCGAAACTTACCTTTAACCTTCAGATTCAAAAAATACATACGACAGCGGTTGCTACTCTAATGATAGCTAGACGCACGTATGGAAAAACATGGGGGCTCAATCCAAAAATGGTACATTGATTGTACAATATGGTAGTGCTGCCCATGGTAACATATGCATCTCTGGTCTGGTGGCCAAAGATAAAACAACGGACCGCTGTCTCCAAATTGGGCAAGAGACAAAGACTTGCCTGCTTGGGAATAGCGGGGAACATAAAAACAACACCCAGAGCTGCTTTGGAAACTCTTCTTGACCTTCCACCATTACAATGCGTTATAATGGGGGAGGCTAGAATGGCTCTACGACGGCTAGAGGACTTACCATTCTATGAAGGAAATCATAGACTGGGACACACTAAGCTAGATCATGTGAGAGGCAACATGCTTGGCATGAGGTCAGACTATATGACTGCTAAATACAGCTTCAACAAAGATCTGAGAATAATAATTAAGAATCGGAATGAGTTGAATACAAGCACAGATTTTAGGACAAACCCTAACGTAATTACCTGGTACACAGAGGGGTCAAAAACCGAAGAGCGAACTGGAGCTGGTATATACTGCGAACAGAATAAGTACCAAGAGAGTTTCTCTCTTGGAAAATATAGCTAGGTATTCCGGGCAGAGGTCTATGCAATAGTCGAATGTGCGAGACATAGTATTATGAGAGCCCACGGGGGTAAAAGAATCATAATCTACTCAGTCAAGCAGCCCTTAAGGCCATAAGAACCCCAAAGGTGATATCTAGACTGGTATGGGAATGTGGCGAAGAACTTAGGGAACTGGCGACCCAAAATAAAGTAACTTTATCGTGGGTACCAGGTCACAAAGGTATCGCTGGAAACGAAAAGGCTGACGAGCTCGCAAGAAGCGGGTCGTAGACCCCATTAATTGGTCCAGAACCAGCGATGGGAGTACCAAAACGTACGTTTAGGAACCGTATAAAAGACTGGATCAAGCGAAAACACAAATTATTTTTAACATTAATCTAATTTATGCCTACCAATGCATAGTAAGAGTCCATAAAAAGTATTGCTTGTTTCGTTACATGGTGGATTGTACATTTTAGATTGCAATGTAACTTCTTCCCAAATTTCAATAGCTTTAACTATATTTGACTGATAAAACGTTATATTCTCATAATATCTCATATTCTCATAATAAAGAAATATCAGTACATGTGGCACAACATATGTACCTCGGTGTACAAACCTAACATTTATGTAAGGCACATAAACCGTACCTCATAGCAGTTCACCTGTTAAATATATAAACGTAAATCACCAAAATCTAATGAGCAAAAATTTATATTTATCGATTTATTATTTATTAAAATTTCTATATTGACGTTATAAATAGCCATTAGATAAATTAAATTACTTAAAATACTAAAAGGAGCGTCAAAAATTGATAACATGAATGTTAAGTGAATCAATTAATTTCGGATCAACGTCATTAATAGCAAACCGATACTTTTATTAAGGTTAAATGTCACCGTTATACAAAATATGGTCAATGATCCTGGTAAAAAAATTAGTATTGATAATAAAATTCTATTAGTCCACTTTTTTTAATTTTAAAATTTAATTAACTTTAATGAAAAACTACAGCATCCAAATACACAATTTTCTCCTATGTACGATTTTACTAGTTTACTCAGATAGAGGTCATCCTTGTTTTGCAATATCCTCGAGGGATAACGTTGCATATTTGCTAAAGTAGATGCCAGCTTCTACCGCATTTAACCTGATGAATACTTTAGAGACTTACGAGCAGTTAATTGAAGTCAACTCTGGAAAATTTACAGCATAGCAAACATTATCTTGAGATTATATCAAGCAAAAAGTTAAAGTTTAGTAAAAAACAAGTTAGTTTACCAGAAATTATTAAATAGTTTAATAATATTATTTAGACAGCATTAAACACAATCCAATATATCTTTATCTAGTTATCTACAACAAGGATAAACTCAACTTCAAACAGTTTGCGGAAACTTCGACTGTGTTTTGTTTAACAATAACTGTTCCAACGCATTCTAAAGGTATCCTAAAACTAACAAGGAGCGAATTTATCAAAACAATTGTAAATTAAGGTCTCGCTTTGGGAAATTATTTTACTGTCCAATATTTACAGCTTGCAAAATACACATGAAATGCAAATTGATACAGCTGGACAACATATTATTGCTACTGTCAGTCAGCTATCACATTATATATATGTTTATTGTAATGTTAACTACATGATATCGGATGGCGCAAAAAGGGACTCTGTAACTTAATCTAGATCAGTTACACACACACACAAAGTGACCTGGATGATACCTTGTACGAAAGTCCTCGTCCTTACTAACTCGATCGGAGGTTAAATTGAGACTTTTTATATTTTTTCATTGTTAAAGTTTTTTTTTTTTTTTTTTTTTTTTTTTTTTTTTTTTTTTTTTTTTTTTTTTTTTTTTTTTTTTTTTTTTTTTTTTTTTTTTTTTTTTTTTTTTTTTTTTTGCATAGTTATAATTTTATCTACAGGAGGCTAACATTAATGTATAATATGCCAGTGTTTCGAAGTTGTGTTCGAATCCTAACCCTGTCAAATTTTTTTTTATTAGCAGATTTTACTTTTTCTTTAGTATATTTTTGAAGTGAAAACTTTTCCAATTTTCCAAGCGTATTGGACGAGAAAAATAGTTAAAATCTGAAATAATGGGGAAAAACCAGAAAACCGGGAAAAAAACAAGAAAAAATAATAAAACCTTAAGAAGTAAGATATATAGGAAAAAATATACAAAATGGGATACAATAGGAAAGTGGGATGATTATTAGGAAAAATAGGAAAAAATATTGAAAAATAGGAAAAAATATTGAAAAATGGGAAAAAATAAAGAAAAATAGAAAAAGATATAAAAAAAATGGGTCGAATTTTGACCACTGGGCGACCGCTAGTTTTTATATATTTTACAATTTTTTACAAATTCTTACGAATACAAATTCTTAAATTTTTAATTTTTTAAATTCTTATAATTTTTTGAATTTTTGTAAATTGCTGATATTTTGTAATGTTTAAAATTCTAGAAATTTAAAAAATTTCGGATTTTTTAGTATTTTGGCAATTTTGATATTTTTGCTGTTTTTAAAAATTCCTTTTAATGTTTTTTGAAATTTTGAATATTTTTTTGAAATTTTCGATATACTTTGATGTTTTTAACTTCTTTAACATTTCTTTTATCGAATGTATTATGTTTTTTTTTTTGTAATTTTAGATATATTTTCGAAATTTTTGAATCTCTTAAATTTCAGGTTTTTATTAAATTTTCAATTTTTTTTTAAAATGTTAGATACATTTTTGACGTTCTCAAGTTATTTTTAATTTTTGTAGTTAGAATTTTTAAAATTCAAGAAATTTAAAAAATTTAGGTTTTTTTGATATTTTTGCAATTTTTGCAAATTTTACAATTTTTGAAATTTTTGTAATTTTTGCAATTTTGGCAATTTTTGAATCTCTTAAATTTCAGTTTTTTATTAAATTTTCGTTTTCTTTTGAAATGTTTGATAAATTTTTGTCGTTAAAATTTTTAAAATTCTAGAAGTTTAAAAAAAAATAGAATTTTTTGATATTTTTACAGTTTTTGCAGTTTTTAAAAATTCCTGATAATTTTTTAATGTTTTTTAATATTTTGGATATATTTTTGAAATTTTCCACAAAACTTTGATATTTTTAACTTTTGTAACATTTTTTTTCGAATGTTTTCCGAAATATTCAATTTATTATCGAAATTTTTGAATTTCCAGACATTTTTTTATTCACTTATATAGCAAAATAGGAAAAATAGGAAAAAATGGGGAAAAATAGGCAAAAATACAGAAATAGGCAAAAATTATGAAAAAATTTAAGTATATGAAAAACACTAGTTTTTATACGTATATTTTACAATTTTTTACAAATTACGATATTTACAGTTTTTGAAATTTTTATAATTTTTTGAATTTTTGTAAATTCCTGACGTTTTTGAAATGTTTAAAATTCCAGAAATTTAAAACATTTTCAGATTTTTTGATATTTTTGTAATTTTTGCAATTTTTAAAAATTACTGAAAGTTTTTTAATGCTTTTTGAAATTTTGGAAATTTTTTGAAATTTTTTACGTTGTTAACATTGATTTCTTCGAATGTTTTTTGAAATTTTTGACATATTTCGAAATTTTTGAATTCAGTTTTTTTATTAAATTTTCGATTTTTTTTTGAAATGTTTGATAAATTTTTGAAGTTCATAAAATATTCAACATTTTTATAGTTCTTAAAATTTTTGAACTTTAAAATTTCTAAAATTTTCGGAATTTTTAAAATTTCAAATTAATGTATTTGAAATTTACAATATGTTACCAAGGTTCTTGAATTTATAGACATTTTTTTAATTTCTTTAAATTTTTTTTTAAATTTCCGATTTTTTCATATATTTTTGAAATTTTCGAAATTTTGAATTTCTTAAAATTTATTTTTTTGTAATTTTTAAAAATTACTAGTATCACGTTGATGTTTTAATTCATAATTCAACTAATGCCAATGCAAAATATTAAAAAAAATAGGAAAAATTTCGACCACTATATTTTATAATTTTTCAGAAATTCTTACAAATACAAATTCTTACAATATTTACAATTTTTGAAATTTTTACAATTTTTTGAACCTATGTAAATTCTTGACATTTTTGCAATATTTGAAATTCTTGAATTTTTTAAAATTTTCGGATTTTTTGATATTTTTGCAATTTTTAAAAATTACTGATAAGTTTTTTGAAATTTTCGTTATAGTTTGAAGTTTTTATCTTTTTCAACATTTTTTTTTCGAATGTTTTAAATGTTTTTTGAAACTTTTGATATATTTTTGAATCTCTTAAAAATCAGTTTTTTATTACAAATTTTATTCTTTTTTTTTGAAATGTTTGAAATTTTCAATATATTATCGAAATTTTTAAATTTCTAAACATTTTTATTTATTTATTGTTAAAAACTTTTAAATTTTCGAATTTTTTCATATATTTTTAAAATTTTCGAAATTTTGAATTTCTTAAAATTTACTGTTTTGCAATTTTTACAAAAATGTTAGTATCATATTTATTAATGTTTTATTTAAATTAACTGTATATTCGACTAATGCCAATTCGGTTTAGCCTCATAAAAAAATTATATATTGAAAAATGTAGAAATTATAAATACTTAATTAATGGATAAATGGATTGTGCTCTTGAATTTGAGACGGGGGAAGAATACCTAGAGACCAACCCAGAGTCCGTACCATTGAAGACAAATCAGAAGAAAACGGAAACGATCAAGATATTGTAAGAAATATAGTAGAGGAAATCCTTACCGAAAAAAGACTGTTATGGCGTCAGGGACTAGCCACAAGAATGCTGATGCCTTGTTAAGGTAGTAGATGACCACTGGCAATCTTGGGATATCCAAAAGGACCAAAAATTAGATCCGGATCTGAGAAAGATTATCTTGTGGAAGAAAAGATACCGCAGACCTATATGGCAGGAGATTTCTCGATATTTACCCACCATGAAGTCGTACTGGGCTCAATCGAACTGTCTCATACTAGACGACGGAATTCTGAAGCGTGTGCTGAAAACTCCAGAGCAAGAAGAGGACAGAAAATAGATTGTAATCGCCCCAAGTAGGAGATTGGAATTGTTGTGGGAAATACATAATGGTACAATTGGAGGACATCTTGGAGTTACGAAAACCCTAGGAAAGTTGAGAGAGCGATTCTACTTGCTGGAAACTCTATAAGGAGATGAGGACAGGAAACAGATTGTAATCGCCCGAAGTAGGAGATTGGAAGTGCTGTGGGAAATACATAATAGTACAACTAGAGGACATTTTGGAGTTACGAAAACCCTAGGAAAATTGAGAGAGCGATTTCTACTGTACTGGAAACTCCAGAGGAGGAGGATGATGAGAACAGGAAACAGATTGTAATCCTCTGAAGTAGGAGATTGGAAGTGTTGTGGAAAATACATACTGGTACAACTGGAGGACATCTTGGAGTTACAAAAACCCAAAGAAAGTTGAGAGAGCGATTCTACTGTGCTTGAAACTCCAGAAGGAGATAAGGACAGGAAGCAGATTGTAATACCCCGAAGAAGAAGAATGGAAGTGTTGTGGGAAATACATGGAGGACATCTTGAAGTTACAGAAACCCTAGGAAAGTTGAGAGAGCGATTCTACTGTGATAAAACTCCAGAAGGAGAGGAGGACAGGAAACAGATTGTAATACCCCGAAGTAAGAGATTGGAAGTGTTGTGGGAAATACATATTGGTACAACTGTAGAACATTTTGGAGTTACAAAAACCCTACGAAAGTTGAGAGCGAATCTACTGGGTAAATTGCCAAACAGATGTCTAGGATTGGTACTGGAAATATACAGATTGTGCAGCAAATAATAGTCCTCAGAAGTACTCAAAAGCTCCTATGAAGCAATATAACTTGGCAGTCCATTTGAAAGATTTATTGCAATCGATGTTTGCTCTATTTTACGGCAATGCCGTTTTTACCTCTTATTACAAAAATTTGCTGATTTAATTTTTACAATTTCTAAATAATTTATAAATTAATTGAGAAAATTACCAAATCAAACTACCTTAATAGTTTCTAGCTACAATACGTAATTATTCTTCACTATAGTCGTCTTGTTTGTTTGTGTTTATAGCACTGTGTAACTAACGCTTTGAATACTGCAATTCTGATTCCTAATTAACTAAAATATAGTCAATTAATAAATTTAATATTACATAATTGCAACTAAGGTAAACTAATAATTTCCGTTTTATTATAAATTTTCCACAAACAATAAATAATTGATTATATGAAAATTAAAAAGATAATAACAGTATCATAAAATCTAATTTGTTTTTCGCTTTATCTCAGACTTGTAAAAACTAACTATAATGGTCCCATAAATATCAGACAATTGACAATGCCCAAATAGATCCGAAATGAAAAAAAAACTAGTGAGTCAGTGGACAGAACAGACGTTTTCGGCACGTAGAAAATGTATGAAAAATTCGTGCAATTTTTCTCTACCCATATCAGTTTTTACAGGAATGTGGAATTTTTCTTGTGACGGGTAGCACCTTGGAAAAATAAATCTCGTGAAATTCGTTGCATACGAAACTTGTTTTATTAGTGTTTAGTTTCTGATGTTTTTCTACTCTATTTTACATTATGTTTTGAGTGATATCAAACATGAATTTACTAAAAAAATTACTTATATATCAATTTTATATTTAAAATTATGATTCCAGAACGATAGTGAAAATAAATTTTTGAAAAAATATACTAACTGATTTTTTTAGGGCTCAAATATGACTTTTTTGGGTTTTTTAAAAACTACTAAATTAATTTCTTTTATACTAATGGTCAGATTTTCCTTGGATAATGTCATAACTTCATTTTTATTTCAATATAATTGTTTCTTGAGCTACCTAAACAAAAAAGATCGATGGAAATGTACATAATGTCATTTAAAAGATTTGTGTTAAATTCTTACATTATAACAATCTTGTAGTCTCTCTCTTTTCTCATAAGGAAAATTTTTAATCTAAAATTTTAAAAAAAATCTTACTCATAGCAGGTTTTTTTCTGTTTCGAATGACTTTAACCTAGTTTCGATAAGTATTATATTTTTTTAAGGAGATAATAAAAAATAAATTTAAATTATTATTCGAAACCTTGATAAAATTTAAAAAATAAGTAAAAAGTTAAATTCTAAAAATTTTCAATTATTCGATATTATTTTGTGATACACAAGCGTACATACAATTATTTTCGAGAGGTTGACGAACCAAGGAATTTTAATTTATTCCACGTAACAAAAAAAAACTATAAGACATAATAGAATGTGTATAACACCATTTAAAAGATAATAAATAATTTAATAAGTGTGAATTTTTTTATAATTTTTGAACAAAAATTGAAATCTTGTAACTAGGGAGAGACTAGAATGACGAAAATCAAAAAATCTCCATCTTGTTGTCTCTCCCTTCTCTCATACATACAATTTTTTTTCTAAAATTTTGAAAAAATTCATGCTTATAGCATATTTATTTCTCTTTCGAATTATTATAATTTTATTTTGATAAATATTAAAGTTTTTTTATTACGAGGCTTAGAAGATATGAAAAGTATAAAAATTAAATTATTACTTTAAACTTGGATAAAATACAAAAAATAAGCAAAAAACTAAATTCTAAAAATTTTTAATCATTTGATATTATTTTGTGTATATACAAGCGTACATACAATTTTTTTCGAGAGGTGATCTAACCCAGGAATTAAATTTGCTTCTAATTCCAAGTAACAAGTTTATGTCTTGTAGCTTGTGGATGGGTTTGTCTGTCTGTTAGTCGTGTCGTCGCTGTGTAATATTCCTGGACCTAAAACAGATTAATTATTAAAAGTATGAAATATTAAGTACAAGCCTTTTTTTTTGTTTTTGTTTTTTTTTTGTCGGATTGCGTCCCGATTTTTTGATTTTTGTTTTTTTTACGGATAACTGTCCTTTTGTGTTTTTTTATTTTTTTTATGGATTTTTACCTAAAACGGGATTAAAATTAGTTTTTAAAAATTGAATAAATATTTAAGTAAAAGTACTTGTAAGTATTGAGAACTCGATTCCTATGCATCCAGGCCGAATACCGGATAGCTGCTTCTTCCCTTAAGGACTCATCAACAGCAATGTGCCCTTAAGCACAGAAATCAAAATTTCATCTAGAAACACACCTGTGCAATACTGAGTTAAAAGTATGTTGTACTAAGGCAGATAGCTAACGCCATCTACCAATGGGATACGGTATCACTTATTACTTGGGAAAAAGATTCCATCTATGTAATAAGCTGGAACCGACAGAGGGCCCATATCTCTAAAGGGTAATGGCGCTTATCACATAGGTGAAATCTTTTTCTCAAGGAATAAGTGATACCGTATCCCATTGGTAGATGGCGTTAGCTATCTGCCTTAGTACAACATCCTTTCAACTCAATGTCGACAGGTGTGTTCCGAGATGAGAATTTGATTTCTATGCTTCCAGGCACATTGTCGCTGATATCCTTAAGGGACGAAACAGCTGTCTGGTATACAGCCTGGTTGCATAGGAATCAAATTCTCAAAATCACAAGTATTTTTAAAACTTGTTTGGGGTTACATTAGCCTTTAGAGATATGGGCCCTCTGTCGGTTTCAGTTTGTACTGGCGTTTTCTTATGTACCATATTTGTCAGTAAAACCAGATTTACTATATACGGTCTCCCGAGTTGCCTCTTTGGGCGTGCGTGTTTGCCATGATCATTGGCATAATCTATTAAGTCCCTTAATTGAAGATTGAAGTGTGTCCTTAGCTCGCCGAATATTCGCTTTGTACGCTTATTCAACGTATATAAAAGCGGATTTCAGATCCCTAAATATCCAACGGTTACCAACATACCAAGGTAGGTTTGCTGTCCCCCGTAAGCAGATATTTTGCTGACTTTGGATTTTATTTTTATTAATTTTACACGTTTGCTCCCACTCTGGAGATGCTTATGTACGTAGAGGTGTTTATAAGTTTCATTTTTGTTTTTATCGTTAATTTACTCCTTCGACCTGGCGTGTCTGGTTTTACTGACTATTGTTTTCACGTGTGCAGTGAACGGTAGACCCCAATCGAACGTTACTCCTAGTTATTTTATTTTATCCTGCCATTGTATGTTGGTTTTAGTATTTCCAGACGCCCGACTGGGTAATTTTTTCTTTTCCTGAAATAAATGGCTTGGAATTTGTCTGCGTTAATCGCAATTTTCCACTTCACAAACCAATCCTATAATTCGTCCAAATGCTCTTGCAAGGAGAGGGCCTTAGGCTGCACGCCACAATTGTCTCATCTGCATAAAAGTTGAGTATTGTGTAAGGAGATCTGGGAATTTCTGAAATGTATGAGGAATAGGTATTGTATAGTTGGGGTGAAAATACTATCGATTACTTCTTTTTCCAATAGTCTATAATCTGATAGGTATGTACCGAAGTAACTTTTTTCCCTAGTAATTAAAATATTAAAATAAAATCGCGCACGCACTGGACTATAGGTCAGACGTAACAGTTGTAATCCCCGTTGTTAAAATCACTTTAACTTTTGAAACTCTGCTACGCCACTGTTTAGTTTCCTTTTATCTCAACGCCAAGGTGAGCACCACTTCAACCGTTGAGCAGTTAACATGTAAATTAATATAGTGCTTCGTTATCTACCTGTTTAAACCTAAAATATAATATCTAATGTGTGGAATTTAAGGTAACAGATCTTTTCATTTTTATTACAAATATGCTAAGACCGCGGGTCTATCTTATAATTAATCAATCATCTGGATCATCGTGCATGAGAGCGGTGTTGCAAAAACTAATAGAACAATTTAGAATTTCTTAGGACACGGTCCATGATATACCAAAGGAGAGCTCCTCTTATGGACACCTTTTTTCTGTAATTATATCTTTTTTATATGCGCTGTTGTTAAATGTATTGTGCTATATTCGGTATTGTACTTCCTTTGATTTAAATGTACTGTATCAAACATTACCTATTGAATTGTTCTTGTTTACCAGTAGATCAACTTCTATTGTTGTTGTTTACTATTAGATAAACATTGTTTAATTATCTTAAATTTATGTGTTAACTGAACGTTTACAGCTTGCTGATTAAATCTTATCAGATATTTTTTATTGTCCCACGTCCCTAAACGTGTAATAATTATAGGGTGGTCCTTCGAATTATTTATTCGACCACGCGATAGCTTATGTGTGATTTTTTGAACCAAACTTCTATTACAACAAGTCCACAAATCTACTAAATACATTCACTCTGATTCACACAAACGTCGAAAGATAAAGTCACTCGCGTAATTGTTTTGAATACTTAGCCGAGATTATGGTATACGTCAGCCGGAGTCGATCAGTTTGCTACAGTGTCAGCCGGAAGTCTGAGTTCCAGTGGCAGTCCCAGTCCGTTCACTTCAGTTATCTTTAGAGTTAGGTCAAGCGGAATCCAAGGTCAATTAGAACCGAAACCGTGCCTGTAGCGGCATATTACCGATTGGAGAACCGTTACACACCACTTTCCTTCCTCGCCGGACCTGGTAATTTTTTTTGTGAAATAAAGAGTCATTTTAATTTTTGAAAAAATATCCAGGTAGTCAAGTCAGGGGAGCATGTAAAGCCCGCCATACTGGCCGCTGACGCCTAGATCAACATCATAACGAACCCTGGATTATTTTTTTTACTGAAGCTGCCCGTGCAAGTGGCCTTCATAATATAAACAGAAGGTGGCGCCCGAGGCAATCCGAAACTAATGCGCCAAAATACCGCCTGATGACGCAAAAGAGCGTTACAAGTATCTTTCAGAGAGGAATGAGTGGATGAGGAGGATGATGTGTTTTATGTACCCGATCTCTATCATTTTGAAAATGAGGTCCTTATATCAAACTCTGTCAAATGCCTTTGAGACATCCAGAAAGATAGCTCCCTGGATTACATATTCAAATTCCTCAGCTAGTATGACTTTTATTTTTCGGAAAGTGAATGAACCAATAAATTAAAATTTCTAAAACTAAATAAATAAAATTATTACTCAAAAATAACAATTCTTTTGAGCATACTTTACTTTTTAGTTTAATCGTGATGTCATCTTTTATCGTTTATTAACGGTTTATTTATGTTCGGTATATAAAAAAATAACAGATAAAACCAATTGTAAATTATTTGTATTCATAAAGCGACGGATCACAAAAAAACAACAACAGTAATTATGTTTTCATATCGTATTGCAGTTCCCAAATTAAATTAATTACCAATGAGCACCTGAGCTGCATAATAATTGCTAACATTGATTTGTTTGTATTACTTAATTGATTTCAAATATTGACATTATTAATGCGATCTTTATCGATAAAAAGGTAATTAAATATAGAATTAAATTATTTATTATTATTGAAAAAAATATGAGACACAAGTTTGGAGTAATTTTCACATGGAGGCCATAGTACTGGCTGCTCACCTAATTTTTTTAGGTTCAAGGCATTAAAATGCATTATCATAAATTAAAATAAAGTGAACCAATAAAAAATTTATAAAATTATTTAGTACCTAACAAATTTAATACTCTAAATAGAATTTTTTACAGATGTTAATATTCTTGCTCATAATTATTATGTTTACATTTCCTTAAAAAAATCTCATCTTTCACGGAAACTTTCGAAACCAATTTGGGGGATGTCAACTGGAACAACAAGTTGAGTCCTGTTGACGTTTCTTTGAAAGTCGCATTATCACGTGCTTCTTCAAGCAACAAACTTCGGGATAAGATACACACAAAATGTATTCATTGGCGTTAAAGCTTCAATGTAATTATCCCGAGACTGTTTTTCTAGCTACTTCTAAAATTATCTCTAAAAATAAGTTACAGTGGTTGTTTAGAATTTAGGTAAAAAAATATTTACTACTTCTAGTTATTGGACAAATTTTAGTTTAAAATTAACTTAAAAATTATTTTTGAAAAGTACAATCGGCAAATAAAAATAATTGTACAATTTTTGGTTAATCTATTAAATTACTTCGGTCCGGACCGGAAGTATTAAAAGTCATTTTAAGCAAAAAAAAAATTTGCAACCGATTTCAAAAATTCTTTCTCAAAACATTCATATATCCGCCATTTTTAAAAATATCTAAACTGGTCATAAGACTTTTTTCATGTCCTAATTATTATAAAATTAATTCGCTTAAAACTTTTTTCGATTTAACCTTCATGGGTGGAACTGGAGAGGGTTGAAATTTCCAAAAATTCACATCCGCCATTTTTGAAAATATTTTACACTTTTTTCATATCCTAATTATTATAAAATTAATTTGTATAATTTTTTTTTATCCGACCTACGGGTGTGAAACCGGAGGGGGTTGAAATATCAAAAATAATTATATCTCTGCCATTTTTAAAAATATCGAAACAGGTCATAAAACTTTTTTTATGTTGTAATTATTATAAAACAAATTGGCTAATATTTACGATTTTTTACGACTTTTTTTACGGATTTTAAAAAGATGGTAAAAAATGGAGAAAAATCGTGAAAATTGTGAAAAATCGTAAAAAATTTTAAGAAATATTAAAAAAATCGCAAATTGTATAGAATTAGAGAAATAAAAAGTAACGAGAGTTGAATATTTTGAACTTTTTAATTTTGAAATTTTTTAAAATATTTGAAATTTTTTAAACTTTTGTCCCTTAAAATATGAATATATTTGTCATTTTACCATTTCAGCTTTATTTAATTTTTAAACTTTTTAAATTTTTTAAAATTGAAATTTTTGATTTTGTTAGAATATTCATTTTTTTTAAATTTTTGTAATTTTTCATATTTCAAAAAAAATCGGAAAAAAATAGTAAAAAACCGTAAAAAATTGTAAAAACATTGAAATAATTTTTAATTAGAATTAGAGACATAAAAACAGCATATTTCTAAATTATTGAATTTTTTTAAACATTTGGAAATTTTTGAAGTTTTGATCTTTCAAATTTTTGAATATTTTTAATTTTTTGAATATTTTGAACTTTTTAGTTTTGAAATTTTTGAATTCTTTTTAAATTTTTGGAATTTTTTAAAACTTTTGTCCCTTTAAGCCGCCCATGTGAAATATTTGTCATTTTATCATTTCAGCTTTATTTAATCTTTGAATTTTTTTAATTTTTTTAGATTGAAATTTTTGATTTTTTTAGAATATTCATTTTTTTTTATTTTTGACATTTTTCCGTGTAAAAATATTTATCTTTTACCACTCAAGCCTATCAATGAAAAAATATTTGTCCTTTTTATTACCTCTCTCAATATTAATTAAATTTGCGCCTCCCTGTATATAACATAGGGATATTTTAGATAATTAAACTCTCTACAACTTTTGTTTTATGTTCTAATTATTATAAAATTAATTCGTTAATTTTTACGATTTTTTACGATATTTTATGATTTTTTAGGATTTATTACGGATTTTTAAAAGTTGGGGGAAAAAATGGAAAAAATCGTAAAAAATCGTAAAAAATCATAAAAAATCGAAAAAAATCGTAAAAAATAGTAAAAACCCGTAAAAAAGTGTAAAAACATTAAAATAATTTTTAATTAGAATTAGAGGCATAAAAAGTAGCTACAGCATATTTCTAAATTATTGAATTTTTTTAAACATTTGGAAATTTTTGAAGTTTTGATCTTTCAAATTTTTGAATATTTTTAATTTTTTGAATATTTTGAACTTTTTAGTTTTGAAATTTTTGAATTTTTTTAAAATTTTTGGAATTTTTTAAAACTTTTGTCCCTTAAAGCCGCCCATGTGAAAATATTTGTCATTTTATCATTTCATCTTTATTTAATCTTTGAATTTTTTTAATTTTTTAAAATTGAAATTTTTGATTTTTTTAGAATATTCATTTTTTTTTTAAATTCTTGTAATTTTTTCATGTAAAAATATTTATCTATATACCACTCAAGCCTGTCAATGAAAAAATATTTGTCCTTTTTATTTCCCTCTCTCAATGTCAATTTATTACCCCTCTCAAAGTCAATTAAATTTGCGCCCCCCCCCCCCAACATAGGGAGATTTTAGATAATTAAACTCTCTACAACTTTTGTTTAATATTCTAATTATTATAAAATTAATTCGTTAATTTTTACGATTTTTCACGATGTTTTATGATTTTTTACGATTTTTTACGGATTTTTAAAAAATTAAGAAAGACAAGAAAAAAATGGAAAAAACCGTAAAAATCGTAAAAAAATAGTAAAAACTGTGAAAAACCGTAAAAACCCATAATAAACTGTAAAAAATCGTAAAAAATTGGAAAAAATCGATAAAAACCCGGTAAAACTCTTAAAATTTCTTAAATAATGCTAAATAATCGTAAAACATCATAAAAAATTGTAAAACATCTTGAAAAATCGTAAAAAAACCGAAAAAACTGGAAAAACTGGAAAAATCTGGACCAAATCAAAAAAGGGGTAATATTGGAAAAGATCAAAAAACGCGAGTAAATACTAAAAAATCGAAAAAAAATAAAAAAAATATAAAATCGGAAAAAATTAAAAAAAAAACAAAAAAAAAAGACGGAAAAAATGGGGAAAGATAGGAAAAGTAAAAAAAATAGGAAAAAAACTCTAAAAAATTTAAATTCGATAAAAATGTATATTTGCAGGTCATTTTTGTTACGTTTGTTTAAAAAACTAAAATGTCTTTATAGCATTGCGTATAGTTCTTGTGTTTATTGTTAAAGTGAATTTTTCGGGCCGAAGTACTAAAAACATCATATGTTTTTACCCCGTGTAATATTTTAAAATTAAAATTCACTATGACAAAATTTTAAAACAATAATTTTATGAATTGGAAACGGTGATTATTTGTCAATTTTTATTTTAAAAAAATTCTTAAAAATTATTTATGAACAGTTAAAGCAACAAAATAATTAAATTAGTTTTTATTTAAATTTTTATCTCTAATTTATTTATACTTAAAATCAGATATACTAATTAGTAAAAATAAAGAAAAATCAGATAATACGTAAAAAAAATCAGCTTTTAGTAGAATTACCAACCGAGTTACGTCTCACATGAAAATATCAGATAACGAAAACTTTCCTACTCAGCTTTTACGTAATTTCCGGTTCATTTAATATTCATGAAATGAAAAGTTTCCAAACGGAGGAAACCGTACGTTCTCCCATCATCAAATACCTAATTATTCAACGCAGCATTTTAAAGAATACCCCAAATTTCCATTCTTTTATTGATGCTTATAACTTTTATATTATAGCTTTAAAAAAAAAAATCAGCAATTTAGAATTATATATAAGAAAGAAATATTTATCCGTGTGATATACTAACTACCCCTCAGAGGAATCATAACTGTAAAAAAATACATATTACTACAAAGTCACTTTAGATGTATTTTGACCAAATCGGTCAAAATACAATTTTTTAACCCCTAAATTTTGCTCTGCCGCCTATCCTTACTGTTTTAAAAGCTACTGCGTATGGATAAGTTTCCAAATCAGGATGGACGGTTTTAGTACTAGATATGCAATCCCCAAACCTTTAGATATCACATTGTTCTTACATAATGTTATGACAACTATCAAAACGCTGTGAACAGATAAAATTTCTGGTAAATGGGCCGAGTTTAACAGTTTCCAGACAAGGATCCATGGTCCGGTATTCTCGTAACTAAAAACGGTCAGCGTTTCATGCTCGCTGACCGTATGATGACGTAAAATTCGCATACCATCTGGTCAAACTGGCAAAAATGATACTCACGTTTGTTAAAAGCTGGGCGTAGTCCAAACGCGAAATTTGACAAGTCTGACAGCTTGTTGACGGCCGATGTCGTTATTAAAGTCATTTTTTTAGTTGTTTTGGGGTAATGCAGTTATTTTCTGTCATTTCTGTTTTTTCCTGCGGTTTTTCTATCTTTAGTTATATATTTATAATAATAATAATAATAATAATAATAATGTTTATTCACATAAGAAATACAATATAATACAATGCAATGCAATGCAATGAGAAAAAAAAATAGTGTAAATAAACACGAGATACCCATAAAACCTAAAGGTTGTACATGGGCATTTAGAATTCATTTTATACACTAAATCAGCATTATATGTATAAGTGTGCATCCCTATAGAATTTAATGGAATAATTATTTTTCTATACTTATCTATACTTATCTATACTTATTTATTATTAACCTAATTGCAACTGCCTATAAGAGAATGTAAAATGTTTCTATCAGTGCTTTTAATGAGTGATTTTAATCTAGACTTGAAGAGATTGTAGGAATTTATAGTCCTTATATAGATCTTATACATATCAGGCAAAAGTTATAGATTTTATTGGCCAGATAGGCTAGTCTTTTCTGGCCTAATGATTTCTTTGCAATAGGAATTCTAGTATTTCCTGCTTGTTTATTACGAGTTTCATGAATATGTTCTATTTCGCAAATTAAATATCTATTTTTATAAAGATAATTTACAACATTATAAAAGTATAGTTGTCGACTATGAAAAATGTGTGTTTCTTGGAATAATTTATTTGAAGGGTAAGTTGCATCTTTAAAATACATTATTTTAATTATTTTCTTTTGGATAATCTCAATTTTTTTTAGGTGAATTGGCAAAACTGATCCCCAGACTAATATGGCAGGAGAGATTATTTTAGATGAGGTGGAAAGGCAGCGATTTTTGCCGGTCAATCCTTTAGAACTTTCGGACCACAATTTTATAAAATTTTATAGGTTTCGAAAACAAGATGTAGATAATCTAGAGGAGATGTTACATCCTTTTCTCCTCATTAGCAATAGAGTCAAGGTACAAGTTTATTTGTTCTTGACCATTGAAGTTGGTGTGAGCAATGGTGACCCATAGGCAGGGGGACGCTGGCCCTTTCACTTTTATACTTCGGTCGCCCAATTAAATTTGGTATATTTGTTTGGGTTATCTGTCAGAAGGACCCATTAGTTTTTGTACGAGATCTTACAAACGGAAGTACCAAAATCAAAAAATGACAGGTGCAATATGTCACGGAATTGGACATTCAATATGTCGTTTGAAAGCCCTTGAAAAAGTCTATTTAGAACAGTCAAAATTATTTCTCCAACTGTCACCTGTCAAAAATAAAAAATGTCAAAACTTGAAACTTTAACATTAAATATCTGAAAGTAGTACAACATTTTAGACCACAAAATTCCCTACTACTTTTGTCTTAAGCTTTTTCCATAATTTCCAATAGTTGCACCACTAGAGGGCGCGTAAAAAATGTGAATGTATGTTTTCTCTAGTTTTTCTTGATTTTGAGGACAAAAATACACTTTAGTGTAAAATGTTGTAGTACAAAGTTTTAGAGCATAAAATTCCCTACAACTCTTGTCTAAAATTTTTTCTACAATTTTCAATAGTTGCGCCACTAGCGGGCCCGTAAAAAATGTGCATGTAGGTTTTCTCTAGTTTTTCTTGATTTTGAGGACAAACAATGCATTTTAGTGCAAAATTTTTTTGTTCAAAGTTGTGTAAAGCATCAAATTTTCTTTAACTTTTTTGTTTAACTTTTTATTGAATTTCTCATAGTTTCGCCGCTAGATGGCGAGAAAAATACACATTTTTAATTTTCCATTTTTTTAAAATTGGAGGTAAATTATGCTCTTTAGTGCAAAATGTTTCAGTGCAAAGTTGTAAAGCTTAAATTTCCCTACAACTATTGTATGAAAATTTTTCCCGATTTCCCAATAGTTTTCACACATGATTTTAGGAGATCATAATTGTAGCAGTGTGATATAAAACGTGCGCATGCGCAGCTTATGTCATTATCAACATTGAAATATCAATTCGGTAGACGTATTCACCATCGGCTCGCTATTTTTAATCTGTCCCATAAATTACCTCAATATACTCCAAGACACATACTGTAAGAAATCACATCCGAAAATCTGTCACTAACTGCCGGTCTAGAAGATTACACACAGACAGACACACAATCACATAGATGCACAGGTAGACGTCAATCTGGAAATGGTCTCAATTTTCTGGGGGGACCTTTAAATGGATATTTCCATCAATATATTGAATTTGTTTTTGCTCGTTCACTATACTTTCCCTTTGATGGGACCGGGAAAGTAAAAAAAATGTAAAAATTCTTAGAATGGGCAAAGAAAATTAGATAGTCATATACAAATTAGATGTACGTATTTTTGGAGCTGAATTGATTTTTTTTGATTTAAAGAAAAAATCTTTCAATTCAACAAATTCTTTCGGATATAAATTTATCAAATTTAGCATTCTCTTAAGCTATTATTAAATTTGGCACAAGGTCTACAAATTAGGCTTCCTCTTTAATGTATTCAAAGCTTCGGCTGGGTACAATTTGCGGACACCGGTTCTTATTATCCCTCACCCTCTGTAACAGGATTCAAGATTTCCCGCATCCTATAAATAACAAACCACTACATCGAATAAAACAATGATCTACTCTATAGAAAATTAAGTAACATATTTATGTATCTAATGAATAATTTGTTTTATTATAGGTTATATTATCATTATTCTTATTTAGCATAAATCTCTATGGAGATGTTTATTAATGATGTTACAACTGGGAATGTAATGTTATAGTACATTTGTAATCTGAAATTACAACTAATGTTGGATGAGGACGTAGTAAATTATTATTAAGCAACATAATTTAAGTGCAAAATTTAATATGGTTTATACAGTGAAAACGTAAAGTGTTACTTCCTCTAGTAACTTCTACTAACTTATCTACACAGTTGATAATTTTAAAAATTAACAGTCATTGACTGATTGCTCAATTGAAAGGGTGTTTAATATTGTATTAAATAATTTTAAACAAATAAAAAAATTATGATACTAATAAAATTTTTAATAATTTTAGTTCGTTTAATTTCAAGTATTTAATAACTAAAATATTTTTATAAATTGAAACTAATTTTTGTTATAGTTCCATTATTCAGTAATCCAGTAGTTTAAAAATGTAATAGCTTTCTCGTAAATCCAATTTTTATATCCGTAAAGCTAACCCCCTGTTATTTCATTCTATTACAGATGACTGCAGGCAGAATTTTCCATCTCAGATTTCCAGCAAACAAAAATCGAAAGATGACTTTCCTCCTATAAGGATAAACTTAGCATCTATTTGCTCGACCCCAATTCCCTAAATAATATGAACGGTTCTTTTCTTGAAGAAGATGAGGAAATATTCAAAACGAACGTAACTCTAGAACAATGCCAAGTACAGTTTGCTAACGATACGCTTTCATTGTCGCAACAATACCCTGAAGGATTTTGCAGAGTTACATTTGATAGGGTATTGTGTTGGCCGCCGACTCCTCATAACACGACAGCGACTATCAAGTGTTTCTCGGAGCTGTTCAATATTAAATATGACGACACACGTAAGTTATTTTATTCTTTATTCATTAGAAAAAAAAATACCGAGAAATATTAATCTAAACGTACTTTACAAATATATTTATAGATAAAACAAATACCAACTTAGTTTTACTTAGAAGATAATTTTTATCAACAAAAGTTTGGAATGTAAATGGGTTTACTACAATATGGGTCTTTTTAAAATTAAAAAAAATATTATTTATCTACTATTTGTATTCAATAAACTTTTCGTATTTAAATTACAATCAATAACTATACCTGTTGCTTGAAAAGTATAATTCATTTTCTGTCAACAATTTATCACAAGTCACTTGTCAATGATTTAATACCGTCAGTAATTTAATTTTAGTGTTAAAGATATATTAGAGAGTTATTGGAAGTGAAATAAGGTCTAGCACTAATACTGCTAGCCTTATTTTGACAGCTACGCGTGCGCAATTGCCTCGTTTTATAGTACTACCGTTACTACTTTCTTATAGCACGAATAAAGTCGTATAGTATTAGGGAGTTTTTGGGACAGATAAAATAACTTTTTGTGGTTATCGTTATTTCTGAGATTGCGCAGTAGAGGAAAAGAGGGAAGGCAAAGTGAATAACAATAACGACAAACTTTATTTACCGCGGATTGGAATAACCGTATTTGCCGTTATATGGACACAGAAGTTGTCTCTCAATGACAGTATTGCTAACGTCAGTCTGTTATTGTAACCTCAAAATTAGTGTTATAGTTCTTATTTACTCTTTTCGTCGAAATTTAATTCTCTCAGTATAATGTTACAAATCCACTGACTATTTGACTGCCTTTTTCTTATTAATATATTAATATTTTAATCCACATTTAAGGAAAAAACACAAACAACAAAATTTTACTAACTGCATTTGAACGTAAGTACCCACAATCTCAGAAAATACAAAAAGTTAGGTTACTATCACTTTAACCAAAGAGATATTTTTTTGACGTTCCAAAAACTCTTTTCAAATCATGAGTGGTTATCGCTATCCTTAATAACTATAACCACAAAAATGTTATTTTTTAGTTGGTTCAAAAACTCCCTATTATGGCAATTTTGACTTTATTTTGACAGTTACTTGACAATTAATTATTTTTTGTTTACGTTTGGTTTTCAATTTTATTTGAGATACAGTTTACAGTATTTGTTTTTGTGTTAAAATGAATGATAAAGAAATTATGATACTTTTGACAATGTTCACTAGGATATTTTCTAACATTAAATATTCCATTTCTTCATGATTTATAATTTAAAATACCAATTTCTATGTCTTTTTCCATATCCATCTAGAATTTTCTAAATAATTGCTTTTGACATAAGTTTAAAGTGAGGTTAGAAATAATGTCATCCAGTATCCACATTTAGGTTTGCAATGTGTGTTTTTTAGTGTCTATTTTATTCTGTACTTTAATAATACCGCCAGTATTAGTGCCTGTTGTTAAGTAAACTTCCAATATCTCTCTTTTATTTACAGTATTCTTAATAACTTGTCAAATGTCAATGAAAAAAAGTCGCTTGTCAAAAATGTTATGTTATTTTAGTCCAATTTACAATATTTTTAACGACTGTTAGTAAAACTTTTATGGTCGATTGGACAAACCTTTTTAAGGAATCCTTAATGCTAAGGAACCCGTAAAATCCAAATTTGGGTTCTACCCTTAAAGTTTTAGGTTGTGTTTTGTCCATTTTTAATATAAACACAGAAGTCACATAATTGAAACAAGATAAAGTTATCTTCAAATATCTATTTTATTTCACTAGAAATTACAAAAAATGGACTAATATTTTTATTTAAATACTTTTAATATTTAATATTTTTTGACCTTTTAAGTTTATTAACTTTTTCACAGTTCATTGGACTAAATTTCCTAAGTAGTTGGACAAAATAAAAAAATCCAATATATTTTAATGTTTGTAGAATTATTTGACATTGTAATAAAAAATGAGATTTCAAAAAATTGTGAAACGTTTTTACTTTCCCGCTACATTAACTGTACAAAAATGAATTTCTGACAATTCTATTATTTATTTTTTTAACTCTGTAATAAGTTTTATAATGCGATCAGGACTTTTAGTATGTTGTTTGAGACACCTCCCCCTACACCTATACCAAAATTGGCTTCTACACGAATTATATCCCATATCCTGCATTTTTTAATCTTCGTTGTCTGGACTAAGAGATGCTAAATTGATATTTGTACTGGATCTAGTAGATTAGAATAATTTTAGTACAATTTAACAACTTTCTGTTGCCAATCAGAAAAAGTCTCTTGTTAAAAATTTAATGCTCTCAGTAAAAGCTCGGAGCTGTCATAACTGAGACAATTTAATAAAATTACCTATATTTTATTTCACCAAATTTTTTTAGAAATTACAAAAAATAGGCTATTTTTTTATTTAAATACTTTTAATATTTAATATTTTTTGTCCTTTTAACTTTATCAACTTTTCCACTGTTCATTGGACCAAATTTCTTAAGTAGTTGGACAAAATAAAAAAATCTCGAATATTTTTTAATGTTTGTAGAATTATTTGAAACATAGACATTTTAATATAAAATGAAATTTAAAAAAATAGTGAAACGTTTTTACTTTCCCGCTACTTTAACTGTAGAGAAATGCAGTTCTGACAATTCTATTATTTATTTTTTAACTCTGTAATAAGTTTTATAGTACGATCAGGACTTTTAGTATGTTGTTCTGGACACCTCACCCTACACCTATAAGAAAATTAGCTTCTACACGAATTTTGTCTCATATCCGGCATTTTTTGATCTTCGTTGCCTGGGCTAAGAGATGCTAAATTGATATTTGTACTGGATCTAGTAGATTAGAAGAATTTTAGTACACTTAAGAGTGTTCTTAACAACTTTCTGTCAAAAGTCAATCAAAAAAAGTCTCTTGTTAAATATTTAATGCTCTCAGTAAAAGCTCAGCTGCCATAATTGGCACAATTTAATAAAATTACCTTTATTTTATTTCACCAGATTTTTTTAAAAATTACAAAAAATTGGCTAATTTTTTTATTTAAATTCTTTTATGAATTAATATTTTTTGTCCTTTTAACTTTATTAACTTTTTCACAGTTCATTTTACCAAATTTCCTAAGTAGTTGGACAAAATAAAAAAATTTCGAATATTTTTTAATGTTTGTAGAATTATATGAAACATACAGATATTTTAATAAAAAATAAGATGTTAAAAAATAGTGAAACGTTTTTACTTTCCCGCTACATTAACTTTAGAAAAATGCATTTCTGACAATTCTGTTATTTATTTTTTTAACTCTGTAATAAGGTTTATAATACGATCAGGACTTTTAGTATGTTGTTCGGGACACCTCACATACACATATACAAAAATTGGCTTCTACACGAATTATGTCCAATATCCGGCATTTTTGATCTTTGTTGCCTGGACTAAGAGTTGCTGAATTGATATCTGTACTGGATCTAGTAGATTAGAAGAATTTTAGTACACTTAAGAGTGTTCTTAACAACTTTCTGTCAAAAGTCAATCAGAAAAAGTCTCTTGTTAAAAATTTAATGCTGTCAATAAAAGCTCAGCTGTCATAAATGAGAAATTACGTAAATTTTTGTTTCACCAGATTTTTTTGGAAATTACAAAAAATTGACTAATTTTTTTATTTAAATACTTTTAATATTTATTATTTTTTGTCCTTTTAACTTAATTAATTTCTCACAGTTTATTGGACCATATAATCTAAGTAGTTGGACAAAATAAAAAAAATCTCCAATATTTTTTAATGTTTTTAGAATTATTTGAAACATTTTAATAAAAAATGAGATTTCAAAAAATATTGAAAAGTTTTTACTTTCCCGCTACATTAAATATAGAAAGTGCATTTCTGACAATTCTATTATTTATTTTTTAACTCTGTTATAAATTATTCTAAAAGTTTTATATTAAGTTTATATTTGCTGTCAATTTTGACAGTTATGAAATATTTAAGATTCTGAATCAACCTAGTCGTGATTTAAAACCGGGTTTGATATGAAACAATTTGCATTTCATTATAGCCACCAAATTATAAAGTGATATTTAAATACACATTTTTATGTTATATGTCCATCTAACAAATCCGAATGATCCGGTCACGTCACCTGTATTTTTTTAATACTATCCAATATTGACTATATATCGCTTCATATCACTTTCAATCGGCCCCGGGGATATTGAAAGAGATTAAGGGTTGCAGATTTGAAATTGCGCGCCCGAACAGAAATTAATTATATTTATTCAAAATTTGCATATTGGTAATATGAAAATTTAAATTTTAAACATACTGAATTATATTTTAATTAAAACCCATTTTAAAGTCAATTGATTTTGAGGCAAAATTATTAAACAGGTAAATAATGATAATTGCGTATTTATTTGAGTAATAAATTATAATTTATATCAAGTTTGAGCATATTAATACGGACAATCGTATAACAACATTCGAACACAGTTTTAGTACAATGGACAAGTTTGCCATTATTTTTTTATGAATGAAACTGAAAGTGTGAAAGTAAAATTAAGATATCTCAAAAACTATATAACATGTTAAAGTTGCGGTTTGACTTAATAATTTTGTTCCGTACTGACGTCATCTATCCGAACTAGTATACGAGACGGGATAATTGTAAACAAAGCGACGTACCGCGCTTCTTTATGCTCGTTATTTCTCTTTATTAGTAAAAGAGCCAGAGCAAACAAAGTAGGTTCATAATGCAATATTCTACAGAAGAGATTTTATCATTGGAACATGTACAGGACTGTCCCTTGAAAATAAATTGTATGATCTAATTTGAGCGCTATTAATAAAACCTATATACAATGTACAGAAGGAAATTTAAATAAAAGTTGTAGAGAATATTTTTATCTTCAAAAAATGATTTCTACTATTTTTCTCGTACGATGCACGGTTCAGAAGACTTCACAAAACGTGTATTTCAAGATGGCAGCTGATGCTGGTGCCCCTGTCGCTCTAACTTGAATTTACTTTCAAGAAAAACCTCTGAACATGTTCCAACAATAAAATCTTTTCTATAGAATATTGCAGAAAAAAGTATTTAGCTCTTGGAGTATATTTTGTTGTGTGGCAGTTAATAAAGTAGGTTGACAGAAATAAAATAAAATTAAAGTCAGACATGCGTCAAGCTTGCCGTGGCATAGAATAAAGAGTTTGCTTTATAGTACGGATATGTGACGTCATATGCACCACAATCTGCGGTAAAAATCAACAACTTTAATATTATATTTCTCGGTTATTTAATGACCGATTTCAAAATTTTTTTTACCGATTTATTAATTTTTGTCTATATTTTAGTTAAATGTAAAAATATTTTATCACTACCATAAAACTTCTCCATTACCCCTAAATAAAAATAAATAGTAAACTATGTGTTATAGAATGAAATTTTGGTTGGTCACCTTTTAATGATGCTCTGCATTGATTGTACCATAAATAATAAATTATATAATATATAAAATCACCCCCAACCCCATTTTCCCCACTCGTCGTGCCAACATATCTAAAATTTAGTTAAAACGTAACAAAATTGGAAATAAGCTACAAATCAATTTCCAAAATAAATAATAGACTATCTGTGAATCTAGTTCCATATTCCAGTTAGAGTAATAACTAGAGAAACTCTGCGAATTGTTCATTTTCCTATTCTCTTGTGTAGTTATCCAACCAAAACGTCGACTAAAATCGAACCAATAATTAATTTATTAGATTACATGTCACTTTATTCTGATTCTAATTATAGTTCGACTCGATGCCAGAGATATTTGTTATTGTAAGGGAAAATATCAATATGTTTCAAATTATTTGCAAAAAATACACGATGTGTCATTAATCCATTAAATAAAACATTGATAAATAATTTGTAACGTAAAATTTTTGGTTTTGGTATTTATTTTCAGGGACGACTTTGATTATGTTTGGTATACGTCTTCAATGGAATTCAAACGGCTAAAAAATCTCCATGAAAGCATAGACTACAACGCATCGTGAGATATATAAGTCAACTAAGTGTATGGTCCTTTCAAAATCGCCTGAATAGAAAACTCCGACCTTCTGTCCATGCTTGTTAGATAAATTAAGAAGGCATAAGCTACGCTGAAGAATAACACAGCGGGAAGGATAAAATTCAAGGTACTGAGAGGTGCGACGATGTAGCTATTTATAGGAAATAAAATATCAAAAACCACCTGCTTTATTTTAGCTCTACACTGCTCTAAACTTAGCCGTTCGTGGGAGACTAAATACCCATAACGAACAATGAAGGTTCAAAGCAAACGATGCTAACGGAGACGCGCTGTCTAGATGAACTGATGATCTTAACGTAGTTTTAGACAGCAAAAAACAATCTACTTTTAGATCAACCCAAACTAGATCTATGCCTTGGTTGTTCTCCCTGACAATTTTTTTCAATTGCCACAAGCGTCTAGGATCGATACCATTCATTAGCCATATTTATAGAAGATTTGTTAGCTCTGTGCTTAAGGTAGGGCCACTCTATGGGCCAGCCTTGGCCAGTAACACTAGATAAATATTTGTCTTCAACTAGCCCCACCTCCTTGGATTAAAGACCGAGGTATATTGACTGTCTACATAGTGGGCAATGCTGGTCAAGTATCTTTTAGATCAACCACCTGGAGACCAGAACCCAATCCAGATCTATTCTTGGGTAACCACACAAGTTGGTCTCCCTAACAATTTTTTTCAGTTGCCACAAGCGCCTAGGATAGATCCCATCTATAAGCCAGATTTAAGGAAGATTTGTTACCTCTGTAGGTAGGGCCACACTATGGGTCAGCCTTGGCCAGTAACACTAGATAAATATTTGACTCCAATTAGCCCCACCTCCTTGGATTGAAGATCGAGGCATATTGACTGTCTACATAATGGGAAATGCTTGTAAAGTATCTTTTAGATCAACCACCTGGAGACCAGAAACCAATCCAGATCTATGCTTTGGTAACCACACGAGTTGTTCTCCCTGACAAATTTTTTCAGTTGACAAAAGCGTCTAGGATAGATCCCATCCGTTAGCCAGATTTATAGAAGATTTGTTAGCTCTGTGCTTAAGGTAGGGCCACTCTATGGGCCAGCCTTGGCCAGTAACACTAGATAAATATTTGTCTTCAACTAGCCCCACCTCCTTGGATTAAAGACCGACGCATATTGACTGTCTACATAGTGGGCAATGCTGGTCAAGTATCTTTTAGATCAACCACCTGGAGACCAGAACCCAATCCAGATCTATGCTTGGGTAACCACACAAGTTGGTCTCCCTAGCAATTTTTTTCAATTGCCACAAGCGCCTAGGATAAATCCCATCTATAAGCCAGATTTATGGAAGATTTGTTACCTCTGTGCTTAAGGCAGGGCCACACTATGGGCCAGCCTTGGCCAGTAACACTTGACAAATATTAATTGCAGCATCATATTCACGGATACATGCTGCATCTGCTGGGCCAGTATCAAATATTGGACTATAATGGCCATTGGTGTAGCGCTCATGCTACTTGCCCATGATGGTCCAGAATCTGTATTGGGCCAGCCTGGCTAATAGTGTGGCCCTAGCTGAAGGAATGTAAAACCCCGGTTGGATCTAAATTAGAGAAAAAATTTCTGGATACTGATGACCATAGTTTAAATGCAAGACGACATGAAAAATACTCAGAAACCGTAGAAAGCCTTTTCCAGATATAAAATTGTCCAGCCTGATCACTAATGAGCAAATTTGGTAACTGCACCATGGCACATAGACAAAAGTCATAGTGAATACACTCATATACCTCAAGCACCAAAAGGTAGAACTCACTCGACCCGATTGTAGCACGAGTTTGGGTTAAGTAGATTTTGCTGTATGTTGATTCTATGTCAGTTTATGTGGTGTAGTAAAATTTTTATTGTCGTAGAATCACCCAAAGCAGTTTAATTTCGCGAACAAAATTTTCAATCTGAGTCAAGTCAAAGAAAGCTTATCCACGGTTCGATTTGATTAATTAGAAATGAAACTATTTTACAAATTGACAAATATTAATTTCGTTTTCACTAAGAATGTCAGGATAAATTTTTACTAATTCCTAAGAGTAAAATATATTGAATTATTTACCAGACTTGGATTTGTCACCCTAAATAACCCGACCAATCCATTGGTGATGAAGCAAAGTAATTTTATCGAATAAAAAAGAGAGACAAATTCATGAATATTAATTGAATGGGGTTTTATATTTTCAGTGGTTTTCGAAATGTGTAATTTGAGTTTTATTACTCGATTAGTTTCACTTCAATTACTTCCACTTTACAAAACAGGAATAATTTTATTACGCGTATAAAATAGCTTTTTTTATTATTCGTTGCATTATAGTAAATAAAAAATTGTTTTATCTAGTTAAAATTGGGATACACGTCAATATGTCTTAAAACTAACTGGGCTCTATCCATCGTAAGTAAAAGAGTCATAAATCTTATCCTTTCTTTTTACACTTAGTTTCCGTCAACGTTTCTGCAATATTGAAGTTCTTTTGGGAAAAAATTTGTGACCTAAACACGACGTGATAAATGATCTGAAATGAATTTGTGTGGCAATCGAATCGGGATTGACAAAGCATGTGGTTTTCAACAATTTTTGTAAAAATGATGAAAAATTTATAACATAAGTGATAAATGGTTTAGTTATTAAAAGAAAAATAATATATAAAAACTAACTAACTAACTAAAAAATTAGAGCGTTAAGCGATCTAAGAAGGGCGTAGTCATTTTTACTACGATTTCGACTTCCAGTAAGTGCTGTCCTCTGGGAAAATTTAAAACAGTAATTAAAATCCGCGCCATATAATATTAAGCCTATTCTCGAGACGTATAGGTCGGGTTATAATCATAAACTTTGGATTTTACAGGGAGGGAAAAACCCGCCAAAAAACCATCATGCAAATCCATGTCATTTCTTACAATTTCTTATCTGATAACATCTGACTAAACTAAATACGTTGTTTTATATTTGTAATGTACCTACTCCAAGGAAAACGCCCTGTATGTTATTTTTGCTTTATTTTTACGGTTTTTGAATATTTTTCCCTATTTTTCCCATTTCCTGTTTGTTTTCTACTTTGTTCTATTTTTCCTATTTTTTGCTATTTTTTTTTGTGTTTTCTATTTTCTTTCCCATTTTTCTTATTTTTGACTTTATTTCCCTATTTTTCAGTTTTATTCTTTTTTTCAGTAATTTTTACTATTTTTTCATATTTGTTCCAATTTTTTCCCATTTTTTGGTATTCTCTGGCTTTTCCCCTTTTTTCTTGTTTTTTCAAGTTTTTCCTTGTTTTTTCTGTTTTCTTTTTTTTCTATCATTCATTATTATTTTCTATTTTTTCATTTTTCCCAATTTTTCCAATTTTTCGTATTTTTGACCATTTTTTCTTTATTTTTCCTGTTTTTGAATATCTTTTCCTACTTTTTCCATTTTTTCCATTTCCTGTTTGTTTTCTATTTTTTTTTATTTTGTTTCATTTTTTCTATTTATTTTTACTTATTTCTATTTTTTACTATTTTCTTGGATCCAGCAGTAGAGACGTTGGTCCCAAAGGAGGCAAAAAAAAACAATTTTTTACTATTTATGTTTTTTACATTTTTTTTATATTTTATAGAATTCTCTGTTTTTTTCCACCTTTTTTTTGATTTTTTCAGGTTTTTTCTTCAATTTTTCTATTTTTTCTATAATTTAATTTTTTCCCTATTTTTGCTTTATTTTTCCGGTTTTTGAATATCTTTTCCTATTTTTCCCATTATTGCTATTTCCTGTTGTTTTCTATTTTGTTCTATTTTTCCTATTTTTTGCTATTTTTTTTTTGTGTTTTCTATTTTCTTTCCCATTTTTCTTATTTTTGACTATATTTCCCTATTTTCCAGTTTTATTCTTTTTTTTTACAATTTTTTTATGTTTTTTCCTATTTTTTAGTATTCTCTGGTTTTCTCCTTTTTTTTCTTGATTTTTTCAAGTTTTTCCTTGTTTTTTATAGTTTTGCTTTTTTTCTATCATTCACTATTATTTTCTATTTTTTGCCCATTTTTTTGAAATTTTCCATATTTTTGCCGATTTTTTCTTAATTTATACTGTTTTTGAATTTCTTTTAGTATTTTTTCCATTTTTTTCATTTCCTGTTTGTTTTTTTTTTTTTTTTTGTTCAATTTTTTCTATTCATTTCTACTTATTTTCTTTTCTATGTTTGAATTTTTTTCAATTTCTTCTATTTTTTCTATTTATTTCTATTTTTTTCTGTTTTTTTTTCAATTTTTTTTCAATTTTTTTTCTATTTTTTTTCTATTTTTTACTATTTTCTTGGATCCAGCAGTAGAGACGTTGGTCTCAAGGAGGAAAAAACTTGCACGTTCCAGAAAAAAAAAATTAGCCCAAAAACTTATAGTCCCAAAAAGACTTGTACAAAAAACTAGTTCCAAAAAGAAAATGTTCTGTCCAAAAAAACTTGTTCCAAAAAAAAAAACTTGTACCAAAATTTCTACCAAAAAAAAAAATACCAATAAAGGACTCCTTCCAGATGTTGTGGTCTCTGTTAAAAAAAAAATATAAAACAAGAATAATATTAGTATGAAATACATGAATTTTTAGATCACAATATGAAATATAAAAATAATCAAAGTGAATTAAATTTTAAGACAATCTGTAAAAACAAATTAAAAATAGATTCTCTTTTTGTAGTCGAGACTAAAAGAGCAACACAATCATCAGATAATTCATATTATTATAAAAGATAAGATGTGAACTTGTAAATATAAAAAAAAATATACCGGCATAAAAAAACAACAATAAATAACGTTAAAGCGTCGAAAGAATTAATAATAATAATATAATTAAAACTTACCTTATATAACGAGGGGAAGAGAAGAAATTTTCAATAAGCGACATAGAAGTAAATTGTTTTGCTGAAGAGGCAAAAAGAGAAAACGACATTTTATAGTAATACCAAGAAGAGAGGGAAATCTTGAGAACGGATATCAAGCGAGTCTGAAATTAAAATATACTGAGCAGAAGGATAATAAAAATACATTGTGGCACAGAAAAAAAAAACGTAACAAGTTTCTGTTATTTGAATACAAGTTAAAGGCAATGTATTTTATTTTATCAAAATTGAGTATTTTACATTGAAGTTATTTTATAATATGTTGACAGTATAGTGAAGAACATTTTTCAGTAAATTTATAATGATGTTCAAGGACTTCATATTTTTTTAAACAATTATACTACATATTTCAATACTGTTTAACATTTAATTAATTTTGAGCAAAATCCTAATTAATATACTATCCAACTATAAATCTCTGTAAAAACTCATTTAATAATGTTGTTCTCCCTAGATATTTATCTTTTCTACAAAAAGAAACAAAATAATGTGAAAAGGAAAATAAATTGTCGGTACGTCAACAACTTCACTCTGCACTTAGTTACTTATCAAAGTCGAGCTGTAAAGATACGTTTTCTTCATTTTCGTCCCTATGGAGCTAAAGACAAATACTTGCAATAAAGAAATTTTATCCTTAATAATATGTTGTCAAAAATTTTTTGATATATTATTACAAAGTAGTAGTTTAAGGACAAATTTTTAAAATATATTGTAACGGTTTAATTGTACTTCGAAAACAATTAAAGTTAAATACAGCAATCAAAACGATCAAAAGTGGTGAAAAAAAAACAGTTGAAAAGAGATAAGTTTGAAATGTACAGGAAGCAGTAAAAATATAGAGGAAAAAAAGAATGGGTGAAAAAAAGTGTGGAAACCTACCATCCACTTAAATAGGTCAAGATTGGGGGAAAAAGTAATAAAAAAATGGTTGAAGAGAAAAAAGTTCAGGGAAAAAGAGAGGGGAACACAGAGAAAAAAAAATTAAACGAAGAAATTAGTAAATAAGCAGGGGAAAAAGTAGGCAAAAAAATTGAAATATAATGAAATTAGTAAACAGCAGAGGGAAAAGATTAAAAAGATTAAATATAACGAAATTTCTCAAAAAGGACCGAAAAAAGGGGGAAAAAGTGGAAAAAAAACACTATTTACTAAGAATAGCGAGGTACATAGCAATCCATTCAATCGAAAGTGGGGGAAAAATCATAGTTTGAAACATAAAGAAAATAGTAAAAAAATAGGTGGAAGAGGAAGGGATAAAGATGGGAAAAAACATTTGAAAAGAGAAAATTTTTAAATATAAAGAAAACAGTAAAAAGTAGGAAAAAATCAGTAGGAACAACAGGGGAAAAAGTGTGAAAACCTACCATCCAATTAAATAAGTCAAGAGTGGGGAAAAAAGTAATAAAAAAAAAAACAGTTGTAAAGAAACAAGTTCAGGAAAAAAGAGGAGGGAAAAAAGAGAAAAAAATTAAAACGAAGAAATAAGTAAAATAGCATGGGGAAAAAGTGAAAAAAAAATAAAATATAACGAAATTAGTAATAAAGGAGGAAAAAAAGTGGGAAGAAGTGGAAAAAACCCACTATTCACCCGTGCTAAGTGTAGCGAGGTACACAGCAATCGATTCAATCAGAAGTGGGGGAAAAATAGTATTTTGAAACATAAAGAAAATAGTAAAAAAAGTAGGTGGAAGAGAGAGGGGGAAATGGGAAAAAAACATTTGAAAAGAGAAAATTTTGAAATACCTATAGGAAAAAGAGTAGAAAAAAAGAATAGGAACAACAGTGGGAAAAAATCTACCATTCACTCTGTGCCGAGCGTAGCGAGTTACAAAACAAACTAATCAATCAAGAATTAGGAAAAAAATTGGGAAACTGTTGAAAAGAAAAAATTTTAAACTTAGGAAATAGTAAAAAGTAAAAAAAAAAGTGGGGTAAAAGTTGAAAAAAACGACCATGAGTGTACGGAGTAAACTAATCAATCAAGAATTGTGGCAAAAATCGAAAGAAAACTGTTGAAAAGACAAAATTTTAAAACAAAGGAAAAATTAAAAAATAAGAAAAAAAGAGTGAGGAAAAAGTGGAAAAACTCCACCATCCCCTATGCTGGGTGTAGCGAGGTACGGAGATAAAAATCAATCAAGAGTTGAGGAAAAAATAGAAAGCAAACAGTTGGAACGAAACAAGTTCGGAAAAAAGAGGAGAAAGGTGGGAAAAAGTAAAATAAAATTTCACACACTTGCCTGCTCATTGGCTAATAAGACAGCCAACCAAAAACTATTTGGACCTGGCTCCTTCGTTGAACTAACGATATCGGTTATGACGAACCTAATTAAGGTTCACTTAAGGAAAGATGGAATAAAATAAGAAGTAGCAGAGTTGCTAGGGACCTCGTAAGTTCCTTAAGTGAACCTTAATTAGGTTCGTCATAACCGATATCGTTAGTTCAACGAAGGAGCCAGGTCCAAATAGTTTTTGGTTGACTGTCTTATTAGCCAATGAGCAGGCAAGTCGGCCTTTGTTCCATCTTAATGCTTGGTGACATTTTAGTACTAACTCTAAGCAGATTCATGACCTATCCAGGGTAAGTAGTGTGTATCTCCTATCTGCTATAAGGGTGTCAGTGAATTTGGTTGGAGTAATGCTGGCACTTTTATCCCTTAGCTCATTTATAGTTAGATTTAAGGATCTAAAGTATATGCCGCACCCTGCACCTTGTTTTATTTGGAGTCACCAATGTCAATGAATCATACCTACAACTTCTGACTCTTCTATATATTTTTGATAACTTTGTAGGGTCTGTTAAAGGCATATATGGGTGAGTTAATAGAGTCGATGTTGGCTTGTAGCAGTAGAAGCATGTCAAGTGCCTTCCGCCAGAAGCGACATCTCACGTCTTTGGATCGTATATCAGATTCAACCGAGCGGAGTCTTCTTGTAGTTGTCAACGCGACCTTATTACATTGGTTTTTGAATTTGCTCTAGTTTCCAAGTACTGTTATTAGGTTTTTGTTCCCCAGAAGGCTGCACTATATGTTCTTATGATGGGCGTGTACGTCCATGAGACGACTTTGGGGGAAAACCGCAGGTATGTCCCACAGTTCAAAGGCATTGCTCATAAGAAATGTATGCTTTTTGGACTCTATTTTCTTATATCGAGCTTGATTTTGGATATGTTTCAGGAAAAACGAACAGTTACTTGATTTTTAAAGATTGACATCAGTATTTTTTTATGAAAAATCAAATACCGCTTAACACAGCATATCTAACATTTCATCTTTAAATATCTCCTTCAATAATTATTTTTAACAAGAACCTGTTCCTTTCATTGTTTTTTTTAAATCCTTATTTATTACTCGATCCAATGATGGTGGCAAATGTTTATTTATTTTTCCTTTTATTATTGTACAATATAATATTTTTTGAGCTAACACGTGAATAAATTGACATACTATTTTAGGATCTATTCAGATATTCAAATCAACATCAACTGAAGAAAATCTAATATACGAATAAATGTATATTTCTTTCACGTGCAAATAAATGAAAAGGAAATGCGGCAGCATTCAAAGGAAATTCGTTTGCATTTCAAAATATATTTTTATGTCGAATTTTAATATTTTAAACGGTTATATGATAATAAAATAAAAAATATATGTATATTTTAATATAAACTCGTTTTTAAAGAAAAATAATTTGTTTGTAATTACGTCAGTTGTTAGTGATTGGTAGTGACGTTGCAAGAATAAAGACCTTTTTATCCTTATTATTGTGAAATTTAAAAATGATTATTTGTTCCATGTAAATGAGAAAAAACTAGGAAAAATATATTTTTTTCTGCTACCGTGTGTAAATTACTAACTTTACACATAGTTTGCTTAAAGTAAAGTATTTTACGCACTAGTGCGTAAAGCAGATTGCTTATTTTTTAACTTAATACCTACATATTTTTTTGTAGTAAAAAAAATATTGTAGTGTGTAAAGTGCCTTTTTTTAAGTATCACTTTACACACTTGTTGCATAAATAACTATTTATAAATAACTATTTTAAATGTACTTATTTGATCAAAGGTCATAAATCTTTGAAATAAATGAAAGAAAAATATTTTTCCATTACAATATTAAACTTTGAAATTTAAAATTTACAAATTAACTAAACGTTTTCAGCAAAAAAAATATGTATAAAAATCTAAAAGAAATACTCTCAAGAAAATGATTTTTTCTGTTAAGAATGTAATCTCATCGTCAACTTAAACAAAAAAAAGGGAGCTGGGTATAAAACTCCAATTTAAATTCTGTATCGAAAAGGATATTTTCCAATTTGATGAAATGGACTTAGGATTTTATTTGGATACGTAGCAAATGAACTTATTTCTTATAATTTAACAAAAAAGTCACGATTTATTTTTTCAATTCCAACTAGTCTTTAGATGTTTAAATGTAAAGGATCCCGCAGTTTTTTTAAAGCCTAATTGAATTTGCTGAATTTAATATATGTTGAAGGTGATTAATTTAAAAAAATTATTTCAGGACTTAACATTTTTTAATATTAATGGTTTTGGACAACAACTGTAATAAATGAGTAATTCTTAAAAAAAAAACTACTTGTGTCCTTTGTGCCCCAGTTCCTTAGGCCGGTCACATACGTTCAGTTTCAACTGACAGTTTGAATTTTTCAGTCTAATCCTTCAGTTTTTAATTATTGAACAAATATGATTAAGAATCTATATAAGTTTGGAAGAATTTACTACGGCAGTCAACGTGTTAATATCGACCAAAATCGAAGGATCAACGAATAAAATATTGGATTTTATATTGTTTTTATTATTAATTTATAATCAGTTACCTAAACTTAAATAAAAACTAGCAAATTATTTTTAACTGTAAGGGTTATTTTTTTACCCATTTATTAGTTATTAAGGCAAATCAAGGGCCTACATATGGGGAGATTAAAGAAGATAATTGCGCCCTCCCCCCAGGATATCAAAAATTTGTACGAAAAGAAGAAATAAAATGTAGAAACGGACAAACATATTTGTAAAAAAATTTGATTACCCCCCCCCCTTGAAACAAGTACCACCCCAGGAAAAAAAGTTATCAATATCAATATTTTTATCTAAAACTATACCTGATTTGTACAGTAAACAATTTTTTTAAATTTTTTTTCTCCATATAAATGACCTCGGTTTGATTTATATTATAATGATTTTTTTCAGTACCAGAAGTCTTTACTTTTATGGAGATTATTTGTTAGTTACAAAAATTTTTATCAGGAAATGATTGTTTCAGAACTAATCTACAAAAAGGGTTAAAATTTAGAGATCCAAAAAATTAAAATTGTTTTTTTTTATTTTTTGTAATTTTTCCTCTTTTTCTCTCATTCTGTTTTTTCTATTTTTTCGGTTTATATTTTTTTCTCATTTTTTTCTTATTCATTTGATTTTTTTGTGATAATTTTCGATTTTTTGTGAGTGTGTTGCGGTGTTTTTTGCGATTGTTTTGCGATTTTTGTGATATTTCGATTTATTGCTTTTTTTGGAACCTTCCTTGATCTCTCAATTTCTTCCAAAGTTTTCGTTTTTTAATTTTTTTTCCGATTTTTCCGTTTTTTTTTATTTATTCGATTCTTCGAAGTTTTTCTCGTTTTATTTCTCATTTTCATAATTGAATGTTTTTTCTGTTTTTTGCGTTTTTCGAGGTTTTCTTTTCCGTTTTTTTTGCGATTTTAAGCTTTTTTCGGCTTTTTACAATTTTCTTTTTATTTCTCGTTTTTTCCGTATTTTACAATTTTCATTTTTTCCCAATAATTTCCAATTTCACTCTCAATTTTTTTCTTTCTTTTTTGTTTTTTGTTTTTTGTTTTAATTATTTTTTCTCATTTTTTCAGATTTTATCGATACTTATGATTTTTTTTTCTTTTTTTTTATTATTTCTAAAATTCTCATTTTTTTCAATTGTTTTTTCTATTCTATTTTTGTTTTCTAATTTTTTTCTGATTTTTTTTGTTTTTTGTTTTTTTTTCCTTTTTTGATTTTTTTTTGTTTTTCTATTTTTTGTCATTTTTGCTTTCTGTTTTTTTTATTTTTGCCTATTTCTTTCAATTTCTTTCGTTTGGCGTCATCTTAAAATATTCATAAGATGAGGAAATAACGTTCGAATCTCTACATCTACTGGTCTTGTTTTCCAATCACTGTAGATAATTTTTTTTGTCTTGCTTCTTTTTCTTCTTCCTCTAATAGTTAAAGTTCCCAAGGCTCCCAGACGTTACTTATTTTCTCAGAAACCAAATGTGAGTGTATGTGTATCTGCCAGCTTGGGCCGGCGGCCAATTAAGAGGTACCAGAAGCTCTAAATTTCCCCAAAAAATAATGTAAATTTACTTATAACCTCACTATCAATTTTTATAGATGATATTCAGGGAACTATTTCAATATTTTTTGTAAGCATCCAGACCAATTGTATCGACCAAACATCTCCCCAGACATACACGTTCAAGCGAACTTTATGTGTGTCTGGGGGGATGTTTGGTCCGTCCGATTGGTCTGGCTGCTCACAAAAAGTATTGAAAGAGTACCATGAATATGATGTATTAATTCTTCTCTAACCGTACGTAAACAATCAGCACTGAAACCTTTAGCACCGGGTACGCTATGTGTGTCTCGACCTTTAGAGTAGGGACACACGTATCGGATGGATTTATTTCGATATCGGAACCGCACCCGTCACACATATCGGACGGATTTGTCCGATATCGGGCCGATGCCGCGATGCCGAGACAGCACATCAAATTCAGTAGGCAGTGCATTATTCAAAGTGCGTTCTTAGTCATATTGTAACATTTTTATACAAAGATTTATTATAACGTATATTTATAATGAATCGCAAAAAAAGTGATGATGATGTGGTTAGTGCACCGGCGGAATCATAGCTGAAGTTAGCAGAAAAATAGGCATATATATTGGGTCATCATTCAAAGTGGACGTCTTGCTGGCGCGTTTTATGTTTTATTCATCGAACTACAAGAACATTCTTTAACTGCTTTCGAATGTCCATTCCTTCTTTTCACGAGTTACACAACAAATTGAAGAACGTTCTTTGCCGCTAAGACACTGTAATGAGACATTGTATTGAACCTATGCTGATGCTTGCAGTAACAATAAGGTAATAGTAGATTACAAACCGAGTCTGGAAATGCCTCATTACTGTCTATGGCAAATATAGATCACCGAGGCATTCGCGCCGAGGTGATCTATTCTAATCTTTTGTCCCATAAGACGGGTGGAGATTCCACAGAAATTATTAGTAATTCATTGTAAATTTGAATACTAGCTACGGCCGTTGCTAATATAATTAAATATGCTCGGCATGTGTGACAGCTGTGGCATGTGTGACAGCTCCAGTACATGTCCATCTCCCACCAGAATCCATCCGATAACCGATATCGGATGGCCGTAGTGGGAGTGCCGACAGTCGGTCCGATGCCGGGTATTCTCACCCGATACGTGGGAATGGTTCCACTTAAACCCATGCAACACAACCTCCTGCACCCGATATTGGACAAATCCATCCGAGTCCCTACACTTACTCAAAATGCGACCTATTCAATATAAGCTTAACAGAAATTTGGTTATGATTGAGTTTGTGCTACATGTTTTTTACGTTAATGTATAAGTCTTAATGATTTTTATATTTTTAATATATTTTTTTTCTTTTCTTTATATTCTATACTCATAAAATTTTAAGTCTTACTTAATTTAAGTTTCCATACTATCTAGGATTTGTACTTCCTGTGATGTATGCCCTTTCACAAAAAAATAATAAAATTTATTTAATTATGTATTTCTGGCAATTGGTCTCTGCCCAAGACAATAAACTAAGAAAAATATTTTGTTATTACTTTTTATATAGCCTGTTCATTCGCCAGAGTTCTTATTTAACGCAAATTATTGATGCACAGACTAGTTCTCTCTGCATTTATCTCCCTATCGTCGTATTAACAATTATTGTTGTAAAATAAATGGTTAATTTTTTTTTTTAGAAAACGCAACAAAAGAATGCCTGTGGAACAGCACTTGGTCAAAATCGAACTATTCCTCGTGCAGAGAAATTATTACACTACCTGCAGATGTTGAAACACAGACCACAATCTACTTCGTTGGGTATACGCTAAGTTTGATCACCCTGTTTATTGCCATGATGATATTCACATATTTTAAGTAAGTAAATTTTACTTAATATTTTAATGAGGGATTTCGAGAAACTAATTTCATTTTGTTTTAAGTACAGACACTAACGCCAGCAATATTTGGTAACAGAAGTTTACAGTTAATTCGTAACTTCTCTAATTCGTTGAAACATTCATAAAAGCACGGCCTTTATATTTAACCGTAGAAACTTTGAATTTGGAAACTGTGTGGTCAACTATTAATGTACATTAGGCACAGACGACGTTCAAAGAAATTGAGTATATGTAGTCTGCTTTAACTTAAATTAACCAATGTAGACTGGAGGCCGAATACCAACTTTTACGAATTCGATTAGAAGTTTAGGTTAATTAGTGATGAGTGCCTAATTCTGTCAAATTAGTAATTAAATTACATACTCTAAAGGCATCTTGAAAGGATGAGGATTCTAATTAAATACGTAGTTAACTAAAATTTTAAATAAGCAACATTTATACGAGTTCCACGATTTCATTAACGGCCTAGAGGATATTATGAAAATAAATTTATTTACAGATTAAAAATTACTCAATAGCAATTTTGAATTATCAGTTGGTACATTAAAAAAATTATTTAGATCAATAATTCTACTTTATCGGTTTATAACGAGAATAATAATCCTGTTGTAGAATTAAATTACTAAAATCCAAAACTTTTTATCACTTTTCTAGTTTCCAGCACTAAAAATACAAAAAATCCTATCCGGACGCTATAACTCTCGAACGAAAGGTCCGATTGAGTTATAGTTTTCACTATACTATTTAATTTTCTCCAGGGAAGCACCATATTGAATTTGAGCAGGATAGGATCGATCGGATATATTGTACTTCATTAACAATTTTTTGCTTGTTCAATTTCATAAATTATAATTATTGTGGTATAATTAAGATTTTTTAATGTTTATTTTAAACAAAAAAAAATGGTGAAAAAAATTACCTATAATAAAATTTACTTATTAAAATATTATACCTATAAACAAAATTAAATTGTGAGCGCACTTCAACATTAAATAAAATTGTTGGAGATCCGTTTCCTCAACAAGCATTTACGGAGCTATATTAATTCCGGCTTGCACTTTAATTTTCTTTATCTTTGACCGAGAAGTTATCTCATACTTAGAAGGAAATGTTTGTGACAAGAAAAATAAACGAGAGAAAATTGGCTGCAGTAGTTAAAAGTTTCTTGGAAAATAAAGCGAACTGAAACTGATTTGGTAATGTAGAGTTTGGATTTTATATAACAGATTTTTATTATGTTCTATACGGACTAATTACTTAATGTGTTATAATTTTTTTTTACTTTCTCACTACTTATCCAACTATAAAATATAGTAACATTTATGGTAAAATGGTTTGGAATATAAATATACATTTTCATTTAGCACTGAATAAACTATTACTGGAATATTTCAAAACCATTCATCAAAACGATGTAAAAATAAATACTCTTTTGTTTCAGAGAACTCCGTTGTTTACGAAATACAATACACATGAACCTGATGATATCGTATATGCTCACATATTGTATGTGGATTGTTACGCTTATTTCGGTGAGTATTAGTACTTTATACAAATATGACTAGAATGATTAATAGTAAAGTCAATCAATAATAATAGTATAAATTTTATCTTATCAATAATTTAGTAGATACTTTTGCACATAATATAATATTAAAAAAGCAAACTTCTATTATACGAAGGATACTGTGGGAAAAATAAATTATTGGAATTAAAAGTATATATTGACCGTTCTATAAAGGGTCAAAAACCGGGTAGGGCTAGATTGAGGTAATCCTTTAATTACGGTCAAGAAAGGTTTCAATAAAGGGATGGCCGAATTGCGCAATCACCTTATTTACCCGGTTATAGGTAGATGTGTTGCTTACCTCAGAAGGGTTCAAAAATGCTAATACAAAGATCCATCCTAATCAACATCCTATTTCCAATGTTTTATCTTGGTAAGCAATGTAACGAAGTTATTTTACGTGATAATTAAAATATTTAAATTAAATCGCACACGGCATTGGTTTTAGAATTACTTTAAAATTATATGAGAGATCAGACGTACCAGTTGTAATCCCCGCCGACAGATGGAGTCACTCGCATATTTGTTTCGCATATCCAGCCGACCTTATGGTATACGGCAGCCGGAGTCGATCAGTTAGCTGCAGTGGCAGCCCGAAATCCAAGTTCCAGTGGTAGCACAAGTTGGAGTTCCAGTCTAGTCCGAGTTCGATCTGAGCGTTATTCATAATATTTATGTACAATGTTAGCAGGTCGAAAAAATAATGACATAGTACTCAGTATACATAGATATTACTTAAGAATAACTAAATCGAGAACAGCCACCAAATACGAAGTCTTCATTTCAATTCATCCATACTGACACAAGTTTTGTTTTATTCATAGAATGAAACTGAATATCATTTCTTCAGAAGTTCTGAAAAATAATGAAACTGGCAACTCAGGAATTGCCATTCAAAGTACTTATGACGTCAGAAGGAGCGGCGATAACGCTTTTATTTGAATGTCTCACTAAATTGAAGGAGAAACTATGTATACATAATATTTTTTCACTATATTTCAACTACAAACACATTTCGCCTAATGCGACCAAAAGCAAGATTTTAAAATTTTGGCTATTTAATATAAGAGTGTATTAAACAGAGAAATTTAGATTTTAGTCAGAACTTTCCATTTTTCAGAATTTGTTCATCGAATATGGAAAGTTAAAGTATTATAGTTTTTTTGCAAAGAAGAAAGAACCAAAAAAATCACACTATTCACCACTATCTAATGAAAAAAACAAAACATGAAAAAAAATTATAAATACGATACGTTAGGGGCCCTATGTGAGAGACCGCATAGCTGCGTGTGACGTATCTTAATGCGGTTGTAAAATCGCTATTGCGCATGCTTAGCTGTCATTCGATACGTTTACGTTTCTGCATTAGGGACATGTAGTGCACTTTATTTTTTTATAATCTTTGAAATTTACTTCACCCCTGAATTAATGATAATTGGGGTCAATCGGATATTTAAAAAAATAATCAAAATGTGAGAAGAATGACACCATTTGCCGTATTGTAATTTTTTTTTAATTTGACAGTCATTGTGTATTTTTTTTATTAAATCAAAAACGTCATAAAATTGAGATCAGGATGAGTTAAAATATTCATTCTAATATGTAAAATTACTTTTCATAAGTAAATGTTAATTTAAGTTGTTTGGATCTTATATAAAAATAAATTGGTTTTACCATAAACTGAAGGGCCATTTATAATTTATATATTTATAATTTTGTGTTAAAAATGCCTTTATGGTCTTTTTTATGAAAAAATCTATTAATATTTGTACAAAATAAATATTACTATATTTATATTAAATTGTTCTTTATTATTTTGCAGTTAAATATTGGAGGAAGCATTCTATGTATAATCATAGTAACTCTACTACATTACTTCCATATTACTACATTCTTCTGGATGTTTGTTGAAGGTAAGAATTTAACTATATTTTTTTCTATTAAATTAAAAGTTTTTTACACCTATAAAAATATAAATTCATCCTTACACTACTTTTGGCATTATTTTTATAAATCACAAATTATAAGCAATTCATTTATTAAAAGATTAATATTGATTGATTAATTAATTAAAAGTAGACTTATCCTTTTTAACGTACCAATATATATTCTATTAAAAACAGTAATTTAGTCTAAATTGCAATAATAAATTAAATCAATACCGTTATTAATTCGCAATCTGATAAACTTACGAAGTTTATATTCCAACGTAAAATTTTTAAACTCAATTGAAGCAACCATTAAATATTAAAACAACCCTAAAACCTAGTTTATGTTCACATAATTCTGTTGAAATTTATTTCATAGCGTAAAACCAGGAGCGTAGATTCTGTAGAGCTTAACAGGGATTACAGAATATGGAATGAAAAAAAAACTAAATATCAACTAAATTGACAAAAATTCTAGATACGCTCAAACGGTGGTGGTGCACCGTGTAGGGACTTCGTGTAGGGACTTCGGCCCATCGAACACTTTTTTGTGCTGTGAAGCATTTACGCTAAATACTACATGTACTATTATATACGATCTGACGAAATTTTTTTTTTATTTGCAATGTAAAAAAGTTTATCCCTAGAGAACTTGACTTTTATGGGTCATTGTGGCGTGTGCGATAACAGCGAAACTTTTTATATACATGTAGGGGAATATATTATACTTGATGTGAAGTGAAAAAGTTTTAAAAATTTGAATCGGAAAAAAGTTTTCAGGTGCAAGCCACTTTAATTTGTATGGTGGGTATCGTAAGGGGCGGTCCGATCCTTGTCAAATTCAATAGGGTTCTTCCTTGGACAAAACTAACTGGTAAATTGAAAACCATAACTCGATCGGAGACTTCGTTCAAAAGTTACAGTGTTTACATATAGAGACACAGACAGACAGACATCCAGACGTCCGGACAGGGGAGTCCGAAACGTCGAGAAAAGTGATAAAAAGTGGGGGTAAGAAATTTTTTTCGCCACCCCCAATACTGAGGCTTTTGGGCATCAGTAAAATATAAAAAATCAACTTTATTTCAAAATTTAAGAAAGTTATTACTTGCTTAATATAGCACCATTACAATATTAAGATTGCAGAAGGTTTATTTATTTGCCGAAAAAGAGAGCGAGAGCAAATAATGAAATAAATCACATCATGAAAGTAGACAAGCCGAGTAGAATACAAAAAACCTAAGTTTATTTATAAATAACAAACAATTTTTATCAAAGTAGATTGTAGAATATAAAATTTGTGCTGTATCTTACATTTTCCATTGTTTTTCCAAAATCTATCGTATCTTGCGAAAATATTTATTATAATTCATATATTTAATGTTCCCAATACTGTATCAAGTTTCGTTGGAATATCTGCTGTAAATAAAATATACAGTAGATAAAATATAAAAATATACAAATACACTTCCCTGCAGCATTCCAGAATTTATATCTTAAATTACGGAAAATTTAGTTCCATATGTGATGTGAAAATTTCGGTTGGAAAAATATACTCACTGGGTAGTTGCATCTTGATTTTGTAGAGTAGGTCTGGATGCCACACTTTGTCAAATGCCTCTTAAACATCGAGGACCACTACAGGACAAAATTATTTTGTGTTGATAGCTTCACTGTAATATTATGTCAACAACACCTAAATACACTAATGGAATGGTTAAGTAAGTGGAAAATAAAATTACCTATGTTACTTACGCATTAGAACGTTCTGATTGTCCTATATTATAATTGAACAACATAGAAATTCCCACAGCAGATGAAGCTAATTATCTAGGCATACACATAGACAACAAGCTAACATGGAAGAAACATATAGTTAATAAAGGAATGAAAAGGACCTCAAAATGAAAAATATGTATTGGTTGTTTGGCAAAAATTCATCATTATACCTTGTATAACAAACTTCTATTATTTAAGGCTGTCATCAAACCCATATGCATATATAGAATAGAACTATGGGGTATGGTCCAGCAAGTCAATTGTAAATATTGTTCAACGTTTTTAATCAAATGCCTCACAGTATGTGTGTGATTGAAGAAGAATGTACAAAAAGAGCCCAAAAACACTTTGAACGACCCAGTGGCAGCTTCCAATCTCGTCAATACCGTGAACCCAAATCGACTGAAAATAAAATGGCCAATCGACCTCCTGTAAGACTGTAAGAGGATTGTATTAATAGATGCGGAACCGATCCCGACAAGAAGTCATCGAATTAACTCATAGAATTTACATTGTATATGACATGTATATAAGTCATTCTGATTGTGAATAAACAAAAATTAAAAAAATTAATATATTTAATAATGGACCAGGATATTTAGGTTATGTTTTTGATGTGAGTAATGAAAATATATATCCTGTTTGATCAACAGAAATAAAAAATAAAAATTCATCAATGTTTATATGCCTAACCATACTAGTATTTTTTTGTGCCTGGGAAAAAAGTCTATTTAAGTTAAAAATTATTTATTAATAACGTTTCGACAATATTTTGTTATCTTCAGATATATAAAAATATTTAGATAAATATTTTGATATTTTCTTTTTTACTGTAACACATAGATACCATTAATAAAATTATTGAAGTAAAGTCCTAGTAAATATGATATGAAAATAAAAAGAATTAAATTTTTTTAATATAAATTTTCAAAATCATAAAAGCATCAAAATAAAATGTTTGATAACAGTAAATAAAATAACACCCTGTACATAAATTACCCCACCTTAATGGTAAACTGCCACCTTAATAATTTGGTTCAAATTACGTATTGTCGAAAATTGAAGTATCACGATTGGTGGTAATTAAAAATGAAAAAAAAAATCCTAATAATGAAGCATTTCGAATAAAAAGTGGTTTAGAAATTTTAAAATAATCTCAGGAAGTAAATTCAATACAAAATCTTAATAAACTCATCCAAATAAATTCAATCTAATGTTTAAAAATTCAAATTTTTCAGACATTTTACAATAAAGCATTTTGATTAGTCCATTAAAATAATTTATCATCAAAGAGCTTTGATTTTCTACGTTGCTAAGGTGTAACTACGGGGATGTTGATTGTGGAATTGAAAAGGATGTTCAAAATTTCCTCCTAAAATAGATAAATTTTTCTTTAAAGTAAATTGGAATAAAATATTCATTATATTAAATAAAATTAATATAAACAAATATTCTTATAAAATTGTAAAATCATGTATATAAAATAAATAGTGATTCAAATTCAAACCACGTACCCTGAAGAAAAAATTTTGGTCAGCGTCTATGAAGGATCGTAGAAATTCTTCCAGAGGACAAAACAGGAGCCTTCAATGTAGAAAAAAGGTAGAAACTTTTAGTATACTTTTCAGTGAAGGTAATCAAAAGTCTCAAAAAAAAAATTCAAAAAAAATAAATAAACATATTTCTGAGGTTAAAAAACATTTAACTAAAATGTAAAATTAAAATAATTTTTTTAAATATTAGAATAGTGTATGTGTGCGTGTTAGGATGGATGTTGTAGTAACAATAACTGAAAAACTACTGAATTAAAAAATTTTAAATTTTGCATGCAAGATTATCATACCCTAGATTAGATCTGACTAGATTTTAGTGTCAATCGGACAACCGGAAGTGGCAGTTTGCTATGAGTGATGACGCTATTACTAAACAAAATGGCAATAAAGTTTTTTGTATACACTATAGGTTATTATCGTATAATTTAAATTTTCAGAACTTTTGCCATTGTTGCCAGATTTACAAAAAACTAAATTTTTTTCATACTTTTTGTGTTACGGTGTATATTTTTGATTCAAAAATGGCGAGAGGTCATGTGCTGGCCACATCAGATTTTTTTTTATATAAAATATGGATACCATTGATAAAATGATCGAAATAAAATCGTATGCAAATATATGTAAAAGATTGAAATTATTAGTCATATAACCGTGAAAATAGGACTCGTAACATAAAATATTAATTATACCTTTCAATTAAATTACTGTATTTCTATTTAATAATACATATTGTAAATTTTTTAGCTTCATATATAATTTTATTAAAAGTAATAAAATGTATATTATGTATAACAAATTTTTGTTATATACGTTGATTCCTCCTGTAAAAATAATACTAATTTAAAAAAATCCTACTGGGTTATTATTACTGGGAAATCCTTAGTTTGTTTATAAAATAGTATTTTTCTTAATTAAGTAATATTAAAATATTACCCTAAATAGACGTTCCCTAATCAAGTATTGTTTTCAATTAAGCTCTCAAAAGCTTTTGTATTGGTTTATCCTATGCAATATAAATTAAATCAATTGAATTTAGCGCAATCCACAAAGCCAAACACAAAAGTCTAAGCATACATTGTTTTCGAGTTCGTCTTTCTATTGTAAATATTTTCTAAAATAAAAAAACTGCAATATAATTTTATATTTTTATTAAGAAAAATAAATAAATGTTTTGCATAAAGTACAACGAATTTCCCAAGATAATATTTACTTTTTTCATTTTCCTGCAAACTTTAGCTTTGAATAAATGCAAACTTTGTCCTAATTACAAACACTGAGATATTGTTTGAAGCAGTTTTTTTTTTTTTAATAATTCAATTTACTATCAAAACCAAGTAAAAAACGCTCAGTTTTTATTTAAAATTCTTCTTTAATTAATATGTTATCTGAGATACTTTATTTATAACTTTGTATTACTTAAACTAATGACAAATCGATGTCAAATTTGACTGACACATATGCACCAAAATTTAATACGTCTAATTGTAAATTCTAATCCGCAGCTCACTTATTATTAATTCACGCTTAAAGTGACATATGATTAATTAAGGCATATCAGGATAATATCTTGAATTTCAGAAATGTTGTACTAAATTGTAAGTTACAATCCAAATGACTGAAGTAATGAAAAAACATTTTAGAAATTGTAATCGAAAAAAAATGTACTAATTAAGTCAGAACACACTGTATTTTGTTCAAAAAAAAAACTATAAAAATTACGTTCCGTAACATGGTTTTAATGGGAGAGCAAAAGAGTGAATGAAGAAAATAAGGAAAATTAAAAACACTTTATAAAAAAATAATTATAATAAAAGTTTGCATACCTTAATAATAAAATCATACTATTAAAAAAAAAAAAAAAAAAAAAAAAAAAAAAAAAAGCCAGACTATCAGTTCTGGACAGAATATCTGGCATGGTTAGTGGATAGTGGAACAAATGGTATGTGCCCAAAGTACGCGAAAAGCAGACATACTTGCAACATACAGAACTCATTAGAAAATGGCCTAAATGACAATTGTAACTATCAAAACCTATTCAATTACCTTAAGGACATTCAAATCTATACCAAAATATGATGTTAAACGCCAAACAGATTATTTATGTGTATCCGTATTATATCTAAACAGAAAATACATAATTTTTGAAAAAATATATATGTATATATAATAATCCAATGATGGTAATAATAAGTAAAAATTAATATTCAAAATATTCATATGTTTAAACAAATTGCTGAAATTTAAAGGTTATGTAATGTTGTTTAAAGTAATTTTTTTTTAATTAACTAGCTTTTTTTTCTGATGATTCTTCCTCTGAGATAAGAAAGCTCATGCTAACCCATGTTTGTTTTATTGGCGCCCAGGGAAAACTTGATATTACTAAATCAAACTCATTAAATCATTAAATTATCAAATACCAACAAAATAAAAATAAATCTTGTATACGAACTATATAAATACATTGAAATTATATCAAAGGTACTGTTGATTATGGTCTTGTAAAAAATATTTTCAATTTAATATACTTTTTTTTTGTAATTAATTGTTACAAATATTTCAGCTGGTTACCTTCAGCAGTATCTACACGTAAAACATCTAATACATAATATATAAAAAAAAAAAAAATAGCTTATCTAAGAAGGTTATTTACCATTTACATAGCGTCTATTTCACACTAAGAATGCTCTATCGTTGCAAACTAAATCCTAGTTGCATCGCCCCTCTACTTTCTGATCGAAGCAATGGGGGCCACCTATAGAGTCTCCATAGGTATAAAGAAGACTAGATATTCTCTAGAAATATCTAGTTAACCACTAACTAAATTTCATTAATCAATTATTTCACTAACCTAGTGTTAAACTTATATCTATGCTTCGTTTACAAGGAGTGTTCTACTTATTGTTTTATATTCACAAACTGCGAAAGAGTTAAGTATTAGAATCTATAATAGGCTTGTTAAAATCTATACGAAGTAACAGCTAAAACAAGACTCATATACCAGGTTTGATTAACTCACTAGTTAGGTTAGGTTCAATGTGAGTGGAGCGTTTACTCGCCCCTCCACTGCGGCCAACAGAGGCCTATGCGCTATAATTCACCATACAATCCACACCTTCTTACGAAGTCTATGGTTGATTTAGGTGAAACCATATAAAACCTCTGATATCAGATTAATGATTAGACCTCGTATGAATTTCTTATTAGTCACTAAAAGTCAGCCCGCTGTATGCCTGACCGTATCTATATATTGCGTGGACACACAAGCAAAACATGAAATTCAAAATATGTCGGGTCCACTGTGAACACCTGCGTTTGTATTTTCAACTGAATTGTCAGAGGTGCGGCTTGGGTTAGGTTTTATAAAATTAGTTTATTCTGCGTTCTTGCGAATTTTAGCGAGTGGCTTGTAGTCTAACATCCGTAATTGATGTCGACCTACAAATAACGTTAATTGGTTTCTTAAATAAATCTGTTCAAGGTTATATTTAATTAAAAATTTAATAATTAATTTTTTTCATACCTTCAGCGAATATGTAACCAAAACAATTTAACACTAATCGAAAGCATGAAGCTTGTAGAATTTGCAAACATACTGTTGCTTACCTTTTCCTTTTCAAGACTATTGTTGCTAGGTTTAAATAAGTGAATCTAAAGTGGTATCTTACCGATCGAGTATCCAGTGAAATTATACATCTAAATAAATATTAAATTTTTGCGAAATGATAGTATACGGTTGCTAGCTAAAAACCACTTAAGAGTCATGGTTGCAATGGGCTACTTTTGTGTAACTCAATCTAATAAGTATATATATGTAGATATTACTTATTAAATGTCTTAAAATTTACTTTTTCTTTAAAAAATAGCAGATTAATATAAATAATGATGTATTACCTGATATTGTGATTTTTTATTTGTAACTGAAAAATGAAAAATGAAAATATAAAAGCTACATTAAATAATCTGCCTTATGTGGATTATTTTATGATACACGATTATAAAAATCGATGAAATTTAATTTTAGGTAAACTTTAATCAAACAGTAGACATGAAACCAAATTCTTCTGCTTTTGGTGTTATTTCTTATTAACTATTAACGAAAGTCACTCAAAATCGATATACCGATTATTTTAGTTATACCACTAAATATAATATGTGGTCTAGTAGGCACTTTCAAACTAAATCTGCAAGAGGGGAGTAGTTACAGATAGTACATCATAGCCCGCGAATTGGAAAATAGAAATCAGTAGGGGGCAAAAGCGTTAATATTTAAAATTATTAATCAGTGTAGATAATACATTTTGACCTTATATATTTAAAAATAATCACAAAAATAGCCCATTTACAAATTTAAGGGTGTGAAAATGTGCGAAAAGAAGAGTCTATCCATTCTGTTCAGTGCGTAAGTCATTTGAAATTATCGCATTTCTCTCTATCTCTCTCTCTCTCTCTTTCTCTTCAATTTTGTCAAGTACAAATCATTACATGTAAACTGTAACCCATTGCGAACTTCGGCCTTTAATAAGCACATATTTCTTTAGACTTTGGTTTGATTCCTATCCCATTTTCCTACTCGCCATCCTCATCCTCATTAATTTGATGATAACTAGTAATAAATGTGATTTAAGCTCAATTCTTTTTATTATGGGTTCGTTTTACGAATAGAATTTGAAATATATTGAAAAAGTAAAATATTAAACAAATAAAAATTGGACGCCAGTCTAATTGATTTTTTGATGTATTTAAAAACAATTGACAAAAAAAACTATGATATATTTCAATTTGTTTCATTTTATAAGAGAAATTTAAATCTTTCAGAGAATTTTTCTATTTTTTCTGGAAATGTGACTTAGCTTGATTTTTGGCTTGTCTTCGAGTTTCTTCTAAAAATTTCCTGGATCCTGGAGACGTTAGGTCCCAAAGGAGGAAAAAAAACTTGTTCGTTCCAAAAAAAAAAACTTGTTAATCCCAAAAAGAAAATGTTCTGTCCAAAAACACTTGTTCCAAAAAAAATTTTGGTCCAAAAAAAATGTTATGTAAAAAAAACTTGTACCAAAAACCCTAAAAGTTCACATAAAGTAAATATAAAACAAAAATCTTATAAATTACCAGATTTCGTGTTCTCTGTTAAAAAAAAAAAGAATAAAAAATAAGCATAATATTAATATTAAATACATGAATTTTTGGATCAAAATATTAAGTATAAAATAATCAAAGTGAATTAAATTTTAAGACAATCTGTAAAAACACATTAAAAATAGATTCTCTTTTTGTAATTAAGACTGAAAGAGCACCACAAACATCAGATAATTTATATTGTTATAAAAGATAAGATATGAACGTTTAAGTAAATATAACAAAAAAAATATCCCGGCATAAAAAAGAATTAAAAATAACAGTAAATAAAAGTTAAACCGTCGAAATAATTAATAATAATAACAGGTGACCTAAGTGAAAATATAATATAATATAAATAAAACTTACCCTATATAACGAAGGGAAGAGAAGAAATTTTCAATAAGCGACACAGACGATATAGAAGTCCATTCTTTTGACTGAAGAGGCAAAGAGAGAGAATTGTCAACATGGGAAAAACATTTTATAGTAATACCAAGAAGAGATCTTGAAACACGACGCACGCGAGGAAATTAAGAAGGGTTATCAAGCGAGTCTGAAAATAAGATATACTGAGCAGAAGAATAATGAAAATACAGGGTGGCACAGAAAAAAAAAACGAAACACTCAACAGATTAATAACAAGTTATCAATCAAAGACTGCTGTTTTTTTATTTTTAAAAACCATGACAGTGATTTCAATATCTGGATTGTAATTCGATTTTTTTAATTGTCAAAAAACTTTGGTACTACTTTTGGCTTAAGTCTGATATTTCCTTTCTTTATTGTACATAGAGTACATATAATTTTCTGTCTTCTTTTATGTTAGATATATGTTTTTGTAGTTTGTTTTCACATTTTCACATTTAAACTTAAGTTAAAATGATCCTGACATCAATTATCGTGGGATTTGTCAGAAAAAAAAATATCCCGACGCATCCCGCCAAACTTACAGGATCAACACGAACACTTATAAACATTTTTTCTGGAGTATTCCTGGCAGTGTTACATAAGGCAATAGGGAACCATAAAATATTTATTAGAAGCTTTTTCTCACTCATTTTAACCCAGAAAAACATACAATACATATACAGTGTGTACAAAAAGTAAACTTTTATTTAAATCTTTTTTTTTTGTTAACATCAAAATACGAATTATTAACAAGTTGCGTTACTTTTTGTATTTATATATATAAACAACAAGCGCTTCACGCTTATGAGATCTCTACAAACATATGCAAAGTGAAGTCACGTGCCGTTTGGTAATTTATTTACCGGCTTAATCATTCGAATAAAAATAAAAAATTTTGGAAATTTCCTTAAAAAGTATTCTACTTTCGATTTCAAAAATTAAAACATTTCAAATCTGACTTAAGAATCTTGTTTAGGACTTTATTGGCAGACATACAGAAGTTTTAATAAGTATAGAAATGAAAATTTGTTATTTTCAATTTTTGATACATAGAAAAATATAGTTATCGTTTATAATAAAAGTCACTATTGTTCTTCTTGTAATTCCAATTTCCAGCAGGAACTATAATTAGTTTATTCAAAAATTACATTTTAAAATAACCTTCGTGTCTAGTCACTGAAATAAAATTCTCCACAGACACTTAATGGTAGTTTAAAAATGTAATTCCGTTAGATTGATTGCGATTTAATAGCGAATAAAGTACTGGAGAATTTAGAACAGTTTCAATTGAACAAGAGAACGTAATTACTAATTAGAGTTTCGTTGTTTTTTTTTCCAGGTCTCTATCTTTATATTCTGGTCGTCGAGACGCTCACCAGAGAGAATTTTAAATTAAGGGTGTACGTCTTTATAGGCTGGGGTAAGTTTTCTTTGTGTTTCCGTATAAAATTATAGAATTAATTTTAAATTCGATTAAAATTTTGTTATTAAATATAAGGGATGCTGATACGTTAAATATCTACGAGGAATCACTAAAAAAAATAACAACTGATGTCTCTTTTTTTTACTTTACATATCTGTAATTATATTTGATATTATGTTAATTTTTTTTTAGGTATGCCAATGATTTTCGTCCTAATTTGGGCATCTATAAAGTCGTTTGTTCGTTCAGCTGCTGATCCTGCTAACACTGTAAGTTATTATTACTTTTTCTAAATATCCATTTTTAATGTGATACCTTGTACATTTTGTCTATTATAAATACTATACTCTGGTTAAACTTTGTTTTACATTTTAACTACCTCCGGGTTGTAAATTGCAACTTCCGACTGTGATGAATTATAAAACATCACAGAAATTACGTATGTATGTTGTGTATCGTTCTGGTAAAAAATGAGTCCCCTAAAGCACTTTAACCTTTATGTTTATTTATTTTTTAGGTTATAGAGGGGAGTTCGTTATATTTTTATTATCATTTATCTAATGAATTAAAGTCTAATTTGATATGCAAAATGTTATATCAGTCGGTTGATATAAACAGTTTAATGATTTTACAAAGTTTCTTATAAGTGACAACTAAATTACAATCTGGAAAATCTTGTTATGACTAAATTCGAAGAACTTCTAACTTTGTCAATGCATATTGATGCAATGTACGAAAACCGCTTTTCTCATTAATTGAAATTCTTCATTAAACTAGAGCGCACCGTATTTCTACTAAGTATTCATTAAGTTTTGAGCATAATAGTTTTAACTTATAATTAGATATCAGTTGTGGAAGGCATAAAGCTATAGTTTAATTAAGTTCAAATTGAAAATTGACTATATTGTTTTACTAAGTAAATGTAGTTAGTATTTGACATATTTTGGGCATTTAAGTCTAAAATATGCGAAAGTAGAAATTATTTCTATTTCTTTAGTAAATATTTTTATAAAGTAGGAATTATTTTTATTGCTTAGGCTACTATTTTAAAAAACTAAATAATTACAAAATCATAAAAAATCTTTGAAAATTCAAAAAAATCCTTGTATAATCCTTAAACAATCATTTAGAAAAATCACTTTAATTACAATCACTAAATGTAGAAAAATTCATATATCATTAATAAATCCGTATACAGTATTGTATAGTCCTAGAAAAATCTTAAAAAATCCTTGAAAAGTCCTAAAAAAATCCTTGTACAGTAATTAAAAAAATCCTTAATCAATCTTTTAAAAATATTCTTGGAAATCACTTGAAACATCCGTGAAGAATCTACGGAATATCCTTTTTAAAAGCATGATGTGCCATCGCTAAAATAATCCTTAAAAATTTTGGAAAAATCACTCACAAATCCTTGAATAATTCCTTATACAACATTGAACAGTCCTAGAAAAATAATTTAAAAAAATGAAAACCAAGTAAATAATCCTTGAAAATCCTACAAAATACTTGTACAGTCCTTAAATAATTGCTTAGAGAAATCCTTGGAAAACACTTGAAATATCCTTAAAGAATCTACGAAAAATTCTTGATAAGTTAAAAATACTTTAAAAATCTTAAAAAAAATTCCTTGGAAATCACTTAAAATTTTCTATAAAAATCTACAAACAATTAATATTATTTGTAAAATTCCTTTAAAAATCAATGTACGATCTTTAAAAAATAATCCTTAAAACATCATTTTATAATAAAAAGTTTTTGAAGAAAGCACTAAAAAACCCTTGAATAACCCTTGATAAATACTCATATAGTATTGAATGGTCCTAGAAAAATCTTAAAAAATCCGTAAAAAAATTCTTGAAAAGGCCTAAAAAAATCCTCGTACAGTGATTAAAATGTCCTTCATCAATCTTTTAAAAAAACTCTTGGAAATTAGTTGGAAGAATCTACCGAATATCCTTTTTAAAAGCCTGATGTACAATCCCTAGAAATAATCCTTAAACCAACATTTTATAATAAAAATTTTGGAAAAATGACTCACAAATTCTCGAATACCGTAATAATGGCTTATACAACATTAAACAGTCTTAGAAAAATCATTAAAAATCCTTGGAAATCACTTGAAACATCCTTAAAGAAAAATTCTTGATAAGTTAAAAATACTCTAAAAATCTTAAAAGAGATCCATGGTAAACACTTAAAATTTCCTATAAAAATCTACGAAAAATTAATATTATTTGCAAAAATCCTTTAAAAATCAATGTAAAAACTAATCCTTAAAACATCAATTTGTAATAAAAAGTTTTTGAAAAACCGCTTGATTAACGCTTGATAAATTCTCATACAGTTTTAAGTAGTCTTAGAAAAATCGTTAATAGATCTTGATAAACGCCTAAAAAATCCTTGAAAAATCGTAAAAAATCCTTGCATAATCATTAAAAAAATTCTTAAACAATCTCTTAAAAATGTTTGGAAATTACTTGAAATATCCTTTAAGAAACTACAAAAACATCTTGAAAAATTACGAATATTTGCAAAAGTCCTTCAAAAACCGATGTAAAATCCTAAAAAATCATCCTTAGAACATCATTTTTATAATAAAATATTTTTAAAAAACTACTAAGAACTCCTTGATTAACCCTAGATAAATCCTCATCCACTATTGAATAGTCTTAGAAAAATCATTAATAAATCTTGAAAAACGCTTAAAGAATCCTTGAACAATACTTGAACAGTTATTAAAATAAATCTTAAACAATCTTTTGTAAATCACTTGAAATATCCTTGAAGAATCTTCGAAAATTTCTTGAAAAATTAAAAATAGTTGAAAAATCCATAAAAATCGATGTACAATCATTAAAAAATCTTAAAACATAATTTTATTACAATTTTTTTTGAAAAATCGCTAATAATCCTTAATAAATCAGCATTAAACAGTCCTAAAAAAATCATTAAAAAAAACCACGTAAATAATCCTTGAAAAATCCTAAAAAATCCTTGTACAGTCCTTCAAAAATCCCTAAAGAATTTCTTAGAGAAATCCTTTGAAATCACTCGAAACTTCCTTAAAAATTCTTGAAAAGTTCAAAATACTTCAAAAATCCTTAAAAACCGATGCATAATCCTGAAAAAAAATCTAAAAAATATAATTTTATGATCACATTATTTTAAAAATCACTAATAAATCCTTGAATACCCTTGATAAATCTAGTATTGAATATTCCTAGAAAAATCCTTGAAAAATCTTGAAAAACCTGTAAAGAATCGTAAAAAATTCTTATACAGTCTTTAAAAAATTTAAACAATCTCTTAGTTGGAAATAACTTAAAATCTCCTTGAAGAATCTTCGAAAAATTGTTGTTAAAAATACTTAAAAAATCCTTATAAACCGATGTACAATCCTTAAAGAATTCTTAAAACAAAATGTTCAAGTAAATCCTTGATTACTCCTTGATAAACCCTTAAAACGGTTCTAGAAAAATCGTTAAAAAAATTTTGAAAACCTATTAAAAAATCCTTGAGAAGTCCTAAAAAGGGATTTTTTTAAATAATTTGTTAAGAACTGTATTTTTTCAGGAATTTGTATGTATACGGGTTTTTAAGATTTTTCAATGATCTTTCTAGGGTTTAATACTGTATAAGGATTTATCAATTTATTAGTGATTTTTTAAAAATTTTTCTAATTATGTTTTAAGTTTTTTTTAAGGATTGTACGTAGGTTTTATGTTTTTTCAACGATTTTTCATTTTTCAAGAATATTTCTTAGATTCTTTAAGGAAAGTCATTTCCAACGATTTTTCTAAGGACTGTACAAAAATTTTTTAATATTTTTCAAGGATCCTTCAAGAGTTTTTTAAGATTTTTTTAATGATTTTTTTTTAGGACTATTCAAGACTCTGAGAATTTATCTATGAGTATTCAAGGGTTTTTCTCAAACTTTTCATTTTAAAATAATTTTTAGAATCTTTAAGAACTTTTTAAATATTTTTTATTTTTCAATGATTTTTTTATAGATTCTTCAAGAAAGTTTCAAGCAATTTCCAAAAAAAATTTTTGGAAATGGATTTTTTTGGAATTCAGGGTGTAAAAATATAATAAAAAGTAAACGTTTTTGAGTAAAAATAGAATATAATATAATCGTAGATTCCAAAAATAAAAAAATATACAGGGTGTACCGTTTACTTTTAATTTTAAATAATATTAAGTGTCACCCTATATATTGAAAAACTCTATTTCCTATTGACTAAATAATAAATGTTATAAAAACGTCTAGAGAAAACTTTCGTTGGGTAAAAACACAAAGTAATTTCACGTAGAAGGCGTAAAATGATTTCAGCATTGGTTTAGAGAATGAAAGGGATTAAATTGAAAATGGGGGAAAGGTACATAAGCAAAGATCTCGGGTTCGAAATAGTTTGAGTGGAAATCTCTTGAAAGTACGTTTTAAAAGAGTGCAAAAGTGAAAATATAAAAGGTAGAAGAGGCGGGAAATTGCGAGGGATATGTTTCGTGCTTGATATTGTGAAGCTCCTAATAAGGATAGGGGGTTATTTCCGATTTTTTTTATAGAATTTTTATACATTTTTACTTCGATGCCGATGATACGGTATTTTTATGGAAGTTTTATGATATTCTAAGGTGTGTTGAAGGAAGATGTTTTTATTTTTTATATTTACAAGATAAATATTTAAATTTATTATAAATTTTATAGATGCCCTTTTATATATATATATATATATATATATATTTAGACTAAAAATAAATATTAGAGTTAAAGAAATAAACGTTAGATGCAACAGCAATGTAAGACAGGATCTAGAATGGAACCTTGCTAAGGGAAACAAGGACAGAAAAATTTAACAAACTATTTCTCTCTTTCTGATATCCACAAATTCAAATTTCAAATTTTTTTATTTACAATGGACTTGTGCCGACCTGTCTGTATGAGAGAAACATGCACAGGTCGTCACAAGTGGATTTTGATCGGGACAGATCGAAGTAGAATAGCTATGACAGTTCTGGTCCACTTCTTATGGAAATTAATTATCTAAATCGCTAAGGCATATTCTGGTTCTGGTAATTTTGGCTCATTCAAGGTCACTCGTGACATCATCAGACCCCACTAGACGAGTCTCAAACAGACCTGATAATAAGCGGATCAAACCTGATCAAAAGCTGTTCAATACCTGTTAAAATTTGTTTGAGACTTGTTCTAAACTGTTCGAGACTCGTCTAGTGGGGTCTGATGATATCATGAGTGACCTTGAATGACTCAAAAATTACCAGAATGGACCTTAGCGATTTCCCATGTTAATTTTCATAAGAAATAGGCTAGAACTGTCATAGCTATTCTACTGATCGAGCTATAATAATATTATGGTAGTGATTCATTTAGAACAGAGGAGCCGTGCTTAAACTTTTTACTTCAAGCCCCTTGCATAATCCAGCCCCCTTACATGTAAGCGTACTATATATTATTTGAAATTTTACAGTCAATTTTTATTTACTTAAGTTTTTCACATTCTATACATACCCTAACGAGGCAATATGTTTAATCGTAATCAAATAACAGTTTTATACACACAATTACAATTTATTTAGGTATTTTAGCTAAAATTCAATAATACCATTTTTAAAACGTTCTTTGAGTGAGTAAAAACTTAAGTACATATATTACCTCGGAAGAATGATTAATCGGTGTGTGTGCACATTTAATATTTAAAATTTAGGTTATGTTTGCATTTTAGAATGATAACTAATTTTAAGTTTCTTGCAGTAAGAGCAATATAGCACATATATGAACGAGAATAAATGGAAGTAGAGTGTATCATTTATTATTTAGAATATTCCGCAATCTCATATCTACCTTTTACTTGAAAATTCAATATAGATTTAACCATAAAACCATTTCTCGTATATGCATTTTCATAGTTCACTAAGTTTACTTCCAAATGCAGAATGAAATACGCTCTAAATTTCTCCAAGAAATTGTCGCTTTTACTTAATGGCAAAGGTCGTTTGCAGTGAAATATCTTTTGGTTTAAATCTCAGAGACAGAACGCATTTTATTTATAGTATTTCATTTGACAATATAACGAAATAAAATTTTAAATTCTTCGGTACGAAACCTTTTATATCGACAAAATACGTTTTGTATTTTGCTTCGATTGTGAACGGAATATTGAATTACCAATAAAATGAATACACTAAATTTGCAATAGAGATGGTACACAGCGCCGTAAAATAGAATATAACAAGTCTCAATGTTATTTTACGTTGATAAATGTCCTGAAAATTCAATTTACAATAGACCAGATAAGTTTGCAAGATTCGAATAACATTAAATAATACATATTTGATGACCAATCATCTACTGTAGCGGTTTGAAGATTCAGGGGGGAGTTTAAAGATTGGTTGAAACATTTAATAAATTTTTAATTTTTAAAATTACAACAAGTGTATAATTTTTAGTCAACGTAGTTTATAGCGGCAGATAAATCTTGGGGTAGCTAGCACCTAGCATACCTGCAGTTAGCGCAGCTCCACGTTTTTAACGTAGCAGTTTTCCATGTTTTGTTGTTATTTTCTTAGATAATTTGGTTTTGCGTAAGTTTTTAGTTAAGTACAAGTGTATATATTTACAAACTAACTTCATTTGTTGATGGATAGATATCAATAACTTATCGAAATGAAAATATTTCTTGTAAAGGGGCCCATTCACTTACCGGAATTAAGGCGGCCTTTGTCGACAGTACTGGACTTGTCGATCTAGACTGTCCAATCCAAAACAACAGTTAGTCTGCCGGTTGGACACACATTACAGTGTATTCTGGATGGCAAGCTGAATATGGCTACCAGGAACAAAAAATTGTGCTAGTTGCAAGTGTTATTATTAACGAATACAGTTAAAAAGCCTAAAAAGAGATATTGGGTAAAAGAGTGGTTGTTAAAAAGGAGTAAATATTCATATATTAATCTGAATATAGAGTTAGACGCAAGATGTTTTCAAATGCTACTTACTCTTATCCAACCATTTATTACCAAACATGATACTAGATTGAAAGAAGCAATTAGTGTAGAAGAGAGGTTTTGGCCACAGGTCGAAATTTTGATTTTTGATTTAGTGCAATTATTTGACCTCGATCATTGGGAGTAGTTATACCCATGACATGTAAATACATTTACCAAGTTTTGATTATTTATATTCTTTTTACTAGTATCCAGTGTAACTGCTGCATTAACAGTTTTGTATAATTCTATAAGTTTCTGCAAGCCTTCGCCACGTAATTTTCTGTCCATGTAGCATTTTGCGTTAATTTGCCATAGCGGCTTATGCTGTTTATATGTAGTAATAAATTCGATAATAAATTCTTCTTGGTTATCCATACTTCATAACAACAAACTCACACGGCCTGAAGCAAAAATATTACTCCCGTTTGAAGATCTATTACGACAGTTCGGAAATGTAGGTAAATACAAAATTCTAACACACACACACAGTTTTCGAAAACTGCAGGCTCAAACCTGTCGACGACCTGCGTGTGTGACAAAAATTGGCCGGCCGACTCCAGTACTGTCAACACAGGCCGGCCGGATCCCGGTAAGTGAATGGGCTCCTTAACAAGGGGTGGAAGTGGAAACGCATCACTGAAGGCAGATACGAGTAGTGGCAAGTGTAACCACTCGTTCTCCAAGTGGACCAATAGTAGCCAAAGTGCGCAAGTATGACGACAGTTATGTATCACTAAGTTTTACAAAAATAATCATAAATGGCCAAGAACGGCCCCAGTTTGTAATTTGTCTAGTCGTACTGACCTCTGATAACATGAAACCTAACAAACGGACATCTTGACACTAAACATGGAAATATCGCAAACAAACCTAGAGAATTTTTTGAATAAAAGTTATTATTGTTAAATCTACAAAAATGCTTTTTCCAACATTACAAAGGTTTTGGTGGTACCTTATCAGGTTTCTCACAGAATCGATCAGAAGAAAAAACCGCACACTATTGAAGAAGACCTGATGTTACCAGCAGCAATCTATATGGTTTCAACTATATTTGGAGAATCCATGGCTCAATAGTTGAAGTCCATACCAATGTGGAATGATACGGTATCAAGACGTATAGCTGACATTTCGGAAAATCTTCACGTGCAATTGATGTAAAAGGTTAAAATTTCCTATTTTGCCATACAAGTTGATGAAGCTACCGATCTTCATAGAGATACACATTTAATATGTTATATAAGATTTGTCAATGGTGAGGCGATGCGGAAAGAGTTGCTTTTTTGTGAGAAGTTTTCAGCCTATACCACTGTTCAAAGCATTTTCCGAATGTTTGTTATATTTTTGAAGAACAATGTCATACCTTGGAAGAAATGTGCAGGAATTTGCACATATGGAGCTCGGGCTATGTCAGAAAAGGACATTGTACTTCTAAGGTTGATCAAAAGGTAGCTCCAGAAGCTAGATGGACACAGAGGCTTTAGCAACAAAAGGTTGACCCCGAAATTTGATGAAATTTGATATGTAATAAATTCATCTTGGGTGCTCTATACATCTCTCAGAAGTCATCAGTTACTTATTATCAAACCGACTTTGATCAGATTATAGCTAAGCGATTAATATCCAAATTCTAACTTCCATCTGTTTGGCGATTATAACATTCCGTCTGCAATTTGGAATGTGGAAGACTATTGTTCCTTAACAACTGTTCAGCGCAACAGATCATTGGCGGAAGCAGAAGCTACTGAATTTGTCTGTAATATATGTGCATTACATAACCTCTTTGAGTCTAATAAGGTTATTAACAGTAGGAGAGTTATTCTAGACCTAGTCCTTTTACTTGATGAACTTACAGTATCCAAAGCTGCTGACTTTTTAATTCCACCAGATTCTTAGAAACCACTCTGCAACTATATGCTGACAGTCTATCAAATGGATATTACTATGATTTCCGTAATGAAAATTTCCCAGCTATACGCCAGTGTCTAGAAACAATATAATTAGGACGGCTTTCTTCAGAATAAAGAACTCTCAGAGATATTGGTGCATATTATATGGTGTTATTTTTTCAGTGATAGAACGTTTTGTTCCAGTGAAAAAGATCTATGAAAATACATTCCCTAGTTGGTATTCTTCACAGCTTAGATAGTTGCTATATGGCTAGTCAGCACATAGAATTTATAATTGTACTACATAATTGAAGCGTTCGTCGCGTCCGCTGTGAATATATTCAGATACTACAAGCAAGAAACGCGCCTAACGCACAACAGCTTGCGTGTCACTTACACCCGGTTTACAGAACTTCGATTACAGCGAGAGGCATTTCCCTGATTGGTTGATCTTGTATTCCTTTCAAACCATCCGTATTAACACGATTCTGCTGCTTGAAGTTGATATGTTTGTAGCTTCACGCTGTAGACCACCAGTTTAAAAATCATTTATTTAAATATTTTATATGATAAATCTTAATCGGGCGTGTCCGGCGCGTCCCGAACCATTTTTTATATAACACGTATCGACGTACCAATCGATCTCTATTTGTGAAATGAGCCGGACGAGTCGGATGGCTCGCTATCCCAAGTCTGTTCTGTATTCAGCAACCTGTGTGTTTTTTCCAATCTTGGGTAAGCGTAACTATCATCGAGTGGTGTCGCGATGTTGCCACCTCTAACTTTGAATAAAATTCTAATGTGTGAATATCAATTATGCAATTATTTATAACTGTTGTGCCATTCTTAGTTCGGGTTGGAGCGGGAGGGATTTTTTAATAAACATTTCTTTTGAGTATAATAAAATAGTGCTACCTATAGAATAGTTTTATTCAATCTTAACTATAACTATTTATTACAATATTTGTTGCTCCTGCAACTGGTCCTTCGAACTTTACTCTTTAAACTAAAAACAACGAAGTGAAGAAAACCATAAAAATTACAAACTATAAAAAACACGAACCAGCCCTTAACTTTAAAGTTTACTTCTTCTTTCTTGATGATCCTTGCTTAGTAGTAACTAAGAATAAAGTAACTGAGTTTGTAATGGTTGAAAACCCATTTTCAGGGGCTACCTATGACATTCGTTTCGTTTATCTGAATATGATATAATGAAATGTAATACTGGTAAGAGCTCTCGACAATCTCATATTTACCTTTCATATATATATTTACTGTACGGAATACAAGAATCTGTGGAGTTTATTTTAGTCACTTCTTCATAGATCTGAAAATACCTGATACCGTTTATTTTTCAGCCTGCCCTAAATATTTCCATCTTGTTTCAAAATTACAGTATAGGTGGGGAGGTTCCGAGCGCTACAGTCGGAATTTCTGTGAACCCAAGGTTAGGTAGGAGGCGCATGTAGCGCTTATTTAAACAATGTGGTTGTTTGTTTTTTAGAAACGAGGCATTCATCACAGTGCGGCATCTATTCCTGTCTTACCCTAGTCTTTAGCTCCGTCTAAAACAAAAATTATTACAACAAAGATAATCAAAGTCGAGGGCAGCTTCTTCTTCAAACCCAGAACTCTCAATCTATATTTGTTGCATATAAAATAAAATTAAAAAGTTAATAAATGTAATTACTTAACTACCAAAGATAAACCTATACGTACGTATAACATAACTGGACCAAATAAAAGCAAATGATAGACGGCAATAAACAGCAATAAACGTCAATAACTGGCAAGTACCAGTAATAAACGGCAATAAACGACAATAAACGTCAATAACTGGCAAGTACCGGTAATAAACGGCAATAAACGACAATAAACGTCAATAACTGGCAAGTACCGGTAATAAACGGCAATAAACGACAATAAACGTCAATAACTGGCAAGTACCGGTAATAAACGGCAATAAACGACAATAAACGGCAATAACCGGCATTAAACTACAATAAAAGGTAATAAACGACAATTAACGATAATAAACGACACTAAACGAAAATGAATGACAATAAACGACAATAAACGGCAATAAACGACAATAAACGGCAATAAACGGCAATAAATGACAATAAACGATTAAGGATTAAAAAAATATGGAAAACTATTAAACACAAAATATACTGATAAATACAAGAGTAATAAATTTAGAATTTTTTTAAAAAATACGTTAAAAATATAGAAACCAAAGTAATCATTTACTTTAGGTTACACTTTTATTATTAACATCTGAAGATTTGATACATAATCCCGATAACTAAAAGCTACAAAGTTTAATCAGACTTATTTAATTACATTATCGTATTTTCTATCAATGAACTAAAATAGTGTAAGTAATTTAAACTTAGTTAAACATTCATTTGAAATCAAAGACTAGTCCGATGCAATTGAATGTGTGATCACTAAAACAGGTTCACAACAGCGTTCCCTTTGAGTTCAGGATTACACGATAGTAATATTATCCAGGAATCTAAAGTGTTGGTGCTAAACTACTGTAAATAAACAAAGCCATTGTTTAATTGTAACCGCACCATGTAACAACCAGCCAAGTTAATTATTAGATTAATAATAAAGAATTAAAAAATTTAAAAATAGGCTTAAAAAATAGTGTAATAATCTGTATGCAATCTAATAAAATTAAAAAAAAAAACCTAGTGATATAATATAAACACATTAATAAATTTAATTTATTTTTTTTAATGGCATCCAGATTATTACGTTGCCACCCCCTTTAATAAAATATTTGACTTGCATGTCCAAATTTACTCTATATTAGTAGTTCCCGTTATATATTTCAATACCCATTTTTTTATGAGTACATCACCTCCTTACCAATACCTAAAAATAGTCGAATTAAAAGGCTTTTATCTTTATTGTTTTATTCGTTACCATTCTTTAACAATGAGCGTAACCAAATCCCATAAAAGAAATCCCCTAAAAAAATTAGATGCTCGGGTTTCTTCATGCCGAGCTTGAATGAGTTGATTGCTGAATGCTGAGGGAATTTTAAGCAGTATCTGATGGCATAAAAAAAGAATACATACAGGGTAAACAATGATTTTCAATATACAACAGCCGCCTAATACAGTTGTACACCCAGTACATATATTAAGAAACTGAAAGATAATAAATGATTTTAATGCGCATCTGGGTTAACAGGTGGATAAATACAAGAGCAAATCATTTTAAGGTCACTAGTGGATTTTTTCTTAAAATAAATTTTGAAGGTGTATCTAGACTGTGCCAATTGACATCAGCTCAGATTTTTCATTGCCAAAAGAAACTGCAAGTGCATTATACCTTTCGCTTTTATTTGTATATAGTGAATCAGTTATGTCCCACAATAAACTTCACGATACATTTAAAAAAAAAACTGTACGTTCGTTGAAAAATTGGGCAACATGCTTCGATACGTTCATACTACTATTGTCGAATTGACTTCCGTTGACACACACACACGGGTTGAGCCTGATCTAGGGGGATATTGTACCTAATCGGCACTTGATCCCCAAGTCCCTTTTCCATCCTCGACATGCCCGCTATTGTGTGCATATCGTGTATTGTCATTTCAGGACCCGAAGGTCCCCTGGGCCTCAACGTCTTCACTACTCTTACTTACCACCGTATTCCACCCCAATGGGCAGTAGTGGATCCTAGCGTTTCTTCGGTTTGTTTAGGAGACGACCTAAGCCTCTATCTCCTTTTGTCATCTAGTTGTCCTGTTGCTTGTGTGTGCTTTGTCAGTACGTATGGTCGTGTCATTTTAATGTCGTTGTCTCTCACTGTGAAGTTCGCCTAAAACAGAAAACTTATTATTTTTCAATAAAGAGTGAATATTCAAACAGCGAACTTTACTTACTTCGTGGGTTTCTGGAAAAAAGAATTTTTTTGGTGGAGTAAACTCAATTTTTTTTTTTTTTGGATTTCTCCTTTTTCGTGCCTCTAGACTGTCACCTAGGGGCTTTTTGTTTGTTTCCAGGAACTTTGTTTTTATTTTTTTTTATCGGCTCTGACGTGAACCACTTGATTAAGAAATTGCATTAAGGTGCATTGACATGGTGCTAATGTGCTCGGCTGAAACCGCTCGATGCGAGCAACCCACTGGCGGGTTCTGTTGATACATACAAATTTACCAGGTTGGTTTTAGTATAATGCAAAATGGCGGAAATTGTGCGTGTTGGTATAGCTATTGTTGCACAGGTAGTAATAAACGAATTAAACCAATTACAAGTTATAAAAAATCGACGTCCCAGACAAATGTGGATTCTTGAGTGGATAACAAGTTTAGTGCTTCTGCAGCATTTATAAGAGAAGTGTCTTTGGAGGATCCAGAGACGTTCAAAAATCACTCGCTTGTTTATTTTTATATAGAGCATTCTTCCTCATATAATTCCACAAATTTTATAGTTTACGCTTCTGTCCATCTTTTGTTGGCCTGGTATGGACCTCGCACGCTGGAAGTTCGACCGACTAACTCGTACGACAAAAAACAACTTGCGAGTGTACTCGACTGTCTATTTATACAGTACGAGTTTCATGCAAGTACCAGCCGAGCAGGCATTCTAGCCGGCTCGGCAGAGCATACTAGCACCGTGTCAACGCACCATTAAGAACTCAAAACGTCCTCACAGAGTTAATAGATTTAGCATATTTATCTATTATAACTGTTTATGTAAATTTGTATATTTCAGGTACCTAATATATGATAATAATAATTATGACCAGGTTTAGTTCTCTTTATATTACCTAATAAATCTTTATTTTCTATCGGATGAACCAAAACTTAACGAGAAGATTCTTAATATTTTTTATTACTATTAGTACTAACAGCTAGCTCCCTGTGGCATATAGCTGGATTTTTCTTTGAGATAGATTTTGTCATAAATCTGCTGGAAGAAAAAATAAAGGTTAGGTTAGACTATTTACGGTACCGGTTGGCCCAATGATTACTTATGGTTTGGTTTATTTTGATTTATTTTATGGAAATTCCTTTGCAAATCTGGCATTAACCTATAGTGCTCCCTCTTGCAGGGCCTTCTAGTTCATTATAGTGAATCCTAAAGCTTGGGTAACTTGAGGATTCTCTGAACTAGGTTTGGTCCTGTCAAGCCATCTTGTCAAACATTAAGTGTCCTGCAATTTCTTCTGCCATTTGACACATTCTGCAGTTGGTAGTTCTATGATGGGGTCCCATTTTCTGTGAGTATGTGTGTAGTTTGAAATGACCTGTTAGCAGATAGATAACTTCTCTCAGTTGTCTACTATTAAGCTGTAATATGTGATTTACTAGGTTGTTTTATAACTCTTTTCGTGTGCCTTTTACCATTTCCAGTGGTTAGTATACTGGTTGAGCATTCTGTCGAACCAGTGCATATGAAATTCAACACACTGGTTCGGATTCCATAAAAGCGTGGTCTGTTTTCTTCCCAGCTTCCTCATTGCCTTCTACCCCACTATGCCATGGTACTCAAACAAAAGTCACATTGTTGTTCTTCGCCAAGGTACTAAGTAATTAAAGGTACTTCCATACAAGTTTGAAATTGTATTGGTATGATTTCAGTTCCTTAATCGCTGCCTGACTGTGCTGGGCAAAATAGGTGGATTGACCATTGTATTCTGTGTCTATATTCTGGGCAACTCAGATTGAAATGGCTTGGAATATCGTTGCATGTTTTCCAAGGCTTAGACTGATATCTTTCCTTGGTCTTACTACATATATTCCTGCATCACTACCACTTTTGGTCTTCGAGCCACCAGTGTACCACATAATGCTTCCTTGCATATTCAAGGGCTCTCCTTTTTCTTATTCCTGCCTATTATTGAAGTAGACAGAAAATGGTCTTTTAAAATCATACTTTGGTATCTATCAGAGGTCATCTGAAGAATTTAATTATCAGTTAAGCTGACGATCCTTCCGTGTCCGTTAGAATAATTTTCCCAGTTTCCTATACATTTAAGATAGTATGCTGCCAATCTCGCTTCTTCCTTGATAACTATGTCCAAGGAAGGAATATTTAAGTATGTTGCCATATCCGCTGCAGACTGCTTAATGCGCACAGTGTTCCCATACATGCCAATATTTGTAGAGTTGCAAGATGGGCTTTCGCTGTTTTAGTTGATCAGTTTGGGTTTCAGTCTACATGTTTCGCCAAATGATCGTCTAACCATAATGAGGATAGTTTTCGCTAAAGTCCAGTATTGTACCTAAGTATTTGAACCCATAGCATTATGAAAGACTTTGGATACCTTAAAGTATCCAATTTTCCTCTTTTTGTGAAAGGGAGAAAAACCGTTTTTCGTATATTAAGATTCTTGTTTCCTGAATAAAATTCTCATGTTAGTTGATACCAAGTGGTACAAAAAAGAGTCGTTATTTTCTGTGTCGTTCTACTTGGCTGCTCATAAGAGGTTGGATAAGTAAGATCAACAATAATAACCTTAGTTTAGCGTTGCCAATGGCGTGAGTTTGCTCTGATCAGGATTATATACCTGCCAAATGTATTTCACGTTCTTTCTTTATTTTGGTAGAAAGTGAATACAGGAAATTAGTGACAAAATAAACCTTGGATTTTGCTAATTTATATGTAAAATATTAAAAATTTTGCATTTTAAACTACTTTAATTTACTTGGGTGGTAATTGCCAACGATAATAGAGAGTAACGTTAACGCTACATTTTGTTAGCATATAGAAACAGAATGTAATAAATAGAGTTTTAGCAAAGCTATTGCGTTTTTCTTCATTTTAGGTTATGTCATGTGTCAATTATGACAATTATTTAGTGTATTTGAATTAAGGGAACCCGCAAAACTTTCCGCTATTTCGGAAAATTTACTGTATTACGCGATTTTTATTTTTACGTGAGCATGCGCAGTCTTCTCGAAATGATGATTAACGTTAGCTGGTTTTGAAGAATCTCGAAAATAATCTTTCCATTTATTTTATGGTTTTTTTACCAAATCGTATTTCAATCAAAGTTTTATCCGGACATTTATTTTACTGTCTCTTTATTTTCTATTCATGCACCATTGGATTAGTAAATGTATCGGATAAATATTTTTCTTTCAGGATTATAATTTTTTTATTATTTATTTCTATATCCTGAAACATATTGAACTCCTTGAATACCGGATGACACAGGGATATAGATCACCCCTTTATCTTTTTTATTTATTAACTGATATTAATGAAACTGTAACTGGGAATATTACGAATCATTTCTGACGTATGCATTCAAGATAGCCGATTTTTGGTTTGGACCCAAATTTTGATTTTTAAATGGAACGTATATTTTAATAAATTTGCCATAATCCACTAGTCAAATGCCTATTTGACAGAACTTTCATTGTTTGAAAAATAAAATATTTTTCGGACTGTACTTTGCTAAAATTTTACAATTAAAGGTGAAATTGACGTTCACAAAAAATGGTATTTCCTTTAAAAAACAGTTTTTGTCTGATTTATTACAATTTTATTAGAATACCATCAGTTTTTTTATCTTTTAACCCACCTAGATTGAAGTCCATTTCAATACGAATAAAATGATATTTTGTACACCCACTTTCTGTTATGCATTTTTTTTTTTTTAATTAAAAGAAACTCAGATATTTTTTTTCAGTGTAGGTGAAAGTTCTGTCAAATTGACGTATTTTTATCCGTAGAATCCAAATTTATCAAAATATACAGGGTGTTCAATTTAAAAATAAAAATTTGGGTACATTTCCGGCAAAACCGGAAGTCGTCCATCTTGAATATACACGTCAGAAAATCAGAAATTACTCTTACTATACCCAGTTAAAATCGGCTAATAAATAAAAAAATTTAAAGGGTGATCCATACCCCTGTGTCACCCCGTATACATTCTATTCGACAAAGTGTTAGAATCAATGTATCGATTGATTGGACGGAATGTTCAAACTGTATCCGGGTGTGATGAGATGGTCGTATCGGGTTCGGATAATGGTCGAACATAAAATTCTTGTTTCGGTGGTGGTAATACAGGAAGTGAGAAAATTACGATCGGCAAGAGGTTGGGACGTTTTACGATTTTGATTGATATAATCGATACGACGATGATGTGATGATTGGCATTAAAAAGTTTTTTTATAAAAAATGTTAATACAATTTTTTTAATTTTACTGGAAGTATTTTGAAATTTATTATTGTACGTTATAATTTATGTTGTAAATATGAGTAGATAAATAAGGTACGCCTATGTAGACGATTATTGCGAGAAAACCGATTAAGTGGGAAATAATTGTCAGGGAAAATAAATATACGGGATAGGTCATCATTAGAACATAGATTTATTATTGTTGTTGTTGTTGTTGTCCATACACAGAGTATATCGCTTTATTAACCATTGCTACGCCACTGATTATATTGTCAAAAAATCTGAAAAGAGAAATAATAAATGATTCCAGTACAATAATTGGAATCTTTTGAGATTTTCCAATTGATGATAATTATTTTGCTTCTTTCACATTATTTAGTATTTAACTACTTTTATTATGGAAATTAATATTTTTTTACATTTACATATTTAAATAATGTCTTATAAGGATCATTTATCATAACTTTATTTAAAATGTTGTATTTCTTTTATAGAAACAAAAATTATGTATTATCAAATAAGCATTCTAGATTTTAAACTACTCCGGAGTCGATAAAAGGATACACGATACATCAAAAAGGGTTATTTTTGATGATATTTGGAGAGTATTTTCGACCCTTTTTAATCTGCAAGACCACAAAAACGATCAAAATGAAGCTGTGTTTTTTTGTTTGGTCGTGGTGAAAATTTGAAAGACATCAATAAAAGGCTACGGCTATGTTTCGAAAGCTAAAACAACAGATCTTGATTTTACTTCAACAATAACCGATGCTGGATTTTATTCTCAATGTAAAATGTCATTGAAGGACAATGCGTTAATTTATTACCAGAACAAGGCGGATTTATAGTCAATGATGACAAAATTGAACCACTTTAGGTGTAAGGTGATCCAACACCTCTATTAGTTGAAGACATTGTTTTGGCAAAGTTAGATGAAGTAGCTGTAATTAATGATGATAACGACAATAGATATGAAAATAATTATAATTGTACAAATATGATTACGAATCGATAAATATTTGGAAAAATTTACTGCGGCAGTTGACGTGCTAAAATCGACCAAATATCGAAGGACCAACCATAAAAAATGGATGTCTTATAATTTTTAATATGAACCTGCTAGTGACACCGTAACATTAAAATAAACAAAAACGCATGTAATAAAGTGAAACGTAAGGGCTATTTTACCCATTTTTTGTAATAAAATGTACATTATTTTTTACTACACTTGAAATGGGCTCTTAGGTTCATAACTTCATTTTTGGAAGTGACGGATAGTAAAATACTGAAATATGGACAAAAGGTTTAATAATATAATAATAAAAACAAGAAAGAATATAAACATTACCCCAAACTGAGCTTTAAAAACCACTAATACTAAGCACGCAAATTTTTTGAAGAAATATGTCTTATTTATTTCAGTAACTAATGCTCCCCACCGAATCAACGATAAGACCAATCGCTAGTCTTTTTTTGCCTAACCCAGTTGGCAAAAATAGGCAACGATGGTGCCAAACTAAATACAAGTCTGCGAATATGCAGAATCATGGGCTAACACAGGTAGCTTGGAGTTTAAAATGACAACTGCAAAAATTGATCTTGAAACACACATAAATAGAACAGGTGAATCCTACCTATTTTCGCTCCTGAATACAACACACTGCTAATTCCGACTTTCTCCAATCAATGCACCTCGGAGAATCTGATAGCACTTGTTAAGGTGCGTCCACACTGATGCACTGCGCCGCGTGATACGTTCGCGAACGTAACCAAACAATTTGCTTGTGAAACGTCCAAACTGCTGCAACATTTAGTGGTTCGTTTGTATTTGTTAAGGTATCAAAAAAAGCCAAACAGGAAATTGGCAAGAAAACGCCGTTACTGGACGACACAGTTATTTAAGAGTAGGAGCAGATATCGTGGAATCTATTTGCTAAATGATCTAATGTACCGACTCCTGAAAGATCGTGCTTATTCGTGCGTGTTCTTACACGTTCGCGCGCAGTTTGGTGTCCACACCGACTAAAAATTCAATGACTGGCGCGGAGCGGTGCCATGCAGCGCATCAGTGTGGACCCACCTTTAGTGTTTACTTAGATGGTTAGACAGGACCTTGCACTGTCCGCTACCTTACTCATCTGAAATCCGCTTGTTAACCTCCCCACCACTTATTACATCACTTCATATAATTTTATCCCATTCTTTGACATGGGCGCTTTTAAACGTGTACAAACATAAGAAAAAAAGGACCTAGAAATACCCGTGCGCAGTACACACTGTAAACAGTATTAAAACAATTATTTTCACTCACTTTCACAATATAAAATTATTATATGAAGATGTGATAGGTCAGAACAATATGTTTATAATTTATCAATTTTCAATGAGCGGCCATGCCGCCATTTATTTAAGAGCCTGCATTCGATCATCGACTGTTCGACACGAGAACTCAGAAGCTGATTTAATGCGACTATTCACTTCTAGAGTAAAATGCAGTGGTTTGTGACAGGTTATTTTGTTTACTCAAACCATTTTCAAACTAATAACGAGACTGGTGAGAAGTTGAACGAATCTCATTGTCTAAGATTTAGTGGTGCGATTTTGGGTAACTGTCCATTTGACTCCCTTGTAAATATATAATATAGTTTTAGAGTGACCGAGAGGGAAGAGTTATAATAAAGATAGCATGGTGAATCTTTCTAGGAATTGGAGTGGAGTAGCTGTACAAGCTGTGACTTGAATAAAATATGAGCCGTATTTATAGAAAACGTAGGTGCAAAATAATAATGAAATTGGATATGATTTTAAAAATGTATTATTAAATGTTATTTTAATAACACATATACATAGGATCGTAAATCGTAGATAATTTTTCAGTGAAATTTGTTCAATAATGATAACAATGATAATGATGATGCTTGGAATGATAATTATGAGCATGATGATAATGATAGAAGTGATAACAATGATAATGACGATGATGAATAATAAAGAATAATAAATGGGCCCTCTGTCCGTTCCAGTTTGTACTGGCGCTTATTACATATTACATAGGTGAAATCTTTTTCCCAAATAAAAAGTGAAATCGTGTCCCATTGGTAGGTGGCGTTAGCTGTCTGCCTAAGTACAACATCCTGTTAACACAGCCTTGTACAGGTGTGCTTCGAGTTGAGAATTTGTTGTCTATGCGTCTAGGCACATTGGCCCTGATGAGTACTTAAGGGACGAAACAGCTGTCTGGTATATGGCCTAGATGTATAGGAATGAAATTCTCAAATCTTACAAGTATTTTAAAACTTGTTAAGGGTTTCATTACCCTTTAGATATATGGGCCCTCTGTCGGTTCCAGTTTGTACTGGCGCTTATTACATAGGTGCAAAATTTTTCCCAAGTAATAAGTGATACCATGTCTCATTGGTAGATGACATAGATGTCTGCCTTAGTACAACATCCTTTTAATAATAAATATGTTTGGTTTAATGTATAATCTTTTATAATTTTTATCGTATATATTTTATATTAAAATAAGTTAAATATCATAATAAAATAGTAGCTTTGGGATATAAAAATCACTGAGGCAGGCATTGTAATATATATTGTTACGGATTTATTTTATATAAATAGGATAGTTAAATCTTATTTAAGTTAATTTTATATTTATTTAATTAAATTGATATAACCTTTGTTCATTTGTTTACTAAGGCTGTATTAGACATCTTTCAACCTTACTTCTTTTGGACTACTTCTTTTATTCTGCATTTGAACTTCTTCTTTTGGACTTCTTCTTTTTGTCTTCTTCTTTTATTCTTCTTACCTCTATAGGCTTCATCCTTAAGCTACAGTTTGTGATTTCAATTCAAAATTGACCATGTACAGACTGTTTTTTTGCTAGATTTGTTTGTCCTTCTTATTTGCATAAGCAACTGATTTTGGAACATGTTCTTTAAAAAATAATAGTTGTTTTGTTTCAAAAATAATAATAATTGGTTTGTTAAAAAAAGAAGATTATCAAAAAAGGTTACCAGCCCCACTTTGTGCATCGAAATAACAAACTAACCTACTTTATGGTCATTCTCTATCCGGTGCCTTTTTGATTTCTGCTTTTCGCTGCACTTTTCCTTAACGCTTAACTGTGCTATACTGGATCAACTCTACCGCCTGTTAATCCTTAGTTTTGCATGGCATTTACCAATTGCAGTGCCCCGATTACCTGTCTCCGGACTGTTAAACGCAGACTGATACTCCCTATTAATACTAGTTGGAAGAATATGTCATCAGAAGTACTTTAATCACCAAAAATGACACTTATTTTCCAATTTTATAATGCTTGCTGCTACGCATGCTCGCACCATTAAAGGCATTTAAAATTGTAACCCGTATTGTTACATCTGCTGCTTTCCGTACATTTAGTTATTTTAACAGTTACAATACAATTTATTCAACCCTAAAGTAACAATTTTTAAAATAACCCCATCCCATGACCTTGAGGGAGGGCAATTAATGAACTTTTGATTATAACAATGTGGCACCGTTATTTTTTCTAGTAGAAAAATGTTTAAATATTATTTTGAAATAATTTCCAAGGTGTTACTCGATAGGTGAAGAAACGTGACAAAAATAATAATTAAAAAATGCTTGTGCCATGACATCTTTTCAGGATTTAATGAGGCACTATTTTACAATATTTTTTTATTAATTAAACACTAAATTTTAAGATTAGTGTCATGCTGTTACTCTGTAGGAAAAGGAATGGTCTGAAAAATTTGCTGTAGAAACGATATACCCATACTTCTATCAAACTCAGCCTGGATAGGGCGTGATCGGCGCTGGTAATGAGCTGAACTGTTTAAGACATAAGATACTGTACCTAATAAATATTGATATAAGTTATAAATTATGAGAGATCCACAACCTACTGCTACAGCTCCTATGACAATATGTTTGATCTTTGTCCCAGATCCAGATGAAGGTTTTGGACATATTCTGACTCATTGCAATTTTTGAGGTTGCTCTTGTTTGGGCTGCATTTGCTGCGCTTGTTTGGGTTTAACTTGTGATTTTTGGCTGGCCATTTTGGCTGTTTCCACCATTTTGCTTTTTGGGGCACTTGTGTTTTTGAGGCACTTGTCTTTTTTGAAGCAATATTTATTTTTGGACATTATTGAAAAAAATTGCAAACATTACTGATATTATTTGAAAACAATTTTTTCTGCGTCTTAATATAATTTTTAATAGATTTCAATCAAATTTTTTTAAAGTAATTTTATAAAATTCATTGTGAGATAAATTCAATATCTATAATAAATTTTTGTATAAAAAAAATTATAAATATTCTATAGTTTCCCAAAACAATTTTTTTTTTATTTTTATTTCAGTGCCGTTGGTTCGACACGCATCCGATCGACTGGATTTTTCAGGCACCCACGGTGATCGTCCTCCTTCTAAATTTGGTGTTTCTGCTGTGCATTATGTGGGTCCTTATCACCAAACTTCGTTCGGCTAACACTTTGGAAACGCAGCAATATCATAAAGCGGCTAAAGCACTTCTGGTCTTAATGCCGCTACTCGGCATCACGTACGTCATTACAATCTACGCCCCGATGCCTGATGCATCCATCAATGTTTTCGAATGTACGAGGGCGGTATTGTTATCTACACAGGTAAGAATATATTAAAGATATTAATGACAGATATGAAAATAATAAGTGTAACGGATATTTGAGGTTATGTAATAAATAATCATGATTAAAAATTGTCAATCAATATAAGAATGGTGGCAATTGAGACAAGATAAAATAAAGTTCAAATAATTTCGCTTTTATCTGTATGTTGTAAACGGTACGATTGCAGAATAAAATTGCGTTCAAACCACCAACAGAATTTGAAAATCCTGCTGGAAATTGGGAAAAATGGAGACAATCTTTTAAAGTTTATTTAGAGATAACTGAAATTGGAACGAAACCAATAAGTCAATAAAGTGCTATATTTTTTATACTTAATTGGATCTAAAGGTTTAGAATTATATAATACAAAGAAGAATGAACAGAAATAACTATGGACCAACTTTAAACAATTAGGCATTTAATTGGTAACCTCAAGTGCTAAATATCCAGTAGATGCCTGAATTTTTTCAATTCTTAATTTTCATATTTATAAGTTTAAATAATATTTATTCATTAAAGGTCTAAAGTGGGCGGTGCTTACGCAAGCCAGAGTCCCAGTTTTCGGCCGTATTTTCAACCCTTTGGGAAAATTATAAATATTGGACCTACAGTTCCGGATGGTAAATTTTTTTAGGGGAAATTTCCTCCTCTTTTTTCAAATTTGAAAAATACCTAATTGTTTTTGAGATATTTGCAAAAACCATTTTTTTTCAGTTAATTGTTTACAGCTTTTACAATTTTTGCAAGCGGCTCTTACATTAAATTATCTACATGCTATTCCGAATCGAATGACACTTCGTTCATATTTTTGGGAGGTGGAAAAAAAAGTTTACCCCAAAATGTGCTTACTGACTAGAACGCGGTAATACTCTTTGTCAGTTGGTGGGGAAGAGGAGGAAATTTTTGAAAAATATTGAGAAAAATAAGGGTAATTGTTGAAGGAGTTTAAAAAAGGTGTAATTTATTAATGATTTAATTGAGCTAATTTTTAAAAAAAGAAAAAAAGAAAATGTTAGATACAGTTGCTGATGCTGCCTTTAGATATAACATTGTCGAACGCACTCTTGTAAATATTAGAATTTTTATATCAATTGTATTGATTGCTGTTAGGATAGATATAAATTAACGACAATCGATATAGTTAAATTATTTCAATACAGTTAGATTCTCGGTTTTAAGCTTGTCTGTTAAGTGATAAAAACGACGGCTACTGGGGCCTTTAAGCTCGTTCGTGGGGTGGTACACGTAAATCTTGATCGTAGACACGGTCAATAATGAATCATAAAGAAAGCTAGTCATCGACGCCATTGTTTATCCAATTAAATAGGTTAAATATTTTACTGGCTATTTTCATATTATTGTTGGTTATTTTAAGCTTGTCTGTAAGTAATCATTAAAGATCAATAATCAAATATTTATGTATTGTATTTATCTGTCAAATGTGTCAAATATGTAACTAATAAATTATACTTTTAACTAATCAAATATCTAGATTTAATGAAATAATAATCAAACAAAAATAATAATAATAATCAGTAATAAATTCAACGAATCTAACACATTTGGGCCATAACTTTTTGTAGATTTGAGAGAGACTGTTTTTTCTTGCATATTTTTGCTTAGCTGGTTGTTGCGAGCAATTTAACATATAATTTGGGTCGAAACTCGAAAATCTCATAAACTCAAATTTTTCCCGGCTTGTTTTACTGAACTCAATGAAATACCTTGGTAATTCCCATTAAAGTTATTTGAGGTACATGAAGGGTTTTGGGCTTATTTTTTCCTTTACTCAGATAAAAATTTGTAGAATCAGGAGCTTTTAAGTTATCTCTGAATAGGGTAACATTAACAGGTTGACCGCCAAGGGTGAAACTGAGATATTTAATTTGGGCATCACGTATTTCCTTGAGGATACACATGTGAGGCCAAGTGTACCTTCAAGACACACGTTCATAGTTTTAGTCAAAGGCCTAAAGTATCCTACAAGACACACATATTCGTACATTTTAAATAGTACTCATATACTGATGACCTTCGACAATCAGTACTTATGGGCTCTGAATAAGATTTGTAGTTTGGAATTTTAAGAGTAAGAATAAAAGGGGTTTTCTTGAAGATATTTTTTTTATTTTATTTTTTAACATTGAATCTATTGAAACAAACGTATACACAAACAAATCAGCATTCAGTGCAATGGATTTTCGTTATTTTGGGGGGATTCCTATTATTTTGAGAACCAACTAGTGGTTTTTAGGTTTTGAAACATTACTAGATGTGGTAGAGGCATCCATAAGTTGAGAAATTTGGTTGCTTTGTCAAGGATATTTTTTAATGATTTCATCTAATATTTCTAATATGAATTCTGTAATTTTTAAGTCTTTATTTCTTATTGTTTTATTATAAAGGGAGTGAGCATTTACCATAGTTATTCCCCAGAGAATCTCTATGAATAATTTGCGGTACCATTTGTTACACCGTCTCAGGGCACTTCCATAGTATGCCATTTAGTCGCTCAGGACTATGTTTGATAATTATAAATAAATTTGTTTAATAACGACCTAATCTTGTAAAGGCGGTCGTCTGGAGGAGCAGATTCATTATCTGTGAAATGCAAAAATTTAAGAGGCAACTATTTCTGAGCATAAAAGGAATTTCGTAGAGTTGATCCTTTCGCCAACAATCTGGAAGAACGGGTAATTTTACAAGACCCATCCAACCTATTAGAGCCAAGAATCTCATCATTTCAGGCTAATCTACTGATACCCAGGAGTGTAATTTGACTCTACTGGAAGCGTCTGCTTTCAATAATTTTTGGGTTGCGAACAAGTTTGTGTGGTCAACAATCATTGTCAGTATATAGTCAGTAAAGAGCAATTAAAAAAAACAAGTGAAGTTGCTGTTGCTAATATGCCAGTAAATTCAAAATTAGAAGGCAATTTTTCAAAATAATTATTAAGCGATGATAAATGTAATTATTCAATCAAACCGGATTTTATTCTATTCAATCAAACTGGATTGGAATCAATTACTCATGAAGTAGCATTTCAACCCCAAACGATGGACATAGGGAAGCATTTTGTTGCTTCTGGTCACGTTAGAGAAGTGAACGAATTGAGACATAGTGGGAAAAGTTATTTAATCACATCGAATGATTGTAGAAAAAATATATATTCATCTAAGTAAGCATGCTACAGAAGTAGGTTATACATTACTTATTTTTTTCTCCTAACTGTATTTATCCAGTTATTTATTTTCTCCAACTATCTCTTGAAAATGTGTAAAATCTGCACTTGCTATTTCTCCCTGTATTTCTGAAATTTTAACATAACTATTATGAACCATTTTTATATTTAATTTTGACGTGTTTATTTATGACAAGAGCCAGATTTACCAAATTTTGACCACTACGAGCGCTGGGATCGTTTGTTGTCCCCACCTTGCACTCTGTACCCAGCGAATATGCTGGGATCGTTTGTTGTCCCCACCTTGCACTCTGTACCCAGCGAATATATTATTATCAAAAATATACATCGATTAAATTGATTGAAACAAGTAAATAACGATTTAGATATACGCACCTGCTAAAAGTTGAGAACTACACGAATAACTTAGATCTTAGATATAGTTCATCATTGTATATAATCTATATACATGGGCCACCTATTAGTAAAAATATGCTTTTAGGATTACAGAAATCAACATAAAAAATTGTAGTACAGTTATTTACATATAAGACGTGTATCCCTGAGGACATACGTGGCCTCCACTACGCCAAGTTTATGCCCAAATAATTTCAGAAGCCATGTGTATCCTTAAGACGCACACACAAAAAACGATGAATTTCAAGAAAAAAACAGTTTATAATTGAGCTACTAAATAAGGTTTTATTACATTTTTAAATAAAAATAAAATATGTGAAAAAATGTAATTCCTCAATTTTACCCATAGCCTGTGTATCCTCAATAAAATACGTAACGGTCAATAACTTTTTATATAACAATTTCAAAGTAACTTAAATATGTGTAATTGTATAACATTGCAAAGATATTTAGTAAATAAACATGAACTTCTTTATAAAATGCAAATACTGTTGCGTGCAAACGTTGTTTACGTCGCACGGGAAATTATACCAAGACATGTTCAATTACTTAAGCAATGTACGTGCATACTCGTCGACAGAATTTAATCACATGTAAGTTGCATAACTGCTTCAAAAGGAATTTGTATACTTGAAATCGGAGTTGCGATCTATTTAAGTGATTTAAATGTTAACTAGAATTACGATAATATATAAGTGTAAATATACATCAACAATTTAAATTTAACCTTGTTTTAAAAATATGACATGCTATTTAGAAGACAAAAAACTTCTAATATGCAACCATTCCCTTTCCATCAATATTTCCAAAATTTTAGTTACTTTTAACCCTAAAGTTTTTGGTTGAAAATTTACATTTACAAATCGAGATTTAGAACTTTTCTAATTAAATAAAGTTCGCCAGCGAAATCGTTAGTGTAATTAACGAAGTGACAAATGTTCCAGCATATTTCATGTTGTCGTCGAGGGTTCATTTTCATAATTTTCGTAATTAATCAAGCACCACAATTTTTTATTCTTTTGGAAAATGTTTAATTACAGGTTTTGATTTACCAACAACAAAGATAATAATATTAATATAAATTAAATCGGCGAGACGAAACGAGGCGTATACAAAGATTATGAGTTATGAGAAAAGTTAGATATATAAACATTAAGCTACAGATCATTTTCATAAACTTTGAACAAGCTTTTGATGAGCTAAGAGAAGTATTATTAATACAAGATTAATATTTGACAAAAATAATAAAGTGACTTAAACAATTAATTAAAATGATGGCAGAATATTGTATTATATATTTATCCTCTTCTGTTGACGTTGATGATTTTATTAATTTGTTGATAAAACTTTTTATTTATATTTTTTTCATATTGTATGTTCTTTTTTCCTAGATGTTGTCAGTCAATTTAGGGACTGTCATTAAATTCTGACTTCAAGTCATTTGTTCATAGTGTTTATCAATGTTAAGTTATTCACGTGCATGCTTTTCTTTAAATATTATTTTTGTTTCATATTGAATCTAATGACGTTATTTCTCTTTAAATCGTACCAATAATAACGAAATAAAAATAGAGTGCTACTTTGTTATTGCTACTATGCATATATTTCTTAAAATATTACGTCTATTGATATGGAATTAAAAAGAATTAAATTTTTTTAATATAAAATTTAAAAACCATAAAACCCATTAAAATGAAACAGTAAAGAAAATAACAACCTGTACATAAATTAGCCTACCTTAATAGGAAACTGTCACCTTAATAATTTTGTTCAAATTAAGTAATGTCAAAAATTGAAGAATCATGATTGGTGGTAATTAAAAATGAAAAAATTTACCTATTAATGGGGCATTTTGAATAAAAAGTAGTTTAGAAATTTTAAAATAATCCCAGGATGTACATTCAATATAAATCCAAATAAATTCAATTTAATTGAAATAAATTTTCAGCAAACAGCTTTGCTTTTCTCCGTTGCTAAGGGGTAACTAAGGTAGGCGTTAATTTGGGAATTTAAGATGGGGAGATGTTCAAAAGTACCTCCTAAAACAGATAAATTTTTCTTTGAAAGAAATTGGAATAAAATATTCATTATATTAAGTAAATTTAATATAAACAAATATTCTTTCAAAAATGTAAAATTATGAATATAAAATAAATAGTGAATCAAATTCAAACCACGTACCTTGAAGAAAAATTATGGTCGGCCTCTACGAAGGAACGTAGAAAATCTTCCAGCGGACAAACCAGGACCCTTCAGACGTAGAAATAGTGTACTTTTCAGTGAAGGTAATCAAAAGTATTTCAAATAAAAAAATAAATTAACATTTTTCTGAGGTTATGAAAGATTTAAATAAAATACAAAGTTAAAATAAATTTTTGTAAATATTAGAATGGTTTGTAAATATCAGTTTTAAAGGAAACTCACCTGGTGAATTTAAAAATTTTATTATAATCAACACAGCTGTGAAAGGATTCTTAGATGTTTCAGTCATTTTCTATTCATCAGCTATGTTGACTAAACTTAGCCCTCGATTTGTGTGAGGAGTGTTTTTGCGTCGTGTCTTCATTAGACACAAATCGGTGTTTAATGACGTCATAACAAAACTTTTGTTAACATTTTAGTACTAAGGCAATAGGCAAATCAGGACACTTTTTATACAGGTGTTTCTGATCTCGAATAAGTACAGTACTCAATTTTCGTACACACGTTGACTAGCGCCCACATCACACAAATGTAAAATTGGCAGCGCGAAAGTAAAAAGTGTCCTGGTTTGCCTATTGCTCTACTACTCATTTTAATAAAATTAAAATAAAGTTATATTTTTAGTTACGATTAAATGAATATTTGTTTCTCATTTATAAAATAGAGTAAAAAAAAATTAAACAAATTTTATAAAAAAAATATCAAGAAAAATCGGAATATTCAAAATTTACACAGAAAATCCAGTTTGTTTTTGTTTATACCTATGAACCCTCCTTGAGACTAAAAAAACTCATGGCTTTTGATAAAAAAAATGTTAATAAAGGTACAAAAAAATTATTTAAGTGGCGCCCAAAAAATATAAAATCAGAAATCATAATAATTAAAAGACCCCAAAAATTTGTCATATCAAATCCAATGGCATTTTTTATGTCTAAATTGTGTTAATAATAATGATATTAATAGTAGGTGAGGCCACGATGCTTAATGGGATTTACTCGAGCGTCGTGAAGACCTATTAGATTTCGAAGCTTAGATCATAAAAAGAAAAAAATGTTATATAATGTCATCGGTGTTGGGAGCGTCTATAAAATTTCAAAAATGTAAAAAAAACCGTTACATGGAAATATCCGGTTTTGTCAAATATTGATATTATGTATGCCCAACGTATCTTTAATAATGGAGATTGCTTAATATGACGGCTGTACGATGGGGGTGGCTGTACAAAAGTGTTGAAAATTAAAAAAAAATTTAATGAAGCGTGTCAGATCAGATATAACTGGATACATATATTTATAGAAAATAATCATAACAATTTAATTTTTTTAACAAATGTTTTTTTTTAATCTTCATCTTCATCTGTCGAATTATTTTCGTCTGGCTCGATTTCGTCGCCAATTTCATCATCAGATTCTCTTCTCTAGAAATTTCACGCAAATATTGATCCTTACAGCATTTATGATAAGGAACATTTGAATTTTTAGAATCTAAGAGGCATAATGGGTATTTACTAGATCGTTGTGGGGGCCTATTGGATTCAAAAGATTTGATGCTAAAAAGCAAAAAAAGTTTATATAATGTGTGCCCTTTCGGAGGTCAGAAACAAAGACATACTACAGCGTGCCAGACATTAATAGCGTATACGCCCCACGTGTTTATAGTAACTGAGAGATAATACTCTGCCGGCTTGCTAGTTGGGGGTGGTCGTTCGAAGGGGTAGAAATATTTTCACTCATTGCCGTAGTTCATGTAAAACTCGTTATATTTAATTCATTAAACTTTTTTAAAAATACAATAAACAAATCAAAGCGTTGTACATATACGAACACGAACGCGTTGTTGTGATCAGCTGAGATGAAATCATGGCGACAGAAAGTAGTGTTGGGACGGTGCCAAAGAGTGAGAGATAGAAAAGAGTGAGAAGGGAAGATAGGCGTGGAGTGGGAAATACATAATTCTCAGCAGCTGCACACACTGCACTTTATTGATGATTTTAAGTACTCCGGCTTGAGCAAATCGGCAGATTATATTATTTTCGTGATACTTTACTTATTTTCTTCAAAATAAAAGTATTTCAAGGTGACTTTTTTTTACAAATTATATCTGGCCCACTTCCTTACGTTACACTGAAATCGTAAGATTATTGGAATCAACACCTTGTAGTATCTAATTAACTCACCCTACCTTAATCTGACGCGCTCGAGAATTTCTAATGTCAATTTTTTTTACCATTCTGATCCTTTATTCTAGACGGGCGGCTATATATTAAGAGTTCATATCCAGTAAAGGTATTCAACTGGGTGTAAGGTATCTGCCCTATTAATCTGCCGCGCTTCAGTAAATCCCCAAATCCCCGCTTGGCCTCCCCTACTATAAAGGTGAGTGTTGCTTGTTTTATTTTAATTAATCATAATAAAACCTTAGTGGATTTGTACACTTCTGATATTTACCCAATTATTAATAGTCTAATTGAAAACTTTCTACACTCAGTCACACGGTAATAAATAATATGTCTAGCAAAGTTGATTGTGAACCCGGTAATGAAGATAATCCTCAAATTGGATAACCACTTTATTTTATAAATGAGTAAAAATATAAAAACTCTAAATATTTTATAATATGGACAGGCTCAACCCGGAACGGACTCAAATATTTAAAAAAATGCAAACCTAAGTGGCAAAATATTTTTAAATTGACAGGTTTAAGAAAATTATTAAAAAATTTTGTTTTCATTAAATTTTTAACGTACTATAAAAAGATGATTCTATTCTTTCCTATTGACATGTTTAATTAAAATATCTATCACTCAATTTTAGACGGTTTATTTGTACATGTCACTCACAAAAACACATATCCGTTATCATATCGCGAAATCATAATTTCGTTATAAAAGCGAATTCGCTGTCAACATTTAAACGGATTCGAATAGACAGAAAGGAAATGCTGATAATTTTCCAATAAACGGAGAGGACAGTTTATTCCTAATGGACATCTGACTAAAAAAAAAGAAATAATTCAGTAATGTAAAAACCGTCAGCTATTTTTCAAACACGCAAATGTCACAAGGACACTAACGTCGTTACTATTGGTCAGAATAAGACTAAAATCCATTGGTCTCGATATAAAATGTCCACTTGTATATTATGAATAACTTTAATAAAATTTTATGAAATTTATATATTTTCTGTTTTATTGCTCATTTCTATGGTGATTTAACATTTTTACATAATTAATCCCTATTATCAGTCAAAAAGTGTCATAAACTGATCAAAAATCTCAACTTTGTTATGTTGAAAAAGCAATTTCCTTGGGAGTGTATTAAAGTTTGCAATATCAAACGTACATACTAACTGAAAAAAATTAAATTAAACTTTTTTTCGGTGTCCCTATCCCTGGGAAAAGATCGATGTCGAAAGGTCGGCCTTTCGACAAGAAATAAGATTATTATGGGAAATCAAATTTGTTACTGAATTTCTTATTCGATACCTTTTAGCACCTATAATATAAGTTTCTCTTGATTTCATAAAGTTTTTTCATCTAATAAATATTTATTTTTTATATATACTTTTCAATAGTCTCAGAAGACTGGGAAAATATAAAATTTCTCTTGAATTAAAGAAAACTGAAATTAAATTTCTATACCGTTACTTATTAATTTTTTGTTAATAAATACCCAACTCATTGACACCGTCAAAATAATCGTGAAAATCATACCCATAGAATGAAATTATAGCCATAATATTTAGAACAACAAAATAGCAAGTAGAAAAATTTTATATATCAGTAAAAACGATATACATAATTCAAAAACTCTCTAAGTTCAATTCTATGCCCTCCTTATCTCTCTCTTATACTTTATTATCGCAATCTTTCTCTCTCTTATACTTTGATTTCACTTTTTTATAAAGTCTTTATACTATGTTTATGAAATTTACATTTTTCTGATAAGACTTTTTTTCTTTTGACATAAATTAAGTGAACCTTGATCAAATGCGGTTGGCTGCACTGGTCCCTATTTCATTTTATATTTTGATTTTGATCCGTTTGGCATCAGCTATATTTATTTTTTTTCATTTTCGTTTGTTTGCTTTGGGACATACGCCAATGGTGACCCTAGAGAGACGCCGAATGCCATTAAATTATCCAACGTTATCTGTCGTATAAGTTATGAAATGGAAAATGGGACCCTGTTGAATCATTGAATGGATTCGTGTATCAATAGATATCCAGTCGTGCCGAATATTTCAGATATTTGATAAATGACCGAAAAAATATTATTTTCAATTCAAATTAAAAGTAAACAGACCACATAAAATAATAGATAGATGTTTGCGACAAATAACATATGAAGTAGAGACCAGTCATATAATAATTCATAACAGAAATAGATAAAAATAAATAATAATTAACAAAAATTTAATAAATATTATTTCGTCATAAAAAAAATTAAATCGTATTAAATTATTAAAATTTGGTGCAAGTTAAAATTAAAATTATTTGTTTTCATTCAATCTCTATACACTTTTCCTTTAGTTTATTATCATTTTTTAATAAAATATATATTTATTTAGACTCCTATATTAAATCCAATAGTCAACATAAAGAACAAACAATATTAGCTAAAACTTTAAAATAAAATTCATTTTAGTTCATCAAACTAATTTTCATTGTAAAGGAAAAATGCTTAAACTTATAACGAGTTGGAAAGTTTGTCAGCATCTTCTTTGTCCTAGGTTAGCAAAATAAAATTTTATATTAGAGCATGTCAGAAACTTTGAACTTTCAAAAGAAATTGTGAAGTATTATACAGAGAGACAAATATTTTATTTGTTACTAATAAAATAGAGAAACGCTGCACCTTGGCCTATCCGTCCGATATCGAGAATAATAATCAACATCATTAGCATTAGCATTATTAGCATAGTAGATAGTCGACGTTCCTTCTAAAGCAACCATAGGGAATTCAACGTGTTAGAGAGAGATTTATAGGAAATTCAGCGTGTCAGAAAGAGAACGTATAACCAGACGGAACTGAGGTACCGGAAGACCGGAGCTGATGAAGCTGATAGCAGATGTACCAGACGGAGCTGAAACACCTGCAGACAAAACCAGACGGAGCTGAAATACCTGAAGACTGGGGTTAACGAAACTGAAGTCCCTGAAGACCAGAGCCGACAAAGTTTTCCGCGATCAATTTCGAAGAATAATAACGAGCATAGAAACGTTCTCTCTTTCTGACTAGCTGAATTTCTTATACCTCTCTCTAACACGTTGAATTCCATATAGTTGTAGTAGAACGAACGTAGACTACCTACTTAGCATTATGAGTATTATTAGCATCATTAGCATCATTAGCATCATCAGCATCATTAGCATCATCAGCATCATTAACATCATCAGCATCACCAATATCATCATCATCATTATCATAGATCTAATCGATGCTAATTGCATTGTTAACTAATAGTAAAACGGATTTTTTTATATCTAATTTAAGTAATCATTACTAGCAGTATCAGCATCAATATCATGGATCAAAATAATGCTAGTTGTAAACGAAAAGTGTCATTAAAAAAAGTAACAATGATGCTAACATCAATGTGGGAAATGGTATAAAATGGATTTTATACCTAGTTTAAAATAATAGTTATCAGTATCTGTAACTTTCAAATCCGGAGTTACAGTTGTCGATCTCAACCGTTAAGCCTTCGGTGCCACTCTGTAGTTGAGATGGAGTGGGCGTCAAGCCGTTGTATCGGCCTCTAGATTCCAATTCCGATTTACTTCTTAAAAGGCTAAACTGGGTAAATCAAAAACAATACATTCCAATACAAACAAAGATTTATTTGAAAGAAGTGAGAAATCCGCGCACTAGTCGATAACACAAAAAAAATAATTGCAGCGTACAAAATTCAGAATGTAAATTTAAGTTTTCTTACAAAAATAAAATATTTGAAACAGATCTGAAATTAAAAGCAAAAATAAGGACGACTTAAAATAACCAAGAAAGCGAACACACTTAGACGAAATTCAGTTTAGCAGTTACAATATCGATAAAGGTGGTGTATCCGAGAATACCTATTAAGAGTCTAAACAAAAGCTATTAGTTAACTAACAGTAGAACATCTTGTCTTTTTTGAACTTCTCGATGAAACAAATATAAGTATAAGTGGACGTATATTTAAGGGTCACTAACACCGCAGTCTGAAAATAAATAAAAACTAAACAAAGAATCATCTTTATACACATACAAATTAAGCATATAAATCGAAATTCCATATACAAGGGTTATCAACAAGATATTTACCTTAACACACAAATTGGATCGTTATATATCATTAGCATCATCAACATCATTACCAACTACTACGTCAATTTCAATTATTTTTTAAGCAAATGAACATTTAAAATAGCTTAAATCCAAAATGGTAAAGGTTGATACTTTCGCGGTCAAAGATAGGTCAACTCATTAAATAGACTTAAAAGGCACAAAATTTTTATGATTCATACGTCTCAAATGAATAATGGTCAGCTTAATACTGATACTACGTTTACCACCAAGTAGATAAATAAAGTGTGTACGAGCGCAGACACTTTTAGCGTTATTGAAAGTAGCAGTAGCGCGAAAGTAATTTTTTTCTCCAAGTGGCAAATTATTAACAACCAAAAAAACGTAATCAGGTGCACGAGTTCACAGAATGCACCCAATGGCGTACAGGAATTTTTCCTGGAAAATGAATCTAATAATATAAAGTGGGAATTACATTAAGGACTCAACACGTCCTCGCGGGAACAATAAATCTATCCACGGGATTAGCAACAGATTCAGCACGTAAGAATCAATTAAGTATAATGAAGATGATAAAAAATGTGATCTATGAGGCTTCCATACTCATCAGCATTTATTTTTGTATTATGAAATAATGATGATAAATATTTTTTATCCAAATAAGTTAGATTTCGGAAAAACAATGGAAAATGTTAGAACAGTATAAATTTTATTTCTATCAGTTAATAATAAAATAATATTCCAACTCGAAGAAATTTATTATTTTTAATGAGTACATTTGAGACCAAGGAAATGAGTCTATAATACGTGAGTCTTTCCATACACAACAGTATTTAATTTTAAATAAATGGTAATAAAATTTATTTAAAATATTTCATATTTTGGAAAAACAATGGAAAATGTTAGAAAACGTATATCAACACAGTATTTTTTACATGTCGCTGTGTTAAACCTAGAAAATGGTATTGAAAGATCCTTTACGATGATAATAATTATTAAATTCCCTCGCTTTCCTGTCAAATCAAAATGATCCTACATATAATTTATATTTTGTAAAATTTTATTTAATAATTATTTTTGCGCGCACAATTACTTGAAAATGAATAACAAATATGATTACGAAGCGATAAATGTTTAAAAAAAATGACTACGGCAGTCAGCGTCTTAACATCGACTAATTATCTAAGAACTACAGTTTGGCAACACTGTTAAATTATTATTATAAATTAACTTGCGACTAAAAAAAAACGGTCTATGGAAGATGTTAATATGATCCATAAGACTTCCAATATACACCAGTATTTAATTTTGTTTAAAATAGTTCTTATTATAGAAAAACAATAGAAAATATTAGAACATTGTTAACGACAAAGTTGTTTTTTACATGTTGCTGTCTTAAAAAACAAAGATAACGCTATGACGTCATTAAACCTAGAAAACTATATTGAAAGATCCTTTATGATGATAATTAATATTAAATTTCCTCGCTTTCGTGTCATCTCGAAATGATCCTAAAGATAATTTATATATCGTAAAATTTTTATTATTAAATATTTTTTGCCCGAACATGATGAACAAATTTGATTACGTATCGATAACTGTTTGGAAAAAATTATTATGACAGTCGACGTGTTAACATCGACTAATTCTCTAAGGACCACACTTTGGCAACACTGTTAAATTACAATTAAATTATGAAACTTCGATAATATCAATAAATACAAATATATTATTAGTAATGAAAAGAAAATATAATGAGTAAATCATTTTCACAAACGCTTCATAAATAGTGATGGTAATTCACTGATTTTACTCACTATTAACTTTATAAAATAATTATGAACTAATCTTGTGAAATCTCAAAAAATGCTATTTAATTATGTGACAAAATAGGCGCGGTCACAACTACATTTTCAATGAATAACTTTTTATTATAATGGACTAACGCATTTTTAAGGCTAACTCAATGCAACTGGTCTCTATTAGAGATGATGATACAGTGGTTTGTGTCGGGTTATTTTGTTGCTCAGATCATAAAGTACAGACTTACAAAAATAGAATATAGTTTTAACATAATATTTTTAGTCTCAGAAGAAATTTATAAATGAAGATCACTAACGACTATTGTATATTTCTAGGAATTATAGTGATGTAGCTATGCAAGCTGTGACTTGAATAAAAATATTTGCAGTTTATAAAAATATAGTCACTAAATAATAACAATTATAGATATTATTTTAAATAGTTAGCTTTGAATGTGATTTTAAATATATATCTAAATAAGAAATGTAAATTCTGGATTTTACCCACATGAGAAAATACTTAGAGATATTTTATTATGTCTCGATAATATATTCGAATTTTTTTGTCTGTATCAATATTAGTTTTTAATTTTGTTATTCTAAGGGCATATTTACTGTAATTAATCATTTGATAGAATAAATATATTAATCCAAATTTTTCGATAACTCAATAATAAAAAACCAAGTGCCACCAACAGAAATCGAATCAATCGAATCATATTAGATTATTAAATAAGTTTTCTCCATATTCAAGAAACTCTATTTATCTTGAAAACATTGTGACATATCTTATCAAAAATATTTTCAGAAAATTTTATTCCCCAAGGTTGAGTCCAGACAGCCCATTTTACTTGCTCACGTAACGACGTCGATGTAAAACATGTAGTCGATACTTTTCCTAAGAAAACTAGGAAACTTGCAGTGTAGCTGTCGTCAAAGAGTATGATATGCATAATTTACTTCCAGGACGAGATACAGTCGTTGAAAGCTTGACAACTTTCTTGTATATATTTTTTTTTTTAATCTCATTTATATGTATGAGCTACTATAAGACGACCTATGGTTTATAAGTTTACGAGTAATTGATATCTGAATATAAATTTAATATTAATAATATCAATTTCGTTTTTTTTTTTTAGTACAAATATCAAATGTATAAATTCATTTAAATGTAAATATCCCTTAATGTTTTAAAAATAAACCATTCTAAATGAAGATTCCTGCAATAAAATAAAATAGACTCAATTTATATAAGGTCCATAATTTATGTTTGGTTGATTCCAATTCTCTTTCTCTGTTTCATCTGAAAACATGTTGGAATCTTTCTTATAAATAAGTAATTGAAAGAGCAAACACGTCCTGAAACGAGGATATAAGGAAATGAAAACTTTATCGTTTTATCCCGCAGGAAGCCGTTCATATATCGCTAAGCTATTGCTGGAATAACTACGGATGCAGAAAATTATCTTGCAGTAAAAAAATCTGATAAACCATGGGATAGTAAATAAATTATTAAAAATAAAAATAATACTACACAAGTAAGAATGAAAATTGAGATATGTAAATTTTGTCTTCCTATGCATGATACGTTCTCAATTTCTTTCAATATATATAAAGAAAGAAACAGAGAAACAAAAAATAAAAATAAGGAATAAATAAATATTTGTATATTAAACAAAATATAAAATTTTCATATCGAAGTTAATCATGAAATATTCTAAATTAACTTAAAAAACAATCTAGGTCAAGATATAAATTTAATCTACAGGATGTAAAAAAAATCTTTGTTTTTAAACAGCGTAAATTATGTGTGTAAATATAAAAATATAAAACAAAAGATTATCCATAGCACATACATTTATTTTACCAGTTAAACTGGGGGCGACATGTTTCAGCCATAACTATGGCCATCATCAGGCCTACAATACAAATATAAGCTCAGTTAGATTTCACTTTTACATCTTTGCATAAAAAGCACCAAACTGAATTTGTTAGAGATGTTTGAAATCAAAAAAGCTCTTTCTAATACTGATATTATTTGTCTTAATAAACAATGTCAACCTACTTAAAATTATTTATTTCTAAATTTACGTTTCTAATGTTTTATGGTTTTTTTCTTGTTCACCTTTTAGGTTAGTTTCTTCTTTATAATTTGCAGTCTGGTATCTTATTGTTTTGGGTTTTCAGCTAGTGGTCTCTTACTTTTCCCCCCTTTGGTCTCTGTCCTTTACGTCAAATTCAATCTGTCAATTGTCATTATCATTCGCCTTTTACCATTAACTGCCGCATGGTAGCATTTTAAAAAATTTTCAGTAGTTTAATTTAGCAACTTTTATTTGTGCATCGCAGGATGCACTTCGATGTGTTCATTTACATACTTTATCCTCCAGATTGGAGTGTTTAATTAATTTTTAATGGTTAAGTTTTCAACTGGTAATTTTTTTTAAAATTGTTTAAAAATTTTGTATTATATTTTATAATGTGATATTTGATTTCTCATACCATCATAATGAATATTTTCTTTATTCTTACTATAAGTACACTTTTGCAACTATTTGTATAATTGTAATCTAACTGAGCTTATATTTGTATTGTAGGCCTGATGATGGCCATCGAAATATGTCGCCCAGAGTTTAACTGGTAAAATAAATGTATGTGGTATGACTTTGAGTTTTATTAGTCGTTAAATATAAAAATAGTTCTGATGATGAATTTCCATCGGCACCAGAATTCAATAAGAGAAACTATTGACGGCGAGTTAATCTCCCGCTTCTAGGGAAGGAAATAAAGCGAGCACTTCAGTTGGTTGCAAGCCCTATGCACTCGAGGCTTTACTTTCTCAGAGAGTAATTTTTGGTGCCATTTGTGCATTATATTTATTTTTTTTTCGTAGCTATAACGGAAGTCAATTTTTTTCTTTTAGGGTATTTTATTAAAAAAACCAGGATTAACTGGAAAGATTGTAAACATCATTTTAGTAGATTTTTTTAGACACTTGAGATTGAGAGAGTAATCTAGTAATTTGTAAAGTTGTTCATAGTTTATATATTTTTGAAATAAATCACGTTAAAGTTTCATTAGCATATTTTAATTTTTTTCACACAAAGAGGAACAAGAAAAAAAAAAGGAATTTTAAGGAATTGAATGAATAGGCACCGTTCGAACTCTAGAATAACTGATATTATATGTTACTTCCCTCATCCCCTAATCCTGTTTGTAAGGTGAAGACTCTTCAACATCGCAGGAGCACGAACTACCCATTGGCCGTTCCGGTCCAGTGGTCCAGAGGATTCTGCGTAGTGTCGTCACAGTGGTACTATAGTACCATATGTAGTACTCTTGATCGTCAAAAAGTACGGTAGTTCTCCTTCGATAAATGTGGTACCTAAATTAGTTAATTGGTACAATCAAAAATATCAACTTTTTATTCATTATTCTATCCATTCATTACTTAATAATGAGCTCGGGAATTAATCAGTAATTTTGTTATAAAATCCCTCACTCCCTTGCCACCTCCCACGGGTTACTTTCCCGACATACGCTCGTTATAGTGAATGCTGTCGGAGTGATATGAACACCGGTCTACAGACTGGTTTTTCCCGCTCCTCATTGCCACCTCTCTCCTTAGTCACTGCATTTCACCTCAAATAGCATGGCGTGTCTTCTTGGTAGTAGTTTTTTAGACGACCGAAGTCTCTATCCCTTGGTGTTGAGTCTGTGTGGTCCTTTTTCGAATGGAAAGATTGTCTGTTTGTTATGTGTAGATTATTTCAAACAAGTCATCATCAGCTGATAACTATGAAAAGAGAGAGAAACATGCTTCCAAAAATTTGAACAAGAAATGCCACTCTTTGTAGTTTTTCAGTGGTGTCGACGAAGTACATCCATCACACGTGCCTCTAGCGGTTGATCTTGAAACTGAATGATCTGGAAGTTCTGTGTCTCCTTTTAGTTATTGGACTATTGCTCCTATTCGGCGCATTCAGCCAAAGAACTGAAACTTGATATTCGTGATTCGACTACTTTTTTCTAATTGACTGATGAATGAAAGTTCTCAATACGTAAGCGATCAGTCTTCTGTACCTTGGGCTATATTTATATCGAAGTAATGTGTTTTTTCTTCTATATGGAATAGAATATTAATAAGTGGTAGACTGAGGTACTGAAAATTTTTCCCACCTGGCAACACTGATTCTGCGCTGGAAACAACGTCCATATTTTAAGAGCCTTGGCTATGCTCAAGGCCGTATTTTTCTTTCCTATGTAACGCGTGGTCAAGCGATATTTTGGCGCCTTAGTCCCAGGTTTCGGATTGCCTGTGGCACCACCTTTCGTTTATAGTGTGAATCCCACTTGCACGGGCAGCTTCAGTAGGTCGGTATATTATCGACCAAATCACTGGAGGTCAAAAGGGCGGTCTTTACTTGGTCTACTCGGTTGACTATCTGAGTTTTCCGCTGCTGGGATGTTAAAACTTACAAATAATTAAAAACAAAAAGTAGAAATAATTTTTTATTCAAAAAACTGATGACCAAATCCGGAGGAAGGTGTGTAACACGGTTCTTACTGTATCATGTCGATCGGATGGTAAAGGCATGTCGTCCGGGTCGGAGTGACGGATCGGTGATCAATTGAACTTGGCTTCGCTCCCTTCAGCATGATATGTCTCTAAATGTCGAGGAACTGCCACTGCTACTCCAATTGGATCTGCCACATCAACGTGGACTTCTGGCTGCCATTGCAACTCACTGATCGACTCCGGCTACCCTATACCATAAGATCGGCTGGGTACGCGAGTGACTCCACCTTTTAGCGGTGGTTACAACTAGTACTGATAGCGTCTCACATGATTTTAAAGTTATTATAAATCCAGTGCCGTGCGCGATTTAATTTAAATATTTTAATTATCACATAAAGTAACTTTGTTACACCTAGGAGAGTAGTGACAGTAACGCTGCCATTACAATTTTTCTTTGTTAAATCGCCCGGTATCTAATTTACAAAAAAACCCGGTTAATACAAAATCCTTGACTATAATATGTAAATTTACTATATCGTGAGACACGTACAGTTAATTCTCTCGTTCAGTCTTTAATTAAGAGAATACGCGTTCACTCGGCGTAAAGTCAATTCACGGGGTATTAAAACTGTTGTACACATATGTACATTCTCACACATATGGTGTTGTATAAAGAATAAATTCGCAACTTGAAACGATGCAAAATTTAATTTACATTACGAAACACCTTTAAAAATCACAAAAAATAATCGTTCCAATTTTTCAACGATATACATATAGCCCAGTCCTGGCAAAAAACATCTGGGAGGAACTTGAAGATGAGGAAGACGAAGAGGAAGATGATAAGAAAAAAGAAGTGACTGATATTCAAAACTGTTTCGGTGTTGATGATGATGATGATTGAAGAAGATGAAAATGGTTTGAGATAGGGAAAAGATAGCATTACACTATTGGGTAACATTAACTAGGAATTGTTTAAAACTTTATTAGTTAATAATATTATTTTATATATTTAATTAGTCACGTTAATCGGAAACACCCCCTTCTATAATTCACGTTGTTTACTTAAAACATTCAAAGTTTCCGAACGCGCCTTCGGTTTGATGAAGAGAAATCATTGGCAACACCGCAAATCTCAAAGACAGTTACAGTTGTTACATATGAGTTATGATATTTGAGGTTAATGTTTGTTTTCTTCCTCTTCTTCGCCTATTTATTGGGTTATGATCTATGGATCAATTTACTTAGTATAAAATGTTTGTTTTCAAGAACTGATATTTATCGTCTTAACTATTGGTTTTTTGTTGTATTTTAAGTTGAATATCTCTATATCCGGAATTTTCAAATCACTTTGAATAGCAATTTCCAAACTGAATATTTTAACAAATGGCTTGTTCGTTTGCAGCCAATCTCGATATTTGCTAGAAAAAGTGCTGAAGAGAGAGAAACGATCTCTTAATATTATGCTCTGTGAAGCCTATCTAGTATTATGTCACAGTTGATGTTCTATAGTTCTTAAGTTATACAACGATGCCACATCTAATTTTAATGAACGTGACATCACGAATCCACTCTTTTTCTGATTATGAAAAAAAATTGATATCAGCTTTCTAATTACAGCATTCCCCCATGGTTCATAAAAAGGTCCATTAGAACTAAAAAAAAATATTTTTTATAAAATATTAGGATTAAGCGAAAAAATTGTATGGAAGTTGATATCATCCTTGAGACTTCCCACACCCACAAGTATTTAATTTTGCATTATAAAATAATAATAATAATAAATACTTTTTCGAGGTTAAAAACAATGGAAAATGTTAAAACATCAGATCAGTATAAATTGTATTTTCTACAAATTAAGAAATTTTAAAACAGTTTTTTGGAATAAATTTTCAGTCAAACCCGAAGAAATTTTAATTTTTTATAAAAAAAATTAGAAACTATAAAAAAGTGTACGGAATATAAGATGAGATAGCTGAGACTTTCCATAAATACAAATTAATAAAAATTTGTTAGATTTAGGAAAAACAATGGAAAATATTAGATCACGGTAAGATATTTTACCATTAAAATAATTTTCAGCAGACTTAAAAACGCGAAAGGTACTAGGAAGTAAATATAACCGTAACATTGATATATGAAGTTCATTTACTACCCGGTCAAGTGTAAAAATTTGTGGGTCTCATACAATCGATTAAACTTGTTAAACACCACTTATAAGTCTCGAGCAGATGAATGTGTCCTGTACTATAAAACCCAGTGACAAATTATCCCGACGAAACTCCGGAATTTCTTGTTGATTTAATCAGTCAAGTGTCACTAGTTAATTAAGTCGAGACAAAGGAAAAGACGATGGATGAGTTAATCAATTTTTTTTATTCAATACCTCTGTTGATTTAATCATGAGCTAGTACTTTTATCTCTTTGATGTTACTGTATTTCATGGATTAATCCTGCTCGTCTTTTTAGATTACCCGTACAGAGAACAAAATAAAATTCGGACATGAAGGGTGGATTGTGTGTAAATTTTATTATACTGTACGGTTACAAATAAAGTTGTTTACTTTATTTTACCATTTTAAATATGACTGAAAAATACCGATTCTTGTCTACATATTTTAAATTTAAATGATTAACATCTCTTTTAATTTAAAGCAAAAATTTTTTCAAGATTATCATGTCTAAAAATTATTTATTTTATCGTGTCCCAAATTAATAAACATCAACCGACCTTAAGTTCGTCTTAATGGTGTACCAAAGTTACTTTAATTTCCGTAATAATTACAATATTTAAATAAAGTCATGCACGGTACTGGATTAAAATTAACTTCGAATATAAGGCCAGTTTTAACAGCCGAAAAATGGAATCACTCGCGTACTTGTTTCGCATACCCAGCCGACTTTATGGTATATTACAGCCGGAGTCGATCCAGTCAGTTGCAGTGGCAGTCCCAATTGGAGTTCCAGTGGCAGTAAGTTCGAGCCGAGATCCTGCCACGAACCTTTAGACTTGATTATTTTATTTCTTCGAGTTGTAAGTTCTTACATCCCAGCTGCGGAATACCCAGGTACTTAACCCAGTAGTGAAACTAAAGACCATAACGACCTATGGAGTACTTCTTCTCCACTGAAGCTGCTCATGCAAGTGGCCTTCACACTACAAACGGAAGGTGGTGCCAGAGATAATCCGAAACATGGACTAAGGCGGCAAAAGACCGCTTGACGAAGCAAAGAGCGATACAATTGGTTCAAAAAGAGGAATTAAAAGATGGAACTATTATTGGTTAGGTCTAACTGTAACTGACTGGAAGAAAATGTCTAGACAAAAAACTTCCCGTGTTGCAAAATATTAAGGCTTGGATATTAACTACAGAGCCAGGAGGAGAGGGTAGCAAGCGGCCACTTGTAACAAGGTACTAGTTTTAACGATGAAAAGTAAGACGACCTTTATATTGACCTTGACCCAATATAAGCACATTTATACATCAGGTCTGTCAGATATATTTGCACTGACATTCAGGTCTATCAAATTAGCCTTTAGGTCTGAAAATCACAAGGTCAAACTCAAGGTCATCATCTTCTTCTTGTTAGAACCAGTATTCTTAGCTACTTTAAAGGAACCTAATAGAACATAATATACGATTAAGTAAGAGGTAACTCAACCGTTTAAAAGTCACTGAGGAAAAAATGAAAAATTTCGTTTCTGCTGTTACTATGATGGATGCCTACATCATTTATCAATGCAATTTACATATATACATTACGAAGGGGTTAGCATTAATTCAGATTTGAATTATCGATGAATTTTTGCTGATTTCTTGTATTCTTAAATTAAGTTCAAATTAGTACTCATTGCGCCATCTACGAGACCTTTTCAGGCCATTCGGGTAAAAGGTTTGATGTTGTGCTTTTGTGAAGAAAGCATTATTTATATTTTGTTTTAGTAAATAATTAATGAGTTCATTGTTTGTATATCGAATATTTTTATATTAATTATTGATGAATGCTGGTTTTTAAATTGCACATGGCGATCGTAATAGTTTTCTTTAATTTTTTATTTAATGAAATTAAAGTTCTATAATATTTAACTGTATTTTTATTATCCTTTTGATTTATTAAAATATCAAGTTCACGTCCTTAACTATTTTTTCATATTTTTCTTATTTTTCTTTATTTTTTTCCAATTTTTTTTTCTTGGTTTTTTTTTTATTTTTCCACATTTTCCTGTTTTGATCTATATGTCCCTATTTTACTATTTTTTCCATTTTCCCTAATTTTCCTCTATTTTCCTATTCTTTACAATTTTTTCGAATTTTTCCCACTTTCGCGTTTCTCTCTAATTTTTAATGTTTTCCCTATTTTAACCTTTTTCCATTTTTTATTTCTCCCCATACTTCTTACTTTTTCCTACATTTTCCTATTTTTCCCTTTTTTTAAGTTTAATAATTTTTTTTCCACTTCTCCTTATTATTTGCTATTTCTTCCCTATTTTTTTTACTATTACCCATTCTCAATTTTAATAATTTTCACCATTCTTTTATTTATTACTATTTTTTTCCTACTTTTCCCTATTTTTCCCATTTTCCTATTGTCTTCTATTTTGTCCTGTTTTTTTTCTACTTTTCTAACTTTTTCTGTTTTTACTATTTTGCCGATTTTATCATATTTTCCCATTTTCCCTATTTTTCTCTATTTTTCAATTCATTCCCATCTTTTCCTGTTTTTCCTGGTTTTTCTTATTTTTACTTATTTTGCCTATTTTTCTCTATTTTCCTGTTTTTTTTTTCTAATTTTTATTTTTTTTTCTATTTTTACCTTTTTTCCATTTTTTATTTCTCCCCATACTTCTTAGTTTTACCTTTATTGTCCTATTTTTCCGTTTTTTCCCTTTTCCTAATTTTTCTATTTTTTCCCACTTTCCTCTATTATTTCCTATTTCTTCCCTATTTTTTTTTGCTTTTGCCCATTCTCAATTTTCCTACCGTTCTCCATTTTTTTATTTATTTCTATCCTACTTTTGCCTATTTTTTTCCCTTTTTCCTTTTGTCTCCTATTTTGTCTGGTTTTTTTCTACCTTTATAACTTTTTCTGTTTTTACAATTTTTTTTCTATTTTCCGATTTTGTCATATTTCCTATTTTCCCTATTTTTCTCTATTTTTTTCTATTCATTCCTATCTTTCCCGTTTTTTCCTGGTTTTTACTATTTTTTCTTATTTTTAGCCATTTTGCCTATTTTTCTCTATTATCCTATTTTCTCTAATTTTTAATTTTTTCCCTATTTTTACCTTTTTCCATTTTTTTATTTCTCCCCATACTTCTTATTTCTACCTATATTTTCCCACTTTTCCCTTTTTTACGTTTTCCTAATTTTTCTATTTTTCCCACTTTTGCATATTATTTCTTATTTTTTTCCTATTTTTTCACTTTTGCCTATTCTGAATTTTTCTTTTTTCTGCATTTTTTATTCATTTCTATTTTGTTCCTACTTTTCCCCATTTTTTCCCATTTTCCCATTGTCTCACATTTTTTCTGTTTTTTTCTACCTTTCTAATTTTTTGTATTTTTAACTTTTAATTTTCTACTTTTCCGATTATATCATATTTTCCAATTTTCCCTATTTTTCTATTCATTTCTATTTTTCCCTGTTTTTTACCATTTTTTTCTCATGTTTCCCCTTTTTTCCTATTTTTTCCAACTTTCGCCTATATTTTCCAATTTTTGATAGTTTTCTCTATTTCTGCCAATTTTTTTACGTTTCGGTATTTTCCATTTTTTATCTTTTCCCATTTTTTCTATTTTTCCTATTTTTCTCTATTTTTGCCATTTTCTATTATATCCCATTTTTTACTATTTTTCATACTTTTCTGTTTTTACTAATTTTTCTTGCTTTTTCTGCTTTTTATGCTTTTTCTGTTTTTACTGTTTTCGTATTTTTTTCTGTTTTAACTTTCACCATTTTTCCCTATTTCTTACCTATCCAAAAATCCGGTCCAACGAACTCGAATTCTGCACCTTTTCTCGTTGCCCTCCGGATGCGCTTTTGATAAATTTTATGGAACCGACCAAACTGTAGACCAGAATGTCCATAAAAACAACTTTGCCATTATGTTTTCGTAAAATAATTTATTTTTAATCAAGTCAATGAATTATTAAATAATTTCAGTATTCATTTTAATTTGCGTTCAGATTTTCCTATCTAGTGATTTATGGATTGATTGAATTAGTAATTAAAACAGTCTCGTGGATAATTTCGATAGAAAAAAGTGTATAATAACAAGCAAAAAAAAGTATTAATTACAGGAAAATAGAAAACACGTAATAATTTAAATAATAATTAATATATATAGAGGGTAAGAAAAAAATTCACAATTGAACGATAAAAATTTACTTTTATAACACTTATTTTAAGTTTCAGCATTTCTAGATCATAAAAGTAATATGAGAAAATAGATTTCGCTTCTCGCGAGAGCTCTAATAATTGAAGACAAATTTAGTTATAAAATTAAATTAATTTGGCTGACAGTCAAGGGCTAATTGTATTATGTCATTTCATTATGAAAGGCCTTATTAGGAAATTGCACAGAGAGCGACGTTGCCAAATTATTACTTATTTGCTTTTAATATTTAGCTTCAATGTTATTTTATTAGAGTTAGAATAAATTGAATATAGTAACATAGTTTAATCAACTTTAATATATATTAACACATTCGACGCTGCAAACATCGTCAGATTATTCCATAAAAATTTTATTACTCGGAATATGGAGTAATAATAAAATTTCTCTTGCTCTTAAATCTTCGATATACAAACTAACACGATCTTAGATAGCATCAATGTTTCAAATTTTTTATACAGAGTGTTTAAAAAAGTAGGTAGGGATAAATTAAAAAAAAAATCGGCTGTGTCACCCCAGGACTTTCCCGGCTCGACCGTAGAGAATATGATATTTATTATTATTATTTTAATTACAAAATACTAAGCATTACATTGATTTATGGAACACATTAAAAATAGCGAGCTGATGGTGAATTAATATTTCAATGTTGGTAATGACATAAGCTGCGCATGCGCACGTTATATATCATACTGCTACAATTAGGATCTCCTAAAATCATGTGTGAAAACTATTGGGAATTCGGGAAAAATTTTCATCCAATAGTTGTAGGGAATTTTAAATGTGTATTTTTCTCGCCATCTAGCGGCGAAACTATGAGGAATTCGATAAAAGTTAAATATAAAAGTTGAAGAAAATTTGATGCTTTACAACTTTGCACCAGAAAATTTTGCACTAAATACATTGTTTCTCCTCAAAATCAAGAAAAACTAGAGAAAACACACATGCACATTTTTTACGCGCCCTCTAGTGGCGAAACTATTGGAAATTCTGGAAAAAGTTTGAAACAAAAGTTATAGAGAATTTAATTCTCTAAAACTTTGTATTACAACATTTTGCACTAAAATGTATTGTCTGTCCTCAAAATCAAGAAAAACTAGAGAAAACATACATGTACATTTTTTACGCGCCCTCTAGTGGCGCAACTATTGGAGATTTTAGAAAAAGTTTGAGACAAAAGTTATAGAGAATTTTATGCTCTAAAACTTTGTACTACAAATGTTTGCACTAAAGTATATTGTTTGTCCTCAAAATCAAGAAAAACTAGAGAAAACCTACATGCACATTTTTACGCGTCCTCTAGTGGCTAAACTATTGGAAATTCTGGAAAAAGTTTGAAACAAAAGTTATAGAGAATTTAATTCTCTAATATTTTGTACTACAACATTTTGTACTAAAATGTATTGTTTGTCCTCAAAATCAAGAAAAACTATAGAAAACATACATGCACATTTTTTACGCGCCCTCTAGTGGCGAAACTATTGGAAATTCTGGAAAAAGTTTGAAACAAAAGTTATAGAGAATTTAATTCTCTAAAACTTTGTATTACAACATTTTGCACTAAAATGTATTGTCTGTTCTCAAAATCAAGAAAAACTAGAGAAAACATACATGTACATTTTTTACGCGCCCTCTAGTGGCGCAACTATTGGAGATTTTAGAAAAAGTTTGAGACAAAAGTTATAGAGAATTTTATGCTCTAAAACTTTGTACTACAAATGTTTGCACTAAAGTATATTGTTTGTCCTCAAAATCAAGAAAAACTAGAGAAAACCTACATGCACATTTTTACGCGCCCTCTAGTGGCGAAACTATTGGAAATTCTGGAAAAAGTTTGAAACAAAAGTTATAGAGAATTTCATTCTCTAATATTTTGTACTACAACATTTTGTACTAAAATGTATTGTTTGTCCTCAAAATCAAGAAAAACTATAGAAAACATACATGCACATTTTTTACGCGCCCTCTAGTGGCGCAACTATTGGAAATTTTGGAAAAGGATTAAGACAAAAATTGTAGGTAACCTCAAAATGGATATTTCCATCGATATTTAAAATTTTTTTTTTGTTCGTTCACCTTACTTTCCCTTTGATGGGTCCGGGAAAGTAAAATGATAAGACAGAATAATTTATATTTTTTAGTGTATTATTTATATATTTTTAACTGAATATTGATAAACCCATATTAACATCCATCTCATCTTCATATTTTTTTTTTTATTATTACTACATTGAGTACAAATTATATTATACTTATCTAAAAACATTGCATTGTGCTTTCATTGAGGGGATTTTGTAAAAAAATTAAATATCGTTTTACAACTTCTAAGGCCATTAAAAAACGTAAAATGACCTTAGAAAACGTGCTTTCATGAATGTGTCCCTTTTTATTCACGACACGCAGGACACCGAAGATGATCCTCTACGTGATCCTCTTTCCTTGGTGGATTGTGTTCATTCGAAAGGGCTTAAAAAGGTGACGAAGCAAAATACTTTATTTTACTGAAAATTGGTTCATAAAGTCAACAACACTATTTGAATATTTAATAAGCTAGTAATATATATTTATATATAAATATATAATGTATAAAATCAGATAAAGCGATTTTTAATAGATGTAGTTCCAGGAATTAATTTTCATTTTAAATAAAATCAGAACTTTGTTGGTCCTTTCAGATTGTCACGTACATCGCAAAATTTCGGTCCTAGTAGGTAATTTCTAATGATCGATGTTGAAAAAAGAGAATTAACAAAAAAGAATAAACATGAAAACGAGACTCAACAAAAAAGAGTCAATAAAAAAAGAGAATCAACAAAAAAATGAATATAAACAAAAAACCGGGAATCAACAAAAAAGAATCAATAAAAAAATGAATAAAAAATATAGCAAAAAAATAGAATCAGCAAAAAAGGAATTGACAACAAAAAGAGAATCAATAAAAAGAAGTAAATCGACAATAAAAAAAAGATCACTTAAAAAGTAAAGAATTAAAAAAAAAAGAAACTACAAAAAACTGAGAATCAACAAAAAAAGAAGAAAATTAACAATAAAAGGAAACCAAGAAAGAAAAGAGAATAAAGAAAAAGAATTAACAAAAAAAAGAGATTCAACAAAAAAAAGAATCAATTAAAAAACAAAAATCTGAAAAAATGAAGAAAAACAACAAAACAAGAGAATTAACAAAAAGAAACAATCAGCAAAAAAGAATCTAAAAAAAAAGAAAATCAACAAAAAGAAGATTCAATAAAAAATGGGAATAAAAAACGAGAAGCAAAAAAAAATAAAATTGAGAATCAACAAAAATAGAGAATCAACAAAAAAAAAAGAAAATCAATCATAAAAAAAGAGAATCAATAAAAAAACAAGAAATTCAATGAAATAAAAGGGAATCAACCAAAAAAATCATAAGAAAGGAGAAAAAAGAGAATAAACAAAAAAAAACAAGAAAACAAAAAAATTACCTATCAACAAAAAATAAATAATTAACAGAAACAACAAAAAAACGAGAATCAACAAAAGAAATAGAAAAATAAAAAAGGGCTATGAAAAAAAAAAAGAAGAAAATAAACAAAAAACAATTAATAAAAGAGGTTAAACAAAAAAAGAGATTCAACAAAAAAAAAAGAATAAATAAAAAATCGAGAATCCAAAATAAGAAGAAAATTAACAAAAAAAGTAATTTAACAAAAAAAAAGAAAATCGACAAAAAAAGAGAATCCAAAACAATAAAGAATTAATTAAAACAAGAATAAATAGTAATAAAAAAACGAGAACCCAAAAAAAAGAGAAATGATAAGAAAATGAGTCAACAAAAAAAGAGAATCAATAGAAAAAAAGAAAATCATCAATAAAAAAATTTACAAAATAAATAAATAATCAAGAAAAAAAAAGAATAAACAAAAAAAATTAATAAAAAAATGAGATCCAACAAAAAAAAAGAATTAATAAAAAACGAGAATCAAATAAAAAAACGAGAATCCAAAAAAACGAGAAGAAAATCAAAACAAAAGAGAGTCGACAAAAAGGAGAATCAACAAAATAAAAAGAATGCAACAAAAAGACGATTTAATAAAAAATGGTAATACAAAACGAGAAGCTGACAAAACAAATTAACAAAAAAAAAAAAAAAAAAAATAAAAAGAGAATTAACAAAAACGGAATCAACAAAAAAAGAAAATTAATAAAAAAAGACAATCAACAAATAAACAAGAGAGTTAATAAAATAAAAGGGAATCGACAAAAAGATAATAACAAAAAAATAGAGAATAAAAAACAGAATAAATAAAAAACAATAAAACAAGAAAATAAAAAAAATTACAAAAAAAAAATTAATCAACAAATAAGAAATTAGAATTAATAAAAAAGTTTAATCAACAAAAAAACGACAATCAACAAAAAAAAGGAAATCAAGAATAAAAAGATAATAAGCAAAAAAGGAATTAACAAAAAAAAGATTCAACAAAAAAAACACACAAACGAAGATCCAAAAAAAAGAAAAAAATGAACAAATAAGAGAATCGATAAAAAAAAGAGAATCAACAAAATAAAGAGAATAGAAAAAAAGAGAACCAACAAAAAGAAGATTCAATAAAAAAAATGGGAATAAAAAAACGAGAAGCTAAAAAAAGATAAATGCCAAAAAACCAACAAAAAAAAAGAGAATCAACAAAAAGGGAATCAACAAAAAACAAGAGAGTCACTTAATGAAAGGGAATGAACCAAAAAAATATTAACAATAAAGGGAGAATAAAAAAAGAATATACAAAAAAAACAATAAAACAAAAAAATAAAAAAAAATTACAAAAGAAACTAAAGAATCAACAAAAAAGAAATGAGAATTAACAAAAAAGAGGGGAATCGACAAAAAAACGAGAATCAACAAAAAAAAATGAAACTCGACAAAAAAAAAGAATCAAGAAAAAAAGGGAATAAACAAAAAAATAATTAACAAAATAAAGAGATTCAACAAAAAAATAATCAATAAAAAACGAGAATAAAAATAGGAAGAAATGGGAATAAAAGAACGAGAAGAAAAATAGAAATGTCAAAAAATGACAATCAACAAAAAGCAGAAATAAACAATAAAAAAAGAGAATCAACAAAAAGGGAATCAACAATAAAAGAAAATTAATAAAAAAAGAGAATCACAACCAAACAAGAGAATCAATACAATAAAAGGGAATAAACAAAAAAAAAGAAAATCAACAATAAAAAAGGGAATTAAGAAAAAGAGAATCAACAAAAAAAGATAATTAATAAAAAAAGATGATCAACAAACAAACAAGAGAGTTAATAAAATAAAAGGGAATCAACCAAAAAAATAATAACAAAAAAAGGAGAATAAAAAATAAATAAAATCAAGAAAATAAAAAAATTACAAAAAAAATATAAAGAATCTACAAAAAAGAAATGAGAATTAATAAAAAAAAAGGGGAATCAACAAAAAAACAACGATCAACAAAAAAAAAGGAAATCAAGAAAAAAAGGAATAAACAAAAAAGGAATTAACAAAAAAAAGAAGAGATTCAACAAAAGAAAAGAACCCAAACAAAAATCCAAAAAAAAAGAAGAAAATCAACAAAAAAGATAATCGACAAAAAAGAGAACCAGAAAATAAAGAGAAACAACAAACAGAAGATTCAATAAAAAAATGAAAATAAAAAAATGAGAAGCTAAAAAAAGATAAATGCCAAAAAAACCAAAAAAAAAAAAGAGAATCAACAAAAAGGGAATCAACAAAAAACAAGAGAGTCACTTAATGAAAGGGAATGAACCAAAAAAAGGAGAATAAAAAAAATAATAAACAAAAAAAAAAACAATAAAACAAAAAATAAAAAAAATTACAATAGAAAATAAAGAATCGACAAAAAAGAAATGAGAATTAACAAAAAAATAGGGGGAATCGACAAAAAAACGAGAAACAATAAAAAAAAGAAAATCAACAAAAATAAAGGATCAAGAAAAAAAGGGAATACACAAAAAAATAATTAACAACAAAATAGAGAATCAATAAAAAACAATTAAAAAAAAGAAGAAAATCAACAACAGAAAGAGAATCAACAAAATAAAGAGAATACAAAAAAAAAAGATTTAATAAAAAATGGGAATAAAAAAACGAGAAGCCAAAAAAATAGAAATGACAAAAAATGAGAATCAATAAAAAAAAATACAATCAACAAAAAAAAAGGAAAATCAGTAATAAAAAACAGAATCAACAATAAAAGATAATTAATAAAAGAAGAGAATCAACAAACAACCAAAAAATAGCAACAAAAAAACGGAGACTAAAAAAAAGAGAATAATCAAGAAAAATAAAACAAGAGAATAAAAAAATCTACAAAAAAAGTAAAGAATCAACAAAAAAGTTTTTTCAACAAAAAACGAGAGAATTAACAAACAAAATAAACAACCGGAAAAAGTTTTTTGTTGAGTCCATAAAAAGAAATAAATAAACGAAAAAGAGAATAAAAAAAATATACAAAAACATAAATAATGATAAAAAATGAACAAATTGTTTTTTGTTTTGGTCACAAAAAAAAAGTATACAACAAAAAAGAATCAATAATTTTCTTAATGATTCTTTTTTTTTGACTCTAAATAACGTCAACTGGAAAAATCATGTCCAAAATGAGAATTCGATTTAGCCGATTATAATTTTTGAAACATTCTGACCAAGAGATTTTTATACAAAAAAAATCAAATTTGCGTACATGGCAAACCAATATTCATTTGGTTAAATCATTTATGTGGCCATTGGAGTTAAGCTATGGTTTATGTTGGATATAAATTTATTGCTGTGGGAAAATTCAATTTGTGAGGAAGATTTGTTTGATTACTTTTTTTTTATCGACAATAACCCATTTTTTTGTATATGCTATCTTTTATACAAAATATAATTCGCTACGTTTGTATAATTTTTAGGTATCAAACTTTTTAAAAACTAAAGCAACAGATGCTTTAAAAAACTTTTAAATCGATATTCTAATGTAGATTGTGTGCGGGAATAATATTTTATAATGATTTTCCATTTTCCATTTTACATCATTAACCTTCACCCTCACTTTATTTCTTTCGTATTTTCTAACAATTCCTTTCAAATCAAAAACACGATGGATGGATTATTATTCAAGTTACAAATTGGCGTATCAAAATTGAAAAATATATTCAAGATAAAAGAAATAAGCCGTATAAATTGATAAAGTTAAGAGTTTATGAATTTTACGAAAGATTTTAATTAAATTTATACATGATATATTATATTATATTTTGATTTGTTAGATATATTTAAACAACTTTTTTTAACTTTTCGTTATTTATAATTTTTATTGATGGTTGATACAATTAAATTTCAGAAAATTTTATTCTGTATAAAAGCTTCTAAATAACCTAAATTATATCATCAAAAAATAGAAAAAATTCTACCCAAAACGGGATAATTATTTTTTACATTTTCCCTATTAGGATATCCGAAAAAATAGAAAAAATTCTACTCAAAGCAGGTTAATTATTTTTTACGCTATTACCAACTTGTCAGCATGTTTTATTCTTCATAAAATTTAAATATTATACATTATTTTTTTCTAGGGATTTACAGTGGCCCTCTTCTATTGTTTTCTAAATACCGAAGTTCAAAACACTCTTCGTCATCATATAGAAAATTGGAAAACCAGAAGATCCTTGGGTCCTAGAAGTCTACGTTCTGGAAGTAGAAGCAAGGATTGGTCTCCACGTTCTAGAACTGAAAGCATACGGTAATAATAGTTTTTAAATAATAATAATATGTCTCCGAAAATATTTTTGTTTGGGAATTTTTATATTGAGCCAATTTTGTTTCTAGTTGAGTTCAACGCATGCCTAGTTACACTTTTTATAAAGTTATAATATTCATATATTTAAATTTCGTTAGAGAAATGAATACAAGTGGTAAAACTAAAGAAAAAAATTAGGATTTCTCCCTAGCTTTTCTGGTCGCTAAGGAATTTATTACTTCCCCCTGAATTATTTATTTACTGACTTTCTCCCTAGCTTTTCTGGTCGCTAAGGAATTTATTATTTCTTTACTGACGCTGCTCGTAGCAAGTGGCCTTTATACTATAAATCAAAGATGGTGCTCGAAGCAACTTGTTACTTTTCTTGATTTTGCCAGTTGTTTCAATTAATTGGAAAATTGCTTTCTGTATATTATCTTTGCACGATGCGAGATTACTCCATTATGACCAATCTTTATAGCAAAATATTATGCAATATGTCTAGAGATTTATATTCATAATCAGGATAATCCCGTAACTTGTTACAAACCATTTCTAAAGTTGGATCCTTGTTTTATTCGTAAAAATTATATACAACTCGGCGTATATTGGCATTATCATCATTCTTAAGATTCTGATTATCTCTTTTTCGTGTTACGGAATCGTGAATAACATTTCATGTTCTAACAACAGTAAAAATTGTAGTACAAGCAAGTTTAGTCAGCTCATAAATAGCTTTTAAAATTTCCTTTTGTGAGGCCTCATACATTTCACTATTCAAGCAAGTGTAAATATTTAAAATAAGTCTTTGGGTTTGAAAATTCTGAGCCTTCAACAGTGTTGCCCGTTTCATTATCAGAAACATCAAAATAAGGTCTCCACATAGCCATCTTGATTAAATAATAACAAGAAAATTATTTATAAAAACAAGACACTAATGCAAGCTACTCATAGAATTCGCAAGAACACAGAATAAACTGATTTTATAAATCCTAACTTAAGCCCCCAAGCCGTACCACTGACAATTCACTCGAAATTCAAACTCAAGTGTTCAAAGTGGACCAGACATTTTTTGACCTTCATATTTGGCTTATGTGTTCACGCAATAGTATTTGTTCGACTAGATACAGCAGACCAACTTTAATTTTATATGGAAGGTTTTATATGATATTAACTGGTAAAAATTTATCAAATTTCTTAACTTTTAGTATTGTCCAGGTCAACTTCTGATGAGAGTAAAGTAACATTCTTTATTTTTTCATTCCGGAATTTTATATTAATATTAAAGTTGCTGACAATCGGAGTAAAATAAAATCAGATAATCTAATAATACAGGATATATTTTATTATATTTAAAATATATAATTTAATTTATACAATTTTATTAAAATGTTATTACCCACATAAGTTAAAAATAGTCACAAACTACCCACACACTGATAACCTGGATGAAAATTAATCCTGGCTACGAGCATTTGTAATACAATTTCATACGAAATACAAAGCTCTGCATCAGAGGATAATAATTTTTTAAATACTGGAAACGTGTGCATGAAACAAAATTAATCTTGTTTATAGGAGCACCCGTACGTATACTGCAGCATATAGAACGTTAACAGAGCTAGAACTTGAATTTAGATATTTTAAAATTATAATTTATCACTACGTAAAGGGTTTTAATTATTTCTGTGAATGTTAAATATTAAAAAATAAAACGTATTATTTTTTAATGACGTGATCTGGAAATAAATGATTGACGAGTTGAGAGAAGTTTGAGCTACGTTTTAATAAAGGTTTTTACTTGCGACGAATTTTTTTGTTTTTAATTATGATGGGAATATAAAGTAAAGTAATTAAAACCAGGAATACATTATAATAAGAAAATAAATAACAAATTATCGAATACCAACAAAATGAAAATAATGTTTTAAATAACAACTTTCCTCATTTCTGCTATTTTAACAACCGAAAAAAAAATAACATCACAATAAAACAAAAGATTCCTCGTTCCTAATTCCATTTTGCACATTTCATTTAATAATCATAATTTACAAACCCAATGTACATTTTTCAATAATACAAAGCTTGGAAAGAACCGGTAGTGTTAAGCGGTTCGGGTTCGGTACCTAAAATAATTTTGAATGAAAATATGGGGTCGGTTATGGTTCGGGTCCAGAAAAGAATTTCTGGTTACGGTTCTAAAAGGTTCGGTCCAGGTCCCTGATGTCAAGTCACCAATGTATTTAGTACGTTAAAATAAAAAAAAGACTAAGTATGTTCAAGAATTCCAAGAGCGGGAGTCAGGTTGGTCTTTATATAAAATAATACAATGAAAATAAATAACTCTACTATTACTAAATTTTTTACATTTCTAATAAATATTGATTAATTTTGTTTTTTCTGTTCAATTCTTGCTGCTTTAAATGACTTACTTAAATAAAATAATCCTGCAAGATTTTGTTCTTACCTTAATTTTTTAATTAAATTAAAGGATGTTTTGAAAGTTTAATTTATGTATTTATTTATTTAAATTAAAAAATAAAAACAATTTTTAATGTTATTGCCCGAAATTATCCAAACAATTATTTATATTCACCATTAAATCAATATATTCGTTTATTTTTATTTTTATAAACAATGAAAATTAGGGTGAAAAATTATGATGTATGATTTGGCCTATTTGAGTACATTTTGTTTTCTTTTTTTTATTTGTAAAACGCGTTAAAAGATTATTTTTTTTTATTTTAGTTCTACCTTGGACCACTAATTTTCCAAGTCCGTGAAGATCCTGTTGAAGGTCAGTATTTGTCGGGTACAAAAATTCCAGAATAATTAAAATACTTTTTATTTTATATTTTATATTTATTTCATACAAAATAATTAGAAATCAAAATGTATATATAAAGAATTTTAAATAAAAATCCAATATGTCTGACATTAGGTTTGACCGGAAATGACATGAAAATCGGATCTCCGGTCTATTTTGACATATTTGGATTATGCTTTAAATACGTACAGATCGACTGTCAAATGTCACTTAAAGTCGCCATTTTTATTAAATTTTTATTTTTGTTATTCATCCTAGGTGGTCATGGTTTGGTTTATAATCAAATAAAATGCTTAAAAAGTCTCAAGTTCGTCAATTATTTATATTTGTTTCTTTTGGTAAAGATCAAATTCAGCAAATACATTTTTTTAACTAAAGCCTAGTTTTTGTAAAAGAAACATAGATAAGCGATCCGGTAGTAAAAATCATTCAATCAATGGACGCAATTATTTTAATTTTTACTTTAAAATTTTTAATATTATTTTTAACTTTCCTATTACACTCTATGTAGTAGGTATATGCTCATTTTGATTTCCATTGCTGTAGATTTAACGTAGAAATTCTACTTTTTTGGATAAAGGCCAGTAATACATTTTAAATCATAGACCGATAGAGACGCCACAGTGTTAATTTTGTTAATTAAAGAATATATTCCGCAACCGTGATTTTGGTATGATTCAAAGAAATCTGGAAAACTCCATATGTTTTTACACTCGTTTACTTTTTACTCATTTTACTTTTTTTATACTCGTGACGGCATAATTTTTGAAACACAAAGCTAATTATTGAGTCTGCGTAAATAAATAAAAATACTCATATGCGTAATCGCATCTTGTCTACTTGTAAAATAAAATACTTCGACGTAGAGAATTATTTTTTTCAAAATAAAAAGGTTACAGTATTTAGAACTGTAGTATGCAAATCGACAACAAAAAATTGGAGTGAAATAATTTATTAAAAAATTGTTTAATCAAAAAATTTAAAATTATCAAAATTAAAACCGAAAAATCGATTTTTGTCTTTACTCTAGTGGTTTATGACTCGTTAAAAAAATTTAGAAAAAATTGCCTATTTTCCACGCTTCTGGATTCCCTCTCAAGGCCCTAAAGGAAATTATTAAATAAAAAGGTAAATAAACAAAAAAGCACAATTAATCACGCATATAAAATTCCACATTTATATGTTGTAGAAAATTGAATTTTTATATTTTTCGTCGTTTGGATGGTCCTGGTTTCTCGGGTTAATGTTTTTAAACATATTTTCAGTACCTATGTTTTTAAATAATTTTCAATATTTCTCAACTCTCTGTCTTTTTTCAAAGTGTTAAGACTTATTTTATGTATAGTCCAATGAGAGGTTTTTTCAATTTTTTGATTGGACAATTTTCAAATACATTTTCTTACTCGAATTTTTTGTTATATTATTCCGTATTTCATCTATATTGCAACGAAAGGTTTCCAATTAGCTGATTGGCCAATTTTTGCTCAAAAGGGTTGGTGGGGGCAAGGGACGGGGAAAGGACTCTGTCCGCCTGACTCAGCATGCGGTCATACCTGATATATTTGTAGGTATGAGTATGTTCTACGAGTTTGGTAATGAGTTGTTTTTCGATAAAAGTTATCAGAAAAGAGATTTAAGCGGAAATATGTCAATATCTGCATTTTTTTACTATTTCTTTCGATATCTCGAAAACGGTCAACGATAGGTGAAAATTTCATAGGTTCTTATTTGTAGCGCTTCAAAAAAGCAACAAAATATGATAATAAACTATATGCGTAAAATGGCGGAAAGCAGAGTTATTGCAAAAAAATCAAAATTTTGCTACAACATGTCCAAATTTCGTCGTGTCACCTCGACTTACTTTTCCAAATGTATATAATGACTGGACTATGAAGTTTTCACCTATCGTTGACAGTTTTCGAGATATCGAAAAAAATATTCAAAAAATATAGATATTGACACTTATTTCCGCTTATCTCTTTTCTGGTGATTCGCATCTAAAAACAACCTATTACCAAACTTGTAGAGTTTACTCATACCTACAATTTGGTTGTTTTATTGCTGCTTTTAGCGCTCCGTAAAGTTTGCAAGTCCGCGCAAAATGTCGATTTCGTAGCCAAGTATACACGGCCAGGTTGGACGCTCGGCGCGACGCTGTTAATAAATTTAGGACTCTTTTTCAACGCCTTGTGGCGGCACAAATATTTTTTCAAACGCAAAACTAATTATTTAATCTGCATAAATAAAGAAGAAACTTGTACAATAATAGTCTAAATATACGCAATAAAATAAAATAGTTCGGCGAAAGGAATTCATTTTTTTTTCAAAACAAACAAATTCAAGATTTTGAATTGTAGTGTACAACAAATTGGAGTACAAAAAATTGCCCAATCAAAAAATTGACAATTATCTATATTATAAAAGATTGTTTTTTTCTTACGTCAAAATCTGATATTTTGCTGATTTCAACCAATAGCAATGGGCGATTCTAACCAATCATTCGGTTTTATACTGATTAAACTACGTGGTCCTCGATAAAATATTGTTTACGTTGAACTGTCAAAAATTTTAAATTATAAATCAGCAAAATGTCAGATTTGGCGGTATTGGTAACATAAAAAATAATCAACTCGTTCTTCAAATTTTATCAGATAAGTTCTTATTTTCCATCATTAAAACTTGTTTATTTGAGGTAAATCATTCAAACAGACCGAACTTATATAAAATCACTCGTCCTAAGTGACTCGTGATTTTATCAATCGGTGTGTTTTCATATTTTTTCGCCAAATAAACTAGTTTTCGTGGAAAATATAAAAATATTGATAAAATTTGAAGGACTCTATAAAATAAATCTATAAGAATGTAAAAATCAGTTTTTTATACTTTAAGGGTTAATGATTTCTTAAAAATAAAATGGCCTCGTTTTCACGTTTCTGGATACATATTCCCCCTGAAAGCTATATAGGATATTATTAAAGGTAAATAAACGAAAGGGCAAAATTTTTAATTAAATGATAAAAAATAACGTTTTTTAATTTTTGTATTTTAGAAAATTTAAAAAATATCGATTTTTAATTTTCACAAATACCAAAGGAGTTAAATATTGAAATTTATAATTCTGTATGTGTGTGTAACATCTATATTGTAATAAAATACTGGTCAATTTAAATTTAAAATTACATACAAAGTTTTTAAATTTTTCTTCTGAATTATATATTTTTTATTTATAAATTTTTTTATCTCTTATCTCAGGTTTGGGTTCAAATCAGTTATTTTTTTTATTTATGGAATTAAATAAACAAATTATCACAATTTTTTTTATTATTAATATTTAACATTTATTGTTTATTTATACCAAAACATTACCATAAGATTGATTAAACTAAATTAATCATTCATTCAGACAGACAAACCTTAACAAAATAAATGAAATTATTTAAAAATAATTTACCCAAAATTACATTGAAAACAGTCTATTCAATAATGTTCATAATTTTCCATCCTTCGTCTTCCAAAGTCCACTATATGTCTCCTGTCTCTTCAAACTCCAATGTAAAATTTTTAATCGCAAACCATTTCCAAAATTACCTTTCTTCTCTTTTAAACAATTTTAAAATAAATTTTCTGATTTAATTTGGGTTCTTTGTATAAATATTTTTATATAAAGCCTTTTTAAAATCAAATTTTGTTCAAGCTGACATTAATATTAAATTTTTCAAAAATTGTCAAATTTAACGAAAAATATTTTATTACTATTTTGATTTTTTATTTTTTTATACCAGATGTATACGTTTTAATTTAAAATTCATTTTATTACAATATATTTCAAATCTAACTGCAGATTCTTATTAAGGAAGAAAAAGTATGCCACTAAAGTGTTTTTAGTTTTGATGTAGAACGAACCCTTAAGGAGAAAATGGCAGCCAAATTTAAAAATAGTGAAGGAATCACAACTAATAAACACCTATTGATTATTAAATATAAAAAAAACAAAAAAAAATCACTGACGTCAAAACAGGAGTTTCTGCGCTACATGCTAGATTAGCACTCCCAGGTGTTTATATTTTTCTTACTCATCCTACGCGGTTTTTTTTATTTTCAGTAAAAGAAAAAATATATCTATATTGGAAAATATCTAATCTGTGCTCCTATGCAGCCACTTTTTGAAAATTTAACTTGGTTTTTTTTTAAATCCAAAAAATGTCGATATTAGTCATTTTTCAAATTTTTTTTTCGAAAAACCAAGCCAAAATTTCAAAAAGTAGCTGCATAGGAGCACAGATTAGATCTTCTCCAATACACTAATATCTATTATTTATATTTGTGTTTTATTCCACCGGCATGCATTGGAAAATATTTATAATTTTTTTCAAATTTATTCCTTATTTTTTATTATTGTTTTTAAACCTTAAATTTAAATGACAATTGCAAACTATTTTGTATGTGGTAGAAAAATGAATAACTAGAATAAATGGTTTAATGTTATATAAAATGGTCCCAACTTATATATTTTGTGGATATAGTAATGAATAACGTAAACCCATTGGTTCAAGTTTCAAAAAAAAGACAAAAAATTATTTTACTCCGAATTGTCCTGGTACCGATGGTCCCGTCGCCGACTTCTCCTGGCGCCAATTTTTCCTGGCGCCGGCTTGTCCCGGCGCTGACTTATCCTAATGCCGACTTATCCTGCGCCTACTTTGAAGTGCCGACTTATCCGGCACCGACTTTTCCAGCGCCGACTTGTCCGTATCCGCGATAATTCTTCCCAACGACAATCCTTCCCCATGGCCATTCTTCCCGGAAAAATCTCTCTTATGTCAATTCTTGTCTGTAACAATTATTCCCGACGATAATCCTTTCCCACGACAATCTTGAATTGCCTGTAGAAGGATTCTTATGGGAATGAATTATCGTAGGGAAGGATTATCATTGGGACGAATTGTTGCTGAAAAAAATTGTTATGGTGAAGAATTGTCCGGGGAAAGATTGTCCTGGCAAAGGATTGTTATGGAGGAGATTAATTGCTGGGAAGCATTGTCATGGGAAAGAATTATCCGGAAGAATTGTCGCGGGAAAAGATTGTCTCTTTGGTTCAAGTTTCAAAAAAATCGTCAAAAAATTATATCACTCCGAATTACTCTGATACGACTGGTCCCATCGCCGATTTGTCCCGGTGCTAACTAGTTCCAGTGCCAACTAGTCCCGGCGCCAACTAGTCTTAGCGCCAACTAGTCCCGGCGCCGGCTTGTCGGGACGTATACTTATCCTACGCCGACTTGTCCGGTGCCGCCGACTTTTCAGCGACGACTTGTCCGCCTCCGCTATAATCCTTTCTATGATAATCCTTCCCCATGGTCATTCTTCCCGGAAAAATCTATTTTATGTCAATTCTTGTCTACAACAATTATTCCCCATGACAATCTTGAATTGCCTGGAGAAGGATTCTTGTAGGGATGAATTGTCGTAGGGAAGGATTATCGTTGGGACGAATTGTTGCTGAAAAGAATTATCATGATGAAATCCGAGGAAAGACTGTCCTGGCGAAGGATTGTTATTGGGGAGATTTCTCGCTGGGAAGAATTGTCATGGTAAATAATTACACGAAAGGTTTGTTGCGGGAAAGGTTTGTTTTCACAAAGGAGTGTTGTCAGGATGGATTGTCGTGTGAAAGGATTGTATCAAGGAATGCTTGTCATGGGGAAGGATTTTTGCGAGGAAGGATTTTTGTGAGGAAGGATTATCGTGAGAAAGGACTGTCAAGGAAGGATTGACTCAATAAAAATTTTGAGGGCAGGATTATAGGGTCACAATTAATACTTACTATTTGCTTACTGTGAGGAATTCTGGACTACTGAAGAAAAACCAAGTGTAAAAATCCGGTTTTGACTAACGGCTATCTTGAATGATAATCCACTGTTAGAATTCTGGAAAAATAGCAATATTATTAAATCCGATTTCTTAAAGAGTAGCTTAATGATAACTTGATTGTTGACTGAAACCAAAATCTAGATTCTATTTAAATTTTTGCTAAATTATTCTATTTTTTGATTTTTTTTTTATTGTTTATGTAGTTGGTATATTTACCCTGAATATTAAATGATTTATCCTGAATATATGTTGGTGGTAAAGTTTTCCCAGTTTTCATATACCTGTAGCAAAATAGCCATTCTTTCCCTGTATAAGCCTTATAAGAGGATGAAATATGGAGAAAATATTATTATTAGCACAGATTTACGATTTCAAATCGTGTCAAAACTTTTTCACTTGCACCAAAAGTCTCTATGATAATATAAATCTGTAGGAAGTTTTCTGTTATAAGAAAAAAAAATGCAATTTTAAGTAGTTTTTATGAGTTATGGTATAATATAAAAGTTTATTTGTCTTTTAAAATAATATAAAAATTTTCTGGAAATAAAATATACCTAAAGTGAAACATATGCATAGAGCAATTTCAAAAATGTGCAGCTTGTTGAAATCACTTTCAAGTAACTGATTTTATTCGAAATGAATTGAACGCGGTAATAAATGGAACGGCATTCTTCTATATTCAAATTGAACGGTCTCTTTCGAGCCATTTGCACAACTCTAATATAAACTGAATTTTATAAAGTGGATATGTTCGAGATTCTTCTCAAAGTATAAGCGCAGGAAAAATTTCGCCGAAGTGCATTAGGGCTCGGGGCATGCATAATTTGAATAAAAATAAATAATAAAATATAATTTGCATTTTATACGCGAAGCGTAACTAAATGAAATGAAATAAAATGAAATATTGAAGCCGTGTAATGTTTGTGACATATAAGGGTCGAGTGGATCTATTTAATTTGTGCGTCAAAAAATATTTAAGCTTAAAATATATTCGAGGATTTAAAATTGTATAATATAAAATTGGTTGTTGCTAACGAAATTAATTTTATAAATCTAAAGGTAATTTCAATTTATTTTTTCCATCCAACTTTCCGAATACTCCCACTAAAGTTAGTTTAAAAAAATTTCAAAAATACATTTTTTATAATTTTAGCTATAACTTCTACAAGTTTTATTTTAAAATTATGAAATATTTTATACATTATGTACTTTTTGATCCCTTTCGAATGTATAATTTATTTTTTTAATTTTTTTTACCATTTTCGATAAAACAAAAGGACAAAAGAAAATTAAAAAAAGTTATTTATTTTGGTTATATTAATTAAAATTTTAAATTTGAATAAACTAAAATAAATTCTTAATTTAGAGTTTTATATTACCTTTTGAATATTACAAATTATATTTTAATATCTTTAATATTTTTAAAGTTATTGAATTTCTTTTTAAATTTAAATTAAATTTCAAAATTTTTTTTCCATTTTATAACGAATTCTACAATTTTTTGAATAATATTTGGAAAAAAATCACTATGATAGAATTCTTTACTACAAATTTAATGGTGTTTTTTTCAAATTTTTAATATTAATATTAACCTTAAAATAATTAAAACCTTTTTTGAATAATTTTAAAATCAATAAATAATTAATATCTTATTTAATTTTATTCAAATGTGGTAAAAGACCTTTTTTTAAGTTTTTTGGATCAAAAGTTAGTTTAAGAAAATAAAAAAAAATAAATTTTTGTGTCAAAAATTCCCGGGTCTGAATTGTTTTAACTTTTTACATTTTTGACTATAAGTTTTACAAATATTATTTTAAAATTATGAAATAATTTACACATATAGTACTTTCGGATATACTATTGACTTTTTTCATCTCTTTTATACTTTTTAATACAACAAAATTACAAAAAATTTAAAAAAATTCTTTATTTTGGCCATAATAATTACAATTCTAAATTTAGAAAAACTGAAATACAAAACGTATTAAAATTTCTGATCCATTTTTTAAAAAATTCCATTATTTTTTTAATAAAATTTTGAAAAAATCGCAATTATAAAGTTTTTTATTACAAATTTAACTTTATTTTGTTTAAATTTTTAATACTAAAATTTATCTAAAAAAAATTAATTCAATAAGATAAAAATCTATACATATTTCTTTCACGCCAATAGAAAAAACAGTAATCATAAAATGTGTAGAAAATTTTATATTCTATAAATTTGATATCCTGTAATTTTTCATAAAAATGCATAATTTTGGCAATTTAAAATAAAATATGAAAAAATCGGCTGTGTCACCCCAGAACTTTCCCGGCTCGACCGTAGAGAATAGGATTATTTTAATTACAAAATACTGAGCATTATATTAATTTGTAGAACACATTAAAAATAGCGAGTCGGGAAAAATTTTCATAAAATTGTTGTAGGGAATTTTATACTTTACAACTTTGCACTGAAATATTTTGCACTAAAGTGCATAATTTACCTCCAATTTTAAAAAAATGGAAAATTATAAATGTGTATTTTTGCCATCTAGCGGCGAAACTATGAGGAATTCGATAAAAAGTTGAGCATAAAAGTTAAAGAAAATTTGATGCTTTACAACTTTGAACCACAAAATTTTGCACTAAAATGCATTGTTTGACCCCAAAATCAAGAAAAATTAGAGAAAACCTACATGCACATTTTTTACGCGCCGTCTAGTGGCGCAACTATTGGAAATTCTAGAAAAAGGTTTAAACAAAAGTTGTAGGGAATTTTATGCCCTAAAACTTTGCACTATAATATTTTGCACTAAAGTATATTAATTGTCCTCAAAATCAAGAAAAACTAGAGAAAACATACATGCACATTTTTTACGCGCCCTCTAGTGGCGCAACTATTAGAAATTCCGGAAAAAGCTTAAGACAAAAGTTGTAGGGAATTTTATTCTCTAAAACATTGTACTATAACATTTTGCACTAAAGTCTATTGTTTGTCCACAAAATCAAGAAAAACTAGAGAAAACCTACATGCACATTTTTTACGCGCCCTCTAGTGGCGCAACTATTGGAAATTCTGGAAAAATTTAAAACAAAAGTTGTAGGGAATTTTATGCTATAAAACTTTGTACTATAACATTTTGCACTAAAGTGTATGGTTTGTCCTTAAAATTTAAAAAAAGTAAAAATTTGTTACATGTACATTTAATCAATGTCGGTCTTGAGGACCTTCTACTGTACCAATTTAAACCAAAATCAAATGGTCGCATTCTAGGCACACACCGACCCTCCATACCAAATTTCAGCTTGATTGGTCAAACGGTTCGGCAGTTATCGTGGAAGATTACACACAGACACGCAGACACACAGACACACAGACACACAGACAGACCATGCGCTGGAAATGGTTTTAATCTTCTTGGGGGACCTCAAAATGGATATTTCCATCGATATCTCAATTTTTTTTTTGCTCGTTCACCTTACTTTCCCTTTGATGGGTCCGGGAAAGTAAAAAATTAACTGTTTGATAAATCTGGCAACAATGGCAAAAGATTTTGAAAATTTAAATCATCCGAAATTAATCTATAATATTTATAAAATATATGTGTAAAATTTTATTGCCATGTTGAATAGTAATGACGTCATCAATTATAGCAACTGTCACTTCGTCAAAAGGGGGTGTAATAATATATATTTTGTGAAAAAAGTACAGGGGATTTTTGAAACTATGCATTCTGTCAAAGTACCACTGATGATTCCTATAAGGATGAAACATGTATGGTAATGGTTGGAGTGTATAGTTCCAAAAAATTGCCCTGTTTTTGATTAATTGCATGGTGCCCGCTCCCCTCCCATTTTAATAATATGACGGCGGATGGGTTCCATCTATCGGCACCAAGTTGTGCTTGGTCAGTCGCTTTTATAGAGGCTTTTATCCCATACTCTGTCCAACAGTTCTTTTTAAATGATAGATTTGAAGTTGACTAGTAATTTTGTGTTAAAATATATAGGGTGGCTAATCTGTTTGGACTACCCTTATGTCCTTATAGACGAATTGCAGTTGGCTGGATGACCTAAAGTCCATGCCATACCAAAAAAAAAAATCTGTTTGGATGTGTCTGCTGGGTCAGTATTTTGGTGTCTTTAAAAAAATGTAATATTTCGACAACTAAAATCAATATTTTACAAAATAGTTTCATAATGTTGGTTACAATTTTTTTTTTATTGTACATAATTTCGTCGAAACGTTATTAACTAAAACATTTTTTTAAAGTAATTATATATTTTATACGAAGAAAAATCTCTATATAAAAGTAAATAAAAAATTCTCTCCATGCAATTAATCACATTTTATATTTTTTCAGATTATACAGCCAACCGACCAACATCTATCACAAAAGGGAATCATGCACTTCGGAAATAACGACTACAACCATAGTGACCGTTAACGGGGGTGGCAAAGGACCTACAAATGGAACCCCCAAAGCTAGGAGTCCTTTTTTATATCCACCGAGGCCCAGTTACGGGGGGAACGTTTGAAGTTCGATCAAGATTAACAGTGTTTTATTTAAATTGACTACTTTAATGTTGTTTTTGTGCTCAATGTGTAAAAATTAAGTTAGATTTTTTTATGATGAAAATTTTTAGGAAAATGTATATAATAGATATAACTGGCGTTTAAAATTTATGCCATAACAACATTAATCGATGTTATCCTGGATATACAAAGTAAACGAGAAAATGCATTTATGAATATTTATGAGAGAATATTGTTTTGCATTTAGTATGGTCAAGGATTAAATTATAGATAATTTCATGAATTTTTAATATAATCAATATATTGGATTATGTAATGGAATCGACGGATTGGGTTATATCAGCAGCGATTATTTATCGATAATGATTAGATAATTATTTTTAGTATAATTAATAGTGAATAATAAGTTTAAATACCATGAAAAAAAATGTGCTTGTTCATCATCAGCTTTAGTATTGGAGTCTTTGTTTTATTGCCGTTTAGTCATCCGTCCGACCATCAGCCAAGACATTCCTGATGTTGAGTTGAGCTATAAAAATTAAAATGATAAAAAATATAAAGCAGAAAAAAAACGCCCAGATTTGGATTTGGTTGGTTATTATTCGGAATATACTATAATAATTTTCATCATAATCCACTAAACAATAGTTATTTTCCTAACAAGTGCGGAAAGTTATACTTTTCCGCACGCAATTATATGGGGAAAAGATAGTTTACGCAAGTGTTAGGAACAATATTTTTTCTACAAGCGCCTAGAATTAAAAAAAAAATTTAGCAAAAATATTTTTTTGTCATCAAACCAAAAATTTTCTTAGTGCTTCTTAATAAATAAAACATTAGGCTGAAAGTAATCATAGTAACCAAGAAAGAATTAATTTTTTAATCATTTTAGCATTTATAAAATCAGTGCGAAAAGTAACTTTTCCGCACTAGTGCGGAAAAGAACAACTTTCCGCACTCAAATACGTGCGGAAAAGTATACTTTTCCGCACGCTTGTAGAAAATAGTTATTTTCCTAAGAAGTGCGGAAAGTTATACTTTTCCGCACGCAATTGCATTTGCCCGAACGACGCGAAGCGGAGTTCGGGCATGCAATTAAGTGGGGAAAAGATACTTTACGCAAGTGTTAGGAACAATACTTTTTCTACAAGCGCCTAGAATTAAAAAATTAATTTTAGCAAAAAGTATTTTTTCTACAAGCGCCTAGAATTAAAAAAAAATTTTAGCAAAAAATATTTTTTCTACAAGCGTGCGGAAAGTTACAACTTTCCGCACTAGTGCGGAAAAGTACAACTTTCCGCACGCTTGTAGAAAAAATTATTTTTGTAACGCCGAAATAAATTTTAAAACGCTACTTAATATTTTATCCTATTTAACATTTTTCTAAAAATTTAAATATTTTTAAAAAAATTTGTACATAAATGTATGTTATAAAACTATAAAAATTGTGTTTTATTTTTGTAATATGTAATTATTTTTGTTAAAATATATTTTTAAATAATTCAAAAAAACAGACTGATTTTTTAGTTATAAAATATAGGTTTATTTTTTTAGCATTATAAATTAATTATACATGGTGATTCTAACATAATTTGATAAGTTTATTATTTTTAATATAATCAATCATTGTTATCACTTTATGGATTCACCCTGTATATAGTCAAAATCACTGATATTATTAACTAAATAAATATTAATATTGCATATTATTTTTCAAATCTGATAAAGTTTGTATATACAGTGTGTCCCAAAATTATGTCCACAAATAGGAAAAATGTTTATCCTGCAATTATTAAAAAAAAATATTACATCAGGCAGAAACAAATAATTAAAAAATTGTAAAATATTAAGTAAGTATTGAATTTTTTACTTAAAACATTTTTATTAATGCAGGATAATTTTTTTATAATTTGTGTGAAATAAATTATTCTTAATGTAATTTTTAAAAATGTGATAGATGTAATTTAAAAAACCAAAATTAAAAGTTGTTGTTCTTATTAATTTTGGTCGAATTTCTTTAACCTTTAAAAATTTCCAAATTTTTTTATTTAAAAAATTCTAAATTTTTTTATCGGCCAAAATTTTTCTATCGAAACTATAAATATTGAATGGAAATATTTTAAAATAATTGTAACATATATCTATTAATCTGTTGTCTATTTCCGTTAATAATAATTTTTTAATAAAAAATTATATTTAAAAGTTTTGTTTTTATATGAAAATCCTTTTATAAAGAATGTATAGGGTGATTCTTAAAATTTTTATATTATTAAAAAGTCAATAACTTAAATTTGCACATACTGTAGTTTGATTTGTCTATTCGTTATTAAAGTTGTTAAATTAATAAACTTTATTAAATTAAAAACATATATGGTGATTCAAAATAAATTTGTTATTTTCGCTACTTATAATTAAAAAAAAATATATTAATATCTACAATTAAAAAATTCGAGACAATTTTTTATTAAATTTAGTAAAATGTTTTTAAATGATAATTTTTTATTCTTGTTCAGCGTATATTAAACACTATTTCATTTACTATATAAATACAAATTTTAATTCCATAATATTTTTTCATTCAAAAGTTATAATATTTTAAAATATGTACATGTAGCGCTTTCACCATTTTTTTAAAATTGTAAACTAATAATTTAATTTTCATCCCTCTTATATAGCAAGGTAAATGTTTTTAATTAAAATTAATATATTTTTTTAACTTTCTTGCCATAAATACTCTTGTCATAAAAGCTTAAAAATTTCATCATATTTAAACGCTTTAATGTACCGATATGAAATTTTGACATAAAACAGGTAAAATCGGAAAATGAAAACTTGCTGTTTTCCGAATTTTTCCAACATGCTACAGGTCGTAGATTTTAAGAAAACCCTACCAAAGTTAAAGCATATTGAGATAGGTATTAATAATCGGAATTATAGGGATTATTCTTATGGGTTTTCCGGGTTTTTCTTTTCGGAAAAGACATTTAAAAATCAATATGTATGAAATCGTAAAAACTTTTTTTTAACAAAAAACAAAAAACTATAGTATTGTTTAAGATATTTCTTAGAAGTTTGTTGAAAAAGTTGAGAAGAAAAAGATCTAAAGTTCTTATTCGATTTTTTTCCAATTTTGACAGAATCCCAAATTATATACGAAATTATATAATTATAATATTATATATTATATATTGTAATGAAACAGATTTTATGAGTTTTGTTTAAATTTTATAAACATAGTTTATTGTTAAAAAAAGTTTGAATTTAAAGAATTTATTGATAGTAATTATATAAGTTATTCTAAATCAAAAATTGTGAATATGAAGAGTCTTATTTAATTTTTTTTGCATATCATTATTATTATGAAAATAAAAAAAATTGTGGAAATGATTTTAAAAGAAAATTTAAGTAATTGTAATGGGAAAGATTTGAAAAAATTTTATTATTAATCAAGTAAGAAAAATTTTTATTAAAAAAAAAACTGATGAAAAGAAATAATAAACTAAGGGAAAATGTTATTAAAATTGATAAAAAAAAAATTGTATATGAAATGGATTTGTATTTTAAAACATTTATAGTTTGATTTATAAAAATAAATATAAAAAAAAACGTAAAGGTACAATTTTTTTCAAAGATGTCTGGTTAGGATCGTGGAGAGAGTCTGGATGGAAGAAATCTGGTGGATCAGAGGAGATTTGGATTAAGAAGATAGTATAACGGTTAAAAAAAGAGAAATCAATTTGTGTCGGAGTCATTGAAGAGGGAGAAATCGAATTGTGTCGGAATCATTGAGGAAAAGAAAGTGGACGACGGGATATATAAAATTTATTTATTTGGTTTAAATTTTTTTTTGTAATGTTTATTATTATTTTTTTAACTTTTGGTAGAGCCCACCCCAGAAATGAGAATTTCTTTTTAAATTAGTTAATCATAACAATATATATTGAAAATTATCGAAAAAATGCAAAAATTTAGAAAAAAAATTGCAAAAATAAAATGTTAAGTTTAAATTATTTTCATTTTTTATTTATATCTATAATCACAATTTTAATAATATTGGTTACTAATTTTCATTTCTCTATTAGCAGGAATTGTTTTCAATTTTTAAAAAAATGGTGGGAGCACCACTTCATATTTTGAAAATTATTTATAACTATTGAATGAACAGATCAAAATTAATAAATTTTTTTATTTAAATAATACACGAGATAGTGTCCAGTATATGCAGAATAATTATACAACTTTATTATTGGAAAATGGAAAAATTTGGAAAAAATATTTTTGCTATTAAGAAACAGATAGCAACTATAAATTCTAATTATTATTTGTTATAAAATCTCTAATAGGAAATGTTATACAGTTCTATAGTAAACTATTTTTAAAATTTTTATTTATTCCTATTATTAGCAAAGGAATTACACATTAAAAATTATGAATTTTAAAAAAATGGTGGGAGCACCACTATTGAATGGACAAATCAAAATTAATAAAATTTTTTATCTAAATATCAGATGAGATAATGTCCAGCAAATGCATAACAATTATAAAAATTTATTATTGCAAAATGGAAAAATTCAGAAAAACAATTTTACAAGATAGCAACTCTAAATTTTAATTATTATTGGTTATTATATCTACAATAAAAAACTCAATATAATTCTATAGTAAACTATTTTTAAAATTTTTATTTATTCCTATTATTAGCAAAGGAATTACACATTAAAAATTATGAATTTTAAAAAAATGGTGGGAGCACTACTTCATATTTTGAAAATTATTTATAACTATTGAATGAACAAATCAAAACTAATAAAATGTTCTCTTTATATAGCAGACGAAATAGTGTCTATGTTTAAATATGCAGAACATTATACAAATTTATTATTGAAAAATAGAAAAATTTAGAAAAAAATATTTTTGCAAGTAAGAAGCAGATAGAGTTTGTTATTATATCTAAAACAGAAAAGATAATATAATTCTTTGGTAAACTATTTTTAAAATTTTTATTAGCAAAGTAATTACACATTAAAAGTTTTGAATTTTTAAAAAAATGGTGGATGCACCACTTCATAATTTGAAAATTATTTATAACTATTAAATGAACAAATAAAAATTAATAAAATTTTCTATTTAAATATTACACTAGTTAGTGTACAGTATATGCAGAACAATTATACATATTTATTATTGCAAAATGGAAAAATTTAGGAAAAAATATTTTTGCAAGTAAGAAACAGATAGCAACTATAAATTCTAATTATTATTTGTTATTATATCTACAATAGAAAAGGAAATTCAATTCTTTAGTAAACTATTTTTTAACATTTATTTATCCCTATAATTAGCAAAGTAATAACACATTAAAAGTTTTGAATTTTCAAAAAATGGTGGGAGCACCACTTCATATTTTGAAAATTATTTATAACTATTGAATGAACAAATCAAAATTAGCAAAATTTTTTATTTACATAGCAGACTAGATAGTGCCTAGTATATGCAGAAAAATTATACAAATTTATTATTGGAAAATTAAAAAATTTAGAAAAAAATATTTTTGCTATTAAAAAACAGATAGCAATTCTAAATTTTAATTATTAGAGTAGTTATAATAATTCTATAGTGAACTATTTTTAAAATATTTATTAATCAATATAATTAGCAAAGTAATTACATATTAAGTTTTTAATTTTTAAAAAAATGGTGGGAGAGCTGCATGCATAATTGCATAATTTTTACATTACAAAATATTAAGGGATAAAATTTTATAGTAAACAAGATAAGATATACTATATGTAGAATAAGAATATAAATAATACTTTTGGAATAAAATACGCCACCTGCATTGTAACAGACGAACCACAGAATAAAAGTCGAAGAAACCAGAAATCCCTTATAACAAAAAATCAATATTCCTGTAAAATAAAAGCAATATATTGTAGGTATTCTAATTACGCTTTCTGTCCTTTTAAATTTACTATGAAAATAGAGATGGCGTCTAATTACATTTATTAAATTTTTTATTATAAAAAATTAGAATGGAAAAACCCAAAAAACACGAAATAAAATAAAATAAAATGGAAAAATCAAAAAACAGACAAAAATATTTAAAAGTAATGAATACTTTATTATAAAATTAACCAATATTCCTAATAAACGAATCTATTCTCTTATCCCTTGTTTAATACAAAAATTTTATTACTACAAGAACGCCATCTACATAGTTATAGATGCAACATAAAATAAAAAGTAGAGAAATTGTAACTTGCCTTATAAAAAAAATAATTTAGTGGAAGCATTGTATATAGACTAGAAGTCTATATACAATGGTGGAAGGCTTTAAATAAATGTCCCTGACACTTTAAATTTACTATAACAATGTAGATGGCAAACAAATTCAATTATCATATTTTTTGTTGAAGAAAATGAAAATTTATCGATATTCCTCCTAATTTAAGTCAGTAAAAAAATTGAAAAAATTAAAAAAACTGAAAGAATTGGTAGAAGTTTGCACTCTTACCATTTTTTTTGGCTTTCTCTGAAACCTCTCTAATAAAAGATTTTTTTTTTCTAATTTAAAAGAAAATTTGAGTAAAAATAAAGACAGGCAAATATACTTTTTTCGTGCCATCTTTCTACATTTTTTAATGCAACTTTTTTGTCGAATTTTTTTCATTTTTTAATTATCTAGTTATGAATTAAAATATTTTACTAGTAGAGCTTGAGAAGAATTGATTTCTTTCTTGCAATCTTTGCATAATAATACATTTTGAAAAAATCTCTTAATTATAATTTACAGGTAATTAATTATATACAACATAAATCAACATGGCTAGTGATAATTAAATTCTCCCATCCACTGTTTAATATAGAAATTGTATTTATAGAAAAACGCCATCTGTATCATAGAAGATGAACCACTGAATATAAGGCGAAGAAACTAAAAAACATAAAATCGATATATCTATTATAAAACAAAAATCATTATATTTACTATTACAATATAGATGGCGACTAAATTCATTTATTATATAATGGTATTATAATTTTTAATTTTAATTGTTGGGTTCCAGACTTACCTGTTGATTGTCAATTAAATATTGTTCAGTAAAATATTAATAAATTTAATATGTATTAACTACAAAAATTATATTATGTTCTGCATTTTAATATTATGTATCAACTAAGTGTGATTGATTTTTATTATTATTAAGTAGCCAACGTTAGTAATATTTTTATAGGTTATGAGTTAAACAAAATTATTTTATGCAGCAAATGTGGATATGTGTAGAAAAAAAATATTTTTGAATCGAAGGACCAAAATTCCACAATTTGCAATATCCATTTTGAGGTCCCCCAAGTATGTCGAAACTATTTCCAGAGTAATGTTTTCTTGTATATCTGTGGATCTATGTGTCTGTATGTCTGTGTGTCTGTGTGTAATCTTGTAATCTTCCACGATTTCTGCCGAATCGGTTAACCAATTAAATTGGTACAGTAGAAGGTTCTCAAGACAGACATTGATTTAGTGTAAGATTTTTTTTAAATTTTAGGGACAAACAGTACACTTTAGTTCAAAATGTTGTAGTGCAAAGTTTTAGAGAATAAAATTTCCTACAATTTTTGTATTAAAATTTTTCCAGAATTTCCAATAGTTGCGCCACTAGAGGGCGCTCTAAAAATGAGCATGTAGATTGCCCGTTGTTTTTCCAAATTTTGGGGACAATCAATGCAAAATTTTCTGGTGCAAAGATGTAGAGCACCAAATGTCCTTTAACTTTCATGTTTACACATTTAGGTTTTTTGCTTTTTTTATTTTGAAGACAAAAACTGGGCTAGTGCAAATATTCTGGTACAAAGTTGTAGAGCATAAAATTCCATACAACTTTTGTATCAAACTTTTTCCCGAATTCCCAATAGTTTTCAGCCATAATTTTAGGATATCCTAATTGTAGCAGTGTACTATCTAATATACGCATGCGCCCGCTTTGGTCATTGTCAATATTGAAATATCAATTCGGTAGATTGGATTGCTATTTAAAATTTGTTCCTTAAATTAATGTAGTGCTTAGTATTTTGTAATTAAAATAATTATATTCTCTACAGCTGGACCGGAAAAGCTCTGACACAGCTGATTTTTTTCTTCTCGCCTTGTTTATTTTGAAATCCAAATTTACTTATATTTCTACTCTGTTATCAGCAAATACCATTTCCACTAGACCCCATTTCGTTTTCTGTTCAATTTTTATTATATTAATTAATTATCTGTCTTTATATTAAATGACATATGACATTAGACACAAAAATTTTTAAAAAAAATTATAATAAGTAAAATAAAATTTTAGTAAAGCCTGACGGTTGATTTAGTACAAAATTATCAGTAAAAACAATAATGACAAGTTAAATTTAAAAGTTAAAATGATGAACTTAGAAATAATAAATAAAGTGGCGGCAAAGAAAAAAGAAATTTAAATAGTTATAAAACAAAGCTAGAAAGAAGAAGCTAAATAAAAAGAAGATAAATGACATTTAGAAAACTAGGTTAGAGACTGAAAAATGAAGTTGTTTACTAAAGAAGAGTTAGTAAAAATTTTTTCACGAAAAATTACCCACTAGAACATTCGGAGAGGACAATAAGAATTAGTAGAAAAAGAGAACAAAACAGGGGAGACAGGAGCTAAAAAGAGTGAAAAACTATAGATTATATCTCTGAAAAGATCAAGTAAAAACAAAAAAAAATATTTTTATAAACCATTCCTTAATTCAACGATAACTTTCTATTTTGATTCATTAAGATTCAGTAACGAGTCATAATTTTTTTTTGATCCTCCATACTTATCCTCACTTAAGCAATCTGTAGTTCGTCGAAATGGAATTTATAAATATTTTCACTTAAAACTAAAAGTAAGTTTTAAGATTTAAAAAAAAAAACATCCATCATCAATTTGTAGTAAAAAAAAAATCAAGTTTCGGTGTTTTCAAATAACTTTTAATGCCAGATAAATAAAAAATAACAAGTTTTTCTTTTTCAAAAGAATGCTATCGTAAAGGAAAAATATAGCTTTACCTAGAGGAACGGGGAACATAAATCTATCGTACACGTCTGTATTAGTTGAGCGCTGATATAGGACTCCCTATCTGTTCCTTTTATGAAGGGTAACAAATACCCTAGTTCTTATTGGAAAACTTTTTACCACAATTCACGCAAACAAAATTTTCCGATCGGACTGATATATATCTCGTTACCAGGGACGGGTTGGATTGACTGGGGCAGCTACTAACCGTGAAATGTGAACTACATTGATTTATATTTTGATTTATTTTCATTATTTTTATTAGTTACAATTATAAATTTATTTCTCGCTGATAAATTGACTCTTACGTAAAATGTGTCATTTGATGATTACAGTTTTGTCAGTTTGACAGTGATAAAAAAGGTGCATCCATTTTTATCGCGATAAAAATGCATGTTCCTCATAATCAAACTATATCTAGTCGCTGTGAATCGCGTCGGCACTTCACCTTAACCTTAGTTCTGTCAGTTAAAATTATTTGTTTGGTTGATATTGAAATATGGAAGATGAATAATAAAATAATAAAAATTATTAAAAAATAGTAATAATGAAATAATTTAATTGTATCAATATAGATAATTATTGTTGTTGTTCATTCTATATTCTGTCGTTAATTTATCTTACCAAAAAACACTCAAGCTTTTTTTTAAGGATAAATTTCTTTTAAACTCAAAATTTTTCCATCAGTAATTTTCGTCAAAAAACTAACATTTGGCAAAATCGCTCGACCTCCGATCTCGCGATTTTTCCATGTCAGTTTTTCTCGTAAAATTTTTCGTTACAAAGAGAAATTTATCCGATAAAAAAAAGCTCTTGTGTTTTTACTGTTGATAAAACTATTTAAATTCATTTACTATGAAAAGTCGAAATTTGTATATAAGTCCACAGGAAATTTGGCCTTGAAAGATTTGTTCCAATTTTAAAGGAGTAGGATTTTAATTTCTAAATGAAAAAGAAGCGGAATGTAATCTGCTTGTTGTTATCACAAATAAATTTCAAGTTATCATTAAAAAAATAGATTCCAGTGGCTCAATAAAATTCTTTTTGAAAGTAATTTTAAAGCTAAGAAAAAATGGTATTTAACTGCAAGAAAAATACTTTTTAACCACAAAAAACTACTTTTTAGTCAGTATAATTTTACTATATAATCACTAAAATTAATAAAAAGTTATTTGTTTTTTAAAAACTAAAAAGTAGGTTTTTAAGGATTAAAAAATAATTCCACAAAAGTGAATTCACTAACAGTAAGAAAGTATTTTGACTGTAGCCTATTTCAATAGAGTTTTTTTTTAAGGGATAATACATTTTTTTCCACGAAAGCAAAAAATGTCCCCCGGTGAAGCGAAAAATAATAGTTAAAAAAATTATACTCATGTGTAACAAATAAAAAAAGCCGTCCCGAAAAAAAATTTTACGTTATTGAAGTTCAAACCGCACCCACCCAATTTTTATTTTTCTACTGATAATTGTTTTTGTAAGTTTGGTTTTCGTAGGTTCAGATTGAATTTAAAACAAAAATTTTTTGCAAACATCGATCAAAAAAATATTTGAAATTTACCTAGTTTTGTTCATTTTTTATATATTTTATGTACGTGGGCAATAGTAGTGCCAAGTAGTCTCATAACAAAAAAGAAAGAGAAATAAGGAATATCAAAGGACAAAGAAAAGAAAAAGAAGAACTAGTTAACAAAATCATATCCATAGCAAAAATGCAGTAATAAATAATAATTATAATATTATTCTATTAGTCATCGGAAGGTGAATTTTTCAAAAAAAAAATTAATTAAAAAAAACCAGAGGCGCCCAAAAAAAAGTATGTTGAGTTAGAGAAGTTGAAAACGTACCGAATAATTTTTTTTGGGGAAGAGAATTTAATTTTTTATTAAAAAATCTTAGGGAGTGCCAGAAGAAGTTTTGATTTCGTGGTTTCGGCTTAAATTTTTCATTCGATGCATATTTTTCTACAAATCATCAAACTTAAGATTCGTCCAGAATTTTTCAAAAATAAGAAAAACCAGAGACGTGCCAAAAAAATTATTTTGCGTTAGCAAAGTTAATTTTTATTTAGAAAAACTTATACAGAAACATACCGAATAATTTTTTTTTTGGGTAGGGAAATTGATTTTCTCTGATAAACTCTACTCACAAGTAGTTTGGATTTCGTCGTTTCGGATCAATTTTTTTTTCGAAAACTGATCAAAAAATATTTCGGGTTTAGACTTAGACAGGACCGCAAGTTTCGCTCCATTTTCATATAATTTGGGTAAGTAGGAAATAGCAGTAATGTACCGATCGGTTTTATGACATAAATTTCAAATAAAAAAAAAGAGAAAAGAAAATTGACAGAAAAAGAAGAAATATAATATTTTTCTATCTGAATTAAGATTCTTCTAGAATTTTGCAAAAAAAATCTTTGAATAACTTTACAGATAATTACAGATAGTTTGGATTTTGGATTCTGTAGTTCCGAATAATTTTTTTGCGGGCATTGATCAAAAAAAATATTTAGGGTTAGAGATGGACACAGAATCGGAAAATTTTCATATATTTTGGATAAATGAAGAAGAAGTACTCTACTTTGTCTTAAAAAAAAATAGAAGAAAATTGAAAGGGAAAGAAAGGCAAAAGAAGAAATAGTTAAAACCAATCATAGGCATAACGAAAAGACAGTTACTACCATAAATATAATATCCTTTTATCAATCATCACAAATTTGAATTCTTCGAAACTTAAAAAAAAATACATAAACGTACCAACAAATTTTACGTTAGGTAAGTTGAAAATATACCCAATAATTTTGAATATTTCTTTCAATTTTAATATATTTTTGGTTAGCAGTAGTAGATAATCTACGTTTGTACTACCCTAGGTATAGAGAATTCAACGTGTTAGAGAGAGAGGTATAGGAAATACGTCATATTTTACGACATTTTTCGCATTCCATCGCGTTAAAAAACGATGAAAACGTGACGTTTCGAACGTCTTTTCACGCCTCAAAATACTGAACGTTAAGAACGTCGTAAAATGTGACATTCCGAACGTTTTTTTCACGCTTTAAAATACAGTACTTAAAAAAACGTTGTAAACGTCAAAAAATGTCATGTATTTCCTATACCTCTCTTTCTAACACGTTGAATTCCCTGTACCTAGGATAGAACAAACGTAGAGTATCTACTAGTAGTATTCTCAGTTAAGACAAATAGATAATATAAACCAGAGGCGTATCAAGATTATACAACGAATAAATATTTTAATTTTGTTTTTTTTTATTCAATTTGTTTTTACTTTGTGTTATATGCTAAATACTATTTTAAGTTTGTTGGACAAGCAGAGGCGTGCTAAATTGTTTTAAGTCGAAATTGTTTAAGCAAATATACAGGAAATCCGGCAGTATCGGACACCCAGACGCAACAAAGTATATACAGGACACAAACCATAGGATTCACCTTAAATAGAATGCACAAGGCAAAAAGTTACCTTTATAGATGATTCCTAGAAAATTTTATATGGAAAATAAAAATAATAATTTATGACCAAACTTGTATCAGCAAAATTTAGATTTTTAATGTGTAGGCAAATTTTAAAAATTATGTATACAGAGTGAATTTAAAAAAAAGATCTATTAAAAATATTTAATCAAAACTAACTTTTTTACTTTTAAAGAAAATACCAAAAGTTAAATGGTAGTTCAAAGTTTTTAATAAAAATTAAACAACATTCGATATATTGGGAATTAATGATAGTGGTGAGGTTTTCCCGCTTTTATTCTATATCCAAATGGCGCTATTAATCATCAGAAAGTCATCTTAGAGCGCCATAGTAAATAATAATAATAATAGCCATCCCTTCCCGCACAAGCTTTCTGGAGTTCATTCGTAAGGGTGTGATATACATATAAGAAGAATATTATTATTATTATTACTATATCTGAAACAAAACATAAATCGACCCTCTTATGAAATAATATAAACTTGTCTTGTTGTCTTATATCGGCCAATAAAAATGTCATTTTTTTATAAAGCGCCCTATATATTAGTTAACGATTTGAAATCAATTACAAAAAATCCGATGTGACGTGACAAAATCGAAACATTCTTAAGATCGTTTATCTCCACACCTGGCGTTTAATTAAGATAGCCGCAAGAACGTCGATAACAAATTGACATAATAATCTATAAAAACGTGTTAGTTTTTTTTTTGGTCTCCGAATCCTAAAAATAATAATCGACCAACGAAAGAGCAATTTTGCCCAACATTTATTTGTTCTCATTGATGTGACGTGTAGAAATGTACACTTTTTCCAATAATAAGTTTCGAGGAACACATTTCCTCAGGAAACTTTCCGTAATAGGATTTTTCTACGAGGTTTTGATTTTTCTTTTAAAGTATTAAAACAAAGCAGTTAGTCTCATCAATAAGAAATTTATAAAAAAAAGTATGTAGCCAATTTGAATCAACAATTATTTAAAAATCATATATTACAGATTAATTAAAATTTATTAAATCTCAAAATTTAATCTAAGAAATTTGTGTCCTAAAAAAATATTTATCGCCTTGATTATCTACGCTTATGGAAATAATTGCAGATTATCTTCTAGGTCTGATTTTTAGAATTATATTCCTTTTTGCGGCCTCGTCCATTAACGGCTAACAGCATGCTACTTTTATATATTCAGAAAAAAAAATTTACTTCCTGATACAACCCTGTTATTTAATAACAAAAATCTTTGCCCCCGAAAAAAAATTAGAAAGAAAAGTTTTTTCCTTAAAAATAAACTATTGAAAGCTCATTTTAAAATGATATATTGTTTCTAGAATCGCTTCTGTATTTCCATGCGAAACTTTCTTCATCAGTCTCAAATGCGGACATTTTTTTCGATTCATTATTCAAAGGTTGGAAGTATTCAAAGAAACGTTTGTTATTTTGGCTTCTGGTGAAAAAATAGCTACGCAAAATCAGGATTGGCTCAAGAAAAAATAAAAATATTATTATTATCAATTATTTCTATAAAAATTTAGCAGTAACATTATTCATTTTATAAATTTCTTTCCACACTTTAAATCTATCAGCATCTGGATTTTCACGAAGTTCAAATTTATTTCCAATACTCAAATAATAAAAATGATCACGCTGTATTGGTTTCCATATAATATTTAGATCATTTCCCGGTGGCGTTGGATTTGAATATTTAGCAAAATTCGTCCACATTTTAATTAATCTATGACTCATAAGTTTATCAGATTCCGCTATTTCATGTGGCGTCGTCTTCATCTTCCAGAAATACCCAAGATCATCACCGTGACTAGCACCTAAAAAAAATAATATTTTGCAGAACAACGGAGTTAGTCACAACAACATCCAACCTAAATTAACTAAAGACTATACCAGACTCATCCTAAGTACTTGAAGACCGGACAAGACACGCCTCACAGTATGACTATCAGATGCATCTGATCTAGTTTTCACCACTATCAGACGTGTCTGGTCTTCAGATATGTCAGATACTGCTTTAGGTACGTCCGATGCGCCAGATCTAGTCTAGTAAAATATGTTTAGTATTCAGTTAATGTACAGTTCAGCCTTCAGTTACGTTTATTTCACTATTCAGCTTTGGCTGCGATAGCACTGCAGATATCAACAGAGGGCTCTGAAGTATGAGTAGACCAGTGGCAGACTTTAAGACAAACTTAAACTCTAACTTTTTACATAGGAAGGTATTACTAAAGACTAAACTAGATGTACCTGAAGTATCTGAAGACCAAACAAATATATATGGTCTTTAGCACTATCAAACGACCATTGGTCTTAAGATGAGTCAGATATTACTGTAGGTAAGTCCGATGCGCCAGATCTAGTTTTCAGATCTGTCAAATGTGTTTGGTCTAGTATTCAAGTAATGTATACCTTTAGATACTATGAGCAGATCTGTTGCAAATTCTGAGACAAATTTTAACTCTAGCTTTTTGCACAAGTAGGTATTATCACGTTATAGACAGATACACAGGTATCTGAAGACTAAGCCGGATATATCTGAAGTACGTGAAGACTAGAACATTGACAACTCTGAAGACCAAACACATCTAAAGACTAGATCAGACATATTTGAAGTATCCACGGATCATATATGCTTAACAGTACCGAAAAACATATCAAACGAAACTGATCTAGTCTTTAGCAGTATCAGATGTGTATGGGTCTTCAGATATATCAGATACAACTTTAGGTACGTCCGATACGCCAGATCTAGTCTTCAGATCTAGTCTTTAGATCTTGTCTTCAGATCTAGTATTCAGATTTAGTCTTTATTTCTGCCAAATGAGTTTGGTCTAGTATTCAGGTAATTTCAGCTACGTCTTGTTCACTCTTCAGCTCTCAGGCTGCAATAGTTCTGCAGACATTACTATGAGCAGACTAGTTGCCGACTCTTGGACAACTTTAAACTCTAGCAGTATGTACATCATAGGCAGACCTGCATATGTATCTGAAGACTAGACCGGACATATCTGAAATACCTGAAGACTAGAATAGAAGTGTCTGACAAACCTGAAGATCAAACACATCTAAAGACTAGATCAGATGTGTATGAAGTATCCAAAGACTAGACCACATAGGCTAAACAGTTCTGAAGAGTATATCAGATGCAACTGATCTAGTCTTTAGCACTGTCAGACCGTGTTTTGTATTCAGATCTGTCAAATACAGCTTAAGGTACGTCCGATCCGCATGATCTAGTCTTTAAATCTGTCAAATGCATTTGGTCTAGTATTCAGTTATTTATAGCTCTGGTTCACTATTCAGTTCTGGTTGCAATAGCTCTGCAGACATCAACAGGGGGCTTTGAAGTATGAGCAGACCGTTAAACTGTATCTTTTTGCAAAATTAGGTATTACTACCTTACCAGGTATTTCATATGCGTTTGGTCTAGCTTTCAGGTACGTCTAAACCAGTCTTAAGGTAATGCAAGTTTATTTGTTCTAGTCTTCAGCTACTAATTGAGTAATTAATTAAAATTGCCCAATCTTGCTACTTTGGTGGAACATTTTTTTCGAATGAGGGTTTTAAAATTATAATTGGACAAATAATTAACGTGGGTAATAACAAGACTTGTGTTGTACTTAAATATTTATTTCTGAGCCACTTATGTGACTAGCAACTAGAGTTTGTTTTGTAGTTAATATTTTTTTTTAGTCAATATAGGCATGAGTCTAGGTAGATAATTACTGTGGGAAGCGACTAAAGTTAAGTTTATACGTAATAATTTTTTTCTGAGTCACTAGGCTTGAGTTTTGAATATATAATTATGTTGGGTATTAACAAAAGTTTTGTAACGAAGTTACTTAATTCCCGTAATAATTAAAATATATTAATTATATCGCTCAGGATATTGGACTACAAATAACAAGAAATTATAATGCAACCTTCCTTTGGATATAAAGTCATTCGTAAACTACCGCCGAAAGATGGAGTCACTCGTGTACCGCCAACCTTATGGTAAAGATTGTCCAACTACTTAACCGACACCTACAGCGTCTCCACCAAAATCCCTCCCTTCCGGTTTCCAACAGTCGGTTATCGCCGAACAGTGAACAGTGGCGGCGTCAACTTTAAATGGTTCCTGTAACTTACTCTATGGCAATAATAACAACGTTAGATACGACAATGATATCTGCCAGTTCGCCATGTGCCTTAACTCTGGCCATGCGCAACGCATTTCTGATATCCTCGGGCCTCGTTCCCCACTTCTCTAATTTTTAATAGAGCGCTCGGTTTAATAGTTAGACAATCTATATACCGCGGCCTGAGTCCAGCTAGTGAGTTGCAGTTGCAGTCCGAGTTTCAGTGGCAGTCCCAGTTCGAATAGAGCTCTAGCCAAGAACCAGGATCCACCTACACTACCGTTGAGAGAAAAGTCGAGATGAAGAAAGCGAAGCCGAAGTCTAACGAAAGCCGTGTACTATGGGATAAAGAACCGTATTCAGCCAAGCAGACAACACAGGACACCTCAGAGCATACTGCGACCGGCGCTAAGTAAGAAATCAGAAAAATTACACACCTTTGTCCCGGATTTGCTTTGATATTAAATAAATGGATTTTATTTTTACCCGTTGATTTTATTTGGTGTGAGTTTTAAGTTTCAGCAACATAAATACTCAGGTATCCAATATAGTATGGCAACTAAAGCTTGCCCTTCTGGCCGCCAAGGTATTGTTCGACTCCTGGAATATTTCCTTGCACTGAGGCTGCCCGTGTAAGTGCCCTTCAAACTATAAACAGAAGGTGGCGCCCGAGGCACTCCGAAACCTGGACCAAGGCTCCAAAAGATCGCTTAACGACGTAAAGAGCATTACAGTTTGTTTTGTAGCCACTGTGTTTGAGTTTAGACAAATAGTAACTACAGTTTGTTTTGTAGCTAATACTTTTTTTCTGACTTTGAATTAAATAATTCACGTGAATGGCTACTATTTTTTTTTAAATTATGTACCTGTTTCCGACCATTGTGTTACTTGTTTTATAAAATTTAATCCTCCAACGTAAGAAAATCTGTACAGATATACTGGATTTTTGGAAAATTTTGCTTGATTTATTGCTGAAGTTAGAATTCCTGATATAAACATTCCATCACCGATTATCTAAAAAATTACATATTTAAAGAAAAAATTATTTATTGGGTAACTAAAAACAAATAAATACAAAAGCGCACGTAATTTAGATATTTACTATTATATGATTATTTGGTGCGGTGCTTGTCATATACAAATGTGTATCAATATTTTTACTTTCTCACTACATATAACAATTATTTAACATGTGACATAAGGATTTAAAGTGCCCAAAAATATCAATATCGAAAAAAATTGTAAATGTAGTAAAATATTTGATAATTGAAATAAAAAACAAAAAAAACGAAAAATGTAACAAAAATTGTACTATATACTTAAAAAAATTTGGAAAAAATATCAAAAAGTCAGATATTTGATGATCATAAAACTATATTGCATTTATTAAAAAAATATTTATTTATTGTTACTGTTTTTAACCCTTTAACTGCGGCTGTCGTGTTGTATCTAAATGATTCGTAAAACTATGCTCGTAAATAAACAATTTTGTATATTTTGTTTTTCCCGATTTTTTCAATTTTTTACCTATTTTACAAATTTTTTACTTTTTACAATTTTTACAATTTTCAAAATTTTTTGTTTTTTGAAATTTTTGAAATGTTTAAAATTCTTGAAATATTTTTAATTGGACGAATATTTTTTTTTAAATGTTCGATATATTTTACAATTTTTTTTAATATTTTGACTTTTTTACTTTTTGAAAAAAATTGCGATATTTCAAATTTTTCGAGATTTTTAATATATATTTGAAATTTTCGAATAATTTTTTAATATTTTTTGAAACTTCGACATTTTTGAAATGCTTTAAATTCTTGAATTTTTTGAAGTATTTTTAATTAGACGAATAATTTTGTTTTGACTTTTTCGATATATTTTAGAAGTTTTTAAATATTTTAACATTTTCATTTTTGATATTTTTAAAATTTTTTTAAAAAATTGTAAAATTTCAAATTTTTCGAAATTTTTGATATATTTTTGAAATTTTAGAATAATTTTTTAATGTTTTTTTTTGAACTTTTTAACATTTTTGAAATGTTTAATATTCTTGAAATATTTTTAATTCGACGAATAATTTGTCTTTTGAATTTTTCGATATATTTTAGAAATTTTTAAACATGTGACATTTTCATTTTTGATTTTTCTTAAATTCTTTAAAAAAATTGTAAAATTTCAAATTTTTCGAAATTTTTGATATATTTTTGAAATTTAAGAATAATTTTTTAATGTTTACTTAAACTTTTTACCATTTTTGAAATGTTTAAAATTCTTGAAATAATTTTATAGGGGAGTAATTTCGTTTTTTGAATTTTTCACTATATTACAAATTTTTAAATATTTTGACATTTTCATTTTTGATATTTTCAAAATTTTTTAAAAAAATTGTAAAATTTCAAATTTTTCGAAATTTTTGATATGTTTTTGAAATTTTAGAATAATTGTTTAAAATTAATGTTTTTTGAGACTTTTTGACATTCTTGAAATTTTTAAAATTCTTGATATAATTACTGGAATTATTTTGTTTTTTGAAATTTTCGATATATTTTAGAAATTTTTAAATATTTCGACATTTTCAAATTTGATATTTTTTAAATTCTTTAAATTGTAAAATTTTTGATATATTTTTGTAATTTTATAATAATTTAATTTTTTTTTGTAACTTTTTGACATTTTTGAAATGTATGAAATTCTTGAAATATTGTTAATCAGACGAATAATTTTTTTTTGACATTTCAATAAATTTTAGAAATTTTTGAATATTTCGACATTTTCAGTTTTTGATATTTTTGAAATTTTCGAAAAAAATAGTAAAATAAAAATTTTTTCGAAATTTTTGGTATTATTTTAAAATTTTAGATATACTTAATGGAAATTGCAAGACATTTTTATTAATTTTATTTTTTTAAATTTAGAATTTTTTTTAAATTGACTTAAAATTCAACAATATTTTTGTCCCTGAATTTAGTGCTAAAAAATTTTGCCCGCAGTTAACGGATTAATAAACATGTGCTTACCAATTGTTCATTCCATTTATACTCTGACTTATTATAAAATTCAGTTAATTTGTTTGTCATATTTTTTACTTGTTCAATATCTTCAAAATTAGTTTCAGGCGGTAACCAATTATTAATTGTTTCATTTATTTTGATTTCTTTTAATCCATACGTCTTTCTAATAGCTGCTATACCCTTATTAATAAGACCTTCATTATCACAATAACCAATTATAACTGGTACTGAGTTATAATCACCTGATTGTATTATATCAATAGGATGCTTAGTGATAAAAGCTGTAGGATTTGGTTTTTCAATAACCGTACCTACCAATCCAAAATGATCACAATATGTTTCCTAAAATAAAATCTAATAAAATTTTTGTTTAATTTAAAATAAATTATATTTTTACATATTGGTATATTTCTTGTACATCAAATAATTTAAGAGCTGGTATCTCTCTTAATATTTGTAAAATTTCTTTTTCATTTTTGTTAGAATATCCGAGATATTTAATAAAATGGAATGGATCAAATCGACTTTTAACCCATGGATTTAAAGTTGAACCGCTCATCATAATAGCTTTGTGAAATAAATTTGTAGCAAGTGGAGTTAACAGTAAAAATTCTACAGAAGCGCTACCAGCGCTTGATCCAAAAATAGTAACATTATCGGGATCACCATTAAATTTTTTTATATTTTTCTGTACCCATTTTAAAGCTTGAACTTGATCTTTAAGTCCAGCATTTCCCGGTACTTGTAATGATTCATCTTGTAAACTTAAAAATCCTAATAATCCTATACGATAATTAATAGTAACTAAAACTATATCTTCGGTTATTAAATAATCAGGGCCAGAAATTTCAATACTATTTGATCCTCCTACGAAACCTCCTCCATGTATCCATACCATAACGGGTTTAAGTTTTTGTCCTTTAGATGGTAACTAAAGAAATAAAAATTATTAAATTGTATTTGAAATATATTGATCATTACTTTTTTTGTAAATACGTTAAGGTTTAAACAATCTTCTGATCCTACAGGTCCAACCGTACCATCTGGTTTTTTACCGGTTTGGGGACAATTGTTTCCAGGTTTTGAAACGTCTTTGATTCCTTCCCATTGATCAACTGGTTGAGGTGCCTAAAATAATTTTACATAGATATATTTAATAATACCCACCTTAATAACAACTATATTCTTCTATTCATTATATTATTGAATACTCCTTAATAAATCCTAAAATAGTCTTGAAAAATCCTACAACAATTATTGCAAAAAGATAGTTGTAAAATACTTAAAAAGTTATAAGCAAATCCCTGCACAGTCATTAAAAACTTAATTACACTTTTTAAATTTTTAAAAAAAAACACTAAAAAAACGCTCTTTAATAGTCCTAGAAAAATCCGTAAAGAATCCTTGAAAAATTCTAAAACAATCTCTGTACCGTCCTTAAAAGTTCTTAAATCATCTTTTTAAAATTCTATAAAAATCATTAAAAATTACTGACAAATCCTTAAATACTCCTTGGTAAAACCTTAAATAGTCTTAAAGAGTCTTAAAATAATTCCTGAAAAATCTGTAATGAGTACTTGACAAATTCTTAGAAAAATCCCTGTGAAGTCCTTAAAAATTCTTAAAAAAAAACGCTAAGAAATCCTTAAATACTCCTTGATAAATCCTTAAATACTTTTGAGTAGTCCTAGAAAAATACGGCCTGAAAAAAAAGCGTAAATCATCCTTTTACAATTCCTTAAAAATCATAAAATAAAGACTAAGAAATACTAGTCCTTGATAAAAAAATCCCTGAAAAATATGTAATGAATCATTGAACAATTCTTGTCAAATTTTCAGAAAATCCATGTGAAGTCCTTAAAAATTCTTAAAAAAATCGGAAAAAATCCTTAAATACTCCTTGATAAATCCTTAAATAGTCTTAAGTAGTCCTAGAAAAATCCGTATAGAATCGTTAAGAAATACTTGAAAAATTCTAAGAAAATTTCCGTTCTGAAAAAAATCGTAAATCATCCTTTTAAAATTCCTTAAAAATCATAAAAAAAAACACTAAGAAATATTAGTCCTTGATAAATCCTTGATAAAAAATCCCTGAAAAATATTTAATGAATCATTGAAAATTCTTGACAAATTTTCAGAAAATCCAACTGAAGTCCTTAAAAATTATTAAAAAAATCGGAGAAATATCCTTAAATACTCCTTGATAAATCCTTAAATAGTCTTAAGTAGTCCTAGAAAAATCCGTATAGAATCGTTAAAAAATATTTGAAAATTTCTATGAAAATGTCCGTCCTGAAAAAAATCGTAAATCATCCTTTTAAAATTCCTTAAAAATCATAAAAAAAAACTAAGAAACCTTAGTCCTTGATAAATCCTTGATAAATAATCCCTGAAAAATATGTAATGAATCCTTGAAAATTCTTGATAAATTTTCAGAAAATCCAAGTGAAGTCCTTAAAAATTCTGAAAAAAATAGGAAAAATATCCTTAAATACTCCTTGATAAATCCTTAAATAGTCTTAAGTAGTCCTAGAAAAATCCGTATAGAATCGTTAAAAAATACTTGAAAAATTCTAAGAAAATTTCCGTCCTGAAAAAAATCGTAAATCATCCTTTTAAAATTCCTTAAAAATCGTAAAAAAAACACTAAGAAATCTTAGTCCTTGATAAATCATTGATAAAAAATCCCTGAAAAATATGTAATGAATCATTGAAAATTCTTGACAAATTTTCAGAAAATCCAAGTGAAGTCCTTAAAAATTCTGAAAAAAGTCGGAAAAAAATCCTTAAATACTCCTTGATAAATCCTTAAATAGCCTTAAGTAGTCCTAGACAAATCCGTATAGAATCGTTAAAAAATACTTGAGAAAATTTCTAAGAAAATGTCCGTCCTGAAAAAAATCGTAAATCATCCTTTTAAAATTCCTTAAAAATCATAAAAAAACACTAAGAAATCTTGGTCCTTGATAAATCCTTTATAAATACTCCCTGAAAAATATATAATGAATCCTTGAAAATTCTTGACAAATTTTCAGAAAATCCAAGTGAAGTCCTTATAAAATTCTTTAATTACCATTTTAAAATTCTTAAAAAAATCGCTAAGTAATCATTAAATACTTCTTGATACATTCCTAAAGACTCTTGAACAGTTCTAGAAAAATCCATAAAAAGTCCTGGAAAAATACTTGAAAAATTTTAAGAAAATCTCTGTACTTAAAAAATTCCTAAATCAACCTGTTAAAATTTCTCAAAAATCATTAAATAATCACTGAGAAATCTTTGAATACTACTTGATAAATCCACAAAAAGTCTTGAACAGTCATAAAACAATCCCTGAATTATCCGTAAAAATCCTTAAAAAATCCTAAGAAAACCCTTGTTAAAAAAATTCTAAAATATTCTTCTAAATTTTTTTTTTAAAATTGAAAGAAATACTTGAATACTAATTAATAAACAGTTTTGATAGAAAAATCCTTAAAAACCCGTAAAAGGTCTTTTTAAATCATAATTGAAAAATCTAAAAAAATGATTATACAGCCGTTAAAAAAATTCATCAAATATCCTTTTAAAACTCATTAAAAATCCTTGAGAAATGCTTGAATACTCCTTGATGAATCCTTAACCAATCTTGAACATTCTTTAAACAATTTTTGAAAAATGCGTTTAGAATCCCGGAAAAATATTTCAAATCATTTAATAAAATCCTTGTACAGTCCTTAATAATAATTCTAAATAGATCCATCTGCAGTACTTAAAAAAATCATTAATTATCCTTTTAAAACTCTTTTATTATCCTTTTAGAATTCTTAACAAAACAATAAAAAATCCTTAAACACTTCTTGATAAATCCTCAAATATTCTTTAGTAGTCCTTGAATAATCCATAAATAATCCAGAATCCTTGAAAACATGTGAAAAATTGTAAGAAAATCTCTGTACAATCCTTAAAAAATTCTTAATCCATCGTTTTAAAATTTCCCAAAAGTCATTAAAAAATCACTGAGAAATCCTTAATCCTTGATAAATCCTCAAATAATTTTTAGCAGTCCTAGAAAAATCCGTAAAAATCCTTAAAAAATAGTTGAAAAATTCTAAGAAAATCCCTGTACAGTCCTTAAAAATTCTTAAATCATAATTTTAAAATCCCCCAAAAGCCATTAAACAATCACTGAAAAATTGCTAATCCTTGATAAATCCTGACACACTCTTTAACAGTCCTAGAAAAATCCGTAAAAATCCTTGAAAAATAGTTGAAAAATTATAAGAAAATCTCTGTATAGTCCTTAAAGAATACTTTAATTATCCTTTCAAAAATCTTTAAAAGATCACTAACAAATCGTTAAATAATCCTTGATACATCCTCAAACACTATTTAAGATTCCTCGAAAAATTCGTAAAAATCCTTGAAAGATAGTTGAAAAATTCTAAGAAAATCCCTGTACAGACCTTAAAAAATTCTGAAATCATCGTTTTAAAATTCACCAAAAGTCATTAAAAATCACTGGGAAATCGTTAATTCTTGATAAATCCTGAAACACTCTTTAGCAGTCCTAGAAAAATCCGTAGAAATCCTTGAAAAATAGTTGAAAATTCTTAGAAAACCCCTGTATACTCTTTAAAAAATACTTTCGTTTAAAATTCTTTAAAAAAATTGCTAAAAAATCCTTAAATACTTCTTGATAAATCCTTAAACAATATTTAAGAGTCCTAGAAAAATTCGTAAAAATCCATGAAAAATAGTTGAAAAATTCTAAGAAAATCCCTGTGCAGTCCTTAAAAAATACTTCAATTATCCTTTTAAAATTATTTAAAAAAGTACTACGAAATCCTTAAATTCTTCTTGATAAATCCTTAGAGTCCTAGAAAAATCCGTAAAATCTTTGAAAAATAGTTGAAAAATTCTAAGAAAATCCCTGTACAATTCTTAAAATATTCTGAAATCATCGTTTTAAAATTCCCCAAAAGTCATTAAAAACTCACTGAGAAATCATTAATCCATGATAAATTCTTAAACACTTTTTAGCAGTCGTAGAAAAATCTGTAGAAATCCTTGAAAAATACTTGAAAAATACTAAGAAAATATGTGTACAGTCCTTGAAAATTCCTAAACCATTGTTTTAGAATTCCCCAAAAGTCATTAAAAAAATCATTGAGGACTCTTTAAATACTCCTTGATAAATCCTCAAATAGTCTGAACAGTTTTAAAACAATTCTTGCAAAATCCTTGGAAAATACAAAAAATTCTATAAAAAACCTTTTAAAATTCCTTAAAAATGATTAAAAAAAAACAGTAAGAAATCCTTAAATGGACTTGATCAATCCCTGAAAAATCTGTAATGAATCCTTGAAAATAGTTAACAAATTCTCAGAAAATTCCCCAAAAGTCATTAAAAAATCACTGAAATTTCATTAAATACTCCTTGATTAATCCTCAAATAGTCTTGAACAGTCCTTGCAAAATCCGTAAAAAATACTTGGAAAATGCTTGAAAAATTCTAAGAAAATCACTGCACAATCCTTAAAAAATTCGTAAATAATCTTTTTAAAATTCTTTAAAAATCACTAAGAAATCTTAAATAATCCTTCATAAATCCTTAAATAGTCTTTAATAGTCCTAGAAAAATCCGTAAATAATCGTTAAAAAATACTTTAAAAATTCTAAGAAAATCTATGTACAAATCCTTAAATTATAAATCGTCCTTTTAAAAATCTCCAAAAATGATTAAAAAATCACTGACAAATTTTTAAATACTCTTTAATAAATTTTCAAATAGTTTCAAATAGTCTTAAAATAATCCCTGAAAAATCCTGAATGAATTATCAAAATTACTTAAAAGAAAATCCTAGAGATAAATCGGTAAAGAGTCTTGAACAATTCTAGAAAAATCCGTAAAGAATCCTTAAAACATACTTGAAAAATCCTCAAAATGTTTGTACAGTAAAGAATCCTTGAAAACTATTTCAAAATATTTAAAAAAATTCTTGTGCTGCCCTTAAAAAAAATCTTAAAATTTTCTTTTCTAGTTATAATTATTTTAATAAAATATAGTTTTTTATAATTGTATCCCAATATTTTTTTAGTTTTGGACCTCTAGTAAAATACTTTATTTTTATGCTATTTGACTAATAAAAATAACTATTACAAAGCAATTTGATGGTCTTTTAATTGGTGTAAATTTAGTTTTATTATCTCCTTTTATTTTCTAGTTATAATTATTTTAATAAAATAGAATTTTTGTCAATTGTATCCCAATATTTTTATAGTTTTGGACCTCTGATAAAATACTTAATTCTTTAGCAATTGAACTAAAAAAATTATTGATAATAAAGAATTTGATACTCTTTCAATTGGTGTAAAATACTCATTTAGTAACTGTAAGCAATTGCGTTAAAAAAAAATCTATAACTAAACAATTTTTTTTTCTTTTTATTGTTGAAAATCACGTTATTTTTATATTGTTGTTAATTTAAACCATTGGTGAGAGACATTGTTGTATACAATTTTGAATAAAAAAAATTCAACTAGTAGAAAATTTTATTTTTAGTTTGACATGTTGCCAACCGTACGATTTAAATCGAATTTATACGATTTTTTAATTCTTTGTATGATGTAGGATCACATCATTAAAATCGGACGTAAAAATACGATTTTTCTTTTTTTAGTAGGTTAATCTAAATATATGCAATGACAATAATTTTTTTTTTAAGTTATATTATGGTATACATGTATTGTACGATTTTTTGTCGAAAAATTGTCTAATATACCATTTTTCTATTCTACTTGTACGATTGTTGGCAACACTGTTTCAGAGTAAGCATGAAAACTAACTTTAGAGAAATTATATTCTGACAGCTATACTTTTTAATTACTTATAATATTTTGTATTGGTTATTCTTAAAATTAATTTTGAAAATGTACATATACAATTTTCTTTACTTACCTGGAATCTTAAATCTCCTACTGGAGGTTTTCCATAAGGAATATTAAAAAATGCGTAAAATTCTTGACCGTTAGAATCATTTAGGGAAGTGCCTTTAAGTATCCCTTCAGATATTTGTATCACAGGATTATCATCCATCTTTTTAAGAAGTAAAATTATTATTTTCAAAAGCCACATTATGTGAGAGTAAATATTACATTGGCTATATAAAATTAATATTTGAATTATTAATCTTTACTCTCTTAATTATCTTTATCCTTGACCTATATTTTAGAGAACATTATGCACTATGATAAATATTTATTTTTCCTTTTGTATTATAGTACGAAATACTTTCGAGTCTTCTACTAAAACAAATAAACCAATTTTTCACTTAACCAGTTTGTGTTTTCCCACAGGATTCGGTGCAGAAATCAAATATTTTCTGGAAAACCTAATTAGAAGTTGTAAGTACCCAAGTCATGTATCAGACGGTAATGGGGACTAGAGAATAAGCACCTGGTGCACGAGTCGTGTCTCTACGAGGCATTAACGTGTCATGGGGGGCAAAATTAGGTAATTTAGAAAAGGGTTGTTATATATATTAAATTTTAATTGAAATATAATATACAGGCTAAAGTTAGTTAGATTTGTTTGAAATTTACTTAAACTTATATTTTGAAACAAAATGTTGTCGAGAAAATAAAAAATTATATCATAGTTAATTTAATTTTAACACTCTTTTAATGAGTTATTCATTTATAAATCTATATGTCAAATGTGGCCCAGTGTTCAATAAATTGACTAAAACTACCACATAAATATAATAAGGAAAATTTTTTGGGAAACTGCAACTAGTTTCGTCTGATAAGCCATATGCTAATTTTTATTTATTTTTTATTTTTTTTTAACCAAAAAACTCCAATTCTTTGCAATACATATTACAATAGAATATAATTAGTATTAAAATAAAAAATGAAGTAAAATTTACATAGGAGCTAAAATAATTCAAAAACAGTCCAAACTACAAAAGAAAAAGAGCTCATTTATATATCCCCTGAGCGAAACTAAAATTTAGATATTAACCACCAAACCGACAAATAAGTCTTTACTAAGTAAAATGGTGGCCGGAAGTGACTTGACAAATGACATTAGGAGGAATTAATAAAAACAAGTCAAACAGAAGCGCCTGCGCGTTATCAGGCCCGTAACGACTTCTAAACAAAAATGCAATTATCTTATGAACCATAACAGATATCTCAAATCTGTTTTCAAATATCGATTCAGCGTTAAATTTCAAGTCGGAGTGCTATTTTTGAAACCGGAACTATCACTTGCGGTTATGGTTTGTAAAACCAGTTTTGAAACCGGAAAAATCTGAAAATCCATTTGGGAGGGAGTTATTTAAGGTTTATGAGTTATAAATACGGACAGATGGATAGACGGACAGACAGACAGACAGACAGACAGACAGAGCCGTATTATAAGACTTCTCCTTTATTGTTTGGAAATTTAACTGGTTAAATATCCGTGCTTTGCTACTGAGTCCCTTTAGTACCTGGACGACCTTTTTTTTCTTGTTTTTTCTTATTTTTCCTGTTTTTCATTATTTTTTCCTGTTTTTCAGTATTTATCCGAATTTGTGCTTAATTATCATCTATTTTTTTCTTATTTTTCCCTTTTCCCCTATTTTTCACCATTTCTCCATATATTTGCCTATTTTCCTGATTTTTCTATATTTATCTCTAATTGCCCTCTTTTATCTATCAATTTTCCATGTTTTTCCTATTTTCACTATTTTTTCTCTTAATCGCAAATTTTCCTATTTTTTCCCTATTTTCTCTGTTTTTTATCTTTTTTCCCCCATTTTTCCTATTTCTTTCTATTTTTTCCTACTACCTTTATTTTATCCTATTTGTACCTATATATTTATCAATATTTTCCCCATTTTTTCTATTTTTCACTTTTTTTCCATATGTTTCGCTCTTATTCTCTATTTTCATTACTTTTCCATATTTTTTTCCTATTTTTCTTATATCACCCAATATCATATTTCCTTTTTTTGCCTATATCTCACTATTTTTTTATATTTCCTTATACTTTTCCATATTTTGCTATATTTATTCCCATTTTGATCTATTTTGTCCCTATTAATACTAAAATTTGTCCTATTTGTTGGTAGTTTTCCCTTTTTTCTTCATTTATTTCCATGTTGTCCCCTATTTTTCACTATATTCACTTTTTGTCCTATTTTTCCTCTATCTTTCTATTTTTTCTTTGGTTTCCTCTAGTTGTTCGTATTTTCTTAATTTTTTCCTATTTTTTTTTTCATATTTTTTTCCTATTTTTCACTATTTTATTCTATTTTTTGTATTTTCCTATATCTTTCTATTTTTTTCCTGTTTTCGATTAGGTTTCCTATTTTTTCCTTGTTTTTCAGAATTTAGCCATATTTAAACTTATTTTTTCATATTTCGTCCTATTTTCCTCTTTTTTCCTCGTTCCCCAGTTTCCCAACTGTTTTCCTATTTTTAACTATTTTTTTCATTTTTCCCTTTTTATTCTCTAATTTTCTTTTCTTTCCATATTTTTTTCCTATTTTTTCCCAATTTTTTTGTCTAATTTTCCTATTTTTCCATATTTTTTTCTATTTTTCTTATTTATCCAATTTTTACATAATGTTCTCGTATTTCAATATTTTCCTATTTTTCTAATTTTTTACTGTTTCTTCTCATATTTTTTATAAATTTCTCTATTTGCCTGTTTTTTACTGTTTTTCTTTATTTTTTCCCAAATTGCCCTGTATTTCCCTGTTTTTTTTTTTTGCCAAATTTCCCTATTTTTGTCTATATTTTTGCTCTTTTCTCTATTTTTCAGTATTTTTCAAAAAAATCTCTATTTTTCACTATTTTGCTCGATTTGTTCGTACTGTCCATATTTTTCCACATTTTTCTCTATTTTTTTGCTCTTTTCCCTAATTTTCACTTTTTTTCGAAAAATTCTCTATTTTCCACTATTTTAATAATAATAATAATAATAATAATAAAAATTTTTAATAATCCTTTTAGACATTTGTAAAATGTATAGGACAAGTCATTGCTCCATTTTTTTACCATTTTTCACTATTTTTCTCTATTTTTCTCTATGATTTAAAATAAGCAAAGTTTCTCCCCAGTGCTGGCAGTAATTAAGAGCACATAAGGACAGCACTTATTGGGGGATCAGTGCCCCAAAAAAATTTTTAAATGAAAGTAGTACATGGGGGTAAAATATTTTTTATAATTTGCAGACATATATGGTATGGTCATATAACCTTGAATGCACCTATTTAATTAATAAAAAAAAATTTAAACAAGTCTTATATATTTTTTTGTAAGTATTTTGTATCAAATTAATTATAAAAAAATTTGTTTAGGATTTATTTATTAATAATATATTTGTTTATAAGTATCTTATTCAGCTTATAAATAAATTTTTTGTATCGGAAAAAATAGGATATAGTAATTATCTTTACCTCCGTCACTGTACTCATAATATTAATTGCTACTTGAATACAAACAGTGACAAATTTATACCGTATACATACACAATTAAGACATGTTCCTACCAAGTATTATTACTAAATAATAACAATTATTATGGTTGAAATTCCAGGACATATCATCTAAAAAGTACAAAAAGTAATTAAGAAGGAATCCCATATTATCTTCAAATTAAAAAAACATACTCAAATATGTCATATTTTTAAATTTAACATTTTGCAATTATAACAAATTTTCTCTATCTAACTCATTGTCACTATTGTCTTCTATTTATAATATAGTGCCATGTGCTTCATTTAGATGGACTTATCCAGTAGGAACGGATTTATTGGTTTTATATTAATGAATATAGATATAGCTTAAAGAGTTTAGTTGCTTATGTTAATTTTCATTGTTCTTATAATACTCATTAATTAATAAAAATTAATAAAAAGTAATTAATATATTTTAAGAGTGGCGCTACTTCATGACCAATAATTAACGTTTTACTTTTTACAGCGTTGCCAAGATTATAGCTTTGTTCGTTTGTAGAAAAATTTGACATACTTTTTTCCTTCTTTTAATCATAACAAATGAGAATGAGAGTTGCCAGTTTTATCGATACTAAAACATAGCCAAATATAATCAGTTTCAATTGAGCCACGTCACAAGCCACTATAACTCCGATATTCAAATTTTAAGAATTAATTACAGCCGCAGGATCGGTTTCAGAAGGGCTGGACCCGGTGCAATGTGTTATGGTAGGCCAAAATTATAAAATAAATATATGAAAAAAAATCACTGGATGAGTCCGTTGGTACAATAAACGAGGAAAGTCATGACGTCACAAATGTCATTATTGTCCAAACAAACTTCTGTCAATATCAAATTTAGTAGTTCCAGCCATATTTAGATAAAAACTAAATTTTTTTGCATGAGAAAACAACATCCAAACAACCAAACAATATTCTTTATTTGGACTCAGTTTTTGACAACATACTTTGCTCGCCTATAGTAACGAAATAGACATAAATGTTTTTTTGCTAAAGCTACTGCGCATACTTTATTTATTCTGAGTCAGATATAAAATCTAATATGGTTTTTGGTTAAAATTGGAACATACACATATTTCCGCTTCATACCTTCCCGCGTCTCCACGAAGCCACGAATACTAATAAAGTAGGGGAAAAAGGGAAGTTAAAAAAAATTGAAACATTTATATCCCCCAACATTCACTCCAAGTCGAACTAAGCGAGGTTCGGATCAATTAAGTCAGTGAAGATCTCCCAACCGGATAAATTATTAAAAAAGTAGGAAAAAACATAGGGAGAAGTAGGGAAAAAAATTTTAAACAAAAAAAATTGTAAAAAAATTAAGAAATAAAAATAAGATTGATCCAGAAAGTGAAAAAGTAGATTGATTTGATTGCTCCGAACCTTGCTACGCTCGGCTCGGAGTGGATAGTGGGGGAAATAATAAGTCCAATATCCACTCCAAGCCGAGCCGAATAATGTGTTATAGAGAGAAAATTTGTTATAATGTGAGATAGATAAAAGTCAGCAATCAAATCAACTAAGTTCTTTAAATCCTCCCTCCCCCACGACTTGTTTACTAATTTCTTTGTTTCAAAGAGTTTAATTGATTTGATTGTTTGCAGAAACGAAATTACAAAAACTCATCTCCAGGAAAAACAGTAGGTATCCATTTAAATAAAAAAAAAACAAATGAATAGTAAAATTCAAAGATGCCAGGAGTCTAAATACAAGCAAAAAAAGCATCTGATCTTGTTAAATGGAATTGACCGAAAACCATAAATTACAAAAGTATAAAAAAAGACACCACCCACTCAAAGCTGAGCAATCAAATCAATCAATTTCAAAGATGGCAAAAAAATCCTTTGATCTATCTGAAGGGAATTGACGGAAACAACTGTAGAAAAAAAGAGGGAGATTAAAAGTTGGGAGAGCTTGATTGATTTGATTGCTCCGAGCCGAGCGTAGTAGATAGTGGGGAAAAATAAGTCCAACTCTCTTACACCATCTACTCAGAACTGAGCGGAGAGAGATTCGGAGAAATCAAATCAATCAAGTTTTTCAAGTAACCCCCCTAGTTTTTAGAAATTTCTTTGTTTTAGAAAACTTAATTGATTTAATTGTTTGCAAAAACCAGAAAGAAATTATAAAAACACTATCCAATAAAAAAAAAAAAAAAAAAAAAAAAAAAAAAAAAAAAAAAAAAAAAAAAAAAAAAAAAAATTAAATAGCAAAATTCAAAGATGCGAGGAATCTCGATACAAGCAAAAAAAAACCTCTAATCTAGCTTAAGGGAATTGACAAAAAACCATAAAGTACAAAAGTAGAAAAAAAGAGGGAGAGAAAAAATTGGAGAGCTTGTTTGATTTCATTGCTCCAAACCTCGCTACGCTCGGCTCGGAGTGGATAGTGGGGGGAAATAATAAGTCCAACTCTCTTACACGATCTACTCAGAGCTGAGCGGAGCGAGATTCGAAGCAATCAAATCAATCAAGTTCTTCAAGTGCCGCTCCTACTTTTTGGTAACTTCTTTGTTTTAGAAAGCTTAATTGATCTGATTGTTTGCAGAAACCAAAACGAAATTACAAAAACTCATCTCCAGGCAAAATTCAAAGATATGAGGAATCTAGATACAAGCAAACAAACCTCTGATTTAGCTGAAGGGAATTGACGGAAAACCATAAAGTACAACAGTAGAAAAAAGAGGGAGAGGAAAAGTTGGAGAGCTTGATTGATTTGATTGCTCCGAGCCGAGCGTAGTGGATAGTGGGGGGAAATAATAAGTAGCCTCCGAGCTTAGCGAAGCGATGTTCGAAGCAATCAAATCAATCAATTTTTTTAAGTACCCCTCCCCTACTTTTTAGTAGGGGAAGGAAGTTTAATTGATTTAATTGTTTGCAGAAACCAAAAGAAATTATAAAAACTCACCTACGGCAAAAATGGTATCCATTTAAATTAAAACAAAGGAAATGAACAGCTAAATTGACAGAAGCCTAAAAGCAAGACAAAAAATGTCTAAACCTCTGATTTAGCTTAAAGGAATTGACGAAAGACAAAGAATCAACCATTTTTGAGAAGGCACCACGACAAAATCAATCCGTACCGCTTCACTTAAGTAGAACCAAGCAAAAAATTGACCGAAGGAACCAAACAATCCAAAATAAAGAAAACAGTATAGTCTAAGACCAAAAGCAAAAGAGTAGGGTTATAATTCAATCTTTTACAGAGGAGATTTTATTATTGAAACATGTACAGGGGTGTCCCTAAAAGAAAATTCTTGAAAAACACGTATTGTGAAATATCTCGTGGACCACGCATCGTACGAGAAAAATAATAGAAATCATTTTTGTACATAAAAACATTATCTACAACTTTTGTTTGAAATTTTTTTCTCTATAATGCACAGATTTTTATTTATAGCTCTCTAAAATCTTGTGCAGTGAAAAAAACATGCCACGTTTTTTAAACCAATATATGTTTCATTCCATTTTCTATTTTAAAACATTAATTTGCATCAATTAATGCCCTTCTACACCGGTTCTTTCTTATTATTACTAATATTATTATTATGCGTTATGAAATGTTTTAAGTGCAAATGAATTTTCAAGAAACTTAATGAACCGTTAAGTATATATTTGGCAATAAACGTATTTGAAGCGCTATAAATAAAAAAATATGAATTATACAGAAAAAAAGTTTTAAATAAAAGTTGTAGAGAATGTTTTTATTAACAAAAATAATTTTTACTATTTTTCTCGGACAGTGCACGGTTCAACAAATATTTCACAAAAGATGTTTTTCAAGATAGGGGCTGACCCTCAAACCCCTTCCGTCATTCCAATTTGGTTATTGGAGTAGGAAAATTACCTAAAAGAAAACAAATTTACTCAGTAGCGTTGCCCACAAAAATTAAAAAATTAAAATAAAGTATTACAGAATCCAAAGATTATTGTAAAATGTTTGAGTTACTTTTACACCATTGCACCATTTGTAACAATTATACAGTCCACTTAAAAATTTATTTTAGGTTTGTTTTGTATTTTATTGAATATAAATTCTATAAACAATTATACAATAATTTTTGAAAGAATTTAGATTATTTATTTACCGAATCAAGTGATTCATCGCTTATCTGATTGTTAATCTATATTCATAGTAAATTCACTATTTATATTATTATTATATAAATTAAGATAATTTTTTTTTTATTATTTCTAAGAAACAATATTAAGGATAAAACAATTTATATATAACTTTGATGGAAGGAAAATTGTCTAGAGTTAAATAAAATTTGTTGAAGAAATGAAGCGGTTTTTAAGGTCCCCGAGGAATTCGCACACCGCAAAAGTCATCGTAGGCACAACGATCTAATAAAAATAAAATAAACGACTACTGTTTTTTACCTTTTCTTACAGGACCGTTTTTATGATTTTATGTCAAAAATATATACGAATTATCGTTTATGATATCCCTTGTGATCCTATACAGGGTGTTTCATTGGAAAACGGGCATATGTTAACTGATATCATATGATAGGTCTAACATTCTTTATAACCGAAATACAGGGTGTTTTCTCTATTTTCTCTATTTATTTAATGGCCTATAACTTACGATCTACTGTATATATTTTTTTTATATTTGGGCTACATATTATTCATAAGTTGCCAAATCCATTGAGACATTCATAAAGAACAAAATCCAGGTCCGACTGTACAAAAATGTATTCCTGAATTTAAATGGTTTGTTTCTATATTCAAAAAGAGCAAAAAACTGAATCTGAATATGTGTCTTCGGAGTTTGCGCAGAATAGTTTACTACTCCAATTTTATATTCAAATTGCTTATTAATTAGAATTTTGACAATTATCTTACCTTAAATTGCAAATATTGTGAAATCAGTATTAATTCATGATATTTTAGCTTACTACAAATTGCAATGGATTAAACGTTACAAAAATGTAGGTATTAATATTTCAAACAGCCTGTATCAAAAAGTCAGTAACCTATTAATATAACGGTAAAATAAAATTTAACACTACATACTTAAAAAAAAAAAACAAAAAACAATGAAACTCCGGACTTTTTTATATAGGATATTTAAAATATTACATGTTTGTATCGTTCAATCTACTGCAAATTGTAGTAAGTTAACAGATTTTTTAAGCTGAAAAATCATGAATTAGGAAAAAATATCATTAATTAATACTTATTTCTTAAACTAAAATATCATGAATTAATGCTAATTTCTGAAACTTAAATATCATTAATTAATAATAATTATTTCTTAAGCTAAAATATCATGAATTAAAACTGATTTCTTAAGCAAAAATATTGTGATTTAATACTGATTTCTTAAGCTAAAATATCATGAATTAATAATTTCTTAAGTCACAATATTATGAATTAATACTGATTTCATAAGCTAAAATATCTTCAAATATTACTGATTTGTTAATCTAAAATCTCATCAATTGATACTGATTTCTTAAGCTAAAATATCATGAATTAATACTGATTTCTTAAGCTAAAATATCATGAATTAATAATTATTATTTTTTAAGCTAAAATATCATGAAATAATACTGATTTCCTAAGCCATAATATCATGAATTAATACTGATTTCTTAAGCCAAAATATCCTAATTTAATACTGATTTCTTAAGCTACAATACCATGAATTAATAATAATTTCTTAAGATAAAATATCATGAATTAATACTGATTTCTTAAGCTATAATATCATAAATTAATAGTGATTTCTTAATCCAAAATATCTTGAATTAATACTGATTTCTTAAGCTAAAATATCATGAATTAATACTGATCTCTTATGCTAAAATACCATAAATTAATATTGGTTTCTTAAGCCATAATATCATGGATTAATAATGATTTCTTAAGCTAAAATATCTTTAATTAATATTGATTTCTTAAGCTAAAATATCATGAACGAGGACTGATTTCTTAAGCTAAAATGTCATAAATTAATGGCGGTTCATTAAGCCAAAATATCATGACTTAAGACTGCTTTCTTAAGCTGAAATATCATGAATTAATACTGATTTCTGAAGCCATAATATAATGAATTAATAATGATTTCTTAAGATAACATATAATGAATTAATAATGATTTCTTAAGCCAAAATATCTAGAATTAATATTGATTTCTTAAGCTAAAATATCATGAACGAGGACTGATTTCTTATGCTAAAATATCATGAATTAATACCGATTTAATAAGCTAAAATATCATGAATTAATATTGATTTCTTAAGCCATAATATCGTGAATTAATGATGATTTCTTAAGCTAAAACATTATGAATGAGGACTGATTTCTTAAGCTAAAATGTGATGAGTTAATAATGATTTCTTAAGCTAAAATATCAAAAATTAATAGTGGTTTCTTAAGCCAAAATATCTTGAATTAAAACTAATTTCTTAAGCTAAAATATCATGGATTAATACTTATTTCTTAAGCTAAAATATCATGAATTAATAATGATTTCTTAAGCTAAAATGTCTTTAATTAATATTGATTTTTTACGCCATAATATCATGAATTAATAATGATTTTTTAAGCTAAAATATTATGAATGAGGACTGATTTCTCAAGATAAAATATCATAAATTAATAGTGATTTTTTAATCCAAAATATGATGAATTAATACTGAATTCTTAAGCTAAAATATCATAAATTAATAGTGATTTAATAAGCCAAAATATCATGAATTAATACTGATTTCTTAAGCTAAAATATCATGAATTAATACTGATTTCTTAAGCCATAATATCATGAATTAATACTGATTTCTTAAGCCATAATATCATGAATTAATAGTGATTTTTAAGCTAAAATATTATGAATGAGGACTGATTTCTCAAGCTAAAATATCATAAATTAATAGTGATTTTTAATCCAAAATATGATGAATTAATACTGATTTAATAAGCCAAAATATCATGAATTAATACTGAATTCTTAAGCTAAAATATCATAAATTAATAGTGATTTAATAAGCCAAAATATCATGAATTAATACTGATTTCTTAAGCTAAAATATCTTTAATTAATATTGATTTTTTACGCCATAATATCATGAATTAATAATGATTTTTAAGCTAAAATATTATGAATTAATACTGATTTCTCAAGCTAAAATATCATAAATTAATAGTGATTTTTTAATCCAAAATATGATGAATTAATACTGATTTCTTAAGCTAAAATAACATGAATTAATACTGATTTCCTAGCCAAAATATGTTGATTCAATACTGATTTCTTAAGCTAAAATGTCATGAATAATGATGATTTCTTAAGCTATAATATCAGAAATTAATACTGATTTCTTAAAATATCATGAATTAAAAGTGATTTTACAAAATTTACTATTTAAGATAAGATAATTGTCATTAAAATGAAACAAAATGTAAACAATCCGATGGATTTGAATATGGAAACAAACTTTTTAAATTCATGAATACAGGGTGTTGGTTTGGGGATGACCAAATTTGTACATTTTTGGGTGAAGTCAGACCTGTTTTTTGTTTTTTATGAATATCTCAATGGATTTGGCAACTTATAAAGAATGTGTAGCCCAAATATAAAAAAATATACAGAGTGGATCGTAAGTTATAGGCCATTAAATAAATAGCCAAAATTGATAAAACACCCTGTATCTCGGTTATAAAGACCGCTAGACCCATCATATGGTAGTTATTTAGAATCACCTAGGTGCGCCCTATCTGCAGTTGACGTATGCCCGTTTTTCAATGAAACACCCTGTATAGGACAAAATATTGTTATTTTTAAGATTGTGACTAACATATTAGTTGACCAATATTTATATGTATTTATAGTACTTTCTATTGTTCTTATTTTGAGTTTTATTTTTTTTTTTAAATTAAAACCTTGTATTTATTTATTTATATAAAAGAATCCACACTATCTTATTAGCTGAAATTTGGATTGGTACTGATGTTTATTTTTAATTTTATATGTGTTAAAAAGAAAAAAAGCAGAGTTAAAATCAAAAATGATTCGCAGGAACTTATAAAAGATACAGTCTGATACAAAAATAGTTCCGATATTTACAATGAAACAAAAATTGATTTGGAGAAATATTTATTAATTTATAAATATAAATGTATCAAGTGGATTATTTTTAAATAAAATTTTACAGTAAATGATAAGTGGTTTATGATATTTAAAAGTGCATTTGACCTTATTTAGTTTATCATATGTAATAATTTTATTTATTTTATCTACTTGGTAATGTTTCATGGCTCTTTTCACATCAACGTCAAAACTCTAATTGAATTAAATTTATGCTTGTAGTAATTTAACCTCAACTACGGTAAAAATTCACAAACTTACTTCATATTTTTCCATGAAAAACGACGGAAGCTAATCCATATAAAACCGAACAGACTTCACTTTAGGCGCGTGGGAAACTATCTGGATTTTATATAATAACTTGTTTATGAGGTTGTCCCTGCTTTTCCAATAAAGATATAAAGAAAAAGTTTTTGGTGATCCTTTCAGTCGTTCGGGATACACGAGGGATGAACTCAAGTAGATCTCAATTTGGGGAATTTTGTTACAGCCAGGTTAGGTTGTATTCAGACTAAAAGTATATTATAAAAATCGAATATAGCTGAAAAGTGGGATAAGCATGATTGTGTGTATTTTCGAAAGCGAAAGTAAACATAAAGTACGTTAATTTAAACCAGAGGTTTTTATATAAATATCATTGGATACGAAAAAACTTTTATATATTCTAAAATAAACTCTTTAGAGGAAAATTCTAATATATTCGTAAGCGTTGGCTTTACCGTTCAAAATCAGTTGCAAATAAACTGTGTGTTCAAAAAAATATTACCTTGATTGAGTTTTTTTAGCCTTATAGTTTTTCAAAGGGTGTGGCAATAAGAAGCTAATAAAACATTCTAGAGACGCTCAAACGGTGGTGCACCGTTTCGGGACTTCGGCCCATCGAGCGAACACTTTTTATGCTGTGAAGCATTGGCGGTACTTGTGCGATCCTGGCCAAACTTCTCACATACATGTAGGGGAATATTATACATGTTATGAAGTGGAAAATTTGAATTGGAAAAAATTTTCCCATGCAAGCCACTTTAATTTGTATGGCGGGTACCGGAAAGGCCAGTCCGATCCTGCTCAAATTCAAAGTGAAAGCCGGAACTCGATCGAAGTTTTCGTTTAAAAGTTAGTGTTTACATACATACATACAGGCAGACAGACAGACAGACAGACAGACAGACAGACAGACAGATAGACAGACAGACAGACAGTCACACAGTCAGATAGACAGACAGACATACGGGCAGATAGACAGACAGACAGACAGACAGATAGACAGACAGTCACACAGTCAGATAGACAGACAGACGGGCAGACAGACAGACAGACGTGCGGACAGGATTTCTTTTGCATTTTCGGACTCAGGAGCTTGGAAACGTCACAAAAAGTGATAAAAAGTAGGGGTAAGAAATTTTTTTCGCCATCACGAAACTAATTTTGAGGCTTTTGGGCCTCAGTAATTCGTTAAAAATGGGAAAAAATTATAATTATTTGTTAAAAAAATAAAAAAAAAATTATAAAAATGGGGAACAACAAAAACTATTTAAAAATTAATTATAAACCGGCTAAAAAATAAATCATTAAAAAAACCGTAAATCTATTAAAAATCGTTAATAATTAAGTTTCTTACGTTATTTTTTTGGTTTTTAAAATTTTAAAATCAAACAAAAATCTGAAAGCTTTCAAAAGAAGTCGAAAAAAATATAAAATAAATGGGAAAAATCAAAAGAAATGGAAAAAAATAAAAAAGTCAACAAAAATAAAAAAAAGTCGAAAAAAACGACAAAAATCGAAAAAAATCAAAAGCAATCGTATGAGATGGAAATAAATCAAAATATATAAAAAATGGAAAAAAACAAAAGTAATCGAAAAAAAAAGAAGAAATCTACAAAAATCGAAAGAAATAAATAAAAACGACAGAAATCGAAACAATCAAAAGAAATCAAAAGAGATAGAAAGGAATCAAAAGAGATGGAAACGAATCAAAAGAAATCGAAACAAATATAAAAAAAAACAAAAGAAATCGAAAAAAAAAAAAAAAAAAAATCGATAAAAGTCGAAAAAGATCAGCAAAAGTCGAAAGAGATCGAAAAGATCAATAGAAAGAAAAAATAATAAAAAAAAATTAAGAAAAAGTTAGAGAGAAACTGAAGGAATTTAAACAAAAAAAAAAAACAATACAAAAAATTCAAAAACAATAGAAAAACAGAAAAATGAAAAAAAAAAATACGAAAAAACCAAAAAACCAAAAAATAATCGGAGGATGTGAAAAAATTAGAAAAGAAAAGAAAGAAATAAAAAAATAGAAAAAATAAAGAAAAAAAATGAATTAAACTATAACATATTGAAAAAATCAAAATAACATAAAAAAAATCAAAAAACGAGAAAAAATTGTAAAAATCGAAAAAATCAGAAAAAATATTGTATAATCGAAAAATTAAAAAAAATTATTTTAAAAATATTGGAAACAAATGAAGGATAAAATTGTAAAATATGGAAAAAATAAAAAAAAATCAAAAAAATTGTAAAAAAATACAAATAACGCAAAAATCCGAGAAATCACAATATATATCTCAGAAAAACTGAAAAAGTTGGAAAAAATCGTAAAGAACAACCAAAAAGCGGAACAATTGTAAACAAAAGAAAGAAATAAAAGAATAAATGAAAAATTGAAAGAATTGATATAAATCACAATAAAAAAAATCGTAAAAAAATCGGAAAAATCAAAGGAATAAGAAAAGATGTGGAAACAATCAGAAATAACAAAAGAAATAGAAAATAAGAAGTAATTGAAAAAAAACTAAACAATGACAAAAAAGGGGAAAAATCTAAAGAATCAGATAAAAATAAGGGGAAAAAAAACAAAAAATTAGAAAAATGAGAAAAGATCAGAAAAAGTCTCTTTTTATAAAAAATTAGAAAACGAAATAAAAAAACAGAACAATGAGAAAAAATGAGAAACGATTATAAAAAATCTTAAAAAAAAACAGAAAAAAACCAGCAAAAAAACAAAACATCAGAATACTAATTAAACAGGAAAAAAGTGAAAGGAAAATAATAAAAACAAAATGAAAAATAATACGAAAAAAAAAGAAGAAACTAATCAAAAAAATTACAAAAAACCGAAAAAAAAACGAAAAAAAAAATCGCTAAAATCAAACAACATCCCCATCCATTTCGTAAACTCCGTTTGACATTTTGTTCAAAAAATTTTGAATTGGAAAAAGTTTTCCCATGCATGATGAGTAACGGAAGGGCCGGTCCGATCCTGCTCAAATTCAATAGGGTTCTTCCTTGGACTAAACTTGAAGCTTTCGTTCACAAGTTACAGTGTTCATACCCAGACAGACAGACAGTCAGACAGACAGACCGACAAGCAGACAGATATTCAGACGTCCGGCCGGGTTTTTTTGCATTTTCGGACTTATTAAACTAGGAAACGTCGAGAAAAGTGGGAGTAAGAAATTTTTTTCGCCATCACGAAAACTAATACTGAGGCTTTTGGGCTTCAGTAAAATCTTAATAAAACCCCCATTAAATAAGTAATAATCTTAATATAAATAAAAGTATACAGCTAACTAATTATTATTTTATAATTTACATATCACAAAACATAGCAAAATTTAGGACAAGATCAAATTGTAACAATTGTAAAATGTTTAATTGCTTAACAAAAGGGGGTAATCAAATCCATCTAGTTTATTTCATTTTATGACTTCCATTCGCTTATATTTCCTCACTATACTTCTTTTAAGCCCTTATTTAAAAATAAACCAAAACTTCTTTAAACAAAAAATAGATATGTGGATTTTACTTTCCCGAACCACCTCCTAGAAGAGAAAGTATTGTGAAGAGATAAAAACGGAAATATCCATTTTCGGGTTCCCTGAGACGATTAAGACCATTTTCAGATGTCTGTCTGTCTGTCTGTGTGTATTCTTCCACGATAGAGGCCACACGTTTAATCCGATTGAGCTGAAATTTGGTATAGGGGTTTGGGTTACCTGTTGGAAGAACCTATTAGTTTTTGTACAACATCTATCAAAAAATGATAGATATAATGTGTCACGGAATCGGAAATGCAATATGTCATTTGAAAGCCCTTGAACACTCTATTCAGAACTATCAAACTTATTTCTGAAACTGTCACCTGTCAAAAATAAAAAAAATGTCAAAATTTGAAATTCAGCATTAAATATCTGAAAAAATATTAATCCGATTGGGCTGAAATTTGGTACAGGTGTTTGGTTTATGCGTCGAAAGAACTCATTAGTTTTTGTATGACATGTGTCAAACGGAAGTGTCACTATCAAAAAAGGACAGATGCAATATATGTCACGGAATTCGACTTGCAATATGTCATTTGAAAGCCCTTGAACAACTCTATTTAGAACTGTCAAACTTATTTCTCCAACTGTCACCTGTCAAAAATAAAAAATGCCAAAAGTTGAAACTTTAATATTAAATATCTGAAAAAGTATCCGTGGATACTCGTCGGGAAAGTTTTGGGGCGAAAAACTCACAATTTAAGAATTTTTCACCAATTGTCTTAAGTTGCTTTTTTCTTATTAATACTTTTCCTGCCAATAAACTTCCCGGTGCCAACAGTAGCAAAGTGTGGAAAACCCCACAAATCTAAATTTTTTTAAGGGGATTTCATTCGTTGTTAAAAAAGTCGAATCGAGTGTGGAAAAAAAGTTAAAAGGAAGTCATAAAAAAATTAAATACGCTAGATTGACCTACCACTTAGGCTTGAAGTTGCGTTGTTAATTGTTTAAAAAAAACAAAGCAAATGGAATTGTTTTTGATTTAATTAACTCCACTTGAATCAAGTACAGGAAGTTACGCGTCAAATCCTTTATAAATAGATAGTAGGTCATGAGATTAAATAGAGAACACACTATTTTAAAATATAATTTTATAAGAATTATTTCCGTCTCGTGCGTGAGCTATGAGATGATGTAATGATTAAAGAGAAATAGTTATGTATGTCAAATTTGTATAAAATTGTACTCGCTGATAGCTGTCTACTTGTTTTTAGCTTGAATAAAAAAAAAATGTGAAACTCTTAAAAGTTTTTAAATTTTTGATCGATGAAATTTTTAATTTTTTAATCAAAAGTTTTGAAATTAATAAGTTTTCTGTGGGTCACCTAGTATTAAACAAACACCTATAGAGGTACCAAAACCATTCAACCATTTAACCGTATCCGGTTCATCAAAACTATACAATAACTTGGATCGTGTGACGGCGTCCTTGCTTGCCATCGTGCCGGTTAATTAAAAGATAAAGTAATCAATAGGGCTTTTATCAGAGCCGTAACGTTCTTATCAGGTCCCGTTAAACTACTGGCTAATGACGCGACATCACCCTAACACAATCGCCTAACGTACTCGCCGGATATCCAGGATCTCTAGACGCTAGATGGCGTCGGTGCTTCGGAGATTCTGGACCGGAAGTCAAATGGAAGCTTTAGAACGGTTAACGCGTAAAATGCAATGCAAGCAGGAGTAATGATAATGATAGTCGGTTAATAGTTTTTTGATATTTTTTAATGTTAATATCATTGATTTATCTCCACAATACTAAATTCTATCGATTTACACAAATTGGAAGTTTATTGTCGTCAATATGTTATTATAGCAGATATAAATATGGCAATTCTAAACTTTGACAATTTTCGATATAAGTCTATTAAACGACAACATTTGGCTAACGATTGTATTTGCAAACATTTCGAACTCGTGAAAACTTTTAATCGACAGTTCATCCAATCATGTGTAAACGAAATTTCTAAACTTTCGGAAGTGGAAATCATATAAAATAATATGCAGCAAGTTGTATTTGGGAAATAAAAATAGGCAACATTTTTTAGAAAAATTATCATACAGTAAAAATTATATCAAAATATGACAACACTGTTATTTTATAAACAAAATTAATCAAAGAACTTTAGCGTTGCGTAGGAAAACTAAATTTATCAATATAATTGTGGATTTACCATGTGTTCCTCTATAATGCCTATACCTACCTTTAAATATATTTTTTAAAATTTAGAAAAAATAGTTATTGCTAAAAAAAATTCTACTAAAATTTTTTAGGCGACCCAAATTCGTCCAAGTTTGCGTATGACGTCGGCTGGAGTCAAAACAAAATAATTTAATATTGGATTGCATAGGGTTATTGTGTATTTCGGGTGGTTTTAATTTTTTACGAAAAAAGTTTGAAAAATAAAAATCGGCTGTGTCACCTCAGAACTTTCCCGGCTCGACCGTAGAGAATATGTTATTTATTATTATTATTTTAATTACAAAATACTAAGCATTACATTAATTTATGGAATATATTAAAAATAGCGAGCCGATGGGGAATACGTCTACCGAATTGATATTTCAATGTTGATAATGACATAAGCTGCGCATGCGCACGTTGTATGTCACAATGCACAATTAGGATCTCCTAAAATCATGTGTGAAAACTATTGCGAATTTGGGAAAATTTTTCATACAATAGTTGTAGGGAATTTTATACTTTACAACTTTGCACTGGAAAATTTTGCACTTAAGAGCATAATTTACCTCAAATTTAAAAAAAAATGGAAAATCCTAAATGTGTATTTTTCTCGATAAAGTATTTTACTTAAAATTCGATGAATTAAAATAAAATCACATTTTATTTATAATAGATAACTTTTTTTGTATGTTTCTTTTTTATATCATAAATTATTTCGTTTTATTCATAATATTTAAAAAATTAATGCCATATGGCAATGTTAGACTTATTGTCAGTAGATAGAACGTCCTTTAACTTTAACGGTTCTGTAACTAACGACAATGACGTTTAGATTGTGACAATTGTATAAGAAATCAACTTGTTAAATTTTATTCTAAACGTCATCGCCTTTACTTATTGAGTCTTTAAAGTTAAAGGACGTTCTATCTACTGACAGTTAGTATTTTATTTCGTTTTCAATTATTCCATGAATTAATGTAATTCTATTCATTATATTAAATTTCAATCAAAATCGATATTTTTTATCGCACCAAATCAGTAAAAAACTTGTCAGTATTAAAAGTTACGCATTTCAAATTACCGAAACAAAAACAAAACGAAAAAAAAACTGTTTTCGCTCGAGTATCTAATCCGGTAAAGGGTATAAAAGATAATGCAGAAATCACAGGACGCCTTATATTGGCTCTCTTTCAAGGATCTTGAGTGCCATCTACTTAATTGATTTTATTTGCTCGGTTTGGTGTTAATGCTGTTTGCTGACATTTTCAAGGGTTCCTTTCCTTTTTATACGTTTATCGATGGTTTTTGATAAATTTCACAATTTAAAATCAAATAAATGCTTGTATAAAATTATCAACTTACATCATCTTAATTAAACCTAAATTCATCTAAAAAAAACTAATGTTATGTAATAATAAGCAAGCATTAATTTTATTTTTATGATTTTATTAATATGTAATAAAATGGTAAAAATTTTTTCTCCAATTGACATTAAACGTCAGTTTTAATGACATAAACGACATAAAATCGGATAAAATGACTTACATGTCCCTATCTTAACTTTTTGAGTTCTATTTGGTGGCATAAGAAGAAAGTGTATACAGAGTGATCAAAATGTGTGTACTTTTGATCACCCTGTATACATTATGTTCTTATACCATCAAGTAGAACTTAAAAAGTTATCCGATTATATGTCGTTTGGCCGTAGCAATCATTTAAAGTTGGAAAAATGCAATTTTCAATTGTCTGTAACTTCAAAACTCTTTGCTCTAAATATTTTAGATTCATTGGGCATCCCTGAAAACCTCATATCCCAAATTTCAGATTTTAATTGTGTCTACTTCTCCAGAAAACTCTAATTAGTCCTCTAAAAGAATCACCCTGTATATAGATATAGTTATTCTATGTAAGCTACTATTTTTCGACCTTAAAATCAAAATTTCCCAAAATCCTTTCGTAGTAAGAATATCTTCTTAAAATTTCAAGTCTCTGGGTTAAGTAGATTTTGCTATGCGTTTATTCTATATCAGTCAGTCAGTCAGTCAACCAGTCAGGACTCTGCCAGCTCCGTGATGTTAGCCCCCAAATTGCCAATTTTTTTTCCGGAAATTTTCCGTTTGTTAGTGCTTCTTTAGTGCTTCGTTAGTGCTTCTTAGTGATTTAACTATTTTCGTTAGTGCTTTTTCCGTTTTCTGCATATTAAGGATTTTTTAATTTCAAGGTCAGCCCTGACAATCTGCCAAAATGGACGAAATCTGGTACTTTGATGTAGTGCTTCGTTAGTACTTCTCAGTGCTTCAAAAAGTTTAGAAAGTGCTTGTCTGTTTTTTTAGATATTTTAGATTTTAACTTCAATGGTAACCCCAAAACATTTTCCTATTGACTTAATTTTGGTATCAGTTTTTAGTGCTTCGTTAGTGCTTCTTGGTGATAATAATACGATATGTATACAATTTTTTTGTCGAATCTGCGGAATGTGCCCTAAAAAATGTTTATTATTACCTCTCGCCCTTCAGATAAGAGAGGTATAGTAATCAAGCTAAAAATTGGGTAGTGAGTTTTCAATGGATAAGCACGTTTTAAGGTCCCTAGAATACGATTTTGATATTTTTGAGATGATGTCTGTGTGTGTTAGTGTGTGTGTCTGTGTTACGATGGATGTTGTAGTAATGATAACTCAAAAACTACTGAATTAAAAAATTTGAAATTTTTGCATACAAGATTCCGATACCCTAGATTAGATATGATTAGATTTTGGTGTTAGTCAGACAACCGGAAGTGGCAGTTGCTATGAGGGATGACGTCATTACTAAACAAAATGGCAATAATGTTTTACACATATATTTTGTATACACTATAGTTTATTTTCGTATCATTGAAATTTTCAAAAATTTTGCCGTTGTTGCCAGATTTACAAAAAAGTCAATTTCTTCATACTTCTTTTGTGTTAACGTGTACATTTTTGATTAAAAAATAACAGGAAATTATATGCTGGCCACATCACATTTTTTTTATTCTCTATTTTTCCTATAGTTCCCCATTTTTCCTATTTTTTAATTTTGTCTCTATTTTTCCGTTTTTCTTTATTTTTTCATATTCCCACAATTTCAAAAAACAAAGATTTTTATAATTACAATTTTGAAATTTTAATCTACAACCATATCTAAACTATATCTAAACTAACTTTAACCAAAGTTTCATTTTCAAATTCGGAAAATACATTTTTGAATGATTTTGAAATGTAGCGATTTTCAGAAAATTTAATAAAAATATCTTGGCAACGCAGCATCCGATTTAAAAAAAATAAAATATTGTCATGAAGGCCACTAAAGTAGTAATCTAAAAATGTAAAAATATTTTCTAGTTATTAGGATTTTCGAACCAAATAAAACATTTTTTTTTCATTTTGGTATCTTTACTAGTTTCGACGCCACAAACCGCGAGAAGGTAATTGGCCCACCCTGTATAATCTTATCGATGATTTGTTATAGATAATATTTATTGAAAACAATTATTTAAATTTTTTATTATTGTAATTTTTTTCGCCTTTCTCTTTTTTTTCATACATTAATAACTTTATAAAAAAAAATTGTATTCTGATAAAAATTTTGTCATAAAATCCATTTCACTATCGCCTTCTATCCAGTCCAGTAAAATATAGCATTTTTCTTTTATTCTTTTCTGTTATCAAAGCTCGGTTATACAACAATGGGCAGACTTTTAGTAGCTATATGTAACTGCCAATATAACCGTGTTCGCTAACATATTTGCTCAATATCTTCCGTGAAGCGTGGCTCGTTTCGGCTACGTTCCTTCCATTTTTACTGACCTATTCAATTTAAATCATTCGGGAATTTTTTCGGGGTCAACAAATTGTACACTATTCTTTGACAATATTCCCACTCATAAGAAATATCGACGTGACATTAGTCACTTTTTATTCGATGGAATATACGGAAAATGAAATTTTTAGCTCTATTTCAATTCGAAACTAGCATGATAAAATTTTTTTATAGGTCATTTACTATAGAAAAGAATCTCAAATTTTATGGATAAAATTTTGTTAAAATTGAAAATATGATTGACTTGATTTCAAATTTCGACATAGTTTGACCAATGAGAAATCAGTATCGACGTAGTTTGACCAATGACAAATCAGTACCAGACGCTGTCAACATTACATCACTCTTCTACCAACAAAATACTACATGATGCCGTATCTTGCGAATAGCGTTTTGACAGTGATTAAAACAGTAGTGCCAACTGTGCATAGGAGGACCGCGAGCACTGCGTAGTGGCGGTCCATTGCACCGATCTACAGTAAGTTGTCACTTATTCAGATGAATACTTTTGTAGCATGATGCATGCCTCACTCAAAAAAACACACCGTATTTTATCATTATTTTTTATGTAATTTTCTTTTTATTCTCTAGCAAGAGATTAATTTTTCATTGTCTGCAATTTTAAGTATTAATTTTCGCCATATCGAAGTAATTTATATGTATAAACTTTTAAATGCGACGTCATACTCACTCCGGCACATCCCCACTCCTAAGTTCTCCTTTCCTCTCACCTCACCTGGCAAAGTTTAATGTTGGCGTGTAAACAAATAGTAAGTTACGAATGATTCGTTGGGGATGTGTTTAGCACACACCCTGGTATAGAGCCATTGCACTATTCTCGGGTTGGTTCCTACTTAGACTCCACCATCCTCTTGCAGGCCCAAAGGGCTCTTAGAGCTTTTTCCGTTATTCTGCCTATTTAGTCAAGGGAATTTAGAGCCAAATCAGCCGGATTAATTAAATTTGAAGGTGAAGCAGATATCAAGATGCGGTTTTCTGCATTGTGTTCAGGAAGGTCACAGAAAACGAGGCTACATGGTCTGGTTAATCCGTTTTTGGAAAAATGCCTTCTGGGCCGGAAAATACATTTTCCAATTGCATCACTACTTGCACCATTATAGGAACGACTGGAAACTCGGAAAAATCGCTCGGAAATTGTTACTCGGGGGTTTTCGGCCCGCCGAACTCGATTCTGGCATTAGAATTACCGGATGCGTACGGGGCGGCTCTTCGGGGGGTGCGGGGGTGGTTAATTGGGGGAGAAATTGCAGCGTGCATGTAAATCGATCCAAACTCGTTACTCAGGGGTTTTCGGGGATGACGAATTCAATTCTGGCATTGGAATTACCCGTAGGCGTGTCTGCGGGGGGTGCGGGGGTGGCTAATTGGGGAAGAAATTACAGCGTGCATGGAAATCGCTCCAAGCTCGTTACTCGGGGGTTTTCTGGGATGACGAATTCAATCCCGACATTGGAATTGCCCGGGCTAGCACGGGGACGGCTCTGCGGGGGTTATCCGGGGGTCATTCAGGGGGAGAAATTGCATAGTCCATGGGAAGTGCTCCAAGCTCGTTACTTGAGGGTTTTTAGGGATGCCGAATTCAATTCTAGCATTAGATTTCTCCGGGGACGCTCGGGGGCCCCTCTGTGACGTTGTCTAAGGGTGCTTGGGGCCGGGAGGGGGGGATGTCAGCGTCCATGACAATCAGACATTGGACTTCACCGGGGATATGAATAATAAAAATTTTGAAGGAATATTAAATAAATAAATATTACAAATTTTATAAAAACAATTGCTTTGGGAGTCTTTTGTTCCTCGAAACTGGATTTAAAAAAGGCGACAAAGCTAAAGAGAGTAGAGTATCGTTACCACCGGGACCGGCGCGAACAGAAGTATTTTGTATCGACTGAAGAGAAAAAATATGGCTCCAGTTCCCGCGTATAGGAAGCCGGTCCCGAGGAAATTTTGAGCAAAATTTCTTGTTCTTGTCAAACCGACTGTGGCCCGAGGTTTGGGTGCCGCCGAAGTGGGTTGGAGTGCTCACTTGCATGCAAGCATTGCGATGGCAATTGCTCAAACCAAAAAGACGTTTCCAATGAGGCCGAGAGTAGTGACGAGGAAGAAAATGAAGGAGGGGAAGAAAATTCAGGAGGAAGAGAAGTTGAAGAACGGGAAGAAGACGAAGAAGAGTTTGAACAAGATGTTTAGTATTTTAGTTAAAAATTGAAGTTTATAATGAATAATTCGAGATTAATAAAAACTCTGTTATTTGAATAAAGTATTATTTTCATAATTTGAGATTTTTCACCTTCTCCTTTACCAATGGTGGACGCTGCTACCCCCTCACCCCCCAATCACACTCAGACAACCTCACAGAGCGGCCCCCGAGAAATATAATGCCAGAATTGAATTCAGCATCCCCGAAAACCCCCGAGTAACGGGTGTGGAGCGCTTCACATGGACTATGCAATTTCCCCCAGAATAACCCCCGGATACCCCCGCAGAGCCACCCCCGTGCTCCCCCGGGAAATTCCAATGTCGGGATTGAATTCGGCATCTCCGAAAGTCCCCGAGTAACGAGTTTGGAGCGATTTCCATGCACGCTGCAATTTCTCCCTCAATTAACCACCCCCGCAGAGACGCCCCGGACAATTCCAATACCAGAATTGAATTCATCATCCCCGAAAACCCCTGAGTAACGAGTTTGGAGCGATTTCCGTGTACGCTGCAATTTCTCCCCCAATTAACCACCCCCGCACTCTCCGCAGAGCCACCCCCGTGCTCCCCCGGGCAATTCCAATGTCGGGATTGAATTCGGCATCTCCGAAAGCCCAGGAGTAACGAGTTTGGAGCGATTTCCGTGCACGCTGCAATTTCTCCCCCAATTAACCACCCCCGCACTCCCCGCTGAGCCGCCCCCGTGCGCCTCCGGGTAATTGTAATGCCAGAATCGAGTTCGGCGGGCCTAAAATCCTCTGACTAACAATTTCCGAGCGATTTTTCTGAGTTTCCAGTCGTTCCTATAATGGTGTAACTAGTGATGCAATTGGAAAATGCATTTTCCGGCCCAGAAGGAATTTTTCCAAAAACGGATTAACCAGACGAAGTAGCCTCGTTTTCTGTGACCTTCCTGAACACAATGCAGAAAACCGCATCTCGATATCTGCTTCACCTCCAAATTCATTTAATTTTCTCTATCTGCCCTGGACTAATATGGCTAGAGAACGTTAATTTGTTATCTAGGATAACTCCCAAATATTTCACCTCGGTTGTCAGTTTTAGTTGTTTTCCCTTTACGTGATCCCTGGGTTCTTGGATAATCCCGCTTTCCGACATTGTCTTTTTACAATATTGAGTGCCCGTTGCATCCTATCAGGTACAACTGCATCAAATTTTCTATTTTCTCTTTTTGGCTCCCTAAGAAAATAATCAACCACCAAGCACCACATCAGTGGGGAGAGTAGTCATTCTTGGGGTACCCCTTGGTGGCAGTGACATCTCTTCTTACGTTGTAAAAAGAGCTGTAAACATTCCTATGCTGAAGCATCAAGTCTACCCGTCTTGTAATGCTCTGAGCGGCTCCTTTACTAGTTTTATTTCGTATTTGATTAATTTAAATTTCAAATTACTGAGTATTAATTTGGCCAGGATTTATCATCTTAGAAATGACATCTGACCCATTTATATGAAATTTTCTTGTCAACATATTGTTTTTTTTTAGAAATACAATTACAGAATGGTCCTTTTCCATAGATCCTTTATTATTATTATTTTAACAAGTGAAAAACAATAAGCAAAAATTTTTTAAAATATTAACAATTAACACTTATTTTAGTATTTTATTTTGATATTTTTTTTTGAAGAAGATAAAACTTTACACATATTACTCTAAATTAAAAATTATAATTCCGCATTTTGTACGATAAAATTCTTTTGATATCAATTAATCATCTAGATATGACATCAGTGCATTGTTATTTTTCTAAATAATTTTAACCCAAGTTTGAGAGGTTTAGTAAAAATAGACTAACTAAAATTATATGTTTTCATATAAAAATTTAAATTTTATAAATAATAAATAATCATAGCTTGGTTAAATTTTAACATTTTTTTATTTGTGACAGGTGACAGTTGGAGAAATAATTTTAATTTTTCTCATTAGAGTTTTTCAGGGGCTTTTATATAATATTTTGCAAGTCAAATTCCTTGACATATAGCTTCTGTCATTTTTTGACTCGCGGATCTTTATCCATTCCCATAAAAAAATTATCAAATCTTATCAAATTAGATGAATCCAAATTTAGAGCATTACACAACTCTTGATTCGTCAACAGGGAACCTATAATAAAGAAAAAAATTATAAAATTATTGAAAAACTACTTTCCTAATTTACTTTGTGAAGTGTGAGATAATCTATAACGGCTTGGGAAAAGCACCACATTTTTTACATTTTTTTTTCCATGGCCAACAACCTCTTAAGAAAATCTCTTAAAATAGTTCAAAATGTTTACAAAAATGTTCAGTACGACCTATAACACTACAAAAATAACACAAATCAAGTCACAAACTGTAAACTATTTAATGTATGATTTTAAATTATCCTGCTAGAAAGTACGCTTATGGAATTTCTAGAGGACGATGTCAACTAAAGTAAACTAGATGTTAGCTTAATATAAAAAGATAGAATGCCCTCTCTCTCTCTCTCTCTATATATATATATATATATTTACTCTGAGGTTCGATCATAATACTTTCCCTCCTCGTTGAATGGTGGGTTCGGAAAGTAAAAATTTTAGTTACAATTTTTAACATATAATATAAAAATAAAACCATGAAAAAAAATTTATATTTAATACTAGTTTTGGTAACCAAAAATCATAAGGGATTACATTTAATATTGATATGCTCTTATCTTTTAAATCATAAGTAAAATAATATATTTAAATTTCTTAGAAACTAAAAAAAATATATCTTATCACTAATTTAAACTTTATATATAAGTATCTCCAAGCATCTCATATTTTTACTTTGAGAAATTAATTATTATTATTATTAATTATTTTACAAAAAAAAAAACTAAATATGGTCTGGTATAGAAAAATTACTGTCGAGATTCCGCTTCTACTTTGTTTTTTCAGTTTTCTTTTAGTAGGTAAGTCAAAAATTCTATAAATAATATAATATTTTATTAATTGATATTTAATATTTTTGCAATTTTTTTTTTATTTGCAAAATAAAATTAAAAATCTATAATATTCATTGCAGTACACGTGAAATTATATAAAGATTAAATTTTTACGACGTCAGTATCTGATAATAATAGAATTTTTATCAGTGTTAACAATGTATTGTCTATATAAAAAAACAATTTCATTAGTTTCTATCCTTGTTTTTACTTAATAAAGTATAAATAATGTTAATGAAGAACTTAATTATTACTTTCATTAAAAATATGTTTTACATGGATTTAATTATATATGGGGAATGTTAAATTATAATTAAAATTAAAAATTTATTTATCAGATTTTTCTTCCTTTCAAGATAGTACAAAATGTATTTTTTGTATTAAAATTGTGTTAAAAAATAACTAAAAAATCTGTTTTTTATTTCCTACTGGAACGAGTTGAAATTTTTCATTATAATTTTGTTAAATTTTTTTATATTTTGATATTTTTTCTTCCTACCAGAATTCTAGGAATGACTACAGAAATTTCTACTACAATTTTGTTAAAAAGATTAAAAAACCTATTTTTCAAATTTATTTTTCTACCACGATAGTAGAAACGACTATATAAAGTTTCCATTGCAGTTTTTTTAAAAAAGTAATAAACAATCTATTTTTCAAATTTTTCTTACTACTAGGATAGTTAGAAACGGCTGTAAATTTTTTCTATTACAATTTTGTTGAGAGACTGAAAAATCAACTTTAGGTAGATTTTCATATATGGAATCTACCTATTGTAGCCGATTCAATGACGGAACCCAAACCCGGGAATAGGGGCGCTACCCCTTTTGTGACCTTGATAATAAGAATGTATGTATGTGTAGACATTCGGTTCCGTACGATAGAGGTAACAATTTTTGTCCAATCGACACCAAATTTGGTACAAAAATTCGTTGGAGGAGTAGTTTATTGCGTATTAAAAATGGACATTCTACCTTTAAGAGGGTGAGAATTGGACAGGGTTGAAATTTCAAAAAAATCAGATCTCCGCCATTTTTGAAAACATTAAAAAAGGTCATTGCACAATTTTAAGCTCTGATTATTATAAAATTAATTTGTTTGAATCTTTTTTTATCCGATCCACGGGGGTGGAACTGGAGTGGGTTAAAATTTCAAAAAATTCATATCTCTGCCATTTTCGAAAATATTGAAACAGATCATTAGACTTTTTTTACGTTAAATATTATAAAATTAATTTATCTAAAACTTATTTTCATCAGATCCACGGGGGTAGAACTAGAGGGGGATGAAATTTCAAAAAAGTCATATCTCCGCCATTTTAGAAAATATTGAAACAGGCAGTTTATGAGACTTTTTGATGTCCTAATTACTAAAAAAATAATTTTTCTGGAACTTCTTTTCATCCGAACTTTAACCCCAAAATTAACAACCCCTTTACCCCTCAATGTTTATTTTAATTACGTTTTAGTTTAATTAGTGTTTTTACCCACCTGGGTTTAAATTTTTTTTTTTACTTATTCATGTACCCCCTTCCCTCATTACTATCCTACCTCCTCATTTAATTAGTAGCAGCACACCCTGTTTTAATATGCTTATTTTTATTTAACATTTAATTCCTGTTAATCCCTTGCCCTGAAGATGGTTATTTAACCGAAACTAGTTGTCTTTAAGAAAAAATTTTTAATAAATGTTATTGTGGTACATGATTTTGGGGTTTTAATATATGATTATATTGAAAAAAGTCATTAGACTTTTTTCATGTCCTAATTATTATAAAATTAGCTTGCTTGAAACTTTTTTCGATCTGTCCATATCATGGGGGAGGGGGAAGAATGAAAACGTCTTAAATTTAGACAATCGAAATCTACCTCCCCCTGTCGACCCTACAGACAGAATTTTTTTTAATTTATCTTCATATCAGGATACCAGGAAGGATACAGACACTGTTTACAACATTTTTAGTTTAAATGGTTCCGCGTTTTTGAGGATACTAATTGTAAAAAAAAAAAAAAAATGTTTAAATTTACACGTCAGCTAAGTTGGCCAGCTCATCTTAGATAATGTTAATATAATCCAACTTTTTTGTTTACTTTTATTAAAAAGCTTCACGATAAGTAGGTACCATATGAAACAAAATTTGTTCAAGCACACCTAACCTAAAAAAGGTTAACTGACCTTTGAGGGTGGATTAATTGACCGAATTTGGCCACTTAACTAATGCTCCTTTAAAATACGCTTAAAAAAGCATTAAATTCGGTACAAGATACAAAATCCACTAACGCTACTTTAACCTTTAGTCCAAGGGTACTTTAAAAAAAGTCGGTGTAAGTAGGTGGTACTGCTGTAAATTTGAAATACGTAGAATTCCAAGTACGAGAGTGTGAAAAATAACAGTAATTTCAGAATCCGTAAATAAAATTTGAAGAAAAGCAATGGGGGGTGCCGGTATCTAATTGGTACCTCCACTTAAAACTCTATTTAAATCTGTGCAAAAAGTAAATGTAATTTTGCAAAACTGTGCAATTGGTGTGCTAAATTCCAAGTACGAGAGTGTATAAAATAAGAGTAATTTCAAAATCCGTAAATAATATTTGAAGAAAAGCAGTGGGGGTGCCAGTGTCCAATTGGTACCTCCACTTAAAACTCTCTTTAAATCTGTGCAAAAAGTAAATGTAATTTTGCAAAACTGTGCAAATGGTGTGCTATATATATATTCAATTATAAAAAAAATTAGTGGGGGTGACAACTCTGTCGATACCAAATTTACTTACAAAATACAATAAAATAAAAATTAATAAAAATATAAACCTCAAAATGAATAAAAATTTGACTCATATATTTTACTTAGCTACAAGTTATCCTTAATGACGGGGTTTAGGTTTTCAGTGATTGTCAATGATTTTGGTATTATGCAACCAGTATTACAGTTATGATGTATTATTGGTTGCCAATTTAAAAAAATTCATAACCAGTCATTCTAACTTTATCTCATATCCGGAAAATCAGTTGAATCCACAAAATATAATGGTCAATTAAATAAAAAAATTGCTACGGTTAAATAAAATTTAGTATAGTGTCTATTTGTATTGAGTAGTAAATTTTTTGTACTATTTTTTATTTATAGGATCTTTGATGACAAACCTAATCTACTATCGAACCTGTTACAACATCTTAGGCCACGATGAAGCATCTTGTAGTAAATTAGGAGACGATTCTGAGAAAGAGTTGAAAGATTTAGAGGACGAGGTACAAAAAGAAGCAAATTTAATAGTGATGGTACTTGAAATGCCTCCTGCTCTTATTCCTGTTTTCATTAATATGTTCGCAGGAGCCTGGTCTGATAGGTATGGGAGGAAGCCTGTACTTCTAGTTGTTATTGGAGGTAAGCTGAGAAATAGATAAATATAGAATAAAAATAAAATAATTCAAAAATTACTCTGACCTCATTTAAATAAAGTCATTTTGAAATTTGGTCTTGAATGACTGGATCCAAATTATAACGATTAAAAAAATGCGGCTACTATTTTAACAATTTTATTTAAGGACTATACAAGGATTTTCTTAAAAAGTATTTTTTTATGTATTCTTTACAGATTTGTCAAGGATGGTTCAAGGACTATCCAAGACTATTTGAGGAGTATTCAAAGATTTTTAATACGAATTTTAAAAGGATGTTTTAAGTACATTTTTAATGACTATATAAGAATTATTTTAATACTGTTTAAGCAATTATCAATATTTTATTAGTGATTTTTCAAAGATTTTTTAAGAATTTTAAACGTATGTTCTTTATGGATTTTTTAAGGATTCCAAGACCGTTCAAGACTGTTTCATGATTTATGAAGGAGTATTCAAATTTTTCTATGAATTTTATTACGAATTTTAATAGGATTTTTAATTTTTCAAGGAAAGTATTTTTCATGCATTATACGGAATTTTCAAGGATTACTCTAGGATTGAATTAAAATGAGAATTTATCAAGGAATATTTTAGGATTTTTAGTAATTTTTTAAAGATATTTATTCCAAATTTTAAAGGATGTATTCAAGAATTTTTATCAGGAGTGTGTAAGATTTGTTTAGGATTTTTCATGTATTTAGATTCTTTAAGGAAGGATTATTTTCAAAGGATGTTTTAGCAATTTTTTAAGTATAATACAAGAATTTTTTTTAAGATTTTCCTTATTTTTCAGAATTTAAACGCATTTGTCAAGGATTATTCTAGGACTGTACAAGACTGTTTGAGGATTTATTAAGGAATATTTAAGGATTTCTTAGTAATTTTTTAAAGATTTTTTAAGGAATTTAAAGGGATGTTTTAATAATTTTTTTCAAGAATATTTTTTAGAAATTTTCGTATTTTTCATATTCATATTTTTCAAATATTCTTTATGGATTTTTCAAGGATTTTTCTAGGACTACTAAATACTGAGGATTTATGAAGGAGTGTTCAATATTTTCTTGGTGATTTTTTCAAGAATTTTAAAATAATGTATTAATAATTTTTTAAGGACTGTTTAAGAATTTCTTTTAGGATTTTTCGTATTTTTAAGATTCTTTACGCATTTTTCAAGGATTGTTCTAGGAGTGTTAAAGATTGTTTGAGGATTTATAAAGGAGTATTCATAAATTTCTTAGTAATTTTTCTATGAATTTTATTACGAATTTTAATAGGATTTTTTATTGTTTTTTCAAGGATTTTTCTAGGAACGATTTAAATTGAGAATTTATCAAGGACTATTTATCGATTTTTAGTAATATTTTAAAGATATTTATTGCAAATTTTAATAGATCTGTTAAAGAGTTTGTAAGAATTTTTTTAGGATTTTTCATATATATTTCAAATATTCTTAAGGAATGATTATTTTTTAAGAATTTTAAAAGAATTTTTAAACTTTTTTTTACAAGAATTTTTTTTAAAATTTTTGGTTTTTTTTGAAATCTAAACGCATTTTTCAAGGATTATTATAGGACTGTTCAAGACTGTTTGAGGATTTATCAAGGAGTATTGAAGGATTTCTTAGTAATTTTTCAAAGGTTTTTTTAAGGAATTTAAAAGGATGTTTTAAGATTTTTTTTAGTATTCTTTAAGGATTTTTCAAGGACTATTCTAGGACTGTTAAAGACTATTTCATGATTTATAAAGGAATGTTCAATAATTCCTTGGTCATTTTTCAAAGATTTTTTAATAGTTTTAAAAGGATGTATTAAGAATATTTTAAGGATTGCGCAAGTAGTTTTTTTTAGGATTTATCGTATTTTTAAGATTCTTTACAGATTTTTCAATAATTGTTCTAGGGCTGTTAAAGACTGTTTGATGATTTATTCAAGGATTTCTTAGTAATTTTTCAATGAATTTTATTACGAATTTTAAAAGAAATTTTTATTTTTTTTAAGGACTATTAAAAGATTTTTCACGTATTCTTTACGGATTTGTCTAGGAATGATTTAAACTGAGAATTTATCAAAGACTATTTAAGGATTATTTGGTAATTTTTTAAAAATATTAAAAGGATTTTTTAGGATTTTTAAAGTATTTTTTTAAGGATCGCTTACGAATTTTTCAAGGATTGTTCCAGTCTGAGGATTTATCAAGGATTATTTAAGGATTTTTATTGAGTTTTTAAAGGATCTTTATGAATTTTAAAATAATTTTTTTAAGGAAAGTACAAGAATTTTTTTTTGATCGATTTTTCTAAAATTGTTCAAGATTAAGGATTTATCAAGGATTATTCAAGAATTTCTTAATGGTTTTTCAAAGATTTTTTTTAAATTTTTTCAATGATTGTAAAATGATTTTTTTTGGATTTTATAATTATTTTTTAATTATTTCTTAAGTATCCCTTACGAATTTTTCAAAGATTGTTTCAGTTTGAGGATTTATGAAGGATTATTTAAAGATTTCTAATGATTTTTTAAAGAATTTTGAAACAATTTTTTGAAGGAGTGTACAAAAATTTTTTTAGGACTTTTTATGTATTTTTCAAAAAAAATTTTAAGGAAGGATTATTCCAAGACTTTTCAATACTGTTTGAGGATTGATCAAGGAGTAATTATAGATTTCTTAGTAGTTTTTCAAAGTTTTTTTAAAGGATTTTAAAAAGATGTTTTAAGGAGTGTACAAGAATTTTTTTTAGGATTTTTTCTTTTTTTATCAGAATTTTTACGAATTTTTCAAGGATTATTCCTGCACTGTTCGGGACTGTTTAAGGATTTATCAAGGAGGATTTAAGGATCTCTTACTAATTTTTCACAGCTTTTTATGGAATTTTAAAAGGATGTTTTAAGATTTTTTTTAAGGACTGTACAAGAGTTTATTTAAGATTTTTGTTATTTTTTAAAGATCCTTTACGGATTTTTCAAAAATGTTTTAAGAATTTTGATTGTAAAAGGATTTTTTATAATTTTTAAAGTATTTTTTTTAAGAATGAAATGAAATTTTTCAAGGATTGTTCCAGTTTGAGGATTTATCAAGGATTATTTAAGGATTTTTATTGAGTTTTTAAAGGATCTTTATGAATTTTAAAAGAATTTTTTTTAGGAAAGTAAGAGAATTTTTTTTAGAAGGCTTCTTTACTGATTTTTGATCGATTTTTCTAAAATTGTTCAAGATTAAGGATTTATCAACGATTATTCGAAAATTTCTTAATGATTTTTCAAAGATTCTTTAAAAAGTTTTGAGAGATTGTAAAAGGATTTTTTAATTATTTTTTCAGTGTTTCTTAACGATTCCTTACGAATTTTTCAAGGATTGTATCAGTTTGAGGATTTATTAAGGATTCTTTAAAGATTTCGAATGAGTTTTTAAAGAATTTTAAAACAATTTTTTGAAGGAGTGTACAAGAAATTTTTTAGGACTTTTTATGTATTTTTCAAAAAAAATTTAAGGACGGATTATTTTAAGACTTTTCAATACTATTTAAGGATTGATCAAGGAGTAATTATAGATTTCTTAGTAATTTTTTAGTTTTTTTAAGAATCTTAAAAGGATGTTTTAAGGAGTGTACAAGAATTTTTTTTAGGATTTTTCTTTTTTTTCAGAATTTTTACGGATTTTTCAAGGATTATTCTAGGACTATTCGAGACTGTTGAAAAATTTAACAAGGATTATTCAAGGATTTTTTATTAATTTTTCAAAGCCTTTTAAGGATTTTTAAAAGGATGTTTTAAGATTTTTTTTAAGGACTGTTCAAGAATTTATTTAGGATTTTTGGTATTTTTTAAAGATTTTTTACGGATTTTTCAAGGATGTTATAAAACTGTCCAAGACCAAAAGAATTTATGAAGGAGTATTCAAGGATTCCTTAATAATTTTTTAATGAATTTTATGGCGAATTTTAAAAGAACTTTTTTAAGTCTTTTTTTTAAGGACTTCAAGGATTTTTAAAGTAAATTTCATGTATTCTTTATGGATTTTCCATGGATTTTTCTAGGAATGATTTAAACTGAGAATTTATTAATTAGTATTTATCAGTAATTTTTCAAAGATTTTTTAAGAATTTTAAATGGATGTAGAATTTTTATAGAACTTTTCATGTATTTTTCAAAAATCCTTTAAGGCAGCATTATTCTAAGAGAGTTCAATAATGTTCATGGATTTATCAAGGAGTATTTCTAGATTTCTTATTAATTTTTTAAAGATTTTTTAATAATTCCAAAAGGATGTTTTAAGGACTCTACAAGCATTTTTTCAGAATCTTTACTCATTTTTCAGGGATTGTTCTAGGACTGTCCGAGACTGTTTAGGGATTTATCAATTACCATTCAAGGATTTCTTAGTGATTTTTAAAGCCCTTTTTAGAATTTTAAAAGGATGTTTTAAGATTTTTTTTAAAATTTTTTGTATTTTTCAAAGATTCTTTACGGATTTTTCAAGGATTATTTCATAGCTACTAAACTGCCAAAAATTTTTTAGTGATTTTTTAAAGATTTTTTAAGACTTTAAGAAGGTTGTATTAAAAGTTTTTAAAGGACTGTACAAGAATTTTTTTTAAGGATTGTTCGTATTTTTAAGATTTTGTGCGGTTTTTTCAAGGATTATTCCAGGAATGTTAAAGAATGATTGAGGATTTATGAAGTAGTATTCAAGGATTTTTTAGTAATTTTTCAATGAATTGTATTACGAATTGTATAAGGATTTTTTCATTTTTTCAAGGACTACAAGGATTTTTAAATTATTTTCTATGTATTCTTTACGGATATTCCAAAGGTTTTTGTAGGTATCATTTAAACTGAGAATTAATTAATGACTGTTAAAGGATTTTTTAGAAATTTTTTGATGAATTTTATTTGGACTTTTCATGTATATTTTAAAGATAATTTAAGGAAGGATTATTCTGATACTTTCAATACTGTTTAAAAGGATTTATCAAGGGGCATTTATGGATTTCTTAGTAATTTTTCAAAGATATTTTAAGAATTTTAAAATAATGTTTTAAGGACTGTACAAGAATTTTTTTTATAATTTTTCGTGCTTTTCAGAATCTTTACCAATTTTTCAAGAATTATTTCAGGACTGTTTGAGACTGTTTAAGGATTTATCAAGGAATATTCAAGGATTTCTTAGTGATTTTAAAAGCCTTTTAAAGAATTTTAAAAAGATGTTTTAAGATTTTTTTTAAGTACAGTACTAGAATGTATTTAGATTATTTAAAATTTTTCAAGGCTCTTAGATAATTTATGAATTTAAGATTCCGTAGTAATTTTTGAATGCATTTTATGATGAAGTTTAATTGTTTTTTTTAAGGACTATAAAGATTTTTAAAGTATGTTTTATGTATTTTTTCCAAATTTTTCAAGGATTTTTCTAGGAATGTTTTAAACTGAGAATTTATCAAAGGATTTTTTATTGATTTTTTAATGATTTTTATTTGATTTTTAAAAGATGTATTAAAGAATTTTTTTAAGGAGTGTACAAGAATTTTTTTAGGACTTTTCATGTATTTTTCAAAGACTCTTTAAGGAAGCATACTGTTTAAGGATTTATCAAGGGGCTTCTTAGTAATATTTCAATAATTTTTAAGAATTTTAAAAGGATCTTTTAATTTTTTAAAAAGGACGGTATAAGAATTTATTTTAGGATTTTTCGTATTTTTCAGAATCTTTCTAGGACTGTCCAAGACTGCTTGAGGATTTATCAAGTAGCATTCAAGGATTTCTTAGTGATTTTTCTAAACTTTTGTATGAATTTTAAAAGGATATGTTAAGAATTTTTTTTAGGATTTTTCGTATTTTTCAAAGATTCTTTACGGATTTTTTGAGGATTGTTCTAGGATTGTTAAAGACTGTTTTATGGTTTATTAAGGATGGTTCAAAGATTTCTTAGTGATTTTTCGAATAATTTTTAAGAATTTTAAAATTATGTACTAGCTATTTTTTTTAAGGACTTGCACAACAATTTTTTAGGATTTTTCGTATTTTTCAAAAAATTTTACTGATTTGTCAAGAATTGTTCTAGGACTGTTAAAGACTATTTGAGGATTTATGAAAGAGCATTAGCGATATTATAAAAATTTTTTAAAAATTTTACCTGGGTGTTTTAAGAATTGTTTAAAGACAGAACAAGAATCGTTTTAAGATTTTTCGTTATTTAAGATTCTTTATGGATATTTACAAGGATTCTTGTAGAACTGTTCATAACTTGATTTATCAAGGAGTATTCAAGGATTTCTTAATAATTTTTCAAGGATTGTTCTAGGACTATTAAAGACTGCTTGAGGATTTATCAAGGATTATTTAAGGATTTTTTAGTGATTTTTTAAAGATTTTTTAAAAGGATATTTTAAGAATGTTTTAAGGACTATACAAGAATGTTTTATAGATTTTTTACGGATTCTTCAAGAATTGTTCTAGAACTGTTTGAAACTGTTTGAGGATTTATCAAGGATTATTTAAGGATATCTTAGTAATTTTTCAAATATTTAACGATAATACAAGGATTTGTCAACCTTTTTTGTTTCAATCATTTTCTCGCTTTCTTTTATTCCCCCTATCTCCGTGTATCATGGCAATGCAATTGATAGTACCATTTTTCTGTCTAATCAGCAATACGTATCGTGTATAAAAAATTATTTATTATATTATTATTATATTAATATTTATTTCTAGGTATGTTCCTTAGTATGTTATTATTTGGAATAATGGTAGCTATCCCAAGTTTGTCACCATGGACGTTTCTAATTGCTGCAGTTCCTTCAATGTTAACGGGAAGTACCACTACATATTTTACTGTGACTTTAGCTTACCTCAATGATATTTCTACACCAGAAACTAGAGGAATGAGGTAACATTGATTGATTTTAGAATCATCTGATTATAATTAATAATTATATTTAAGAATGGCGATTTACGAAGTTGTTATGGTCATTGGAATGTTTTGTGGTACATTTTCGAGTTCTTATTTGTTTTATGCTACGAATTACGAAACTTGTTTTTTCTTGGCATCTGGATTAATAGGTTTGGGTTTTGTTTATACCGTTTTCTTTATTCCTGAATCGTTAGATGCTAAAAAAATCGAAGCTGGAAAAGAAGATGGAGTAAGTTATTACATATTTATTTAAATAAAGTAATATTTTGTTTAATTTCAGAATCATATTTGCGACTGTCGAAATATTACTGATAATTTTAGGACTGCTTTTAAAAAAAGGGAAGACAATAAACGATCACTTTTATTTTTAGTAATCGCTATTTTAACATTGAACAATTTTGCTGTTAATGGAGAAAAAACCCTGAAATTTCCTTTTCTACGAAAAAAATTAGATTGGACTTTAACTAAAAATAATATTTTTAGTAGTATAATGATGGTATTTTCTATGGGTACAACTATTAGTTCTGTTTATATCTTATACAAAAAATTAAAATTAAACGGATTTCACTTATGTTTAGTTGCTCTAATATCTTCAATACTTTCATCTTTAGTACTTGGATTGGCCGTCAATGATTTTTATGTTTATGGAGGTATATTAGTTATTACTCGATTAAAGCTAGTTTTAATAATTATTTTTTTATTTCTTTAGCTGCTTTAATAGCATTGGTATCAGGAATAGCATCACCCATTTTGAGAACAGAATTAGGACAAGTTTTACCTGCTGAAGAAATGGGAAAAATTTTTGGTCTAATTAATACAGTAGGGGCAGCCACAAGTTTAGCTGCTTCATTTTTGTATGTGTTCCTTTATAATGCTACACTTGATGTTAATGCAGCTATTTATAATTTTATTTCTATGGGCATTTATTCTATAAGTGCAATTATAATTATGTAAGTATCGTTTTTTTATTTATACTAATTATTGAGTTTTATAGATGGCGAGATAAGTATTAACAATTCGTGTTCAGTCCATTAAACATTTTTGAAATTTTTTTTTAAAATTCTTAAAACAATCCTTAAAAAATTCGTAAGAGATCCTTAAAGAAATTCTTCTAAAAAATCTTTCTACAGTCCTTAAAAAAATCTTTTAAAATTCTTAAAGATCCTTTAAAAACTCATTAGAAATCCTTAAATAATACTTGATAAATCCTCAAACTAGAACAATCCTTGAAAAATTTCTAAGGGATCCTTAAAAAAATACCTAAAAATCCTAAAAAATCCTTGTACAATCCTTAAAAAAATTCTTAAAAAATCTCTGAAAAATCATTAAGAAATTCTTGAATAATCCTTGATAAATCCTTAATCTTGAATAATCTTAGAAAAATCGATCAAAAATCCATAAAGAAACCTTCTAAAAAAATCCTGGTAGGTACATTCCTTAAAATTTTTTTTTAATTCTTAAAAATCCTTTAAAAACTCATTAGAAATCCTTAAATAATACTTGATAAATCCACAAACTGGAACAATCCTTGAAAAATTCTAAAGGGATCCTTAAAAAAATACTTAAAAATCCTAAAAAATTCTTTTACAATGCTTAAAAAAAATTCTTAAAAAATCTTTAAAAAATCCTTAAGAAATTCTTGAATAATCCTTGATAAATCCTTAATCTTCAATAATCTTAGAAAAATCGATAAAAAACCATAAATAATTCTTCTAAATAAATCCTTGTACATTCCTTAAAATTTTTTTTTAAATTCTTAAAAATCCTTTAAAAACTCATTAGAAATCCTTAAGTAATACTTGATAAATCCACAAATTGGAACAATCCTTGAAAAATTCGCAAGGGATCCTTAAAAAAATACTTAAAAATCCTAAAAATCCTTTTACAATCCTTAAAAAATTTTTTAAAAATCTTTGAAAAATCATTAAGAAATTCTTGAATAATCCTTGATAAATCCTTAATCTTTAATAATCTTAGAAAAATCGATCAAAAATCCATAAAGATTCCTTCTACAAAAATCCATATACATTCCTTAAAATTTTTTTTTACTTCTTAAAGATCCCTTAAAAACTCATTAGAAATCCTTAAATAATACTTGATAAATCCTCAAACTGGAACAATCCTTGAAAAATTTCTAAGGGATCCTTAAAAAAATACTTAAAAATCCTAAAAAAATCCTTTTACAATCCTTAAAAAAATTTTTAAAAATCTTTGAAAAATCATTAAGAAATTCTTGAATAATCCTTGATAAATCCTTAATCTTTAATAATCTTAGAAAAATCGATCAAAAATCCATTAAGATTCCTTCTACAAAAATCCATATACATTCCTTAAAAATTTTTTTTACTTCTTAAAGATCCCTTAAAAACTCATTAGAAATCCTTAAATAATACTTGATAAATCCTCAAACTGGAACAATCCTTGAAAAATTTCTAAGGGATCCTTAAAAAAATACTTAAAAATCCTAAAAAAATCCTTTTACAATCCTTAAAAAAATTTTTTAAAAATCTTTGAAAAATCATTAAGAAATTCTTGAATAATCCTTGGTAAATCCTTAATCTTGAATAATCTTAGAAAAATCGATCAAAAATCCATAAATAATTCTTCTAAAAAAATCCTTGTACATTCCTTAAAATTTTTTTTTTACTTCTTAAAGATCCTTTAAAAACTCATTAGAAATCCTTAAATAATAGTTGATAAATCCTCAAACTAGAACAATCCTTGAAAAATTTCTAAGGGATCCTTAAAAAAATACTTAAAAATCCTAAAAAATCCTTTTACAATCCTTAAAAAAAATTCTTAAAAAATCTTTGAAAAATCATTAAGAAATCCTTAAATAATCCTTGATAAATCCTCAAATTGAAACAATCCTTGAAAAATCCGTAAGGGATCCTTAAAAAATACTTTAAAAATCCTAAAAAAATCCTTTGACAATTCTTAACAAATTGTGAAAAAATCATTAAAAAATTTTTAAATAATCCTTGATAAATCCTCAATCTTAAATAGTGTTAGAAAAATCGATCAAAAATTCATCAAGAATCCTTCTAAAAAAATTCTCGTACATTCCTTAAAAAAAATCTTTTAAAATTCTTAAAGATCCTTTAAAAACTAATTAGACATCCTTAAATAATCCTTGATAAATTCTCAAACTGGAACAATCCTTGAAAAATTCGTAACGGATCCTTAAAAAATACTTAAAAAATAATTAAAAAAACTAAATGAATCCTTTTTCAATCCTTAAAAAAAATTCTTTAAACATCTTTGAAAAATCATTAAGAAATTTTTGAATAATCCTTGGAAAATCCTCAAATAATTTTTAACAGGCCTAGAATAATCTTTAAAAAATCCATAAAGAATCCTTGAAAAATCCATAAAGAATCCTTAAAAAATCCATAACGAATCCTTGAAAAATCCATAAAGAATCCTTGAAAAATCCATAACGAATCCTTGAAAAATCCATAAAGAATCTTGAAAAATCCATAACGAATCCTTGAAAAATACTTTAAAAATTAAATTTGTATATATATTGACAAACTTCAAACTATTTTTTTTTTCAGAATAATTATAATTCGTCAGAGAAATACTTAATAACGAAAAAATAAATTAAATACATTTTGGAGCATATTAATTTATTTCATTGAAAGGACAATTTTGTTGTTGATGGAACCGTTTTTTTTTTCTACTTCTGCCATTGAAGAAATATTATGTATAACAAGTTTTAAAATTTTATATTTTTTAAATTTTTATATTTATATATTATATTTATTTATTTATAAGTGTTGTTTGAAAAATAAAAATAAAAAAATAGTCCAGTTTTTGTTAAATATTTCAAAAATTAAAACTGTTAGAAAATATTTAAAAAAAAATCTTAAAGGAGAAGAAAGTTATGACAAAAAGTCTCCCCGAACTCTATCTATTATAATTTATATTATAAAATGAATTTAAAATTTTACAAAAATTATGGTATTATCTAGAAACTTAAAGAAAAAATTTTCAATATTGCAATATTTTAACTGTTAAAATATGATAGTTATATGTCTGGTCTAATCTTCGGATTTGTCAAATACGCCTGGTCTAAATGTCAGATACGTCTGGATTAATATTCAGGTCTGTTTAATATGTCTGATCTAATCTACAAATTGGTCAGATAAGTCTGATTTAATCGGGTCTGTCAAATACGTCTGGTCTAATCTTCTGATCTGTCAGATACTTCTGGTCTAATATTCAGTTCTATCAAACACGTCTGATCTAATTTACAGATCGGTCAGATAAGTCTGGTTTAATTAGGTCTGTTAAATACGCCTGGTCTAATCTTTACGGTTTGGTCTGTAAGTCTGTCAAATACGTTTGCTCTTTAGATCTGTCAGATATGTTTGTCTAGACTCTAAGTATGTCAGATGCTTCCAATCTGATCTTCAAGGTCTACATTTGGTCTAATCTTCAGATCTGTCAGATACGTCTGGATTAATATTCAAGTCTTTTAAATGCGCCTAGTCTAATCTTCAGATACCTCTGGTCTAATCTAAAATTTTGCCTATCAAATACGTCAGGTCTAATCTTTAGATCTGTCAGATACGTTTAGTCTAGTCTGTAGGTCTGTCAAATACTTCTGATCTAATCTTCAGATTTGTCAGATACGTCTGGTCTAATAATCAGGTCTGTCTTATCTGATCTGCAAATTTGTGAGATACTCTAGTCTAATATTGAAGTCTAATGTTCAGATCTGTCAGATACGTTTAATCTAGTCTGTAGGTTTGTCAGATACATATGGTCTAGTCTTCAAATTTATCAGATACGTCTGGTCTAAGATTGAGATCTGTCAAATACGTCTGGTCTAATCTTTAGATCTGTCACATATGTTTTGTTTACTCTGTAGGTCTATTAGATACGTCTGGTCTAATCTTCAAATTTGTCAGATACGTCTGGTCTAATATTGAATTCTATCAAATACGTCTGGTCCAATCTTCAGATCTGTCAGATATGTTTGCTGCAGTTTATAGATCTGCCACATACGTTTGGTCTAATCTTTAGATTTGTCAGATACGTCTGGTCTAATATTCAGGTCTGTCAAATACGCCTAGTCTAATTTTACGATCTGTTAGATAAGGTCTGGTCTAATCTTCATATCTGTCAAATACGTCTGGTCTAAACTTCAGATCTGTCAAATACGTTTGATCTAGTCTGTAAGTCTGTTAGATATGTCTGATCTAATCTTTATATCTGTCTGGTCTAGTTTGTAGGCTTCAAAAACTTAATCAAGTCACGGCATGGAGAAACCCGAGTATCAAATGTTTTAGGGGGTTGTTTTTGGTTACGTTCAATAACAAAGAATGCCAAGGGAGTAGGGAGAAATGTTACATAAAAAAAAATTAAATGCGAACATTCCAGCGTATAGGTCACTATTTAGATCAGAAATAAGACCAGGAGTATGTCAGATACATTTAGTCGACATTCAGGTCTATTAAAAGTATACAAATTGTAGAAATTTTTATACACAATTTTTACACAAATAAAAAAACAAAAAAATATTAAAATTTTATTCACAGTTATTTTTTACTTCACTGTATATTAGCATAGATTAATAAATTTACCTTTATAAGTTGTATTAGCCTACCTATAAACAACCGTAGCTATCTTATCATTAAAAAAAATTGATAAGAATAACTTCAATCAGGCGACAGTAACAATAGAATTTCAAGTACTGCAACAGCGAATGTCGTGTTCGTTACGGTGGTAGCTATTTTTTTATTTTGCATGTAGTGACTTTTAACAAAAATGAAAATGTCAAAAGAACAAGAATTACAAATGGGCATGCGATGTGTCAAATACATGATTTTCGTTGCCAATTTTATGTTTATGGTAAGTTTATTATTATTATTATAATTAATACATTTTGCTTAATACGTTGCAAGTTTTATTAAAAATTAATTAAAATTAACTGAACAAATTTAATGTTAGGAAAAACCAGTTTTAGGAATAGTGATAAAAATATAAATGCGTTATCTTGTTATGATATTTTGTTATCTGGTTTAGATTTAATTAACCATATTGTAATTAATTTTAACACAAATAAATATATGGCAATAATGTTAATAAAACAAATAGACTCTCTTGCAATTTACCTGATTAAAATGTGGCAATTAGTAAAGGTTATTGAGATATGGTGAAATAAAAAAAAATACCTGAAAATAATACTAATTTAGGGTTGCTGTATTTATTTAAATTTTACCATACATAAATCATATGTCAGTTATACTACATTTTTTTAAGACATATTAAATTTTTATATATCTCTTCCAATACAACCTTTTCCTCTCGATTAGAGAACCTTATCTAGATTTATCGTACTTATCCATAATCTAGTAAGTAGTTCTCCTGTGTAGGCTTTAGGCTTTTCTTCTCCATATAGTAGAAACCTTACCCTACATAACCCTTCACAGTAACAAAGTATGTATACTGCAACTTCCTCATCTTAGTGACAAAACCTGCAAATGGCTTCCTCTGTCAGACCTATTGTATTCATATGTTTGTTGAGCCTATAGTACCCTGTAAGAAGGCCTACTATTATCCTAGTAGTTTTTCCGTTCTGACTTCGTAGGTACTCCGTGAGTTTTGTTAATGGTCCTCTGATCAGCTTTTTAGCTTGTCTTTGCCCTGATGTGTTCTTCCACCACTCTTGAAACATGTTTAGCTTCCATCGATTGAATGCTTGGATAGCTTTAGCTTCTTGTGTCTTCGGCCACCATACTATCGAACCGTAGGATAACATGAGTCTTATAACTCTAGTGTACATCATTAAAATAATCTTTGGATGTAGCCCCTAATTTTTGGCACACAATCTTCTACGTATGTTAAGACATATGTAGGCTTTTTGGGCCAATTTTTGGAGATTATAATTCCATGTAAGCCTATGGTCAAAGATAACTCTTGGACAAATGGAATTTTAACCCCGTTGAGTATTAGGTTTTTAAGTCCTGTAGCCGGGTCTAGACCAAGCGGACAAAAACGAAACACGATTTTAAAACATAAAAACGACAAAATGGCGACAAAATTTTAGGTAGTCAGACAACACAAAATTAAGACAAACTGTCCACACCACAAGGACAATTGTGCAATAAAATTTAGGAAACGCAAACTTTTTTAGATGAGATCAAGCTTAAAAAAGCGAGAAAGTTATTTCATAAATTAATTGTTAGTTCAGTTACGTGAGGATGATATTGGATTCGTTCAAACTTTAAGAATTTTCTAAGAATGTCCACCGACGATTTCGTTAATCTGATATGCCTTGATGGTCACACAACAGAACTAAATTTGTGTAATTTTTCACACTGCACCGACAAATTGTCGTAGAGGCCCTTTGATCTTTACCGACTCGAGGCAGGAATTGCAAAAGTCTCCGAATTTGCAAACAAAACAAAAATAAGACAAATATGAATGTCTTTGATTTCTCTGGTTGGTCTGGACCCGGCATAAAAGTTCCTTTGTTTTTATAAAGTTGACAACTGGTTTCATGAGGGTTCACTTGTAGTTATTCCCTTTTACACCATTTGTCAATAATTCTAGAGCGTCTTCTGAATGTTCAGATATGATCTTAGTGGATCTTCCTCTGACTATGATTGCTGTATCATCAGCGTATCCTAAGTAATAAATAAATGCCATCCTTAGCAATAATTCATCAACTAGGATTACCCATAGTAGTGCTGATATGATTTCTCCTTGCGAACAACCCCTTTCTGCTCTGGCTATGAGTTCAACATCATCTAGAATATGTTCTAGATTATTCTTGACCCAGTGACATAGAGCGACTGGTACTCCAGGCATCAGTTATGAAGCTTGATGAACCATTGTTAAAGGCTTCTTCGATGTCAATGAATGTAGCTATTGCCATACCCGTATCTTCTATGGATTTTGACAGTAGCCTATTAAGATCATCCAGGGCTAGTTCTGTTGACTTTCCTGGTTGGTATGCGTTTTGACAGACATGCACTGATAGCGTTCTCCTTTAGTATCTCGTCTTTTATGTATCTATCAATTAATCGTTCCAGTGTTTTTAATAAGAAAGATGACAGACTGATTTATCTGAAGGCTTTAGGTGTCATATCACATCATTTCCCTATCTTGGGTATATACGTGACCATCTGTTAAATCTGAGCAAGCCTTGAAGATACGACACAGATATGGAATTAATATTTCCTGTTTCTTTTGAAGTAGTATCCCAAACAGCAAAGCAACGTCCGCCCGATATTTTCCTACACAATTTTCCTTGGACGTTGTGGCGACCACGCCGTGATACTGATCTGGGTCGCTAGTGTTAATATCACACGCACTCATGCGTATGCGTTTCTCTGCATAGCAGATTTTAACGAACATTGCAAGTAGACTGTATTATTGACCGACCTTCGAAATGAAACATTATGCCTTCGTATAATCGGCTTGGCAACATTGTAATAACGATTGCGGCAAAGAATACCTAGCGATAAAGAAGCGAAGGCTATGGTATTTGCATGGACCGAAATATGTAGGCGCATGCGCGAATTATATTAGTTATACATCAATGTCAATTTTGTTTAAAGGTGCTATATTTTTGAATAAAGTGCGGATTATTTGTTCATTTGTTTTATTTTATTGTAAAGATTGCTTTGTTTTTTAAACATATTTATAACATGACTTTAAATGAATTTTTGTCAGTATCCTAACGGATAGATCAAGAGCGGGGTAAAACTAGTAAAAAGAGTAATGAAGCCGAACTTTTTTTAACCTGTTTTGCTTTTTTTGTTGTTTTTTTTTGCTTTTTTTGCCTTCTTTACCAGTTTTGCCTCTCTTTATTTTGGCTTTATTTTAGCTTTATTTTGTCTGTTTTTGGTTTATTTTTACCTTTTTTCCTTTTTTTAGCCATTTTTCGCCTTTTCACATTGTTTTAAGTTTTTTTTACTTTTTTGACCTTTTTGTCTTTTTTATTGCTTCTTTTACCTTTTTTATCTCTTTTTTGGCTTTTTAAAATTTTTTTTTGCCATTTTTGCTTTTATTTTTACATAATTTTCCTTTTTTTACTATTTTGGCGTTTTCTGCTCTTTTACCCCTATTTTGACTTTTTTGGGCATTTTTGATTTTGTTTTTAACCTTTTTTTACTTTTTTTTTGACTTTTTTGCCCTTTTTTAAACTTTTTTTGATTGACTTTTTGAAATTTTTGCCTTTTTGTTGCTTTTTTACCCCTCTTTTGCCTTTTTTTATTGGCTTTTTGTCTTTTTTTGCCTTTTTGCTTTTATTTTCATACTATTTTGCTTCATTTGTTTACTTTTTGGGGTTTTTTGATTTTTTGCCTTTATTTGGCACATTTTTTGGACTTTTTTAAAACTTTTTTTTGTTTTTTTTGCCTTTATTTTTCCTCTATTCTGCTTTTTTTTAACTTTTTTGTACATTTTTTTTTCTTTTTTGGCGTATTTTCCTTTTTATCATTTTTTGCCATTTTTGTCTTTATTTTTCCTTGATTTTGCTTTTTTTATTTTAACTTTTTTGGCGTACTTTCCTTTAAGTTTTTGAGCATTTTTGACCTTTTCTGCCTCTATTTGCTTCTATTTTCCCTTTATTTGTTGCTTTTTTCCTTTTTTGTTGCTTTTTTATCCTTTTTTGCCACTTTTTCTGCTTTTTAAAAACGTGTGTTGGTTTTGTTTTGCCTTTTTTTACTTTTTTTTTAAACTTTTTTGGCGTATTTTGCATTTTTTCTCTTTACTTTGTCTTATTTGACATTTTTTTTGTGGATTTTTTAAATTTTTTCCCCATTTTCCTTTTTTTTCGTTTTCTTTTTTTTTTGCCTTTTTCCATTTTTTATGCTGAAATTTAGTAATTCTTTATTATTTTTAACAATTTTTTTGCCATTTTTTTAAATAATTCATTATCTTGTTGGTATTTATAATAACAAAGTACCATTTTAAGTAATTTTTATTGTTTTTCATTGCAGTTCATTTTTATGTATTTTTGAAATGTTTACCCATTTTTTTCCAGTTTATTTCATTTTTACAACATTTTACATTTACATTCAGAAATTTTGTATTTTGTAATTAAAATAATCTCATTCTCCACAACCGAGCCAGGGAAGTTCTGGGATTTACAATCTCTTTTAAATTCCAAATCAATATATTGTGATTTGTCAATTAAACCATGACAATTAACTAGTATCAGTTGATAAATAACAGTTGACCATTGACAGATGTACTTTTTTTTATCCAATTAAAAATTAAAAAAAAATAATATCTGCAAACAACCCAAACGCTGTTTTAAAATTATTGATGCAAAACATAATGAAAGAATCTAATTAATAAATCATCTGAAATACTTTTATCCAATATTTTTTTTTGTCAGATTTCAAATCAGATATAACCCTCGGCGATACTTATTTTTAACTAATAATTTATTTGTGATTCACATTTGGGTATGGAGTGGTTTAAAAAATTATTAATTTTTGGTAAAACAAAAACAAGTATATCTTATCTCAATGATAATCATTTAAATTTTGTTAGGTTGAAATTTCAACTTATGTTCTCATATTCCAATTCCAATTTATTTACCTTCGTAAAATATATGAAGGTTTTTGGATAAAAAGCTTTTTTTTAACAGAGTTAAGGCACTAGAAAATGAAAAGAGGGATGGAGTGTAAATTTATAACGACGTATTAGGGTGGAATAAAATACATAACTAAAATGGTTTACGTTCCATATTTATTTTTGGGTAAATTTCATGCACTAGAGCGAAAATTTGCGTATAAAATTATTAAAAAATTAATTTAGTTCCTGAGATAATTTTAGGTCACAAGTTTCTAAAAATTTATTTTTTAATTTATGGTTGAAGAAAAAACGTTCTTGGTCGGCCTAAAGAACGTTGAAATGTTTTTTAAACGATAAATATAAAAATGAAGTCATTATTTTTTACACCATTATTAATCTAAAACTATTGAAATATTATCTCAAATTTTTTGTAATTTAAATAATATAAAAATTAAATTTAAAATTTGTTAAAGGTTAATTAAAAAACTGAATTAACACATTAATTTACATAAGTATTTGATTATGAAATTTTGAAGTATGTACAAAATAAAAAAAAAATATTTAGTTTCAAAAACAACCCTATAGAAGTCCTTGGTCAGCTTTAGCTTAAAGAAAGTTGTTTTTTTTTTAAAACTCAAAATCCTCTTTATGAGAGCTAAAAAATAATTATTTTTTACAAAATTATTGATCTAAAATTAGTACAATATTAATTATTTATTTAGTATTAGAACTAAAGGTAACCATGTATGTAAAATAATATTAAAATTAAATTTAAAAAAAAATTTAAAGATAAATTTAAAAAAAAAATGAATATCAAAATTAATTTATGCAAGTATTTGATTATCAATTTTTTTAAGTATAAAATAAAAAAAAACTAATTCAATTTAAAAAGCAATTTTAATTGATAACATACATACATATTTGATTATGAAATGTTGATGTAAAAAAAAAAAAAAACTAGTTTAATTTCAAAAACAACTTTGGGTCATAATTTTTTTTAAATGTATTTTTAATTTTGCTTGAAAAAAAAGTCCTTGGTCAGCTTTAGATTGAGGAACATTGAAATTTCTTTTAAACTAAAAATCTTGTTTGTGAAATATAAAAAATGATTATTTCTACAAAATTATTGACTAAAAATAAGTAAAATATTACTTAAAATGTCCTTATTTAGTACTAAAACTAAAGGTAATCATGTACGTAAAATAATATTAAAATTTAATTTAAAAAAAATGATAGAGATACTAAAATAAAAAAAGTATTTGAAGTTACAGTATGTATAAAATTTAAAAAAAAAAATTAATTTAGGTCTAAAAACAATTTTTGACTGTTATTTCTAAACATTTATTTTTTAATTTTGGTTAAAAAAAATTTGGTAAGATTTAGCTTAAAGAATGGTTTTTAAAAAATCAATCTTGTTTGTGAAATAAAAAAAATATTATTTTTTGCAAAATTATTGATCTATAATTACTCAAATATTAGTACAAATTTCATCATTGAATTTTTTTAAACTAAAAATTTTGTTTGTGAAAGCAAAAACATGTTTATTACCTCATTTCCTCATTTATTACTAGAACTAAAGGTGACCATGTACGTAAAATAATATTAAAATTTAAAATGTTAAGGGACAATAAATTAAAAATAAATAAATGTGAATGACCAAATTAAATAATCAATTAAGCATTAAATTGAAATTTTGAAGTTACAGAAAAACTTTTAGTTCGTAGATTTTCCAAAAAAAATTAATTTTTAATTTTGGTTGAAAAAATAAGTCCTTGTTCAGCTTTAGTTTAAAGAACGTTGAAATGTCTTTTAAATTCAAAATCTTATGTGTGAAATTTTTACAATTATTCAAATATTACTTCAAATTCCCTTATTTAGTACTAAAACTTAAGGTGACCATGTACGTAAAATAATATTTTTAAAACATCTAAATTAAAAAAAAAATAATTAAAAAAATAATTTATTTGATTATGAAATTTTGAAATTATAGTATGTATAAAATCAAAAAAAAACTAATTTAGTTTTAAAGACAACCTTAGGTCATAACTAAAAATTAATTTTTTAATATTAGTTGAAAAAAATCCTTGGTCAGCTTTAGCTTAACGAACGTTGAATTTTTTTTTACTCAAAATCCTGTTTATGAAATGTAATAAATGATTATATTTTACAAAATTATTGATCTAAAATTAGTAAAATATACTTAAAATTTTCTTATTTAGTACTAAAACTAAAGGTGGCCATGTACGTAAGACTAATATTTTTTACAATATAATTGATCTAAAATTAGTGAAATGTTACTTCAAAATTCCTTATTTAGTACATGTAAAATAATATTTAAATTAAATTAAAATAAAATGTTAAACCAATATTAAAAATGATTTACAAAATTAATTTACGTATTCGATTATGAAATTGAAGTTCATAGAATTTCTAAAGATTTATATTTAAATTTTGGTTGAAAAAGAAAGCCCTTGATTAGCTTTAGGTAAAAGAACATTGAATAATAAATTAAAAAATTTTGGCATTAGTCGAATTTGGGGTCAATTTAAATAAAACTTGATTGTAATAATTTTCAAAAATTTCAAAACCTAACTGAATTTTAAGAAATTCAAAAATTTCGAAAATGATTAAAAAAATTCCGAAATTTCAAAAAAAAAAATCAAATGAAAATGTCTAGAAATTCAAAAATTTCGATAACTTTAAAAGTGAGTCGAAAATTTCAAAAATAAATAAAAAATTTGAATTTTTGCATTTTTTCCGAAAATTTTAAAAAAGTCAAAATATTCAAAAATTTTTGAAATAACTATATCGAAAATTTCAAAAACAAAATTATTCAACTAATTAAAAAGATTTCAAAAAATTCAAGAATTTTAAACATTTCAAAAATGTCAAAAATTTTAAAAAAAACATTTAAAAAATATATCAAAAATTACGAATAAATTGAAATTTTGCATTTTTTTTTGACAATTTTAAAAACTTCAAAAGTAAAAATGCCAAAATATTCAAAAATCTCTTAAGTAAGTGTATCTAAAATTTTCAAAAAAACATTAAAAAATATTCGAAAATTTCAAAAATATATCGAAAATTTCAAAAAATTACAAGTTTTTTAATCTTTTTAAAAAATTTCAAAAACTGAAATTATTCGATTATCTAATTAACAATTTTTCAAAAATGTCAAAAATTTACAAAATTTGCAAAATTTGCAAAATTTGAAAAGAAATGTAATATATGTAAAAATTTCTAAAAATTTTCGGGGATATATTTTACTTCAAATTTTATTATTTAGTTCCAGAACTAAAGGTGACCATGTACGTAAAATTTTATTTAAATTAAACTTAAAAAATAAATAAATCGAACTAAATGAAAAAAAAAAAAAAAAAATAACAAAATTAATTTACATAGGTACTTTTTTCATTATAAAATTTTGAAGTAGTAGTGTATAAAATTAGGAAAAAAATAATTTAGTTCCACAAAGAATTCAAGTTCATAGATTTCTAAAGATTTATTTTTTAATTTTGGATGAAAAAGTTAGTCCTTGATCAGCTTTAGCTTAAAGAATGTTGATTTTTTTTAAACTAAAAATTTTGTGTGTGAAAGCAAAAAAATTATTATTTTTTTTTAAAAATTATTGATCTAAAATTACCGAAATATACCTCAAATTTCATCATTTAGTACTAGAACTAAAGGTGACCATGTACGTAAAATAAAAATAAAATGAATTTGAATGAATGAATTTAAAAAAATATTAGAGAAACTAAATTTAAAAAAAATCTGAATTACAAAATTAATCTACATAAGTATTGGATTAGAAGTTAGTCTGTATAAAAATAAAAAACAAACTAATTTAATTCCAAAAATAGCTTTAGGTCATAGATTTACAGATTTCTAAAAATGTATTCTTAATATTGGTTGAAAAAACAGTCCTTGGTCACCTTTAACGTAAAAAAAGTTGGAATGGTTTTATGACTTAATCTACAAAATTATTGATCTAAAATTACTGAAATACTACCTGAAATTTTCTTAGTACTAGAATTAAGAGTGACCATGTACGTTAATTAAAATAAGGAATATAATATAAACTAATAAAGATTATTAATATTATTATTAATCGTATTTTTTTCTTTCAGTTAGTAGGCTTTCTTCTTATCTCCATTGGATATACAATTAAAGCGATCTACACCGATTTCGATGCCTTCTTAACCAGCCACAGCTACAAAGCTTCAGATTTAGCAATGGCCGTAGGAATAATTATTCTTATAGTCGCTCTATTTGGATGCGTCGGTGCTGCAAGGCAAAGCGTTTGCCTAATTAACATTGTAAGTAATTTATTAACAATTTCAAACAATAAAACAATAAAAATAATCCTACAAAACCCGAAAATTTTGAAAAAAAAATTATTAATATAAACAAGTTTGTGTCTTATAACCGTATACAAAATTTCATATAATTATTTTTAAAATAAGCCACAAGTATATTTTTTTTTACTTAAATATTTTTAAATATACACTCAATTTTGAATTAGCTCTTGAACTAAAACAAATAAACAATTATTTGAATTGAATAAAGGGAAATTGCGGATAGCCAGTTTATCTCATTTAAATTCTACTGATAATTTCATAGAATTTCAAACAACAACTTTACAATAGATAAACAGTATATACGTAAAAGAGCAAACAAGATGTTGTTGTATTTGTTGTTACTAACTAGTTATTCGAATTGTTTAGAAATTTTAACATTAAATGGAAAATGGTTATTACAAGATGAGAAAAATAATATAACGAATTTACCGGTTAATGTACCAGGAGGTATTTATAGTGATTTAATGGAAAATGGAATAATTAGTGATATTTATTATGGTAATAATGATGTAAATACTAAATGGGTTACAAAAACTAACTGGATTTATAGTAGAAATTTTTTAATACAAGATAATATATTAAATTATGGAAATATAAATATAATTTTTGAAGGATTAGATACATTTTCATCAATATATATTAATAACCAATTAATAGGAAAATCAGAAAATATGTTTATACAATATATTTTTGATATTAAAAAATATATAAAATCAGGTACAAATATAATTACAATAAAATTTTTATCACCTGTAGAAGTAGCTTTAAATTTATCTACAATACAAGAAAAAAATTATACAATTCCACCGATTTGTCCTTCAACAGAAACTAATGGTGAGTGCCACATAAATATGATAAGAAAAATGCAAGCTTCATTTTCCTGGGATTTTGGACCATCTTTCCCATCAGTAGGAATTTGGAAAAATGTTTATATTGAAGCTTATAACGAATCTATTATTAGGTATATTGTTAGTGATATTACAGAAAAAGATGAAGATCATTGGAATGTTAATTTAGATATATATTTAGCTAATAATAATAATAATAAAGTTACTGGTAATATTGAATTAAAGTTTCAATTAGAGTTTGTTACATTATATAAAACAATTAAAGTAAATGGAATTATAAATGAATATAATGAAATTATTATTAGTACTAAAATAGAAATATATAAATCTTATGTTAATGTTTGGTGGCCTAATGGTTATGGATCTAGTGATTTATATAATTTAACAGTTATATTTAAAAATAATAATAATACAGATATAAGTTATAAAACTATTAGAATTGGTTTTAGACTTATAGAATTAGTACAAGATGAATTAGATTCTGGTTTAACTTTTTATTTTAAAGTTAATAAAGTACCGATATTTATGAAAGGTTCTAATCAAATCCCGATAGATATTTTACCAGAACGTGGACAAAATATAACAAAAATTAAAAATTTATTAACCGCAGCTAAAGATTCTCATATGAATATGTTTAGAGTATGGGGCGGTGGTGTTTATGAATCAGATTATTTTTATAATCTAGCAGATGAATATGGTATATTAATTTGGCAAGATTTTATGTTTGCTTGTGCTATGTATCCTAGTACTAATACATATATAAAAAATGTACTAGCTGAAATACAACATCAAGTTAAAAGATTATATAATCATGCTAGTATAGCTTTATTTGCTGGTAATAATGAAAATGAATTAGCATTAAAACAAAATTGGTATAATACACAATCAAATTATACAATCTTTTTAAATGATTATATAAAATTATATATTGATACTATAAAACCAGAATTATTAAGAATAACTAATAATAAAGGAATTTTTTTAACATCAAGTCCTAGTAATGGAAAAGAATCAGAAAATGAAGGATATATAGCTAAAAATCCTGGTAATACTTTATACGGTGATATACATTATTATAATTATATTTTAGATCCGTTTAATTCAAATTTATATCCAATACCAAGATTTGCTTCTGAATATGGTTACCAATCATTACCTAGTGTTCAATCATTCTTAACTGTAACTAATAATTTAACAGATTTAAATATTGCTAGTACATTTATGAACCATAGACAACATCATCCTTTAGGAAATATTGAATTAAAAGCATTATTAGGTTTATACTTTAAATTACCTAATACTGATGAAGGATTTATTTATTATACACAAATTGTACAAGCTTTAGCTATTAAAATTGAAACTGAACATTATAGAAGATATAGAAGTATTTTTAATGATAAAGGTGAAGGATATACAATGGGTGCTTTATACTGGCAATTAAATGATATATGGATAGCACCAACTTGGTCAGGAATAGATCATTTAGGTAAATGGAAAATGTTACAGTATTATTCACAAAATTTTTTCGCTCCAATTATAATAACAGGACATATAAATATAGAACGAAATTTAGAAATTTATTTAGTATCTGATTTATTATCACCATTAGAAAATCTAACAGCTAATATAGAAGTTTACCAATGGAAAAACTTTACACCAATTATTACAGACACTATTAACATTAATATAGATACAGGATCTTCAAATTGTATCAAATCAATACAAGTAGATAATTATTTATCAGAAAATGGTTGTGGTACTATTCAAACTTCAAAATCTAACTGTTTTTTTTACTTAACACTTGAAATAGATGGAGTGAAAATAGCCCCAGATAATTTCGTTTTTCCTAACACTATTAAAAACTCTAATATTAATGAAGCAGTGGTTAAAATAAATTCAGTGAATAAAATTAGTGATGATGATAATATTTTTAAAATAGAAATCGTTAGTGATAATATTGCATTGTTTTGTTGGTTGGATTCGACAGTGGTGGAGGGACGGTTTAGTGAAAATGGGTTTATGTTGGTTAAATCAGTAAAAAATGTTTATTTTACTGCTGATAGAGAAATTAAAGCAAGTGAGTTAATGGAAACTATGACTATTACGCATCTTTTGGATAAAAAAATTTTTTAGGATTTTAAATTGTTATAAATATTTCTTTATTAATACTTAACTGATTTTTTTTTATAGTAAAAAGATTAGATTGTATAAGATTTATGACTTCATTATAACAGGATTTGAGTCATACTAATTATTAATCAAACAAGATTTATGTTTTGCTTATACAGTGTGTCTAATTACGTCGGTACCATATGGGAAACTTTATTTACCATCATTTTATCTAAAAACTATTAAATGGGCTTAACATTTGGAAACTAATTTTATATACATAAAACAGTTCACTTCGAATATTCCTACAAGAAAAAATTAGAAAAATATTGTTTTCAGATACTGTAATTTCATATTTAGAGGTAAATATTGTTTCTAAATAAGTTCCCAAAATAACATTTTTCTATATTTTTTTAAAATAAAGGTACTTTATTTTTAAACAAAAATTTATATTTTTTGATGCACCTCTTATACGAGTCAAAAATTTTATTATCTAATGATTGTATTTTGGATTTTAGAGTATGCAGAATTTTTTATAAAGAATAACTTTTTTTTTTTTATAAAATTAACAATAAATAAGTTTCCCATATGGTGTCGACTTAATTAGACACCCTTGTATAAGGGCGCATTCCATTTATTTTATTTTTAAATTAGTGACATTAAAATTCTTTTTTTCTGATTACATGAGAATAAACTAGGTATATACATTTAATGGCATATTAAATTTTTGAAATTGTAATATAAAAAAATTGGCGAATTGTAAAATAAATACTATTAAAAAAAACTTTTTCTCTGTGATTTGTTAATCAATGCATTTTATTTTTATTAACCAAAACCAACGAATTGAGTCATTTAATGCAGGTAAATGGACAATACTGGGTCATAGCCTAACTATCATGGACTAACTGTCATGGCCTAACTATTATGTCATAAATATCATGACAAACTATTGCAGCTTAACTATCATGGCATAATTCATATTTTAACAAGCAACTAAACACAATGGCGTAGTAAATGCGATGACTACGAACCCCCCACCCCCTTCTCAGTTTTTTACGTATAGACATTTTTGGTACTCATGTTGAAACTTCTTTGAGTAAAAAAAGTACTATGCGTATATTTTTTTCCAAATTATTCATTATTGTTTTTACTGCTTTTCGTTACTTTTTCCCTATTTTTCAAAATTTTTTCCCTGTTTTTCATTATTTATTCTATATTTTTTATTACTTTTTTACATATTTTTCATTATTTTTCTGTTTATTTTTAAAAATTTTTTCCATATTCAATAAGTTTTTCCTATTCTCTATTTTTCATTATTTTTTTCCCAAATTTTCATCATTTTCTCCCTATTTTTCATTATTGTTTTTTCTATTTTCCAATGTTTTTTTCCCTATTTTTCAATATTTTTTTCCCTATTGTCCATTATTTTTTCCCTACTTTTCATTATTTTTTCCCAATTTTTTGTTCTTTTCCCCTATTTTTCATAATTTTTTTTAGTATTTTTTCCCTATTTTTCATTATTTTTCGTTATTTTTCTTGATTTATCATGGCGTAACTCAAGGCTTACCTAGCATGACAAACTATTAAGGCTTAACTATCGCAGCTTAATTAGCATGGCCTAATTTCTCAACTATAAAATTAATAAATTATTTTAATCATTATTTATAAATAAAAAGGTAATAATTTTAATGAAAAAAAAAATAAACACCAAAGGCAATGCTTACATAAAAAAATATAAATTTACTTTGTTCTGGTACATATATTACTCTCAAAAAAATAGTTAACTATGTTAACTGTTTTTCATGAGCAGTAGCTTTAACAAAAAAACACTATCCTCTATCTCCGTTATTATTGGACTGATTTTTACGAAATAAATAACACTCATTTATAAATATGACGGTTATGGTTAAAGGAAAAGCATGAGCAGTAGCAATGTTAAAAGGGCATAAGAACTGTTAAAAAGGTATAAGTATCTAACTTTAGTATTAGTGTTCCAATGCTGACGGAAAAAACATTAAATTTTAAACGTGACGTAGAATAAATACGTCAGCGAAAATCATGAGCAGTAACTTACCCAAAATAACACTAACTTTTATGTCCGTTATTATTAAGTTAATTTTAACGAGGAAAATCACGGAATTTTATAAATTTGACCTACCTTTAGTATTAGTATTCCGATTTTAATAAAAACAATATTATTAAATTTGAAATATGACGCAAAAGAAATACGTCACCAAAAAATAGTAGCTATCAAAAGGACACTAGAGTTTGTTCAACCATCCTCTGCCGTTAGGTCATACATTGTCCAACTTGATCTCTCAATCATGAAATGAATGAGACGGATTTATGACGTCATTAATGTATTTCTTAACTAATGTCGACGTATAAATGTTATTCATTACTTTTGACAGTTCAATTAATTTTTCATTGTCAAAATTATAAAAAGCAAAGTTTAATTTTGAAGTTCATTAATTACTTTCCAAGAGAAAGAGAAGCTGGAATACCGCTTTTACTGTTAAATGCAGTCTACAACGTTTGGGTTCACGCCAAAAATATAATCGTATAATAAATTTTTTTCGCCATTTAATCACGATTCGATCATCCACAATTTTTTTAAATTAGTCAAAAATCATGCCTAGGGACGTTAAACATTCCCAAGCTAGAAATTTGAAACAATACAGTTAAAAAATTACTAAATTATGTAAAAAGGTACGCAACCCATAAAGCAAAAAACAATTTTTGGCATTACCAATTTATTCATAAAAACACACCTTAACATCCGTCATTGAAAACAATCGTTAACATATGTCATTGATCATATTTTAATTTTGAGGTTATGTGTAAAATAACATTTAAGTAATATATGACAAACGTAAAATAGCAGAATACGTCACCGATTATGACGTAACGGCAGATGATGGTTAAACAAACTCTAGCATCTATAAAATGATATTCGATTTGAATTGATACATACAATTATTAATAAAATTTATTGTTTTTATTTTTTTAGTATGCGATGTTTCTTCTTATCATAGTAATCCTGGAAATTGCTGTAACTGTTACAGCCTATAAATCTAGATCAGATTTAAGGTTAACTTTAAGAGAAGACATGAGAATAAGCATGGATTATTTCGAAACCGATACCAATTATATTTGGAATGCTGTCCAATATAGCGTAAGTATTATAATATTCAATTTATTATTAATAAAAAATTATTAGACCTTTATAAGAACTATCTAAAAAATTTATCAATCGAATTTTTATAAATTTTGGAATAGTTTTGAAATTGTTAGCATTTTTGTATTTCCTATGACCATGCAATATTTAAGTATTTCAAATATTTTTATTACGATTAAAATATAGTAAATATTTTAATGCATTTTTATATTAAATGTATCGATAATGAACTTTTCAACCATATAGTCTGTGGTTGATAGTCAAAGCTCTTATTTTTCCTCTATCAAATATCAAATGGCATCTGTAGGATCTTTGTTGTTTTTTTTCGCTTCACGTGATCTTCGCTGATTTAATCACTTGTTTATTTCCCACATTTCTTATCAATCACTGAGTCACTCGTTTATATTCAAAGTTTCGTATTAATCTTTTAATAAAACTCTTCTGTTTTGTTTAGTTCCTTTTTTATTAAAACATTAGAAAAATAATACCAAAAAATAACTCATAGACTAAGAAAGTAAGAAATTTTATATAGCAAAGAATGCATACTTTTATCTTTCTCAGTTTTTTTTGCATATTACAAACAAATTGGTTTTTCCTATTGACGACAAACAAAAAGCACATTTTTTTTAATTTGAAGTCATTCCTTAAAATCTTTAAAAAATCATTATGAAATCCTTAATACTCCTAGATAAATCCATAAACTGTGTTGAACAATATTAGAAAAATTCTTGAGAACTCCGTATAGTATACTTAAAAATATTTAAAGAATCCTAAAAAAATCCTTGTTCCTCAAACAACCTTTAAAAATTGCTAATAAATCTTTGAAATTTACTATAAAATCCTTAAATACCCCTTTATAAATCATCAAACTGTCTTGAACAATTCATGAATAATATGTAAAGTATGTTTAAAAAATCCTTGTTCATATAACATCCTTTTAAAATTATTAAATAATCCTTAAATACCCCTTGATAAATCCTTACAGAGTCTTAAACAGTTAGTTCTAGAAAGATTCTTGAAAAATACCAAAAAAATCATTGTACTTATTTAAAAAAAATTTAAACTCCATATTAAAAATCTTTAAAAAATCATTATTAAATCCTTAAATACTCCTAGATAAATCAGTCTTAGAAGTCCTAGAGAAATGCTTGAAAAACTCTGAAAAAGTTACTGAACAGTCGTTAAACATTTTTTGTAACATCTTTTTAATTTATTTTAAAAATCTTTGAAAAATCAGCCAGAAATCCTTAAATCCTCCTTGAAAAATCTTCAAACTGTATTGAAGCGTCTTAGAACAATTCGTATCCTTAAAAAATATTTGAAGAATCCTGAAAAAATCCTTGTTTTTAAAACGTCTTTTTATGTTTCTAATAGATCATCAGTTCTAGAAAAAATCTTGAAAAATCCTTGTACAGTCCTTAAAAAATTTTAAATTTCACTTCAAAAATTTTTAAAAAAAATCACTATGAAATCCTTAAAAAAAAAATAGTTCACCAATACTAGAAAAATCCTTCTTAAAACGTCCTTTTAAACTTCTTAATAAATCTTTGAAAATCACTAAGACATCCTTGGATACTTTTTGATAAATCCATAAACAGTATTGGACAGTTCTAAAAGATAAAATCCTCTGTAAAAGCTGGTCACTTATTTATTTCTCAAGTTTCATATCAATGAATGTGATTCTTACTGAATTCGTAACTTGTTTTTCCCCACTTTTCTTATCAATCGACCTGATTTTTGCTGATTTAGTTACTTATTTATTTCTCAAGTTTTTTGTTAATGAATGTGATCCCTACTGAATTAGTAACTTGTTTTTTCGCACGTTTCTGATCAATCGTCCTGATTTTCGCTCCTTTCGTCACTTGTTTATTTCCCAAGTTTCATATCAATGGTTCTGATCTTCATAGATTTAATCACTTATTTATTTCCCACGTTTCTTATCAAACATCCTGATTTTCTCCGATTTAGTCACTTGTTTATTTTATACATAATCTAGATCTTCGCTGATTTACTCACTTGTTTATTTTCCACGTTTCTTATCAATCATCCAGATCTTCTCTGATTTAGTTACTTATTTATTTCTCAAGTTTCTTATCAGTAAATGTGATTCCTACTGAATTAGTAACTTGTTTTTTTCCACGTTTCTGATCAATCGTCCTGATTTTCGCTCCTTTCGTCACTTGTTTATTTCCCAAGTTTCTTATCAATGGTCCTGATCTTCGTCGATTTAGTCACTTGTTTATTTTATACATAATCTAGATCTTCGCTGATTTACTCACTTATTTATTTTCCACGTTTCTTATCAATCATCCAGATCTTCTCTGATTTAGTTCCTTATTTATTTCTCAAGTTTCTTATCAATAAATGTGATTCCTACTGAATTAGTAACTTGTTTTTTTCCACGTTTCTGATCAATCGTCCTGATTTTCGCTCCTTTCGTCACTTGTTTATTTCCCAAGTTTCTTATCAATGGTCCTGATCTTCGTCGATTTAATCACTTATTTATTTTCCACGTTCCTTATCAAACGTCCTGATTTTCTCTGATTTAGTCACTTATTTATTTCCCACGTTCCTTATCAAACGTCCTGATTTTCTCTGATTTAGTCACTTGTTTATTTTATACATAATCTAGATCTTCGGTGATCTAGTCACTTATTTATTTCCCACGTTCCTTATGAATCGTCCTGACTTTCGCTGATTTAGTCACTTGTTTATTTTATACATAATCTAGATCTTCGCTGATTTAGTCACTTATTTATTTCCCACATTTCTTATCAATCATCCAGATCTTCTCTGATTTAGTTACTTATTTATTTCTCAAGTTTCTTATCAATAAATGTGATTCCTACTGAATTAGTAACTTGTTTTTTTTCGTCCTGATTTTTTCAGATTTATTCACTTGTTTATTTCTTAAGTTTTTTATCAATGGTCCTGATTCTTCGTTGATTTTATCATTTATTTCTTAAGTGTCAATGTGATCCTCGCTAAATTACTCACTTGTTTATCTCCCACATTTCTTATCAATCGTCCTGATTTTCACTGATTTAGTCATTTGTTTATTTCATAAATAATCCAGATCTTCGTTTATTTAGTCACTTATTTATTGTACTAGTTTCTTATCAATTGACCGTGATCGTCGCTGATTTAGTGACTTTTTTTATGTTCGTGATCTCTGCTGAATTATTTACTTGTTTATTTCCCACGTTTCTTATCAGTTGTCAGCTTCTCAGAGTACTAAGATGAACCGGGTTCGAATTGCGACATTGTAATTTCTTATTTTAAATATTGATAGATATATAATTAATTGAAATATAAATTTAAAACATATTTTTTAAATAAATAATGTAATGTTTTATTTTTAGTTACGTTGTTGTGGGGTTGATAGTTATAATGATTGGCAGAAATATGACGAATTACCTGGAAATCCTTATAATCTTACTTATTTAAGCGATAATAGCACTGCAATACCAAATACTTGTTGCTTTAGCGAACAATGCTCAGGCATAAATTCGGTTTACAAAAATGGATGTTTACCAAAAATTACATACATCATTTCTCAAAGCGCCCTTCTTCTTGGAGTTGGTGCAATGTGCATCACGTTTATTCAAGTAAGTATTTATTTTAATTTATGTAGTACAAATAGTATAAAATAAATGATTTATAATATTAATAATAAACAGAAATCAGGTGATAAGAAGCTATAGAATAAAATAAAGCTATCAACTATCAAACCATAAAAATCCTTACTTGGACAGTCCTTCCCGGACAATTCTTCCCGGTAACAATTCATCCCTATGAAAAATATTCCCAGCCACAATTCTTCCCCATAACAATCCTTCTCCTAAAATAAAACCTTCTTGGATAAACTTTTCTGGATAATTTTTATCCATGACAAATCATCCCAGCGATTTTTCCCAAAGACAATCCTTCACCGGAAAAGAAACAAACCTTCCTAGATAATCCTTTCTGGACAGTTATTTTTCATGCCAATTTTTCGCTAGGACAATCCTTTCCAACTACAAATCTTCTAAGGATAGGGCAAGATTTTGGCCAATGAGAATCCTTCACCGGAAAAAAAACAAACCTTCCTAGATAATCATTTCCTTACAGTTATGTTTCATGCCAATTTTTCCCTAGGATAATCCTTTCCAACTATAAATCTTCTAAGGATAGGGCAAGATTTTGGCCAGTGCCAATCCTTCACCGGAAAAAAAACAAACCTTCCTAGATAATCCTTTCTGGACAGTTATTTTTCATGCCAATTTTTCGCTAGGATAATCCTTTCCAACTACAAATCTTCTAAGGATAGGGCAAGATTTTGGTCAATGACAATCCTTTACCGGAAAAGAAACAAACCTTCCTAGATAATCCTTTCCGGACAGTTATTTTTCATGCCAACTTGTCCTTAGGATAATCCTTTCCAACTACAAATCTTCTAAGGATAGGGCAAGATTTTGGCCAATGACAATCCTTCACCGGAAAAGAAACAAACCTTCCTAGATAATCCTTTCTGGACAGTTATTTTTCATGCCAATTTTTCGCTAGGATAATCCTTTCCAACTACAAATCTTCTAAGGATAGGGCAAGATTTTGGTCAATGACAATCCTTTAACGGAAAAGAAACAAACCTTCCTAGATAATCCTTTCTGGACAGTTATTTTCCATGCCAATTTTTCGCTAGGACAATCCTTTCCAACTACAAATCTTCTAAGGATAGAGAAAGATTTTGACCAGTGACAATCCTTTACCGGAAAAGAAACAAACCTTCCTAGCTAATCCTTTTTGGACAGTTATTTTTCATACCAATTTGTCCCTAGGATAATCCTTTCCAACTACAAATCTTGTAAGGATAGGGCAAGATTTTGGCCAATGACAATCCTTCACCGGAAAAGAAACAAACCTTCCTAGATAATCATTTCTGTACAGTTATTTTTCATGTCAATTTTTCCCTAGGATAATCCTTTCCAACTACAAATCTTCTAAGGATAGGGCAAGATTTTGGCCAGTGATAATCCTTCAGCGGGAAGGAAATAAACCTTCCTAGATAATCCTTTCTGGACAGTTATTTTTCATGCCAATTTTTCCCTAGGATAATCCTTTCCAACTAGAAATCTTCTAAGGATAGGGCAAGATTTTGGCTAGTTATATGTAATATTTTTTATTTATTTTGTCACAGAGCAGATTCTGATCCTTCTTAACTTAACGATATTAATTACTTTTTCAACTTATATATTTTATTCTAATAAATTATTTTTTAGGTACTGGGAGCCATATTCGCCCACCTGTTGGCCAGATCCATCAGAAAATTGAAGACCCAAATCGAGTTAGAAAGAAGTATGAGAAGGCAACAGCTTTACGAGCAATTAGCGAAAGCAAACACCGAAGAACAAAAAGTTAGCCCTGTACTTTATGTACCATCTAGTTCTGAAGCATGATGATAATAAAATTTAATCTATGTCGATATCAGATATTTTTAGAAAAGTGTTGTCATTGTATTTTAAGTATTTAAAAAATATTGTTTACTTATCAAATTTTATGGTTTAAGACGTAGAATATGTTAATTATTATAGATAAATAATCATAAAATTAAGTTTGTAAAAATGTATTAAATTTTATTAAAATTATTATTGATATGTAAATCTATATAACTTTAGTAAACATATCAATTGTTGCTTGTTATCTCACTTCTCGCTGTTGCTCTGGAAGGAATCAGACACTAAATACGATCTCGAAAAACCTAGGGGAGGAAACTTGAGGTGGCTGTGGAATCAATATTCTAAAATTAATAAAATCTATAAGACAAAGTCGTGATTGATTGATTGACTAGAATCAACCCACAGAAAAACTAAAAAATTATAAAAAATAGAAAATGTATAAAAAATAAAGAAAACATGGACAAATAGGGACAAATATAGAAAAATGGGAAAAATAGAAAAAAATAGGGAAAAACATAGAAAATAGGGAAAAATAGAGGAAAATAAAAAATTAGTCAACAAAAATAGCGATTGTGAAAATAGGTAAAAACAGGAAAAATAAAGCAAAATAGTGAAATATAGGGAAAAATATGAATAGGAAAATTTGGGAAATATAGTGAAAAATATAAAAAAATTGAGAAAAATAGGGCTAAATGGGGAAATGTAGAAAAAATAGGGGAAAATGAGAAAAATAGTCAAAATAGGAAACAGTACGGAAAAATGAAGCAAAGTAAGGAAAATAGTGAAAAATATAGGAAAATATAGAAAAAAAGAAAAATATGAGAAAATAGTAAAAAATTAGGGAAACAGGGAAACATTTGAACAAACCAGACAAAAAATAGTCAAAAATATAGAAAACTGTAGAACAATTGAGAAAATTTGGGAATTATTAGAAAAAAATTGAGCAAAATAGGGAAAAAATTAGATAAAATTATTGCAAAATAGGAAAATTTGAGAAAAAATATGGAAAAATGGGAAAAAAAGAGAAAAAATATGGAGAAATAGGGAAATTAGAGAATAAATTTGGAAACATATGGGAATTGGTGAAAAATAGAGAAATATTGCAGAAAAAAGGAAATAATAGAGACAAAAACCATAATAAAATACCGGAAAAATGTGAACAAACAAACAAAATTGGCAAAAATTGGGGAAAAATATAATAAAAAATAGAAAATAAGAAAATTTGCGAAAAATAGGGGAAAATATTGAAAATAGGAAAAAAAACGTTAAAAAATTGGGACAAATTGGGAATATTGGGAAAACATTATAAAAAGATCGACAAAATAGGAAAATTTTCTTTATTTTTATCTCTAATTTCCCTCTTTCATCTATCTCTTTATATTTTCCTATTATTACCAATTTATCCCTATTTTTTCACGCATTTTTAATATTTTCACTATTTTTCCAAATTTTCTTTTTTTCTTTATTTTTCACTATTTTTCCCATTTCCCATATTTTTACTGATTTTTCCATATTTTTCCCCTATTTTCTTTATTTTTCGCTATTATCCTCCACTTTTTCTATTTTTCCAATTTCTATCCATTTTTTTGCAGTTTTCCATTATATAGAAAGATAAATATAGAAAAATGGGAAGTACAAATAGGAACAACTAGAAAAAATAAGGAAAATAATAGAAAGCAGGAAAATATAGAAGGAAATCCGAATAATATAAAAAGTAGGGGATAATAGCGAAAAATAGAGAAAATAGGGGAAAAATATGAAAAAAAAAATCAGTGTAAAATAGGGAAATAGGAAAAATAGTGAAAAATAGAGAAAAAAAATTGCGAAAAATAGGGAAAAATAGTAAAAATAAGAAAAAACCGTGAAAAAATAGGGACAAATTGGGAATAATAGAAAAACATTATAAAAATAGACAAATAAGAAAACATATGAGAAAACATTGAAAAATAGTGGATAAAAAGGAAAAATAATAAAAATAGGAAAAAATAGATAGGAGGGACAAATAGAAAAAACAGGAAAAAGTAGTGAAAAACAGGAAAATTCTAATATTTAAGAAAAAATAAATCAATTAGAGAAATGAAAAATGAAACACAGGAATAATCTGAATAAATAGGAAAATTAGGGAAATTCGGTAAAAATAGGGAAAATAAGTTTAAACATTGACAACTAGAAAAAGTAAAATAATGGAAAACAGGAAAAAATAGAAAGAAATTGGACAAATGGAAAAAGTGGGGGATAATAGCGAATAGGGAAAATAGGGAAAAATATTAGAAAAAAGGGAAAGTTTGGGAAAAATTGGATAAAATATAGACATTTGGGACAAATAACAAAAAATATGTAATAAGGAAATTGGAAAGTAAATAGGCAGAGAATTGAACAAAATAGATAATAAGAGGGACAAATAGGGAAAACCAGAAAAAAATAATAAAAAACTGAAAAAATACTCAATAATAGTGTACCGAAGTTACGAATTTACCAAGATTTTTAATTCCCTAATCTCCGTTATTACTCTTTTTAATTAATAATAATAATTTTTTTTCCATCTTCACATTTAAAAATAATTAATATAATTAATCTCTTCCTAATACTTGTCGGAATTAGTGTATTATTAAAATCTTCGCGCCCGGCTATAGACCGGCTACAGCTAAAATCAAAAATGCACCGTGAAAACGAAAAATGCAAATAAACACCGCCACCTCCTGTTGAACATATGATCAAACGCGATCCGTTGTACAAAGTTAACACTCCACCCGGAAGATGGAGCCGTTATAGACGGACTTCGCCCCGCGACACGTACCCAACCAACCTCGTGGTGAAGCACGACTTGCGATTCATTTAGGAGTTCGATTAGAGACTCGAACCGATGACAACCATCCGGTATAAGAAAATAGACGATTGATAACAGCGACCGACACCAGTGCCGTACCAGACGAGAATTACTACAGCAGATACTCCGGAATAGAGTCCAGGACAGCAAGTAAAGTCTGCCCTATCGGCCGACACGGGATTGGTCGACCCCTGGAGTATTTCATTATTCACTGAAGCTGCCCGAGCAAGTGGCCTTCACACTTTAAACGGAAGGTGACGCCTCAGGTAATCCGAGACCTGAACTAAGGCGCCAAAGTGACACGTAACGACCGAAGTGCGTTACAATATTGATATTGACACAATGTTGCTACCAACTTAACAATTACGAACTAACTACAATTATTAACTTAACGTATACATATTACAGCTCTCTTTTTTATGTAGAAATGAATTTTAAGAATAAAAATATACTTCTGAATATTTATAATTCCACCTTATTTATTATACTTAATTTAAACTTCCAGAGTGAAAATCAATTATTACTGATAACTTTATTGATATTAAATTTATTGTTCTTTATTATTTTATTTATGACACATCATAAATAATCCCTTGGAATTAAATAAAAATATATAAATTGTTGAAAGTATTAGAAAATTCTGTATGTTAGTTAAAATAAATAACATTTTACATTTAATTATAAATTAAATACTTACAAAATATATTTACACTAATTAATATACAAAAATCGCAAACACAAAATCCTAATTACTTTGTATGTATTTTTTGTTGATATATTTTAATTTAATTAAAATATAACTCCAATATTATCATTGAAAATAAAATCAAATGGAACAAAAACTGTTGTGAAAATAGTGCTTGAATTGAAGGTAAATAAATCAATATTTTTTTAATTTTGTAAATGAAATAATATTTATATTTACAGAATATATTAAACAAACGAAATGAGTTTATGAGCATATACATGTATATAATATTTTGTATTGTTTAGATAATATTTCTAACCAACATATCAAATAATTTGAATTTAAATATAATATGATTAATATGGAAATCGATTTTTTTTCGAAAATTTTGGGAGTACCACCTGTTACGTTCAATAGAACTTACCAAAATTCTGTAAGATGGCGCTATTTGGAATTATTTGCGTCTTCGCTGAGTTTGTCACATTTTGTGCAGACAGTGTAAAGCTGCAGATTCGAGCATTTGTCTGTATTCAGTACCGGAATCTAAATACACCCTGTGTGATCTGTAATTACAGTTTACTATTAGTGATGTATCTGAAATTTCTAATCTAAAACTCTAGTAATCTATCGAAATTAGTCAAAATCAAGTATGTAGAAATCTTCCCAATTTAACCAAAACTTTTACAGGTATAAGTAGAAACGCCAGGGCTTTTAGACATACGGCACCCACCACTCCCACAGGTCCGAGAACTGCCGTGACAATGGCCTTCTCATTCGGAACGGCATACCATTCACTCGCCACACTCTTCCCCCCCAGGTCGAAAAAGAACTCGACGTGTCGGCGATAGATGTCTTAATGGACAATACCATTACTACATTTATCCCCTACTACAACCACCCAGGCCAAAATCTCTCCAGGCTCCCATTGGAATACTTCTCTATCAGAAGCGCCATTCTTCTTGAAGACCTGAACGCCAGACACACTCAGTTTGGCGATCATGACCTCAATATGAATGGTATTTTCCTCACAAATCTGAAAATAGACCTTCCCATCGCAAAAGTACTTAACACCTCTCCTACCTTCATTGGACACCGAGGGAGCTCAATAGTTGACCATATCCTGATCACAGACAGATGCAGAGCTGTGGTTGCCGATTGGTGCTTCATCGTGGCCTCAATTACCTCAGACCATCAAACCCTAATGGCCGAAACTAACCTTTTCAACCATATCCCGCCATATTCGAACCAATTCCAAATCCGATCTTACAAAAAAGCAGATTGGCCCCTATTTCAGAGAACTATCACTGAAAACCTGCCAGCAAATCCTGTTATCGCCTCAAATGAGGACATTAATAACCTGGAAACCTCCCTCAGTAACATCATCTCTCAGTCCCTCGATGTTGCTGTCCCAACCATCACTATAAATAGTGGACAAAAACCTCTCCGCCTGGACATACTGTCCAAAATTCGGCGGAAACGCCAAATCTACCGCCAATTTGTGAAAAACAGATCAGAGGGACGGCTCCAGGTTTTGGCACAAATTATCGGTCCTCACTGGTCAAAAGACCAAACCTACTTCCCATCTACTGGTAGATGGGCAAGTCCTCCACACTCCCGAGCAGAAGGCCACTGCATTAAAAGGCCACCTCCAAGAAACTATGACTCACCCAGTCAATCCCAATTTCAGCCAAAACTTCCAGAAAGAAACCGACCACCTACTCCACAACATCCTCACCACCCCCAATCCTTCTGCTGCCCAATCCCGGATTCCTTACTCACTCCTTTCACCCCAGAAGACATTGCCTCGGCGTGTCAGAAAGGGAGAAACTCAGCCCTGGGCCCAGACCGCATCAAACGTCAGGCTCTGAAAAACCTGCCTACCACCATCCTTCCTATTCTCACTCTCCTTTTCAACTCTTGCCTTCAGCACTCCTTTTTTCTCTCCAATTGGAAAATAGCCCACACCATCCTCATCCCCAAACCACACAAAGTCCCCACCTCTCCCAATTCCTACAGGCCTATATCCCTGACGAATGTCCTCGGTAAGGTCTTGAGAATCTTCTCAACGATCATATTTGGGATTTTCTGGATGAAAGGGGAACGATCCCCCAATTCCAATACGAATTTAGGTCTGAACATTCCACCCAAGACGCACTAGTGAGACTCCACTCCCTCACTTCCAAATCTCTAAACCTTGCATCGTCAGTTTTCTTTGATGTTCAGAAGGCATGCTGGACTTGTTCGGAAGCTCGCTAGCCTCGGCATCCCTTCCCAATTCATCAAACATATCCACTCCTATCTTTCCCATCGATATATCATTATCAAAGTTGGTTCTTCCAAAGCAGATCCCTTCACTCCACTAGCTGGAGTCCCACAAGATTCAGTGTTGACCGCAGTGCTGAATGTCATATACACGCACGACATCCCCCTCCCCCTAACTCCTAGCCAAGACATCCAACTGAATGCGGACGACACTTCCATCTACGTTACAGCACCCACCACAAGAGCTCTACACAACAAAACCCAACAGATGCTAAATCATTTCTTGGAATGGTGTAGTAACTGGAGGGTCACCCTAAATTCACAAAAAACCCAACTCATCATCTTTGAACATCTTTCACTTTCCAATAGATGGATCTAATCTCTCAACGACGTTGGTATGAAGCTTTGGGGAGAGAGACTCGTGCCTAAGAACGACATTGAGTACCTGGAAGTACACTTCTCGCTTACCCTCAATTGGTCAACCGAAGTCCAAAGAACTCTTAACAGAGTTATGGCACGAGCTTCTCTCATCGGAGCCTTGGGGGGACGAATTGGAAAATGCAACCCTGTAATACTCCTTCACACATACAAAACCTACATCAGACACATCCTTGACTACAGAGCCCTAAACCTATCCACCCTTCCTCCGCATCTACTGCACGCCATTATGGCAACGGAGAGGAGGATCCTTAGGAAATGCGCCTACCTCCCATGGCGGCTTCTTTCCAAAGAAATATATGACCATACTAATATTACCAATATTATCCACATATTAAAAGATCTACAAGGAAGGTACGTCAGGAGAACACTCGGAACGAGATGGACAGATGGAAGGAATGGAAAACCACTACCCAAGAAGCCAAGAAGAAAACTACCGCAACAGAACATAAAAGTTCTCCAAGAAGCCAAAGATCTTCCGGACGAGCTTCTAGATCTCTTAGAGGAGGCTCATCTAAGGTATCAGATGAGCTGGTCACCCCACTGACGTCCAAGGACCTACTGCTCGCCTGAGTCTCCCCATGGGGAGGCTCGTAAGTATACAACCAAATTACTTTAGCATAAAATATCTTAAGCTAATATATTAATCAATTACTTTTCAGATCAAACCACCAATTCTCACTGTATCCCTGGAAAGAAGAAAAATTTCTCCTACAGCAGGGTACAAGGAAACAACTAAGCAGGATAAATTACCGAGGAGGGTTTAGCAGGTATGTCCCTGACTCTACTTGCAGAGCGATCAGAGGGGAGTCCTGCACTACTTCACGCATTAGCGTGAAGTGACTTTAAAAGATTCTCGCCACCACAACTCAGGACAATAGTTGTAATACAAAAAAAAAAAAATCTCAGTTAGTACTCATTGTGGACTACTGTTACTGATTAGTGTCACTAATCAGTTTTTTTGACCGTGTGTGTACAGCCTTAGGACTAAAGAATACAGAAAATTACCATATGTCAATAACAACAATAACGTCACTTTAATTTATAAAAATATAAACGAAACAAATATTACTGATACCATAACAATATATATGTATAATAAAAACAAGATGTGTCGTTCGTTCTTTGAGTGATTAAAGATTAAAAAAAAAAATTAATTACCTAAATGAGTCTACTAAACAATATAATAAACCATCCTCTGTCTAAATAGTTACTTGAGAATTTCCTCATTAAGCCCAAAATTTCGCTTTAATACATTATTCCTGATCTATTATTCTCGCAACAATATCGTGTAATCAAATTTTCCACTCTCGGTAAGCTGCTCGATTTTAGAAACCACTTTAATTTGCTAACGGGGTTTTGTTGATGATTACATCTATCCTATATCAAGCAAATGCTGTCAAGTCTGTAACAATTAAGGTACTCTAATTGGTCAGTTATATTAATGGACATTTCATTATAAATTAATAATAGATATTAATTGTTATTGTATAAATTAAATAATTAATTTTTGAACGACATTATTTAAAGTATATAGGAATTCAATCCGAACAGATAAAAAAAAGACTCATATAAAGTTGATGATAGACCTCGTATGAATTTCTTATCACTCACTCAACGTCGGCCCGCTGTATCTAGTAGAACAAATAATATTGCTTGGACACACTAGTAAAATATGAAGGTCAAAAAATATCGGGTCCATTGTGAACACCTGCGTTTCGATTTCGAGTGAATTGTCAGTGGTGCGGCTTGGGGCTTGAGTTAGGATTTATAAAATTAGTTTCTAGCTCTAAAAATTCAGATAATGAATCTTAACTTTTTATTAAATTCTTAAAGCAGGACAAACTGGTGATTTTTAGCATCACCTCTATATTACTAATAAAAAAAAATATCCGTGTATGTATATGAAAAATAAAATAAGTTTTGTAAACAAATTATATCACGCCGTCCATGATTTACACAGAATTCACTGACTGTCAGTAGATATTTAGTTTTTATGCGGTTCCAACTGACTTCGTATAGACTATAACCCGATACAAGAAATTTTCATAACAATTTTTTTTTCTTTACACTTTACATTTATATTGTTTCGTTTTTGCTATAAAATGCAGTTAATAAATATCAAAGTTATAGTATATTTATTCACAACATTGACTGAGCATTCCCTAAAGAATCCGTTCTCATATCCCCCAGCACAATCGTACAACACACAAACAAGTCAAGTAAAATATAGAAAAAAAACCGCATCTGGAATATACGTGTTCGGTTGATTTCTGAGTGAAATACGCGACATTCTGTTCACGCCCGATGAACACAAAATAAACGCGTCCTGACATGTCAATACAGGCAGCATTCGAACGAATCCACTTTCCAAGTACACTGACTGGAAGGCTTAATTCTCTACAGGCCACTCTGCCTTCATAAACAACCCTTCTAGCTGCTCTCAATGGATCAATACTTGCATCGATGCACCCTTGTTTCTTGTTAATGAAACTTTAATTGTTGAAAAATTGTTAGTCTTAACATACTTTATCTATACAGAGTATTCGTTTACTACATTTAATTAGAAGTTGTAAAAATAAAATATAAACTTTCTTTGTAGAATGTAGTTTAAATATAATGATTTTTTTCCTTTTTCTTTCGATACTTTGAAGTTTGAGAATGTATTTGAGCTCTAACTGGAGCTCTAACTGGAATATTAAACATTTTGAGTCAATCAATAATTTTGTAGAAATTTAAATTAAAATTAGTACATAGAAGTCGCCCTTAGCGACAGCCAGTTTAAAAATCTTAATCGGGCATGTCCGAAACGTCCCGAACCACCGCGAATCATTTTTTATATAACATGTAACAATCGATTCCCCAAACCTCCCTCTACTAGCCAAGGCATCCAATTCTACGCTGATGATACACAAATCTCAGCATCCGCTTCTTCTACCAGAGCTCTAAAGACCAAAACACAACTCCTCAATCGATTCGCCCGATGGTGTAGCAGATGGAGGGTTACCCTGAATCCCTAAAAAACCTAACTCATGTTATTCAAACATTCCAAAAATCCAACCAGAACCTCAATGACATCGACCTTAGGCTCTGGGGAGAGAGACTCGTTCCTTCGGATAAAGTAACCTACTTGGGAGTATGCTTCACTCGTACGCTCAATTTGGGGACTGAAGTCCAAAGAACTCTTGACAGAGTTAGGAGACGGACCTCCCTATAAATCCTACATCCGCCCCGTTTTGCAATGTAGAGCTCTCAACTTCTCCACTCTCCTCCCTCATCTCTTGCACGCTGTCACAGACAGGAGGATCCTCAGGAAGATGTCCTAACTTCCCTGGCGCTTCCCATCCAACCAAATTTACAAACACACTGATATCCCTACTATCATTTCCAAATTCAAGAAGCTCCAAAGAAGATACGTCGAGAGAAGAATGGACAGCACCAACACCCACGGCTAAGAAACTCAAAGGACTAAATGTACAGTTGACAGGAACAGACGAATAATCGTCTGGATACAAAAGAAGAAATTCACCCCGCCCTACCTCAGGGTTCTTAGCTGGCCGCTCTGGGCCTCCCGCTATGGGCCTTCTAACCTGGGAGGCTCGTAAACATCAAACCTACATATCATACCTATGAAATATCTTAATCTAATAAATACATTCTATTTCAGATCAACAGCTCCCTCTGTATCCCTAAAAAGGAGAACCTCCTACTGCAGGGTATAAGGAAACAACATAAAACAGGATAAACTACCGAGGGCGGATCCTGACTCTGCTTGCAGAGGGATGAGGGGAGGGTCCGGCACTACCACACGCATAGAATGAAACGTGAGGTGTCTTTAAAAGATTCCCGCCTCCACAACTCTGGACAATAGTTGTAATATAAAAAAAAATTATCAATTAATTTATGCAATTATCTATAACTGTGCCATTCTGTGTTTTGATTGGAACGGTTTTTAATAAACATTATTTCTTTTGAGCACCATAAAATAGTGCTACATATAGAAGAGTGTAGTTTTATTAAATCGTAACTGTAACTATTTATTACAATATTTGTTAATTCGGCAACTGGTCCTTCGAACTTTGCTCTTTAACCTAAAAACAATGAAGTGAAGAAAACCATAAAATTAGTTCAACTTATAAGGTTTACTTCTTCTTCCTTCAAATTTTAATAAGCAAATCTATTTGTTTGACGGTTTAAAGGTAACAGAGCATTTCATGGGAGTCGAAACATTATGTGCGGTAAAATATATCATCCAAATGTCAAAGTAGGTCGAAATCACGTTTTGAATTTACCTACTACCTAATTGACGCAAAAGTTAATCGTAAAAATGTTTTATTTAGCTGTAATTATTTCAGCTTCTCGACAATTCTTAAGTACCAGTTACCACTTAATAAGATTAAAATAATAGTCGAGGAAATAAAGCATTTCGCACCTGAAATTTCGGCAATAAGACCGATTTTAATGAAATATGGTGCAAAATTAGTTTTTTGAAGTACAGTTTCTTAAGTCTATTAAAAAAATTCATTATATGGTGCAGGCGAGATAAATTTTTACAACAATTTAACTGATATCCTAACACTAACATGTAAACAAAAAACGGCGTAGGGGGTTGATCTAATTTATCTGGGGGTAATTAAAAGGGGTGAAAAATGTTTTTTTGTGATATTTCGTGAGTTTCAGAAAAACTTGATGTCTTATCAAAAAATATTTAACAACGAAGCTGTAGCTTATGAAAAAACTTACAACTTTTGTACAAGTAATTTTTGACCTTAATCTCAAAATTTCCGAGAAAAATTAGGAAGTATAAAGTAAATATTTTTTTTTTGATGAAAATATTCGTTTTCATGGCTTTAATAAAAAAGAAAAATTAAAATTAAAATTTTTCAAACTTTCTGAGACATTCAATTTTTTCAATCATTACATAGAAGTAAATAAATTCTTTTAACTTTCCATTTTCTTATATTTCATTGACCTTGACAACGTTGCCAAATTTATTGGAAGATTATACTTCCTCTGCTCTTGAGAAATATTAGATCCTTAAAAATCCTTAAAAATCCTTAAAAATCCTTAAAAATCCTTAAAAATCCTTAAAATACTTAAAAATCTTTAAAAATCTATAAAAATCTACAAAAATCCATAAAGATTCTTAAACATCTTTAAAAATCCCTTAAAATTCGTAAAGAAATTTAAAAATCCTTAAAAATCTTTAGCAAATTTAAAAAATTCTTAACAATACTTTAAAATCCTAAAAAAATTTTTAAACAATCCTTAAAAAATCCCTAAAAATACTTAAAAATCTTATGCAATTCTTAAAAACCCTAAAAAAGTTTAAAATTCGTAAAAATCACTAAAAATCCTTAAAGATCCCAAAAATCCTTAAAAATTATTGAAATTTCTTTAAAATCCTTAATACCATTAAATAACATTAAAAAACCCTTAAAATTCTTAAAAAAAATTAAAAATCTGAAGAAAATCTAAAAAATACTTTAAAATCCTTAAAACTCCTTAAAAACTACTTAAAAAATCCTTAAAAATCCCTTTAAAACACTTAAAATGACTTAAAAATCTTATACATTTCTTAAAATTCCTAAAAATAGTTTAAAATTTTTAAAAATCCCTCAAAATCCTAAAAGATGCCAAAAATACTTAAAAATCATTAAAATTTTATTAAAATCCTTAATATCCTTAAAACCCTTAAAACCATTAAAAATCTTTAAAATTCCTTAAAAAAATTTGAAAATTTGAAGAAATTCTTAAAAAATCCCTAAAAATACTTAAAATTACTTAAAAATCTTATGCATTTCTTAAAATTCCTAAAAATAGTTTAAAATTTTTAAAAAATCCTAAAAATCCTTAAAGATCCTAAGAATTCTTTACAATCCTTAAAACCCTTAAAAATCCTTAAAAATCCTTAAAAATCCTTAAAAATCCTTAAAAATCCTTAAAAATCCTTAAAAATCCTTAAAAATCCTTAAAAATCCTTAAAAATCCTTAAAAATCCTTAAAAATCCTTAAAAATCCTTAAAAATCCTTAAAAATTCTTAAAAATCCTTAAAAATCCTTAAAAATCCTTAAAAATCCTTAAAAATCCTTAAAAATCCTTAAAAATACTTAAAAATCCTAAAAAATCCCTAAAAAGTGCTATTCCAGATTATTCCAATCTGTTTTTGAAATTTGTCCGTGATTGATCAGTATATTGCAAAAACCTTTAGTTTATTGTTATGATTTATGAAAATTTAACATTATAGTACAAAGTGCGTATTATATTTACTTTGAAATTTTATAGTATATGAAGTTGTAATTATCATACAAATACTATAATTATAATACGGTTGGCAACGCTGAACCGTTAGCACATTCGGTATATCTAAACCTGGTTTGAATCTTTTTAGCTACCTACGTACATACATTTAAAGCAACTTATTACTACATTCGAAATTATAAGTTTCGTTCTCTCCGTGAACATTTAAAATTCTTTGAATAAAGTGACTGCAGCAGGCATAGCCGACAGGTAAAATGAGATCAAAGGACCAAAACGGTCGTGAGCTCTAGAAATTCTACTCTTCCTCTTCATACCTTCAGTCCTGTTAGTAGCATCCTGAAATCCTTGAAATTCAATCGTCCAGAAATACAACACCGTTTCACCTTTTAATTGTATCTTTGTATAACTGGTTGTTCGGGTAAAGCGAGAGCAAAATTCAAGGCGGAACGATTATTCGCCGATTGACTCAAAGACGAAATATTGAATAAAGTTTCTTTTATCAGTTTGAAATATATAATCAAAAAGTACAATTTGTGAATATATATAAAACTGTTTTTCATTATTATTTTATATATATATATAATAAAATTAAAAAAATTATTGACAAAAAAGTATTTTGTTGACAAAGTAAAATGGAAGTAAAAATGGAAAGAAATTATTATGTTGACATCAATAAACTAAGAATTATTTTGATCCTTGACCATTTAGACGCTCTCATTTAAAATATTTTTATGTTTTAATGAAAATTTTTGTTACTATAATGTCTCTCGATATATTTTTATTTATAAAATAAAAATAAAAAAAAATCGAGCGAAATCGACAAAAATCAAAAGAAATCAGAAAAATAAGAAACGAGATTGAAAGAAACTGAAGGAACCGAAAACATTCAAAAGAAATCGACAAAAATCGAAAAAATCAGAATAATAAGAAAAAGTTATAAAAAACCGAAGGAATTTGAAAAAAATCAAAAAAACAATACAAAAAAACTCAAAAACAATATAAAAGTATCAGAAAAATGAGAAAAAATACGAAAAAAACCGTAAAATCAAAAACATTGGAGGATAGGAAAAAAATTAGAAATGAAAAGAAAATAGAAAAAAAATAAAACATTGAGAAAAAAACAAAAAAATTAGAAAATATTGAAAAATCAGAATAAAACATAAAAAAAATTGTGAAAAATGAGAAAAAATTATAAGAATTGAAAAATCAGAAAAAATCGGACATAATCGAAAAAGTAACCAAAATTTATTGGAAAATATTGGAAACAAATGTAGAATAAAATTGCGAAATATTGTAAAAAACAACCAAAAACCAGAACAATTGTAAACAAAAGAAAGAAATAATAAAATAAATGAAAAAACTCGAAAGAATTGAAATAAATCGCAACAAAATCCCAAAAAAATGGCAAAAAAAAATCTTAAAAATGAGAAAAAAAATCGAAAATTAAAAAGAAATAGAAAAAAAGTAATTGGAAAAAAAGAAGCAGAAAAAAAAAACGGAACAATGACAAAAAAGAGAAAAAATTAGAAAACATCGAAAAAATCAGAAAAATGAAAAAAAAAAACAGAAAAAGTCTGTTTCTAGAAAATAATTATAAAATTATAAAAAATTAGAAAACGAAAAAAAAAAAAATATAACACAAAATGAGAAAAAAACGAGAAAAAATTAGAAAAAACCGAAAAAAAACAGAAAAACCCAGAAAAAAAAATTTAACATGAAAATAATGAGAAAACAGGAAAAAAGTGAAAGAAAAATAATAGAAAAAAAAATAATAAGGAAATAACGAAAAATAATCAAAAACATTGTAAAACAAAAAAAACGAAAAAAAAATCGCTAAAATCAAACAATGTGTCAATAATTTCTGCAACATCCCCACCCATTTTGTAAACTCCTTTTAATATTTTATTCCTAGCAAGTTTCTAAATAACGTCAAAAAATTAAAAAAAGCAAAATAATAAGAAAATAAAAGCCAAATGGCCAAAAAATTCAAAAATAGGCAAAAAAAAGGTGTAAAAAGCAACAAAAAAGGCAAAATGGACAAAAAAAGTAAAAAAAAAATTTTAAACCGGGCGAAAAGGCGTAAAAAGGCAAAAAAAGGAAAAAAAAAACAAAATAAAGCTAAAATAAAGCCAAAATAAAGAGAGGCAAAAAAAATAAAAAAATGGTAAAAAAGGCAAAAAAAGTTATTAAAAAGCAAAAAAAAAGGTGTAAAAAAGCAACAAAACAAGACAAAAAATGTTAAAAAAATGTAAATCAAAAAAAAATTTTAAAAAGAGGGCAAAAAAAGTTTAAAAAAGCAGAATAGAAGAAAAATAAAGGCAAAAAAAGTTTTAAAAAAGTCCAAACAAATATACCTAATAAAGGTAAATAACCAAAAAACTCCAAAAAAGGAGGCATAATAGTATGAAAATAAAGGCAAATAGGCAAAAAAAGACAAAAAAGACAAAAAAGGGATAAAAAAGCAACAAAAAGTTAATCTAAAAAAGTTTTAAAACGGGCAAAAAGGTCAAAGAACGGAAAAAAGGGTAAAAACAAAACTAAATGTGTCCAAAAAAGTCAAAATAGGGGTAAAAGGTCAAAAAAAGGCCAAAATAGTAAAGAAAAGCAAAATAATAAGAAAATAAAAGCCAATTGGGGAAAAAATTCAAAAATAGGCAAAAAAGGTGTAAAAAGCTACAAAAAAGGTAGAAAAAGGCAAAAAGGACAAAAAAGTAAAAAAAAAATTAAAACCGAGCGAAAAGGCGTAAAAAGTAAAAAGGCAAAAAAGAGGAAAAAAAACAAAATAAAGCTAAAATAAAGCCAAAATAAAGAGAGGCAAAAAAAGCAGAAATGGTAAAAAAAGCAAAAAAAGTTTTAAAAAAGCAAAAAAGAGTTGTAAACAAGCAACAAAAAACGACAAAAAAGGTTAAAAAAATGTAAGTCAAAAAATTTTTTTAAAAAGAGGCCAAAAAAAGTTAAAAAAAAAGGAAAAAATAGGCATGAAAGTTTGAAAAACCGAAGGGAAGTAAACGGGTACAGAAAATAAACTTTTATTTATTTCGTATCTTCTAAAAATATTAATGTGGCAGTATTTTTAATAATTAATTTATAGAAGGTTATTTTACAGGTAGCAAATTATTTTTTGCAGTTTGGAATTTTACTCTACTTTTTCCCATTTCTAACCGACCTTCCTTTTTATGAAGTAACAAAAAATTCAAAATATTTTTCTGTTAGTTTAATAAAGTTCAGGAAGTTAATTTATTCGCCGTATGAAAATACCTCCGCTGCGTCTAGATATGAAACTCTGGAGATATGGCATAAAGAAGCCTCCCTACATGCTACGGAAGTTGCATAATTTGGTATAGGGAGTTTCTTAAGCTTTAGGAGCCCCAGGATTGTCTCGATAAATTTATTTCCTAAGCTTCAGATGGGATTTACTAAAATTTAAATATTGCTGTAGATAATCAAAGTCCGTTATCATTTGAAACAATTAGATTTCTAACTCAAATTACTATATAAAACCAAGAACTATTAGCTCTAAATTGAGAAATTGGAAACTCTAATTACTGCTTAATAAACAGGCGAAACCCGTCGTAAAGTTTAGACAGTCCCCGTCGTGGAATAATAAGACATTCGGTATTCAAAATAACAATTACATGCGACAATCACAATTTGAGGGAATAGTTCTGGAACTGTTTTGATTATAATAAGCAATAACGGTAATGTAAAAAGTTTACTGTTGTATTGTTTGATATTTAATTGGTGTTTTAGGTTAACCAAGATTAGAATTATGTCGTTCATGATTATTAATGATAAAACTATAAATATACTTGTTCTTGGCATTCTAAAAGAAAAATACCCTCAATTAGGTACCTCGAAACAGTGGATAAAAAAAAGTTAGTTTATATTTCCGGTAGTTAGGTTAGAATATTGAATAAAATTTAGTTCAAATTAAAATATTTTTAAAATTAACAACATTTTTAAGCTAATTTAATAAAAAAGTTAAAGAAAAATTTTTCGATCTCAATGTGTGATATTCGATATCGATATTCATTCATGAAAAATATAAATATGTTTTTAATTAAAGAGATAAAAATTAAAATTAAAACGATTTTTTTTTTAAATAATTTCGTTACCTCCAGTCTTTAAACCTATACAGTTAGTAAAATGGGCGATTCGAAACTGGGCCCAGAGTCAGGTATTAAATATTAAACGTCTATCAACTTAGCAAGACAACTGCGGAAAATTACAACGGTATCTTAATAGTAATTTGCCGCTTTTTGCCGTAAATTAGTTGTGAAAAAATACATTTTGCCGCTCTTTTTTTCCCAAAAATTCAATGTCTTGCTAACTTGATATCAAGTTAGCAAGACAACTGCGTAAATAATGACGATATCAAAAAGCTAACAGCTGGAGAATTTGCCGCTTTTTGCCGTAAATTAGTTGTGGAAAAATACATTTTGCCGCTCTTTTTTTTCCCAAAAATTCAATGTCTTTCTAACTTGATATCAAGTTAGCAAGACAACTGCGTAAATAATGACGATATCAAAAAGCTAACAGCTGGAGAATTTGCCGCTTTTTGCCGTAAATTAGTTGTGGAAAAATACATTTTGCCGCTCTTTTTTTTCCCAAAAATTCAATGTCTTGCTAACTTGATATCAAGTTAGCAAGACAACTGCGTAAATAATGACGATATCAAAAAACTAATAGCTGGAGAATTTGCCGCTTTTTTGCCGTTAATTAGTTGTGGAAAAATAAATGTTGCCGCTCTTTTTTTTCCCAAGAATTCAATGTCTTGCTAACTTGGTATCAAGTTAGCAAGACAACTGCGTAAATAATGACGATATCAAAAAACTAATAGCTGGAGAATTTGCCGCTTTTTTGCCGTTAATTAGTTGTGGAAAAATAAATGTTGCCGCTCTTTTTTTTTCCCAAAAATTCAATGTCGTGCTAACTTGATATCAAAAAGAACAAAAATCTGAAAAATTAGAAAAAAACCAAAAAAAATTAGAAGAATTGAAAAAATGAGGAAATTGAGAAAAAAACAAGAAAAAAAATTGAAAAAATCGGAGGAATTAGAAAAAATTAAAAAACAAAAAAAGATTTAGAAAACAAAAAACAAAAACAATGAGAAAAATGAGGAAAAATTAGAAAAAAAATCAAAAATATAGAAAAAACAGAAAAAAATGGGAAAAACAGAAAACATTGGATAAAATTAAAAGAAAAATCAGAAAATAATTAGAAAAAAAAACTATAAAAAACCCAAAAAAAAACAAAAAAGAATTAATTCGCAAAAATTCCAAGCAAATGAAAAATATCATAGAAAATCGCAAAAAAATCGAAAATATTGGAAAAATAGGAGGAATAAGAAAAAAAGCTAGAACATCAATAAGAAAAAAATGAGGAAAAATTGGTAAAAAACTGAATAAACCGCAAAAGAAAATAAAAACAGAAAAAATAAATAAAAGACAAAAAAAAGCAAAACCGAGAAAAATTAGTAAAAACGAGAAAAAATAAATAAACTGAAAAAAACAAGAAAAAATAACAGAAAAACGAGAAAAAACTAAAAAAAACTGGAAGATTCAAAAAATCAGAAAAAATCATAACAAGTCAGAAAGAAAATTAAAAAAATTTTGGAAAAAAAATTGTAAAAGACGCAAAAAAATTGCAAAAAAATGAAAAAGACGTCTCAAAAAATCCAATCAATCCAAAAATATCGCAAAAAATCACAAAAAAATTCCACAAAATTGCAAAAAATCGCAAAATTATCACAATAAAAGAAAATCAAAGGAATAAAAAAATTAGAAAACCAAAGAGAGAAATAAAAAAACAGAACAATGAGAAAAAATGAGGAAAAAATTAGAAAAAATACGAAAGAAATGAGAAAAAAAAGCGTTTTTTTACGATAATATTTTTCGATTGCTTCTGGTTTTTGTGACTTATTTTTCGTTTTTTTTTGTCTTGGCCGTTTTATATGCGGCAACACTGCCTAAAACTAAGAAAGAGAAAAAGAGTGACACTGACATTTATTATTTAAATTTTTTTTTATTGAATAGATATTTCTAATATTTTAAGAAATTTATAAAATTAATGTTTACATTAAGTATTCTTTCACGTATTAACCTATAAAATAGTTCCTGGCTGCATGGACATTCATCCGAAGCCAAAAAAAAAAAAAAAAAAAAAAAAAAACCGCCTCTTCAAAATTAAGACGTGAATAAGCTAATATAATTGAGATCATTCCAAAATTGTCAAACTAATAACAATTGAATTTTTCGGTTTTTAGTACTGTAACTACGTTCATGTATACTCGTGAATATTCGTTAGTTTCCGATTATTTTACATATTTAGGGAAATTTTAATTAGTTGGTAGTACTACAATAAAAGAATGACATCACTTGTAACGTGCATCGGGATTTGTATTAAAAAATTATTTTATTTCTATTAATAACTATTAAATATTAATAAGTATTAATAGGTAGATATAATGTCGTCATAAATTCTAATTGGTTCATGATCAATAAAATAAAGAAAAATACGGAAATATATCAATTTTTTGCTCACCATCTAAAAGAATTTTAATCAAAGAGAACGAATGACGAAGAATTCAATAATTTGTCTGTATCGAAATAAACAGTTAAATAAAAGAAAAACGTTTTTACTCCTAAAGAATAAAACGTTTCTCTGTCTTTGATAAAGGCATAATTAATTTTATATTGTTTTGTGTAAATATAAATATTAAAATTTTTATTGGTAAATGATTTATATTTATAGTAATTTAAATTTTCCAACTTTACGGTTATCTATTCTGTATTCAGTATTTTATTATTTAACAGGATTTAAACACAATTAACACAAAAGATACTCGACAAACGTAAAATATTTAATTAATTTCAATTCAATGGTTTCTCGTTCACAGACGTAAAGCAAACATGAAATAAAACATTTCTAATTGATTTCTTCATTGTGCAAATTCGAAGAAAACTTTCGCAATCAATATTGATTAATTATTAAAGTAGAAATAGGTTCAAAACAAATAAAACATGCTACTTGAAACACAAATATAATGTAATTAAATAGAAGTAAATATTTAATATAGGTTATTTATTTATGCCAAAACGAATAAATAGTGAAATAAAATTAAAAAGAATGATAAACAAAAATTTTTTTTATTAAATTATTATTTTAAATCAATAAAAATCTATAAAGTTCTGACTGATTAACTGATTGACTGATTGATTGATTGACTGATTGACTGATTGACTGATTGACTGATTATCTGATTGACTGATTGACTGACATAGAATCAATGTAAAGCAAAATCTACTGGCAAAATACAAAAAAATCGGCTGTGTCAGCCCAGAACCTTCCCGGCTCGGCTATAGAGAATAGGATTATTTTAATTACAAAAGATTAAGCATTCCATTAATTTATGGAACAAATTTTAAAGCCGACGGTGAATACGTCTACCCAATTAATATTTCAATATTGATAATGACATAAGCGGGCGCATGCGTACATTATAAAGCACACTGCTACAATTAGGATTTTCTAAAGTCATGGGTGAAAACTATTGGGAATTCGAGAAGGAGTTCAATATAAAAGTTGTAGGGAATTTTATGCCCTACAAGTTTGCACTAGAACATTTTGCACTAAAGCCCATTATTTGCCTTCAAAATAAAAAAAAAATGGAAAAAGCCTAAATATGTATATTTTTCGCCCTCTAGCGGTGAAACTATGGGGAATTAGAAAAAAAATAAAAAAAAAAGTTAAAGGAAATTTGGTGCTTTACAACTTTGCATTAGAAAATTTTCCACTAAAGGGCATTGTTTTGGTAATACTGCGGAAAAACTATATGCATATTTTTTGCGCGCCCTCTAGTTGCACAATTATTGAAAATTCTGAAAAAAGTTTAATACAAAAATTGTAGAAAATTTTATGATATAAAACTTTGCACTAGAAAATTTTGCACTAAAGTTTATTGTTTGTTTTTAAAATTAACAAAAAAACAAAAAATCTTTCACGTGTCTTCAATAAATGTCGGTCTAGAGGACCTTCTACTATACCAATGTCAACCAAAAACTAATAGTCGCATTCCAGGCATACACCGACCCTGTATACCAAATTTGAGCTTGATTGGTCAAACGGTGAAGATTACACACAGACATACAAACACACAGACACACAGACAGACCATACTCTGGAAATGGTTTTAATCTTTTTGAGGGACCTCAAAATGGATAATTCCATCGATGTCTCGATTTTTTTTTTGCTTGAACACTATACTTTCCCTTTGATGGGACAACAGGAAAACAACAAAGAAATAGGAATAATTAAAAAAAAAAAAAAAAATTTGTGAGAAATATTGAAATATTGGAAAAAATAAGGAAAAAATAGAGAAATGAAGAAAATAGTGAACAATGGGAAAATTTCTGAAAAATAGAAAAAAAATGGTAAAAAATTTGACAAAATGGGGTAAACAGTGAAAATTTGGGAAAAATAGGAAAAAATAGTGCAAAACATTGACAACTGAGAAAATTTGGTAAAAATAGTGAAAAATATAAAAAAATTTGGAAAAATTGAAATAAAGAGGAAAAAATAGGGAAAAATATGGATAATAGGTAAAAATAGAAAATAATAGGTATAAACAGAAGAAAATGATGATAAACAGGAAATATATAAAGAAATAAGAAAAATAGGTAAAAATAGGAAAAATTGGAGAAAATAGGGAAACAGAGAAAAATGTGGAAAGTGGTTAAAAATTGGAAAAAAGTCGAGGATATAGGAAAAAACAGGAAAAAAATAGAAATAGGAAAAATAGGAAAATTATAGAAAAATAGCGAAACATGGAAAAATAGTGAAAAATATGGGAAACTGGACAAAATAATGAAAACCAGGAAAAATATAAAGAAATGGGAAAAATAGGGAAAAATGGGGAAAGAGGGAAAAATTCAGAAAATAGGGAAAAGTAGGTACACAAAGGGAAAATAATTAACAATAGATAAAAAGAAGGGGAAAATAGAAAAAAATAGAGAAAAATATTGGAAAAAAGGGCAAAATATGGAAAAATAATTACAAATAGGGACAAATTTAAAAAAAATGAAAACTTGGGAAGTTAGAGGAAAGTAGGAAAGTGTATGGGAAAATAATGGGAAAATGGGAAAAATAGCGAAAATAATGAAAAAAGGGAAAATAGGTAAAATTAAAAAATAATAGAAATAAATAGGAAAAACAGGAAAAATAATAAAAAATAGGAAAAATATGAAAAAATTGAAAAAATATGGTAGAATTTGGAATAAAACGGCAAAAATATGAAAAAAAAATCAGAAAAATATAGAGAAAATTTTGAAATTAGAGATAAATAAAGAAAAATATGTACCATGATTCTTTGCGATATTTATTAGAAAAAAATATGTCCTTAGATGTTTGGACAGAAATAGTGTACACAGTACATAAAAGTTGAGCGTGACTCAACCATATATTTTTTTCGCATATTTTGTAGAATTACCTTATTTTACTTTCTTTACGGCGAAAGTAACAATATTTTCTGGAACCTATTGGAATCTGCTATTCTGTTAAAGGTAAAGTCGAAGTTTCTGCTACTTCTTATCTTCGCTATTGTAACGAAGTTACTTTAATTTCCGCAATATTTAAATTCTATCGCGCACGGCACTGGACTTGAATTAACTCCATCGTACCAGTTTACCATACGCCGATGGATGGAGATACTCGAGTCTGTACTTCTTACACCCCTAAATTCATATCAAGTAGGACGATTGATTCCGTTTTAAGTAGTTGCTGTGGCAGTCCCAATTGGAGTATCAGTAGCAGTCAGAGTTCTAGTGGCAGTCCTAGTCCATTCTTTTCAGCGATAGAGACAGGTCAAGTTGAGGCCAAGTCTAATTATAAACGGAACCCGGAATCGTTAATCCGACCACATCAAGCCAGATAGGAAGACGTGCATATAATCCGACGTATCACGGATTTTTTGAATAAAGAATCGTTTTCTTTTTGGATTTTATTTAATTGTTTCCAATTTTGACTCTGCAGCAAAAATATCCAGGCATTAAACCCAGTAGGACAAGTAAAGACCGTTCTTCTGGTTGCTAAGGATTTTGTCGATGCCATAACGACCCCTAGATTATTTTTCTCTACTGACGCTGCCCTGAGTAATTAACCTTCATACTGTAACGCTCTTTGCGCCGTAAAGTCCAGGTTTTGTATTGCCTAGGGCGCCAAACATATTAGATCATACATACTTTCTATCAAAATATTCTACTTAATGACTTTTATTATGATAAATACTAGTCGGGCGGACGACTGAAGGCTGCTTCTCCTAGTTGATTTATAGACTATATTTTATTTAAATTACAATAAATAACTGATATGATAATATTTTGTTATTTAAAAATATTAAAAATTTAGAAGCTGAAAAGAAAATTTGAACGAGTTCAAGTAAATCTAAATTATTACAAGTCATAACACTGATTTTATTGGATGTAATAATGGGCTATGCATTCCGCGAATGTGCAATATTAAACAAGAATTTTTGTATTCGCGAAATCAGCACTGGAGATTTTAAATTCGTTGAATAAATTTATTCCAGCCAGTATTAATGTCACAGTATAAAGGGAAATGGAGAGCTGAATAAAATTAAGTTGTAACTATATATTTCCTGGTTTTATAGAAAAGGGGAGTGAACCTTGTTTAAAGCTTTTAGGGAACTTTTACTAGCTTTAATATTTTTTTATTTTGTGTTTTAGTACGCGAAAATATTTAACAAGGAAAATCACAAAATATTTTTTTTTTTAATAAAATTTTAAAAATATTTTTGGAGTTTTTAGATTGGGTATAAAATTGTTCTTAGCTTATTTGTAAAATTTTTCTTAAAAATATGAATTTTCGTAAATATATCAATTTTCGTAAAAATATGAATACGAGTAAAAACAAACAACCAAAAACATACTTAATAATTTTTATGAAAATACCAATTCTTATAAAAATACTGGTATTTATAAAAAATACTAATTTTGATAAAAATACCAATTTTTCCAATTTTTATTAATTTTGATAAAAATACCAATTTTTCCAATTTTTATTAAAATTCGATTGAGAAAACCACAACAAAAATTATAGTAAAATTTACCAAAAAATCAAAAATATATTTTTATAAAAATACCAATTATTATAAAAACGTATATTCATAAAAAATTTATTAAAATACTCATTAAAAAAAAAATCTCATTTTTTTATAAACAAACCAATTTTCATATAAACTTATATTTAATAACAATTTTTATAACACAAATTTTTATAAGAATTTCATTTTTTCCAATTTTGTATCAAAATACGATCGAGAAAGAATCTAACAAAAATTATTGAAAAATTGACCAAATAAATTTTTTTTTTTCGTTAAATGTGGGAATACCAATTTTATAAAAACATATTCATAAAAAAATGCATTTTTTGAAAAAAATTCTCATTTTTTTATAAAAATACTCATTTTTATGAAAAACCAATTTTCATACAAACATATATTGATGAAAAAATGAATTTTTAAAAATGAGAATTTTTATAAAAACGTATATTCATAAAAAAATAATTTTTATTAAAATACGATCGAGAAAAACCTAAAAAAATATAGAAAAATTTAAAACAAAATTATTTTTCGTTAAATATGAGTTTTCATAAAAAACCAAAAATAAAAGATTTTTATTTGATGTATGCTGAAGCATATGTATGTATTTTACTCTTCATTTAATTTTCAGCAACTTCTTTTATAGAAAATAAAAAATCTGATGTGGCCAGCACATGACCTCTCGCCATTTTTGAATCAAAAATTTACAGGTTAACACAAAAAAGTATTAAAAAAATTTTAATAACATGAGAATAAACTATAGCGTATACAAAATATATGTGTAAAACTTTTTTGCCGTTTTGTATAATAATGGCGTCATCACTCATAGCAACTGCCACTTCCGGTTGTGCGATTGGCACCAAAATCTAATCAGATCTAATCTAAGGTATCAGAATCTTGTATGCAAAACTTAAAAATTTTTTATTCAGCAGTTTTTGAGTTATAGTTACTACAACATCCATCCTAACACACACACACACTAACACACACGCGAAAATATCAAAATCGTATTCTAGTGGCATTAAAACGTGTTTATCCATTGAAAATTCACTACCCAATTTTTATCATGATTACTATACCTCTCTTATCTGAAGGGAGATAGGTAAAAATTGGCGCAGTCAATAGGATTACCCCAAATTACGGAAAATACGATTAATAGAAGATGTGGTAAAAATATAAAAAAGTGTATCGTACAAAAAAACTTTTATACCGATAAATGGAAAAATTGATTATAGAAGAAGTTTTTTCAAATTTAAACATCTATAAACCCAGATAGATAAAGCTAAAAAAAATAGTTTTATTATAACCAAAAAAAAACTGGAATACGAGTTCGTTTGCTTGAAGTCAAACGAATAGTAACCTACTAAAAATTAGTGAAAATCTGATCTGAAAATATGCATTTGACGACTCAACAAAAAGCATAAAAGAGTAGAATATTTTTCAATAGTGGAATAAGGATAAATTTTAATGAACTGCATGTAGACTGAGACGGTACTCAGATATTCCCAGTAAGGTATCAATTTACCCGGTTTTTTTGATATAAACTCAATTTCATAAAAACATATTTTTAGTTAAACTCAAAAAAAAAGATTTATACAAAAATATCAAACATTTTATTAACCAATTTTACAGAGAAATTTATACAGTGTGTCTACTTAAGTTCCAAAAAATGTTATTCTTCATAAAAAGTTCTGCATTGTCTAAAACCCAAAATACAACCATCAAATAATAAATTTTTTGACCCGTATATGAGGTGCGTCAAAAAATATAAATTTTGCTCAAGAGTAAAGTACTTTTATTTTAAAAAATATAGAAAAATGTTACTGCTAAATAAATATAAAAAAAAAGTTAAAATTGTTGTGTTATGCCATGCGTATTCTTCTGTGGCTTTAATTCCAAACGTTTCGACTGGAGCTACGGCAACCATTTTCAGCTGAGACTGAAACCTCCTTCGCTGTTGATAAGTCGCGAATAGTACTTCGTATACGCCACTGAAGATGGATGTCGCAGTTATAGTCGAGACGTTTGGAAGTGATACCTAAAGAAGACCACGGTATAACAGCCCGGAAATAAACAAAGCCTACATTCTTACAAAATAAAAAGTTGTTTGCATAAATGACTATACATACAACTTTTAAGTTTAAGTTTAATTCTGGACAGACGGTCTTCTCCTTGAAAGTCACTCAGATAATAGGACAACAGCTAATGAGACTGTAAACCCTATTTGGGAGAGGGGACAAAGTATACAGCTAATGAGACTGTAAGTCCTTGTTTAGAAGGGGCCATGTTATGTGAAAGACAAAGAAGAACCATGTCGTCAAAGTTAACCTATATGCCAATGAGAATTATTTTAATATATTAATTTAAACCAATACCTAATAAATGTCCAATCTGAATGAACGGGCTACCCAAAGAGCACACATCAATCCATTGGATATCCATTGGAAGATCATTCTAGGACATCCAATAGACATTCCGAATTTTACAGATGTACATTCAATAGACGTCTAGTGGACTATACAAATGTCCCACTCCTGTACGTCCATTTGGACTCCATGAAAGGTCTATACATGGATACTTTTTGTATTGCTGTTGGATAATTTATGAAAATCCACACCGACACTAATAAGTAATAAAATTAAATTAAAAAATTAAAAATCTTTAAACAGCTTTCAAACAGCTTTAAACAGGTCTCGAACAGCTTTAAACAGGTCTCGAACAGCTTTTAATAGATCTGGAATAGATTTAAACAGGTCTCGAACAGCTTTTATCAGGTCTCCAACAGCTTTAACAGATCTCGAACAGCTTTTACCAGATCTCCAACAGCTTTAACAGGTCTCAAACAGCTTTCAACAGGTCCCGAACAGCTTACGCTGATCAAACCTGATAAGGAGATTACTAAAGGAGACTCATATAGGAGATTCTTGTAGTAGAACCCTACAAAAAATTTCTGCAGTAGATTCCAACAGAAGATTTCTACAGAACTTTTGAGTTGAAGTTAACATTACTACTACAGTAAAAGATTTGTGGGCTTATACCTTAATCATAATCACTACTGATAACTTCTGATTAAAAGCTGTTTGAGAGCTGTTTAAAGCTGTTCAAGAGCTGTTTAAAGCCATTCGAGACCTATTAAAAGCTGTTCGAGAACTGTTTGAGACCTGTTCACGGGATGCTGTGGTCTATCCATCGGCGGCCATCTTGGAAAGGGAGCGTGGCTTACAATGCTATTGAGATAAAAAAATTTCCCACTCTCAACCGCCCCGACCCCTACATGCACATGTTTTTATGTTTCCGATTGAATGCAGTCATCATTTTTTGTTTTAGCATAGCCTACATGTAGATTCCTTACGCGCCCTCTAGCGGCTAAATTATGAGTAGTTCGAAAAAAAAAACATTTCAATTGGACGCTGTTATGCGTAAATGATCCAGTCCACATGAGAGTCCAATCCAAGTCGCTTGGATCAGTTTCAATGTTTATTGTGCGCTGGATAACTATTATATTTTTAACATGATCTTGTACTAAAATGGTCTGGATAATTTTTGTAAAACAAAAATAGTTCTATGTGAGACAGTTTGGACCAATTAACTCATATTTCAGTATTTTATGGATTGGATCGTTTATGCATAACAGCGTCCAATTATTGTATAGAATTTAATTATCTGAAATCTCCTTGTCTCATGTTTTTGACGAAAATGCATGGTTTTTCTGTAAATCAAGGAAAACAGCGAAAAACCCCAAAATTATTGTTCAGGAGCTCACCAAAACATTCAATTTGACCCGTGTCTCATTTCATTATGAAAAATTTCTTCAAATCAGCATTTTTTCGTCCAATTGGAAGAGACGATTGAGATATTTGGTTTAGAATGGGTAACGGTTTATTATAATCAGTATTTGTGAATCTTATACTCATAATTTAAGCAAAAATTAGCTTTTTTTTCCTTTGGTTCAAAAAAATTATAATTGACTAATGAAGTGCTTGCATAATGTTTTTCTTCTGATTTTTTTTACTTTAATATATTTATTACAACTGTTGATGATCATATACTAGAATTTAGGAATTTTTGTTGGCGGTCAGTGCCCTTAATTTTGAATGTTAAATATATGTGTGACGTCTTAAGGAAGCTGAGAAAACAGTATCCTGTAATTACTTTTAAATCCATGAATTCTCTACTTTTGTCAAGATGGCGCTACAATCAACGTTATTTATTCACTATATTCTTACTGTATTAATACAAAATTCTTTATAATTATTGTGTCAAAATACTCAAGAATAGTCTTTGAAAAACTACGTAAATACGTAAATTCGACGATAACTCCCCCTTGCGATGATTTATAGTATTGAGATGTAGTTAATGGTTTATGACCGACACATCAGAGAAGACTGTCAGATGTATCGTGAATTCAGATAAATTAGAGTGGCGCCATCTTTCGCATAATTTTTTAATTGACCTACCTTAAGTCGTCACAGATTTAAGCCATATTCGGGCGGTTAACTGGTTTAAACATATTTCAAACAGTTTGAACTATTCCCATTCGAGTGTTTGTTTGTTTCTACATTTCATATATTTTATTTCTTTTCGTGCTATGTTTTGGTATCACGTGGGGGTAATTTCAACTTTTACCCTCCCCATATCTATTCCCTTGTTTTTATGAATAATTTGATTTCTTGAGAGACTTTTTTTGATTTCTTTCGGAAAAATAAAAGTTTTTTTCTTTATAATCCAGTTTCGTCCAGGTGTGTTTTTGTTCGCGGAAGATTCCTGGCATTCGGGACAAAAGAAACGTTCTAGATCCGGCAGGAAAAATCTAAAAAAGGGTTTTGGATCCGGTAGGAAAAAAATCAAAAAACGTCCTGGATCCGACAGGAAAAAAACCAAAAAAGAGATTCTGGATCCGACAGAAAATAACCAAAAACCCTAAAAGTTCACATAAAGTAAATAAAAGACATAAAAATCTTATAAATTACCGGATTTCGTGGTGTCTGTGGAGGGGAAGAAAATAAATTTTCAATAAACGATGTAGACTATAAGAAGTTGATTGTTCTGGCAGATGAGGTAAAAAGAAGAATTTTTAACATGGGAAAGGCATTTTATAGTCAATATCAAAAGGGAATACAAATTAAGACAAGTTGAGAAGGGACACGACACGAGGAAATTAAGAAGGGATATCAAGCGAGTCTGAAATTAAAATATACTGCGCAGAATATGAATGAAAATATAGGGTGGCAAAGAAAAAAAACGGTACAACTTTATTTTTACAAACTGAAATCATCAAAATAATTGGCAACAAATTGGAACCATTTTCTAAAAAAATGTGGATTATTATAAAAAAAAGTAATTTTTCGATAAGTGTTTTGTACTTTAAAAAAAATGGTGAAAGCGCCTCCCGGTAATATTTTAAAACGTGTTTTGTACTTAAAAAATTTTCAAAGCACCATCATGTTTTAGTTCACAGTATTTTCTTTTATTTTTAAAAATGACGAAAGAAGAAAATGAAACTAAATATTTTTCCTAACTTAAAAATTTTTAATAAACAATAGAACTGTGCTAGACATATCAATTCTTAATGTAATTTATGTAAAAATAATCCTGGAATATATTAGAGTTAATTGTTTTGTACTTTCTTTAAAAAAATGGCGACAGCGCAAATGCGCAAAAACTTGTTTCCTAACAAAAAAAAATAAAAAACAATATAAATGTACTGGTCTGTTAAAAAGACATGTGTATTATGTCAAAATAGTCCTTGAGTATATTTAGAGTATTAATTGTTTTATACTTTAAAAAAATGGCGAAAGCGCAATAATAAAACCAAAAATTTTCCTAGAGAAGGATGGAAAATTGATGTATAATAGCGTTGTCTAAATAAAGAACAAATGGTCTAAGGGGTGTACAAACTGAACTGTCAACTACTAGTGACATCACAGTTTTAAAATCATATATTTGAGCGTTCCAAAATCTATGACGTAATTTTAAAACTGGTTCTAAAAGTTGTTGAAAATGTTTTTATACCAAAGAGACAGCCCAGCCCGAATATGGGCGAATACAGGTTAAAAAAAAAAATTAGAAATACGGGTTAAATATTTACTGGGGTTTTTAATGGCCCATTTACATAAAATCATTCATTAATGTCCTCATTTATATTCTTATTATTTGATCGGTAAAAACCGCTTAGTAAGTGTTAAATATTACATTTTTTAATAAAAATATAATGAAAGATTCTGTAAGTTATAAAATAATTATTTTATATGAAATATAATTGCAATAATCTCTTTTATATCGTTTTAGTATCAGATTCCAACTAATTATTACTACGTAACAAGTCATCTTCTAGCTGATTCCGGATTTCATTTTCCGGATTTTAAGATCGAGGAAAAACTTAGGAAATAGACCTCGCACCGTACATAAAGGGCATCGAAGGATTCCGAGGAACCTTATCAATGATCGCTATTTCTCAATATTCCAGTGCGCGCAACTATTCCAAATTGGAAAGGCGTAATAACGGAAAATAGATATCCCGGACACGTACTCGCTTGCTCTTGCTCTGCAATGGAAATAATAAATTAAAACAAAAATCTTTCGTTCACGTGTGTTGAAAGTTTTGACCAAATTCGTTTAAGAGATAAGGACAAATAGAACGTGACTTAGTACTGTATTTTAATTATTATATTATAATCCTCATCGTCATACTGTAATTATATTTTTGAATAAAAATATCGATTTATAAAAATATATTTACAAAACAAAAATAATTTTATATAGAAAATTCATCAGAAATCAACATTCTCTCTTTCCGTCATATTCACACACTTAAATTAAATATTTAGTAGCTAAATATATCAAGGTCATAAAAGGTGGAGATAAATCTACACTTCCAGAACACTCCAAAAAAAAGGAAAGGAATTGGAGGATCCCACCTTATACTCCTGTGATTCGGAGAGTAGGACTGAGCAAAAAAAGGAGTAAAGGATAGAGCAAAGCTTTTTAGTAAGAGTTTACTTTATTTTAGAGGATGGTAAATGATTTTTTATTTACAATATTATAATAATAATAATAATAATATTTATTGAACCAGGTATACTACTAGCTTAAATATAATATTTAAAATATAAATTTGCTAACAAATTAGTTTTACGGGTAGGAAATATGATTATATAATTTTTATTATACGATTATATTTTTGGGGTGAACCCAAACGTTGTAGACTGCATTTAACGGTAAAAGCTGTATTCCAGCATCTCTTTCTGTTGAAAAGTATTTAATAAATTTCAAAATTAAACTTTGCTCTTTCTCTTTCTGTTTACCGGAAAGGCATTTTGACAATGAAAAATTAATTGAACTGTTAAAGTAATAAATAACATTTACGTCGCCATTAGTTAGGGAAAACGGGGAAAATTAAAGAAACAGGGAAAACTAGTGGAAAATTGGGAAAACAGGAACAAATAGGACAAAGTGAAAATTAGAGAAAATTGGTAGAGATTGAAAAAGAGGGAAAAAATAGAAAAAAAAGCGAAAAGTTTGGACAAAATTGAGCAAAATAGGAACATTTTGGAAAAATCTGGGAAAATAGTTTAAAATACGGAAACAGTAGGAAAAAATGAGGAAAATAAGACAAAATAGGGAAAAATAACTACAAATAAGAACAAGTAAGGAAAAATAAGCAAAAATATAGAAAGTAGTAAAAACTAATGAAAAATAGAAAAAAATAAAAAGATATAGGAAAAATAGAGAAAATGAAGAAAATGTGGGATCAAAGAGAAAAATAGTGAAAAATTGGGAAAAATGGAAAAAGAGGAATAATAAATAGGACGAGAAATTTACAAAAAATAGTGAAAAGTAGGGAAAAAATAGAGAAAAATAGGGACAAAATTGGTCAAAATTGAGCAAAATATGGAAATTTGGGGCAAATAGTCCAAAGTGTGGAAAAAATCGGGATATAATAAAAAATAGGAAAAAATATGGAAATTTGAGAAAAATATGGAAAATAGTAAAAGATATGGTAATATTAGGGAAGATATGAAAAAAATGGAATAATGAAATAATAGAAAATAAAAGGGATAAACATGGAAAAACAGGAAAAAATAGTAAAAGGTAGGGCAATATTGGGGAAAATATGAAAAAAATAGAATAATGAAATAATGGAAAATAAACGGAAAAAACAGGAAAAAATAATGAAAAACAGGAGAATATAAATAAATATAAAAAATAGGAAATAATGGCGAAATTTGGGGAAAAAGAGGGAAAAATGGGGAAATATAGCGAAAATTTTAGAAAATATGGGAAAAAGAGTAAAATTTGGAAATATAGAAAAAATATAAAAAAACAGATAATAACATGGAAGAATACGGACAAGTAGAGAAAAACAGAAAAAAAAATGATGAAAAACAGGAAAAATTGTTGGAAACGGGAAAAATAGGGAAATTAGAAAAGAATAGGAAAAAATTAAAAAAACATGAAAAACAGCGTACAATATGGAAAAGCAGGGAAAAATAAGGTAAAAGAAATTGGAAAAAATAGGAAAAAAATAAGATGAAATGGGGAAAAATATGGAAAAATAAATAAAATAGGGAAGAATAGAAAAAAGAAAAAACAGTAAAAATATTAAATAATTGGGGTAAAAAGGTCCAAATAAGGTATAGAAAAAATAAGGAAAAATAAAGAATATTGGATAAAATAATAGAAAAAAGAAACAAACAGAAAAAAATGGAAAAAATGGGAAGATAGTGAAAAATAGAAAAAATAGGGGAAAAATATTAAAAAATGTGGAAAAAATAATGAAAAACTGGGAACAATATGAAAAAACTAGGGTAATATGGGGAAAAATTGGGAAAATAAAACAAAATAGTTAAAAATAGGAACAAATATTGAAAACAGTCAAAAGTAATGAAAAACAGGAAAAACAGGCAAAATTAGGAAAAACCAAGCAAAGATCGGTCATCCAGGTACACTTAAAGAGCCTCCATAGCAAAGCACGGGTATTCAGCTGGTTACAAATATGCTTAAGGCAATGGATAATTGTAGATATATAAGTCTGAGTTTGTATAAATTAATCACACATTAATATTATTATTTATTGTCACTAAAACTATATTTGTCAGCTTTAAAAAAGTTTTTTTACTTTCGTTTTCAATTTGGTTTTTGAATTAACCCCTGAAATAGAGTAAACTGATCTTCTTACTCCATTTAAAGGTCCTTCGTGTAGTTGAATAAAATCAGTGATTATCTGTCTCTGAGACATTTATGGTTGAAAATGGTGATATCCAGTTCAGGTAGATGGTGAATAATTGTTTTCCCAATCATGTGACGCAATAGAATACTGTAGGTAACAGGGCACCCACTTGGGTAAAGTTTGTTTAACCACCCTTTGCCGTTACGTCATATAGTGTCCCTTTATCTCTCAATCATGAAATGGATGAGACGGAATTATGACGTCATTAACGTATTTCTTAACTAATCTCGACGTAAATGTAATTATTGACAGTTTAATTAATTTATCATTGTCAGAAAGACCTCCCAATATAATGAGAAAGAGAAAAGTTTAATTTTAAAGTTGATTAAATACTTTTCAAGAAAAATAGGTGCTGGAATACGGCTTTTACCTTTAAATGCAGTCTACAACGTTTGGGTTCACCCCAAAAATATAATCGTATCATACCTTTTTAGTATATATTATATAATTCGCCATTTAATCACGCTCAGGGACGTTAAACATCCCCAAGCTAGAAACAAATCAGTTGAAAAAAAAATGGAGGTTTCTAGTTTAAAAAAAAAATACTAAATTATGTAAAAAGGTAAGCAACGCATAAAGCAAAATACAATTATTGGCATTACCAAATTATTCATACAAACACACCTTAACATGCGTCATTGAAAACAATCCTTAATATATGTCATTAGTTACATTTTAATTTTGAGGTTAAGTGTAAAATAATATTCAAATAATATATGATAAACGTAAAACAGAAGAATACGTCACCGATTATGACGTAACGGCAGAGGATGGTTAAACAAACTCTATTAACGTATATAGCTTTATTTTTGTAACATTTTGAATCCAAATAAAAAATAAATTTATTTATTAGTTTAGCCCTATAAATATTTTTATAATTGGTCATATTGGCGTTTGTACTGTTATATTGTTATTTCCCCTTCTATAGTTGTTTTATCAATTAGTTTTAAAAATGGATTTATAAAATTGAAAAAAAAATAGAAAAGCTAATAAAAACTAAATAACATAAAGTTTTAATTTGGTTAAAGTAAATCAAAGTATAGTAAATGACGGAAATCAATTTGAGTCACGAAGTCTTAAAAAAAGTCTTTTCTAAATATTCAGAAGCCCAAGATAAAATTCCGCTTGAAATACCGAAGTACTTATTATTCCCAGTGAGAGGTTCAGTTCTCCCCTCGCTGTAGATTCCAGTACCAACTCCTTCCCTGGTTTTGGATCCGTCTGTATATCAGATCCTCTCTCCAGGCTTGCCCTTGATGCTGTCATCTATTCCTTTCCTTCGGTCTTACATGTTCACCTCGAAGTTAGTGTTGAAAAAGTACATAAAAGTTGTGTAGTCTTAAAAGTCCCTTTCTTGCCTTCCCCATGACTATTAGGTCAATCAATGGAAGCCCCCATGTATTTTCATGTGCTCATCTGGCTATCATTAATATTGCTTCCACTTTATTCTTTCAGTTTGCTAGTTGTTGGTTCCAGGTAAGTCTTCAGTGTAAAATAACCCCAAATTATTTAACCTCCTACTTCATCCTTTATCTTGTTGTGATCCGATCTATTGCTCAAGTTTTATAGTATTAAAAGTCCCTTTCTTGCCTCGCCCATGACTATGGAATTCCCCATGTATTTTCATGTGCTCATCTGGCTACCATTAATGTTGCCTCCACTTTCTTTTTTCCCTTTGCTAGTTGTTGCTTCCAGGTAAGTTTCGATTGGAAAATAACACCGAGATATTTAACCTCCCACTATGTCCTTTATCTTGTTGTGATCCGATAAATTGCTCAAGTTTTATAGCCTTAAAAGTCCCTTTCTTGCCTCCCCCATGACTATTACGTCAATCAGTGGAAGCCCCCGTGTATTTTCATGTGCTCATCTGTCTACCATTAATGTCGCCTCCACTTTGTACATTCCCTTTGCTAGTTATTGCCTCCAGGTAAGTTTCCAGTGTAAAATAACACCGAGTTATTTAACCTCCCAGTATGTCCTTTATCTTGTTGTGATCCGATCTATTGTTCAAGTTTTATAGTCTTAAAAGTCCCTTTCTTGCCTCCCCCATGACTATCATGTCAATGAGGGGAAGGTACAGCCAGACCTCCCATCTTTGCTTTTGGTGTTGTTTTCATAGTCCCTGCTATACTGAGGCAGGCAATTCTTTGTACCTTGCTCAACTTAGTCGTGACTGTTTTTTGAAATATTTTTGTCCACCATACCAAACATGCGTAGGTGATCATGGGTTTCTCCATAGTGTTATATGGATAATCACCTTTATGGGACTTAATCTCGAGATATTTAACCTCCACCGACAGCTGGATATGAGTCTCATAAAGAGCCTGTAACTTCCTTCTTCGGGTAAAAGGTACTATGTCTGATTTGAAGGGACTAATATTTAGACCGTCTTCATCTATCCATTCACTAACCAGATTTAGGGCTATTTGCATTCTTTCTCTGATTGTAGTGTTGAACTTATTCTGGACTATAATGATAATATCATTAGCGAACCCAAGTATTTTTTATACAGTCCTTTCTAGTGTGATTAGCAGGTTCTCCATTACCAGGTTCCACGCAGTGGGGATAATACACCCTCTTGCGTACAGCAATGGGTGACCTTGGCTACTTACTACATTTAACAGCTATCGTCAAAAGCCGATACGATACCTATGGCTGAATTTTAGCTGATCTTATTAGTTGGAAGTAAATTGTTGGTAAGTGCTAAAATTTGGAATTTTTTTATAAGTTTCGCCAACTAACTTTTTTCTTCAAAAATTTTTTTGTGATTTTGTGAATGATGTTAGCCAGACCGTTATTTTATCTTCTTTATTTGATTCAATCTATGGAAATTTATTATCTAGTTTCACTTTATGTGAACAAACAAATTCTTGGTAATCCAACATTTCAGTGTATTTTTTCTTAAACTTTAAATCGAAATAGATCAAAGTTAAGTTTTTGCCCTGTCCGGTGTTTGCGGCCACAGTATTTTCTGGACGTCGCATCGCTGAGAGAATAAACGAAAGAGTGTAAGCGGTTAACCATTTCAAAATACCCCCGGAACTTTGAGCCGGGAAGCGGTCGAACGGATTGCGGTTCGAAAACTATTTGACGAAGGGTATTTGGACCGAAAATATAAGGGGGCTATCATTTGTTCAAAAAGTTAAATGGTGTCAAAGAAACGTGTTGTTATTCGGTGATAAAGAGATTCGTTTAAAATTAGGTAAAAAAAATTTGTTGGATTTTTTAAAAGTGATGAATGTAGTAATCTTCAATGTTAGCGGGAGTTGAGTTAAAATAATTTAATAGTGATTTAATTTCTAAATTCAGTTTTTGTACATTTATGCAACTATACCTATGGGATAACCTTTTGTTTTTAATCAGATTAGCCCTTCAACATCCCAGCCACTAGAATTTCATTTAAACATAGCAATGGTATAGGAGTGAAACTAGCCTGCTCTTACTAAAGCTCGCTGAACCGATAATGGAGCTGTATCTGGTTGTGGGCTTGAAATACTACTCGAACTGGGACTACCACTGGAACTCGGACTGCCACCGCAACTGATGACAACAGATTGAATCATCCTATACGGTAAAGATTTCGGCATCTAAGAAGCATGGACGAGATTGTCTCCATCCGTTGGGCGGAGGTTCAACTGGTACGACTGACCCATAATATTCCAGTGCCGTGCCCGATGTAATTAGTATATTTTAATTATCACTTGTAATTAAAGTTACTTCGCTACATGATTAAAATTATGCTTCATACTTGTTTATTAAATATCTAATTTCTTGTTTTAATCATATTGTTATTAATTTAATTTATTTATAGTAGTAATTAGTGCAATTTTGTGAAGACAAAATAACTTTTATAGTACCAATAAAAAAATTATATTTATGAAATATACATATAACTTTGTACGAATGACAAAATAATTTTAAAAAGTGCATAGACATAGACATAATACAGGCAAGATATAATATGATGTGGCTGGTTTTCTATGTACTATATTATTTTTGTTATAATAAATACAAGTGGCGTACGGATTTTCTCTTTAAAAATATTTATTGCTTAAAATTACAACTACAAGAAAAGATTTTAATGCGTGATATTGAATTTCGCAATAGGCTATTACACCTTTTTTTGAAAAGTGCCTTAAATGAATCTTATAGTGATAATGAATAACAGTTATTTTTATATTAATTTTTTAAAACCGAATAGCGCCATAAAAATGACTTTGAATTTACCATTTTACATTTTCGCGCGAAAACGCTAGCCGCCATGTTAACTAGGATCGTGACGTCATCCTTATAGTAAATAGAATGTATCTGCAGTGCAAAGGAAAAGAATAATAATGTATTGATATAAACATGAGTAAATATTTGGTTAAAACTGGCAAAAAGAGATTCGAAGTTATTGTCCGCAATTATGTAATAACTATTTTACGAAGAAAAGAAAACTTCATGATGATACTGTAAAATCAAATTTTGTAATTTATTTATAGGTTATGTTACGATACTGATAGATAATGTAAAGATTATTGCATGTTTTAGATGAAAAATGCTTGTTATATAATAGGTACTTACTCTGATTTTTTTAAGATTCCTCAACTCGGCAGAACAGAAATCGGGATTTCATGCAAACAAATTCGCCACCAGCAGATTAGTACTTTCTGCTTTTATGAAACCGTCAACCATGATGATATTTCAATAAAATACGGGATGATCAAAGTCTATAAACGTATGATTACTCGAAAAAAATTTAAATTAACACACATATCACAACAAAAATCTATTACGTTTACTATGAAGATGACGTCACAATATAGCGGATAGCGTCTTTGACATTTCAAAAACAGCTTTAAAAAATGATTTTTAAAATTGAATTATAAAATTTTTATTGCATTTTTATGAATAGAAATCAACATTTCTCGGTTTCTTTTTACAAAATCTATCATAAATACCTATTTTTAGAATTTTTCTTTCATTGTGCAAAATGTCACATTGGTAGAGAAACCTTTTATCCTTTGTTAAATACTACTGTAAAGTCTGAGAACTTATTTACTAAAATAAATTTCGTGTAAATGTTACATCTAGTAGTTTTGTTTTATTAGATAAAAATAAGAAATTGTTAAACTTATAAAATTATACAGTCCGCTACAAAAAAAATTAGTTGGATTTATTAAATAAAAATAATAAAAATTCAAATCTACCACTGTAAAAAATGGATGTAAATTTACTTGGATATTAGTGGTAAAAATAATTTAATTGTACACGGCAGTGCCATGTTGCCAAGTCTAGTCATTTAAGTTACATTCATTTGACTTATCATTTCGGTTTGTAAATATCTAAGTTATATTTGTGTGGCATTATGTGTTATAATTAAAAATAAGTTAGGTTACGTTATTATACTGTCACGTCTGTCAATGTTATTGTTAGTTCATCTCGTAAAAATACGATAAAGATGTTCAAATATTTTCTAGTGGGATAGAAAAAGATAACAATATAATTTCGTATTATAAGACCACCGTAATAGACTGATAATCTTACAACGTTGCACCAGATTAAGCAATCTTATTGGTGTTACGTCACTTACCTTTTTGACCACACTTTTTCAAATTTCAATATTGTGTTTTATTTGGAACTTAAACAAAGTAATTTTTTCACTAAAGTGCTTATTTTATTGTATATTAAAGCCCTAAATTTTTATTTCGGTGGATGACTCAAGCACATTGGGGTATGTCGAAAATGAATTCAGTCAGTTTGGCATTCTATTAACAAAGATTCTATTACATTCCCGGACCCATCAAAGAAAAGGTGAACGAGCAAAAAACAACGAGATATCGATGGAAATATACATTTTGAGGTCCCCCAAGAAGATTGAAACCATTTTCAGCGTATGGTCTGTCTGTGTGTCTGTGTGTAATCTTCCACGATAACTGCCGAACCGTTTGACCAATCAAGCTGAAATTTGGTCAGTGTGTGCCTAGAATGCGACCATTAAATTTTCGTTTGAGTTGGTACAGTAGAAGGTCCTCAAGACCGACATTGATTAAATAATCATGTAACAATTGTTTAGTTTTTAAATTTTATGGACAAATAATACACTTTAGTGCAAAATGTTGTAGTACAAAGTTTAAGAGCATAAAATTCCCTACCACTTTTGTCTTAAGCTTTTTCCATAATTTCTAATAGTTGCGCCGCTAGAGGGCGCGTAATAAATGTGCATGAATGTTTTCTCTAGTTTTACTTTCCCGACCCACCTCCTAGAAGGGAAAGTATTGTGAACGAGCTGAAAAAAAAATTCAAAATAAACACGGAAATATCCATTTTAGGGTGCCTTGAGACGATTAAGATCATTTCCAGATGGAAGTCTGTCTGTCGGTCTGTGTGTATGTATGTGTGTGTGTGTATTCTTCCACGATAGAGGCCACACCTTTAATCCGATTGAGCTGAAATTTGGTATAGAGGTTTGGGTTACCCCTCAGAAGAACCCTTTAATTTTTATACGACATCTGTCAAACAGAAGTATCACTATCAAAAAATGACAGATGCAATATATCACGGAATTTGACACGTAATATGTCATTTGAAAGCCCTTGAAAAATTATATTCAAAACAGTTAAAATTATTTCTCCAGTTACACCTGTCAAAAATAAAAAAATGTCAAAATTTGAAACTTCAGCATTCAATATCTGAAAAAGTATTAATCCGATTGAGCTGAAATTTGGTACATGGGTTTAGGTTATCCGTCGGAAGAACCTTTAGTTTTTGTATGGCATCTGTCAAACGGTAGTATTACTATCAAAAAACGACTGATGCAATATGTCACGGAATTTGACTTGCAATATGTCATTTGAAAGCCCTAGAAAAACTCTATACAGAACAGTCAAAATTATTTCTCCAACTATCACCTGTCAAAAATAAAAAAATGTCAAAATTTAAAACTTTAACATTAAATATCTGAAAAAGTATTCGTGGATACTAGTCGGGAAAGTTTTTTTGCGACAACCGATTTTTTCTTGATTTTGAGGACAAACAATGCATTTAAGTGCAAAATTTTCTGGTGCAAAGTTGTAAAGCATCAAATTTTCTTTAACATATATGTTTAACTTTTTATCGAATTCCTCATATTTTCGCCCCTAGATGGCGAGAAAATACACATTTAGGATTTTCCATTTGTTTAAAATTGGAGGTAAATTATGCCCTTTAGCGCAAAATGTTTCAGTGCAAAGTTGTAAAGCATAAAATTCCCTACAATTATTGTACAGAAATTTATTTATATATTTTGTAATTTATATAGAAAATAATTTAATAAATACTAAAACTGATATCAAATTTGATAAACTATTTTTTTCTACTATTTACAATTTTAATTATACGTATTTTCTACTTACCTCACAAATTCACGTATTATTCAATATTTTAACTTAACACAACTACTGACGCAATGATAATGTAGTATTTTTACCACCTATTAATGTAATATTTTTCTATAATTTAAAATAATAAATAAAATATGTAACGCTACTGATTTACAAAGGAAGGAATCTTGGATACACAACTTTTCCATTTTTACTGCATTCGTGCAAATACTTTTATTTTGAAAACAGAATTCTCTGTAGCCGGTGTTTTATATGGGACATATTTCTGCGTTTTTAATAAATTTTTATTTTAAATTTGTGAAAGACCGGTGTTTGTTGAGGAAGCGTGGAAAACTGTTTAGATCATAAAATTTCGAATATCTACGGAGAAATCTTCAATTCTCTAGAAAACTTATTCAGATACATGGTTTAGGACAAATATGTGACGACACTATATTGCGAAAATGGGAAAAGATTTGCTGAGAATTAAATCTATTACTTGTTTTACAATTTACTATTTTAGAAAATTTTTACTCTAGTTTTTATGCCTTAATATTTAAAAGCGTTTATATAAATTTATTTTCCTTAATCCCTTAATTTGTACCACGTAAAAACATTGGGGTCCTTTATCCCTTAATCATACGCATCAATTTACCCCTTATTTCTGACCATTACTATTTAGTAATTTAAAAAGGGGTGGCCCTATTTACCCCTTGATCCGGCCCATTTGCACAAATTGAAAAATTTGAATAATTTGAAAAATTGGTTAAAAAAAAGAATCAACAAAAAAAAAGAATTAAAAAAATGGAATCAACAAAAAAATAGAGAATCAATAAAAAAGAGAATCAATAAAAAATAATGAGAATCTACAAAAAAAATAATCAACAAGAAAAGAGAATTAACCAAAAAAAAAAAAGAGAATATAGAAAAATAAGGAATCACTAAAAAAGAGAATATAGAAAAATAAGGAATCACTAAAAAAGAGAATCAATAAAAAAATAAAGAATCAGTAAAAAAACGTAATCCACAAAAAAATAAAGAAACGACAAAAATCAATGAAATAAGAAATCTACAACATTAAGTGACTGGCTGAATGACAAAGGTCAAAAAAAAAAAAAAAAAAAAAAAAAAAAAAAAAAAAAAAAAAAAAAAAAAAAAAAAAAAAAGAATTAACAATAAAAAAATATACAAAAAATTATAAATTATCAATAAAAGAAAGAAAATATACAAAAAAATAAAGAATCAATAAAAAAAGTAATTAATTAAAAAGTGACGAAATTTGAGAGAAAAGAGGGGAAATTTGAGTCGAATAGTGCAAAATATGAAAAAAAATGTCTTATTTTTTGGGAGAAAAGAGGAAAGATTTTTTTAAGAGAAACGAGGGGAAAGAGACGAAAAGTGACAAAATTATGAAAAAGAAGAAAATTGGTGTAAAAAAACGAAAATTAGTGTAAAAAGTGACAAAATTTAATTGAAAAGATGGGAAATGTTTGAGAGAAAAGACAATGGAATCGAAAAACTGCAAAAAAATTAAAAAAAAATTACTTAAAAGTAACAAAACTTGGGAGAACAGAGCGGAAATTTTAGAGAGAAAAGAGAAAATTTTCGAAAAATTGCAAAAATTTGGGAAAAAAACTAAAAGAAAATTAATAAAAAATCGACAAAACCGGAAAGAAAAAAGGGAAATTTAAGTCAAAATAGTGCAAAATTTGGAAAACGAAAAGAAAGTTACTAAAAAAATGACAGAATCTGAGAGAAAAGAGGGAAATTTGGAAAAAAAAGAAATTAATTAAAAAAATTGGGTGAAAAGCGGCAAAATTTTTGGAAGAAAAGTGGGAAAATTTGTGCCGAAAAAATGTAAAGTTTGGAAATACGAAAAGAATCAAAAAAAGTGTCCTTTTTTAGAGAAAAGAGGAAAATTTTTTAAGAAAAACGAGGGGCAATTTGAGTCAAAAAATGAGAAAATACTGGAAATTTGAGTCGAAATTGTGTAAAATTTGAAAAAAAAAGAAAATTATTGTAAAAAGTAACAAAATAAATTTGAGAGAAGAGAGGAGAAATGTTTAAGAGAAAAGATGAGAAATTTGAGTGGAAAATCTGCAAAATTTGCCAAAAAAAAAGAAAAGTACAAAAAAAATGACAAAAATTTAGAGAAAAGAGGGGAAATTTTTGAGAGAAGAGAAGGGAAATTTGAGTCCAAATAGTGCAAAATTTGAAGAAAAAAAGAAAATTACTAAAAAAAATGACAAAAATTGAGAGAATAGACGGGCATTTGGCATTTTTGAGAGAAAAAGAGTAAAATTTTGAGTCGAAAAAGAACAAAATTTCGAAATGAGGAAAGAAAATTAGTTCAAAAGGTGACAAAAAATTAAAGAAAAGAGTCGAAATTTTTGAAAGAAAAAAGGGGAAATGACTCCATAGAGTATAAAAATTAAAAAATAAAGAAAATTCCTAAAAAAAGTAACAAATATTAAGAAAAAAAGGGGGCATTTATAAGGAAAAAGAGAAATTTGAGACGAAAAATGGACAAATTTTGAAAAAAAAACTCAGAAAGGTACAAAAATAGTGAGAAAAGAAGGGAAAATTTTGCGGGAAAACAGAATCTATAAAAAAACACTAAAAATAAAAATAATAAAAGAAAGAGCTTCCGCAAAAAATTTAGAATGAACAACAAAAAATAGAATCAAAAAAGAAACAGAGATTAACAAAAAAAAAACAGAATCTACAAAAAAAATAAACAACCACAAAAAAGGAAATCTACAAAAGAATAAAGAATCATAAATAGGTTGTTTCTTGTAGTTATAGAGAATAAACAAAAAAAAAAACAATTAATAAAAAAGGGAACCAACAAAAAAAAGGAAATGAACAAAAATTGTTAACAAAAAAAAAGAGTCGACAAAAAAAATAAAATCAGTAAAAATAGAATTAACAAAATAAAAGTGGATCTACGAACAAAATAATAACAAAAGAGACTAAAAAATAAAAGAAGAGAATCAACCAAACAATAAAAAAACAGCAAAAAAAACAGAATCAACAAAAAAAAAAAGAATAAATATAAATAAAAAACGAGAATCGACAAACGAAAATAAAATCAACTAACAAAATAACATTAAAAAAGAGAGAATAAAAACAAAAATACTAATAGAAAAGAACTAATTAAAAAAGAGTATTACTAAAAAAAGAGAATCTACAAAAAAAAATAACGAAGCAACAAAATAGGTTTTTTGTGTTTGCTATAGAGAATCAACAAAAAAATGAGAATTAATAAAAAAGAGAATCGATAAAAAAAATAACCAACAGAAAAAGAGAATCAGAACAAACCAAAAAAATCACCAATAAAAATGGAATCATTGAAACTAAAAAAGAGGATTACAAAACTCAACAAACAAAGAGAATCAACAATAAAAAAAAGAAGAAAATTACATAAAATACCCCAAATAAATAAAAAAAAACCTACCCAAGACTTGCTATTTTGTTTTTGTTTTTATAGTTAACCGAATTTTTGTTTGGTAAAAAATAAAAATGTAAATAATTTTAAACATAAATTTAAGCTAAATTAAAAGAAAATTTTTAAATATTTTATAACATAATAAAAATAGGGATCAATTAAATACCAATTAAGATGTGTAAATATATTTCTACTAAGATAAGGATTATACCAATATATTTAGTAATTATTGGAATTTTTATAAATAAATATTACAAGATACATAAATATATATCAAATTATCAATATTTGTTAAAAAAACAGATTTATTTAATTTTAGCTGCAGTTAAGTTATCGCTTAAGTGCACTTTTTAGGTAAACACAGTGATCAAAATTAATTGAACTTTAGCTATTTTTTTTTAAATAATATCTTACTAAAAAAAATATTGTTTCCCAAAGCTTGTCACTAAAACTATTATAAATGATCAAATATTTAATATTCAATAATAATTACTTACTAAAATAAACTAATTACTGATCTATAATTATTCCACTCTATATATCGCAATTAATCGATAACTCATACGAATGACTTCATTCTATTTACCTAACGAGATAGAATCGGAATTTTATCTGATGTTTACATAAAATTATTAAATACAAACTTTCAGGTATATATAAAAGATAAATTCGTATATTAAAGTTAAACTAAAAATGCCTCCACCGCCACCACAACCGCATCATCCACCAGGTCCTGGGGGACCTCATCATGATGGACCTGGACATCATGGACCTCCGCATGAAGGTCCTGGACATCATGGACCTCCTCATGACGGACCTGGACATCATGGACCTCCACATGGTGGACCACCAGGTAAATTTTATAATTATAATAAGTAAAAATTAGGTATTTGTTTTTATTAAAAGTATAAAAAAAATCATAATTTTTTAGGACCTCCTGGACCCCATCATGGCCCAAGATAATTTATGTAATTTATTTTTAATAATAAATTTAAATTTGTACTTTGATATAATATTAATAAAATAAGTTTTACATTTTTTATTTTTTATTGACAATAATTATAATTTATAAATTTAATATGTGTTTAGTAATATTATAAATATGAAAAAAAACCGCATATTAGGCCAGATCACATCCAAAAACAAAAAAATAAGGTTTATGGCGCTCTACCCTGTTCTTCGCAGAAAAAATTTAAATTAAAAAAATTATTTTTACACCTAATTTATTAGAATACAAGCACATTTTCTTTGGGTAATTCTCTAAATGGCAACAACGCAAGTCACGTGGTGTGCGGGTCTCTTAATTTAGCAACATTGCAAAAATCTTCCTATTTTATGAAATTATCGGAATTTAGCATTTTTTTTTTCAAATCAATTTTTTTTTAATTTTGTACAATTTTTATATTTTTCCGTAATTTTGGTAAATATATTAATAGTAAATTTTATGTAATTGAAAATTTTGACAAAATTTACGGTTTTTTAATATTTTTTTAAAAAATTCCAGCGATTTTTAACAAATTTAATAATTTTTTAAAGCGCAATTTTTAAATTTTTGAAAATTTCCGATTGTACTTTTTTGGGGGTAGAGGGGTGAAAAACAAATTAAAATAAGCGACTGTTTATATTTATAGTACATATTATCACAAAATCACAATTATATTCCTATATTTTATCGATTTTTAAAATTTTCTTTATTTTGGAAAAATTTTATAATTTAAAAACAGCGTTGCCGATTTTACAAATACGTCTAAGAATATGGGGATTTTTAGGACCAAATGAAAATATCAAGGATGCTAAAAATTAAAATAACTAACAAATTAAACTTTTTCTTCCTGTGCGTAAATTTCTTATTAAAATTTATATTTTTTTGGATTTTTTGTCCAATAACATTAAAACCGCCGTTGCCATTTTTTTAACACAAATTCTGTATTTTTTTTTTAGAAAAATATATCAATTTTAAAACATCGTTGTCAAATTTTTGAAAATTTCCGTTAATCTGAAGATTTTTGATTACAAGCACTATATTTTTTTTTAATTTTTCAATTTACAAGTAATTGAAATAAAATATCGAAATTTCATTAAAAATTTTAAATAAAATAATCTGTGGAAAATACATTAGAGATGCTAAAAATATTTTTTATGAAACTCAAAAAATAATTTTGTATTTTCCTTATATACAGGGTGTTTCATTGGGAAACGAAAATACTTAAAACGCGAATAGAGGTCACCGAGGTGGTTCTAAATATACAACATTTATTGGTTCTTGCGGCCTTTGTAACCGAGATACAGGGTGTTTTATCGATTTGGCTAATTTCTTCTTGGGGCTATAACTGTCGAATCACCTCGTACATTTCTTTGATATTTGGTACACATGTTTCTTATTCAGAGACCAAATGAGCAAGTTACTAATCACAAGAAAAATCCAGGTCCGGATTAACAAAAAAATTGAAATCAATTGTGACCTTGAAACAACACCCTGTATATTGAAATTCTTAAAATCTATTTGCATATTTAAAAAGAGCGCAAAAAATTAAATTAAAAAGTGCGCTTTAAATTTTTGCGCAGATAAATTAACTACTTGATTTAAAATACAATAATTTAACAAAACTATTATACTAAATTAAATAGATACAAACTATAACAATTGCTCAAAATGTCCTTCATTTTGGTCTATAGAAAAAGCATGCGGGAAATACAGAGAAAAAATCCAAATTTAAACCGAAAATCACTCCGAAATATTTTAATTTATTATCTTGGTTTTGTTAAATTTCGATTTAATTCTTCTCAATTTTTCATTTTTCAAAATAACAAGAATTCAGTTTTTTCTATTTTTTTCAAATATGGAAACGAATTTTAAAAACTCACATATACAGGGTGTTGTTTTGAGGTTGGAACAATTTATGAATTTTTTGCCAAACCTGCCCTGGTTTTCGTTACATTTTAATACAACCGTAAATTTAACAAAATATGCAGGTCATATGTGCCAAATGTAAAAAAATCTACAGGATGGTTCAAATGTTATGACCAATGATATAAATGGACAAAATGGAAAAAACATCCTGTATCTCGGTTATAAAGAGAGCAACACCCATCCACAGTTAACGTATATCCGTTTACCAATGAATCACCCTGTATATGATGTGACGAGGAAAAAGTTTGAACTGGAAAAAAGTTTTCCTATGCAAAACACTTTAATTTGTATGACAGGTGCCGAAACTGCCGGTCCGATCCTGCTCAATCAATTGGGTTCTTCCCTAAACTCGATTAGAGCTTATGTTTGAAAGTTATAGTGTTTACATACATGCAGACAGACAGATTTTTTTACATTTTCGGAATTTTGAAGCCCGAAAACGTCGAGAAAAGTGATAAAAGTGGGGGTAAGATTTTTTTTCGCCATCACGAAATTAATACTGAGTAATAAATGATTTCTATTCTTACTATACTAGTTGTGTTTATTAAGAGTGTCTGTTAAATTAATTAGATGGATTGATAATAAGTCATATAAGTATGGATCATTCGATAAAGCTAAAAGAAAAAAAAAACAATTAGGCAACTATTTTTAAAAAATAAAATTACTTACTTTAAGTAAAATTTGTCTATCTTGTACAATTAATCCATAACAATTGAACGAGAATGTCTTTCTTGTTTGTAATACAAGAACCAAAAAAAGTTTGCAATTACTTTTATTATACTGATACCATTTTAAATTATACAGTTTATAACAAAAATCTTCATTCTAAAATAATGAATATTTAATTAATATGAAAATAATAATTTTGTATAATTATGTTACCAAATTTTGTACATATGTTCCAGTTTCAGATAAAACTAAAAATAGCATTATTCCAGTAATAAAAATACCTATAAAAGGGATTGTTTCTCGTGATCTATGAACCTAAAATAATGTTTATATATATAAAATATTGTTTTTAATATTAAATATACTTACAACAATAAAAATAAAAATACAACTCATTGTACTTGCTCCAACTCCATATAACAATAAAAAATTCCATTTTCCTACTCTATTTATAATTTCAGAATTCCTAAAAATTTCTAAATAGAAATATAGATACATACTCAAAAAACTTACTTACTGTCTTATTTTATCGAATATCCAAGAAAAGTATTTTAAATTTTTATTAATAAGTTCTTGATATAGCTCAGAATTTTTGTATTTAGATACATCATCACAATCAACTTCAAATTTTATCAATACATCAATTTGTTCATTTAATGCTTGTAAGTTGCAACATATATGTGCACTAAAGTAGGATAATAACAAAAAAGGAATAAATATAAAAAGCGAACCATGTGGTACCAAAACCAAAAAAATTAAAATTTTCGGTACAGTTTTATCCAATACAGCGGTTCTAACAATTATAAAACCTACATTTTTTTCCTTATTTATAAACAGCATAAGAATAATATAGAGTAAAGCAACTAAATAGAGACATGTCATTGCAATTTTTTTACATTTATTCGAAAATTTCATCGTTTTTGCTCTTAACTCTTGGCTTATTGGTCTTGCATCTAAAATAAGATTCCCAACAATTATTATAACTTCTTGTAATTTGTCAAAACGTCTCATGGTCGTATTATAGCATAATGCAAACTGAAAAAAAAATATTTAGTAACTAAAATATTTGTAATAGAAAGTAAAAATTTGGCACAAGCCACGTTGTCAAATATAAAGAAAGAATTTGATTTGGCCTTGTAGGGATCTACAATTTTCACATTGTCTTTAAAGGGATCGTAACTGACGCCTTGAACTTGTTTTAATACCTCTTAAAGCATTTGATATTTCGGTTTGTATAAGGACTTTGAATAGACGTAAACATTTTTGAATCTGACTCCGTTCGGATAATAAAGTAGCGATAGCATTACGTTGGTTTTGCCATAACCACTGGGACCACAGATCACTGCCCTAACCGAATGGGGTAATAATTTACCAGGTTTACTAATTCCATCTAGTTTTGAGTAAGATAAATTCAAATTTTCGATCGGAAGTGTTTGCTCTGGTTGAACGACTTTCATGGTGTGTGGGAAGTTTCTTGCTAACTCACACATGGAAAATGTGGGTAAAAATTAAAAAGGAAACTTCAAATCATTATGAAATTAACACTGGGTTTCGCATAACTGCAAAAACTATTAAAATGACGATACGCCATTAGCGAAACCCATGATGAACTCCAATTACTAACTAAAGATTTAAAGCACTAGTTCAGTATACGTTTTGAATCTTACCTAGTTGTATCATTGAGAAAAATATTGGGAAATTTCAAAAATAGTCAATTATGGATGATAGCACTTGCTTTGGAGGAAGAAGATGAAAATTGGAGAAGAAATCATCAAAGGAACAAGAGAAGAATGTGGACTCATGACTCATGGAAAAGAGATATGTTGAAGGGAATGTATATCACTTCTTCTACATCTGAAGTGCGATAAGACAAAGGTTTATAAATGTTTTAGAATATAAATTCACACATTATATCAACTGAAACTGAAGCTTCAAGAGAAACTGACCAAAAAAGATACATTTTAGAGATTATCAATAATACCAAGGGAACGTTTGGCAGTAGGCTTGAAATAAATATTTTATAGACCAGTTAAAGGCCAAGCCCGGTCATTAATGTGATTGGTTTTGTTTCATTTTCGTTAGGTACATTTTCCAAAAAGATATTCCAATTTGCAAAATTCATTTTTTTTTTCATAATTTTCCTAATTAATTTATCTACGTCGTTCATAGTGCGAAATGAAATTGTACTAAACGAAAAATTAAAAACTAAATTAAAGTCAAAAAATAAGCTCTACACTGCACCGACAGTAGGCCGTGTCCGTCAAAAACTAAACCGAACTAGCTGCTAACGGTACGGGCTCGGTGTGGTGTGTAGGTGCGATGTCGGTACGGAATGGTGGGGACCAGACGACTCAATTCAATTGGACTAATCAAAATCAGCCGCCGATAATTATTCTAGGGCTGTCAATACCAGCTGCGAATTTTGTGGCTGATTGCAGCGGCTACTAAATCAGCCTAGTGTGATCCGTGCTTTAGTAACCTCTTAACACTAAGAAACAAGCATTCCTCCCAGTATTTTTTTTCGTCATTTGCATTTTTCTAACCTTTACCATTGATTATGGTAAAAAATAAGTGCTTAGTAGTAGTAATAATTATTTTTCAATCTATTCAAACTTGTTTAATAAAAGGGAATGGACAGCTCTTAAATATTTTATATATGTGTGTATTTTTTAAATTCGCTTAAAGCCTAATAGGCAGGTTCGACATTTTTCATATTTTTTTTATTTTAACTTAAATCGAGATATTTTGTTATTTAAAAACGTTCAAAAAAAATTAATATTTACATCACCTGTAAGCATTTTAAATTCAAGGATCGGCGAGAGGCTGGAAAACGGTACCTGTGCGCGAGACTAGAGCGGTGACGTCAGTAGCCATGAACTCTTCGCCCTTTGCCCGCTGCTGCGCTGTATTCACGATGTGTGTATATCGTAAATTTTTTTTGATCGTTTTTAAATAACAAAATCTCTCGATTTAAGTTAAAATAAAAAAATGTCGAACCTGTCTATTACTGCTAAGTCCTTTCAAACAATCAGAATGTCTTATCCTTTTATAAATTAACTTTAGGTATTTAATATTTAATATCAAATTAAAAAATATATATTTACGTATGCCATAAATAAAGCTACTACTAAATATTCTGCCATCAATTCTGCTGGTGGTTTTGTTAAACAAGTATAAGTAATAAATATAAATAATCCAATAAGATAAAGATAAAAGGCGAATCCTGATAACATTCGATGAAAAAAAGTGCGATAAAGCATTGTTCCCCAGTCTATCATCCAATAAAACATATCATCTAAAAAAGAATTATTTTTTATCGAAATTTGTATAAATTTATTTTCAAACCTTCAAAAGTATGTAATTCTCCAAAAATTATTGTATTTAATCTTTTAAAAATTTTTTTAAAATTCATTGTGACCTGTTTCTAACACAAAACTGTTTGTATTTTAAATGATTGTATATATTATTATTATACAAGAAAATAATTATGAATTAGTATTAATTATATTAAAAAAATTATGTCATTATGATGATGTTGTAAATTAACAAAAATTTTTCCAGTAATCTTACCCCATTAAATTTAATGTTATTTTCTATACAGTTTTATATATACTAAATATCGAGTTAGTAAAAAAAGTGATTAAATATATTAATAATAATAATAATAATATAATTTTGGTTTTTGGGTGCTACAGAATCTCTTTTTGTTATGATTAAGGTAGTCGATATATTTAATCAAATCAATCTAGCTCATTTAATTTTTTTATAACTTCCTTTAATCTAACTTTTCTCTCTTCTTTCCCCTTCTTCATAAACAAACTAAATATCTTTAAAAAAATTTAGATGCGTGGGTTTCTCCATATCGTAATGTTGGGTGACTTTGATATTCCTGGGTTAGCTCACTCTAAGGCGTTTATAGTCAAACCATCAGGTAGCACCCTATGGCAGATCCTAGAATGGAGTAGAAGTGATCTACGCATCCTAATTGGACTTCTTACAGGGCACTGTCGTTTGCGGTACCATCTGAAGAAGCTATGTCTAAGTCAAACATCGGACTGTCGCTTCTGCAGTGTGGAAGACGAAATGGCGCAGCATATTTTATGCTCCTGCCCTGCCCTGGAAATGAATAGGCTTCGTACGTTTGGTTTTGTACAGCTGGAGAGTATCGACTTCAAGGAAGCTTCACCTGAATCAACCATAGACTTCGCAAGAAGGTGTGGATTGTATGGTGAATTATAGCCCATAGGGGTGAGCCACAATAGGCCTCTGCTGGCCACAGTGGACGGGCGAGCAAACAGTCCACTCACATTGAACCTACCTACCTAGGGTTAATTTTAACCAAATTTTTACTGAATAGACCCCTTAATCTGATTTTCCATTATTTAGTCCAGGTATTTATTCTATTGACAGCTGTCGTAGTTTTTCAGTGGCTTCTTCACTATTTGTACGCACTGCTAATATAGCTGTATCGTCAGCAAAAGTAGCAATGTTATTATTTTCTATTTGTGATATGTGGCACGTGTATAAGAGGTACAGGACCGGACCCAATACACTTTCCTGTGGCACACCAGCTTTAATTGGTTATATTTCTAAGTATAATCTTCGTTTATAGTTCAACCCTTCGTGCCATATCTTGTCAAATGCTTGTGCTACATCTAGGAACATTGTAGAGCATACCATTTTTTCCTCTAAAGATTTTTCTATTATATCTGTTATTCTGTAAACTTGGTCTATTGTAGAGTGTTTATTTCTGAATCCAAATTGATGGTTAGGGATTAATTCCTTAGCTTCTATAATGGGTTTTAACCTATTAGGACGTTATTTTATGAGGAGATTTTCCTGGCTTAGAAAACATTATGATTTCCTCCATTTTCCAAAATTTAGGGACATATCTTAACCTAAAAGCAGCATTGATTAAATGTATTAATTTAGCTATAGGTTTTCATGGAAGGTGTTTCAATACTTCCACAGTTATTAACTGGAGCCTTTTTTGGGTTAATATTTTCTTTTATCTTAGTAAAAATTTATTTAGGTAACGTAGGCTTGATTACTTTTTGTTTTTGGATTGTTTTTTACCAGTCAAGAGCAACTGAAGTGTAAATTGTTACTGGATTCCTAAGATAACAAATTTGGTATTCTGACACTAGCAACGAAGATACAAGTGTTTAGGGACTAAATTTTTCAAAAAAGATGTAAGGATGAATTCTTTTTAGGATTTGTTTGAGATCAGGAGGTTATTGGTATCAGGATAATAATAGGGTAGGTAATAAATAAAATGTATAATTTAATAAAATTGAAGATACAATTAAAAAAAAAAGTTAAATTACTAGAAATAAAATAATTATATACTAGATCAGTATTAAAAAAATATATATTTAAGGATAAGTACTTTTATTGAATAAATAAAAATATTAATTTAATAGAGTATTTAAGAAAAAAATATATTAAGTTACCACATAAAAATTATTATAATGACATAATTTTGCCTTAATGTTATTCTATTTATACTAATCAATAATTATTTTGTTGTATATTATATAAAAGCTTTCACAATACAAACAATCATTTTAAAGAAACAAAGCAAAATGAAAGTTAAAAATCTGTATAAAAAATTAAATATAGTAGTTTTTGGAGAATTAGAAACTTTTAAAGGTTTAAAAATAATTTTTAACTTCCATACAGATTTAACATTTATTTTTTTAGGTGATATATTTTATTGGGTGGTAGATTGGGGAACAATGCTTTATCGTACTACATTTCATCGAGTTTTATCAACCATATCATTTTATCATTTTATTATTGGACTGTTTGTATTTATCACTTATGCAGTACTAACTAAACCACAACCTGAATTATTTGCAGAATATTTATCAATAGCTTTAATTATGGCATACGTAAGTATAATTTTTTATATATTTTTTAAAACAATTAAAACAGTTGATAATGCTAAGCGTAAAATTTTCAAAAAAAACTCTTTTGTTGTAATTTAGATTTATAATTTTAGTTGGTATCAGTAGTAAAAATTATTGAAATTTTTTTTAGCCATTTACACTTTATTAAAATATTTGGACTTTTCCCTTTTAGGTTTGGTCATATAATAATAGTTAGTCACTTTACCCCTTATTCCTTCATGTTTGGTATCATTATCGCTTAAGCCTGTCCATGTAAATATAAGGACCGGAGCGAAAGTAACATATCGGACTTACTTGATTTCGCTCATGATGTATGCGACATACATTGGGGCAGAATACCGAAAAAGTTGACAAAACATTGAAATAAATATATATACCATACAATCTATAAAGACACAAGAAATTAGAACATATTTTTTTTTTCATTAATTTTTACTAAGAAATGGTCTCAACTTGCCATAAATACTTCTAACCCTAGTTTTTTGTTGTGGTATTAGAAATGTCACTCATCTTCTTCCTTCTCCTCCTCCTGCTCCTCATCCTCCTCCTCATTCTCTTCCTGCTCTTCCTCCGCCTCCTCGTCTTCCTCTTCCACCGCCTCCTCGGCTTCCTCCTCCTCTTCATCCTCCTCCTACCCCTCTTCCTGCTCCTCCTCCTCATCCTCGGATGGTGTGCCAAATGGCGAGGGTGGGGATATTAATAAGCGGAGAGCTTCCTCTGGACTTTTTTCTTTCATCTTTTTCATTTGATATTTTTTTCTTTTGTTTCTAATAATTGGATAGCTACAGACCAAGAAAAAGCTATTTTCTCTGTTACACTTTCTAAAGTTATGATCTCTGCATCTTTTAAAATTTTTGTTTCGAGCTTCTTGATCTTTTTCGCTCAAAGGTCCAATGGGTAATGATGCATATGACACAATTTCTGATCTATGTATCAGGAATTTGCTCACAGTATGGAGCATATTAAACCAAAGTTAGAGAGATACAAAGTACCTAGCAGCTTCATGGATATAAGATTAACATTTTTTAACATTATTATCATATCAACAGGGCACATTCATCATCTCGATATATACTCTATATTGATTTTTGTAATTTTGCAGATACTTTAGCATTCTGAGAAAAACGTGTAGTTTTATTGACATCATTACTCCAAAAATAATAGATAGTCACGCCATCTATCGAATAGTTGATGGGTACCAACCGGGCAAGCCGTCTATCAGAATACAATTCTGTAAACGGGTCTATCCAAGTACAACTTGGTAGCCAGCAGATGGCGTTACCCATTATCCATCATAATGCCTAGGGGGCAAGCGGGCACCTCGCAATAATATCAAAAAACAAAGACAGTAAGTTTTTGAAATTATGCATTCCGACAAAGTGCCACTGAAGATTCCGAAAGGATGAAACATGTATGGTAATGGTCGGAGTGCATAATTTCAAAAATTTACTGTCTTTGTTTTTTGATATTATTGCGAGGTGCCGCTTGCCCCCTAGGCATTATGATGGATGATGGGAAACGCTATCTGCTGGCTACCAAGTTGTACTTGGATAGACCCGTTTACAGAATTGTATTCTGATAGACGGCTTTCCCGGTTGGTACCCATCAACCATACGATAGATGGCGTGACTATCTATTATTTTTGGAATACATAGAATTACTTGGGGTATTCAGACAGAGTGAGTTTTTGAAATCATGCATTCCGACAAAGTGCCACTGAATATTCCGAAAGGATGAAACATGTATGGTAATGGTCGGAGTGCATAATTTCAAAAACTTACTATCTTTATTTTTTGACATCATTACTGTTCCCAAAGCCCGGCTATAGCATGTCAATGATTATACCTGTTTTACCTCTCATTTTTTCTGTATGCGAGCTTTGTTTCGTGCTACAATCAGTTTATCACTCCTCGTTCCTGCCACTTTTGAAGTGGTAATTTGTAGGAAATTTGAAGAAGACACAAGCCATGTATCCATTTTCATTATAAAATATTAAACAGTTCATGAAATATTGAAAAAAATCGATTTTCATTTTGTATTTTCCAAAGGCCGTAACTTTTTTCGCGTGCACATTTGCATTTAGGCAGATTATGTTCAATTGAATAATTTTTGATAGATGAATATGTGGTTCAATTTATGACCTACCTTTTTGATACACCCTGTACAAATAAATGGGGTTTGGGCTTTATGGATTAACTATTATTGGTAATTAATTAATTATTAATGGTATGTAGTAACTTCTTTACAAAATTCACATAAGAGATCAGAAAAATTCTATTTCAAACCTATTTTTTGTTTTAGTTTGCAGTAAGTTATAATATGGCGATGAGAAACTTTGACACTATTCAAGAAGGTGTAAAAAATGTCGGAAATCTTATTTTAAAAGCAAGACCAATTAGCCAAGGGTTAAGAGCAGAAGCACTAAAATTTTCAATGAAAAGCAAAAAAATCGCTACCTTATGTCTCTGTTTAGTTGCTTTACTCCATATTGTTTTTATGATATTTGCAAACAAAGAGAAAAATATAGCATTTATAATTGTTAGAAATGCTGTATTGGATAAAACGGTACCGAAAATTCTAATTTTTTTTCTTTTTGTACCACATGGTGTGCTTTTTTTATTTACTCCATTTTGGTTAATAACCTACTTTCTTGGACATATATGTTTGAACTTGCAAGCTTTAAATGAACAAATTGATATGTTAATAGAGTTTGAAGCTGATTGTGATGATATATCAAAATACAGAAATTCTGAACTATATCAAGAACTTATAAATAAAAATTTAAAATACTTTTCTTGGGTATTTAATAAATTAAAAATGTAAGATATATGTTTAATAATAATAATCTAATTTTTTATATTTTTTCAAAATTTTAGAAGCGTAGACTTTTTTAATGATGTAGGAAAATGGAATTTTTTAATTTTATATGGAATTGGTGCAAGTGCGATTAGTTGTGTTTTTATTTTTATTATTGTAAGTTATTTTAATATTAAAAAAATTTTTCTAAATAATTTTTTTTAGGTTCATAGATCACAAGAAACAATCCCTTATTTTGGTATTTTTCTACTAGGAATAGTGATATTTTATATTTTATCTGAAACTGGTACAGCGATGCAAAATTTGGTACTACTATTAAAAATAAAATAGTTTCGATTTTAATTAAAATTTTATATTTCTAGAATGAAACTTTTTGTGATAAATTACAAAATTTAAAATGGTATCAGTATAATAAAAGTAATTGCAAGATATTTTTAGTTCTTGTATTACAAGTAAGAGAAACATTGTCATTTAATTGTTATGGATTTGTTGTGCAAGATAGACAAATTTTACTTAAAGTGAGTTATTTTTATTTATAAAATTATAGAATGATAAAAATAATCCCTATTTTTTTTTAGTTGTATCGAATGATCCATTCCTACACTACGTATTATCAATCTGTAAAAGCAAATTAATTTTAATTAAAGATAAAAATATAATATAATAGAAAAAAAAATAATTAATTATAACAAAAAAAGTCATTAAGGCGGTAAATTTATTTGCACATTAATTTTAATAAACAACTATTACACATATTTATAGTTTGGTGGAATATTTCGGACATTTCGTGAGTATTTTTTTACCATTTGGTATACTGACATTTCCTGAAATAATTCGAAAATTAAACTGGTAATTTTGGACAATTTTCCAAGTATCTCAAATCTTATCAAAATTGAAGGAAAATGGATAAAGCTTTTCATAGGATCTTTGCATGTACTGCAAAAAATGACTCTTGACATTTTTGGATATTATCCCTCGTTTCCGAGATTTTCGGAATGTAATTTAGAAAAATATCATATTTTATTTTTTTCTCAACTTTCTTGACATTATTCTTGAAAATGCTTCATATAAGACTTGTTGACCTATTTAATTCCTACATTTAGTTATTTTTAAATTTTGAATACCGTTCATGGCTTCGTAGATGACGATTTTTTTAAATAATGACATTTTCGAAAAAACAACCCGGTATAACTCACAATATTTTCATTATTTTTTTCATATTTTTCATAATTTCTTTCTATATTTTTCATTATTTTTTCCATATTTTTCATTATTTTTTTCCATATTTTTCATTATTTTTTTACATCTTTTTCATTATTTTTATCCATATTTTTCATAATTTTTTTCATTATTTTTCATTATTTTTTTCCATATTTTTCATTAGTTTTTGTCTATATTTTTCATTATTTTTTCCATATTATTCATTATTTTTTTCCAAATTTTTCATTATTTTTTTCCCTATTTTTCATTCTTTTTTTCCTAGTTTTTCATTATTTTTTCCCTATTTTCCAATATTTTTTTCCCTTTTTTTCATTATCTTTTTCCTTTTTTTTTCATTATTTTGCTACTATTTTTCATTATTTTTTTTCATATTTTTCATAATTTTTTCCTTATTTTTTTCTATATTTTTCATTATTTTTTACGTATTTTTCATTATTTATTCCATATTTTTCATTATATTTTTACATCTTTTTCATTATTTTTATCCATATTTTTCATAATTTTTTTCAATCTTTTTTCCATATTTTTCATTAGTTTTTTCATATTTTCCATATTTTTCTCTATATTTTTCATTATTTTTTTCCATATTTTTCATTATTTTTTCTATATTTTTCATTATTTTTTCTATATTTTTCCTTATTTTTCATTATTTTTATCCATACTTTTCATTATTTTTTCCCATATTTTTCATTATTTTTTTCCATATTATTCATTATTTTTTTCCAAATTTTTCATTATTTTTTTCCCTATTTTTCATTCTTTTTTTCCCTGTTTTTCATTACTTTTTCCCTATTTTCCAATATTTTTTTCCCTATTTGTCATTATTTTTTTTCCTTTTTTTTTCATTATTTTGTTACTATTTTTCTTTATTTTTTTTCATATTTTTCATCATTTATTTCCATATTTTTTTCTATATTTTTCATTATTTTTTTAATATTTTTCAATATTTTTTTCCATTTTTTCATTGTTTTTTTACATCTTTTTCATTATTTTTTTCCATATTTTTTATTAGTTTTTTCATATTTTCCTTATTTTTCTATATATTTTTCATTATTTTTTCCATATTATTCATAATTTTTTTCCAAATTTTTCATTATTTTTTTCCCTATTTTTCATTCTTTTTTTTCCCTGTTTTTCATTATTTTTTCCCTATTTTTCATTATTTTTTTCCTTTTTTTTTCATTATTTTGTTACTTTTTTCATTATTTTTTTCCTTTTTTTTTCATTATTTTGTTACTATTTTTCATTATTTTTTTTATATTTGCCAATATTTTTTTTCTATTTTTCAAAATTTGCTGTAATTTTTCAGGTTTTCAAAAAATTTAAGTCACGAAAACAAAATTCTGTACATATAAAATATATACATATGTAAAATAGGAAAAAAAGGAAAATATAGGGAAAAATAGTAAAATATAGGCAAATGCTAAAAATGGAGATAAAAAAGAAGAAATGAAAGAATGAGAAAAAAATTAAAAAACATTGGAAAAAATTGGTAAAAAATTCGAAAAAATCGGCAAAAATAGGAAAAAATAGAGAAAAATAGAAAAAACAGAAAAATATGCAAAAATACGAAATGGGGAAATATAGTAAAAAAAGTGGAAAAAACAAAAAAAAATGGGGAACAATAGGAAAAAATGAAAAAATATAGAAAAAGAAAAAATAGTAAAAATTAGGAAAGAAAAAAGTAGGGAAAAGTAAAAAAAAATAGGAAAATATAGTCAAAAATTGGAAAATGGGGAAAAAATATTAAAAAATAAAAAAACAAAGAAAATAGAGAAAAAAGTTTAGACATAACGGTATAACTCACAATATTTTTATTATTTTTCTCTATATTTTCCATTATTTTTTTTCATATTTTTCATAATTTATATATTTCACCGTTATCGACACTAAATTTGTTACAAAAATTCTTTGGGGCAGTAATTCGTTGCGTATTGCAAATGGAAATTCTGCCTCTAAGGGGGTGAGAATTGGATGGGGTTGAAATCTCAAAAAATTCAGATCTCCACCATTTTTGAAAATATTACAAAAAACCATTGGACTTTTTTTATGCCCTGATTATTATAAAACTTTTTCGTCCGATCCACGGGGGTGGGATTGGGGGGAACGAAATTTAAAAAAATGTATACCTGCCATTTTCATAAATATTGAAACAGGTCAAAAGATTTTTTTATGTTACAATTATTATAAAATTAATTTGCGTGAAACTTTTTTCCATCACACCTAAGGGGATAAAACTAGAGGGGGTTGAAATATCCAAAAATTCATATCTCCGTTATTTTTAAAAATATTGAAACAGGTCATAAGATTTTTTTATGTTATAATTATTATAAAATTAATTTGCGTGAAACTTTTTCCATCAGACCTAAGGGGATGGAATTAGAGGGGGTTGAAATTTCCAAAAATTCATATCTCCGTTATTTTTAAAAATATTGAAACAGGTCATAAGATTTTTTTATGTTATAATTATTATAAAATTAATTTGCGTGAAACTTTTTCCATCAGACCTAAGGGGATGGAATTAGAGGGGGTTGAAATTTCCAAAAATTCATATCTCCGTTATTTTTAAAAATATTGAAACAGGTCATAAGATTTTTTTATGTTATAATTATTATAAAATTAATTTGCGGAAACTTTTTTCCATCAGACCTAAGGGAATGGAACTAGAGGGGGTTGAAATTTCCAAAAGTTCATATCTCCGTTATTTTAAAAAATATTAAAACAGGTCATAAGATTTTTTTATGTTATAATTATTATAAAATTAATTTGCCTGAAACTTTTTTCCATCAGATCTAAGGGGATGGAACTAGAGGGGGTTGAAATTTCCAAAAATTCATATCTCCGTTATTTTTAAAAATATTGAAACAGGTCATAAGATTTTTTTATGTTATAATTATTATAAAATTAATTTGCGTGAAACTTTTCCATCAGACCTAAGGGGATGGAATTAGAGGGGGTTGAAATTTCCAAAAATTCATATCTCCGTTATTTTTAAAAATATTGAAACAGGTCATAAGATTTTTTTATGTTATAATTATTATAAAATTAATTTGCGGAAACTTTTTTCCATCAGACCTAAGGGAATGGAACTAGAGGGGGTTGAAATTTCCAAAAGTTCATATCTCCGTTATTTTAAAAAATATTAAAACAGGTCATAAGATTTTTTTATGTTATAATTATTATAAAATTAATTTGCCTGAAACTTTTTTCCATCAGACCTAAGGGGATGGAACTAGAGGGGGTTGAAATTTCCAAAAATTCATATCTCCGTTATTTTTAAAAATATTGAAACTGGTCATAAGATTTTTTTATGTTATAATTATTATAAAATTAATTTGCGTGAAACTTTTTTCCATCAGACCTAAGGGGATGGAACTAGAGAGGGTTGAAATTTCCAAAAATTCATATCTCCGTTATTTTTAAAAATATTGAAACAGGTCATAAGATTTTTTTATGTTATAATTATTATAAAATTAATTTGCGTGAAACTTTTTTCCATCAGACCTAAGGAAATGGAACTAGAGGGGGTTGAAATTTCCAAAAATTCATATCTCCGTTATTTTTGAAAATATTGAAACAGGTCATAAGATTTTTTTATGTTATAATTATTATAAAATTAATTTGCGTGAAACTTTTTTCCATCAGACCTAAGGGGATGGAACTAGAGAGGGTTGAAATTTCCAAAAATTCATATCTCCGTTATTTTTAAAAATTTTGAAACAGGTCATAAGATTTTTTTATGTTATAATTAATATAAAATTAATTTGCGTGAAACTTTTTTCCATCAGACCTAAGGAAATGGAACTAGAGGGGGTTGAAATTTCTAAAAATTCATATCTCCGTTATTTTTAAAAATATTGAAACAGGTCATGACACTTCATTCATGTCCTAATTATTATAAAATTTATTCGTTTGACACATTCAAAGTCATTTTTGAACCCCTAAAATTAAAAAAATCGTTACAATTATTAAACTGTTCGATAGTACAACTCTTTAGAAAGAGAATGAGCCCGTAATCGTTATTGTAGGACCATCCACTGACCACCAGGAGCCAATTTTCCAGAGTACCTTTTTTTCTAAAAAGGAATATATCTCGGTGTATAATCAATATTTTTAATTTTCCAAAAAAGTACATTTTAAGATTTGCCATGGGCTATAGTTAGAGCAAAAAACAAAGCATATTGACGAGATCTAGAGAACCCGAGTTTAACGAGTTTTTTCGATATATCTCGAAAACTAATACAGCTATTGAAAAATTATACAGAAATGAATCTATAGACCTAATCAATATCTACAATTTTATCCTGTAACTTTTTTCAATTGGACTTATAGCTTTTAAGTTATATGAGAAAAACTGGTTTTTTCAACTTTGCCAATTTTTAGGTTTTGTTCGCCACTCAGGTTCGATTTTAAAGATACAGCAACTCACCATTATTTTTAATTATCCACACGTTTGTAATTTTTGTTTTTGGGTAGCAATTTCTGAAAGTCTCCCTATTTCCTGGACTATTATCTATCTATCTATATAATGGAATATTTTAAATTAATTAATTTTATTATGAAATTTTTGTTAGGTAAAAAACAATATGGTGCAGCAGGCGAGATTTGTAATTAGTGACCTATTCTATTCAAAATTAGTATGCAAATTTTTTTGGAGTTTGAGATACTTTTACACTTAAGCTTTTTATAAGACTAAAAATAAAATTATAGTTTAAAAACTAAAAAACATGCTTTTGTATCAATGTGAACTAAATGTAAAAAATAAATTTAAATTAAATTTGATATAAAAAAACGTAGGGTGCTTTCTTTAATCTTATAATAACTTGACCTTTACAAATAGGTATCGATGAAATATTTAGAACAATCAATATTAAGCACCCCTTGCTTTTTTTATATCAAAGTTAATTTAAAATTTATTGACGTTAAAACTTCTTCAGGCGCGTTGAGCGATTTTTGGTAGTGGAAAATCTTATGGGTGCGCGTCACCGACATGCTGTAGAAATGTATCGTTATTTTAGTAACATTCAGTAGTGTTATCGAGTAATAAAATAATGATATAACACATGTTTTGATTTTTACTAATAAATAAACCATATATATAAAATTGTTGCTCGAAGTACCGATAAATGTGAACGCCAAACTAATGTTAATAATTTTAATAATAATTAAGTTAATTTGGTTTAAATAAATGTAATTATAATTTAATAAATGTGAACTTTTTTTGGTTTCTTAAAAAAAAATCATATGATTAATTATCTCATAAATGAGAAAAGTAATAAAAATTCCCAAGTCAAGGCCAAATTCAAACATTTAATCTGATGTTCAGAATAATATTTTACGGGATAAAACGTCCCAATTTTTTTTGTTTTTGCCTCTTATATTCCTTTCCGTCGTTTTATCTTCACATGTCAGAAACTTCACGTATATTCCCGAAATTCCTATTGTATTAGGTATTCGCTTTATGAGGATAAAAAAACAGGGGTGTATAAATATCATTATACGAAAAAAATAATATTTATAAGAAAGACCAGAATTATTAAAAAAAAATAATAAATATCAGCGACATATTTAGAATCAATACTTTGTGATTGGACTAGAAAGTCCTAAAAGAAGTATCTCGTATGTCCCTCGAAATTATCCTATAACTCTCTTGAAATACTGATAAAGTTTCTTCTTTGAAACTCTACTTTTTCTTAGGGATGGAGCATTTCTTATATTTCAATTTAAGTTATAGACCTAGTAGAAGGAATTTTACACCAAGATAAATGTTTATTATGACAAAATATTCGGTATATGTCCAATAATGAGTGGTATGATAAAATGTACTATAATAATAGTTTATACACCCCTGAGCGGTCAAGATGCAGGATTTTGTCTTCGGAATTTACTAGTTGCCTGCTAGACACCTTTTTGTACAATAAAATTTTTGTGGTGTGCTTTATTACCTTAATAGATATATTGTTTTCTTTATAATTTTATTCGGAGTGGCCTGGAAGAAGCCAGAGTAGAAAAAAAATTTCTGGCTCATTGACAACTGCCAAATCCAACAAGCAAGGAAAACAATTTTCACTTATAAGTTTAATATATTTAATTCTTCATCTCTTAGAAATGACGAGGAATATCGTCACCACTAACTAAACCTACACTCTAGAATCATCAAGCGTACTTTATGTTAGTGGTGATGATATTCTTGAACATTGTTGAACACGAACGGTTCCAAATTCCCAATTCGTTATCTCTTACTAATACCGAAGTTGTAACCAGAACCAAACGTGCATGGGTTCTTAAAAGTTTTCAGGTGTACAAGACAGCTGGACCGAATAACATATTCCTGGTCCTTCTTCAGAAGGGACAGGAGGAGCTAGATTGCCCGATGTGTCAACTACTCCATGCCAGTCTGGCATTATGGTATGTACTAGAAAAGTGAAGGTTTATAAAAGATGTCTTCATACCCAAGCCAAGAGTGCTGTGCAGAAGTCAATTCTTATAGACCTATCAGTCTGACATCATTCTTTCTAAAAAGTTTTAGAAAAGATAATTGACAGATATATAAGGGACGAGATATTGGTAGACAATCCCATACACCGACGCTGAGATTCACAAGCTGGCACTCAGGGCAGAACAAACATTTCACTGTCAAGAAATCGCCTACCAGCATTTCTAGATATAGAAGGGGCCTTTGAGTTGGCTTCATACAAATCCATAGTGGGAGCTATGAGAAGGCGAGGAGCCGCTCAAAGCATTACGCGATAGGTAGACTTCATGCTTCAGCATAGAAATGTTTACAGCACTCTTTACAACGTAAGAAGGGAAGCAGTTGTCGCCAAGGGGCGGCCTTAAGAGGGAGTACTGTCCCTACTGATGTGGTGCCTGGTGGTTGATAACCTTCTTAGCGAGCATTTTCTGAAGTCATAGGTATCATTTTAAATATAAAATTTGATGCAGTTGTATCTGATATAATTCAAAGGGCACTCAACATTTTGGAAAGATGGTGCTAGAAAGAGGGATTATCCACGAACCCGGCGAAAACATCAGTTGTTGCCTTCACAAGGAGAAGAAACCTAAACATAAAGTAACTATCTATGTGGTGAAAACTATTAAAAATCATAACAGAAGTTAAATATTTGATAGTTATCCTAGATAAAAAAGCTCTAATAGAAAATTGTGCTCTTTTTAAAAGCAAGTCTGTAGACGTTTTTTTCCTAGTTTTAGATCTAATGCTGCCGCCACTGCCAGCAGATGTTTTCGGTCCATCCTTGCACGAATTAAACTCGTCAAATAGCGATGAGTATTTGGGCAACTCGTTCATACAATCTTACATGCACGATTTTACTACTACGATGAAAATTGCAAGTTAACATCGCAGTGTTGGGGCCTTTAATGTCAAAATCATTAAAAAGTGGATGAAACACCTTATGTCTAACTTTAATATTTTTACTGAATTTATAGTCTCGGCGCCCGAGACAGTTTTTATAAAAATTGCATGGCAACAAACTTGTTCACGTAAATCATATTGAAAATTGATGTGTGACTACTACAAAAACATTTTCCAGAACAAACATTTTTAAGTATTCCGAATTTAAACAATATTATCACATAGATATTTGAAATTGGTAAATAAACTAAAAGGTACTCATTGGGTTACTCTAAATCACCAATTACATTTTGACAATTTAAAGCAACCCAGTACCTTTAGTTTATTTATCAATTTCAAATATTAATAATATGTGTGTGATAATATTTTTTAAATTTGTAAAAAAGGAACATACTGAATACAACAAACTTAGAAGAATGAGTATGTCTTTTCAGTATTTTCAAAAAATTACGAAAATAATTTACAGCTCAGTTGAAAAATATTGTTTGTAGAAACCACATAACAAATGTAAAACTCGAGTACTGAAAATAAGAAAATTAGAGGTAATAAAACAAAATTCTATGGCTGGGATACGGAAATGTATAAGCGATAAGCATAAAGAAATATTTTAAAAGAAAAGTCCATTTAAATAAAGTTTTAAAAGAATTTTAAAACAGCATCGAAGGACTATTAAAATATTTAAAGAACAAATATAGATAATAATTCAACAAAGCGCCATCTATATGTGATGGGACACGGTATTCACAAACTTCTGAAGGAAACTGTCCTTCTAAGAAGGCCCCATCGTCTCAAAGTGAATGAAATTACTAATGACTAAGATGCATAGTTTTCAAATCTCACTCTTAAAATAATACTATAAAATCCTTAAGTAAACACCAAATACAGACAGAAAATCAACAAGACACCATCTATATGTGATGGGACCCGGTACTCGCTAACTTTTGGAGGAAAATATCCTTCTTGAAGTAAGGATCCGGACTATCGAGCAACCGCAAGAGGGTCCATCACATATAGATGGTGTTTTGTTGATTTGCTGCCTATATTTGTTGTAGTATTTTGAGAGTTAGATTTGAAAACTATGCATCTTAGGCACATTATCACTGATGAGTTCTTAAGGGACGAAACATCTGTCCGGTAAACGACCGGATGCATAGTTTCAAAACTCATATATACAAATTAAAAGTAACCTAATTATTTCTATTAAAATATTTGTTAAGTACATAAAATTGATAATTTTATGGCACTGATTAAATAATAAATAAAAATACCTCTCCTGCTGTTAAAATTTTTCTCAATGTAACTAACGAAATACAGTAACCCATCTTCTACTTCTAATTCAGATTCATGAAGTAACCTGATTCTCTCTAATATATCGAAAGCAGCCAAGGCTATCGCGGAGGCCTTATGTTTAAAATTGACATTTGTTATTGCCTCCGTCAGACTTCCACCACGGCGGTCGTGATCGATGAGTTAATCCTGCAACCGGCTGTACGAATAGCGAAAACTCTTTAGATATATCATCATCGTGTTTTTGTAATGGAGGATCTTAAGAGTCGGGTGAAGATGTGACCTTAGACACCAATTAATTTATTGTAAGCAAGTTTGTATCGGATTATAAGGGTGGTTGGAAATTTATTATGCTTGGGAAGTTATTTACTATTTTCTTTTTGTTATTGGATAGTTTTGATTGGTTCAGTTCTGGCACCGTCTCACTATAGTTATTAAAGAAGAATATTTCTTGTGGTGGTTGATGATATTTATATTCAGAAAAATAAAGGAATCCACTTAATTAACTTTAATTTTATTCTCACAATACAAAAATGGTTAACAAACTTATTATGGACCTCTACCTCTCTACACCGTATCTCATGCTTTCTGACAAATGACAATTGACTTTTTATGTCAACTGTCAGAAGAAGATTTTTAGCGACTTCATGCTTTCTGACAAATGACAATTGACTTTTTATGTCAACTGTCAGAAGAAGATTTTTAGCGACTTCATGCTTTCTGACAAATGACAATTGACTTTTTATGTCAACTGCCAGAAGAAGATTTTTAGCGACTTCAACAGTGGTGTGTACTCAGAAGCAGTTAAGTATTGGAATCTATAATTTTGTGTGTGTATATGTAACATCAATATATTTTAAATCTGACTTCAGATTCTTATTTAGGACGAAAAAGTATACGAATAAAGTTTTTTAGGTTTGATGTCGAATAAACCGTAATCAAAAAAAAATCTTCAAGAGTACAGATAGATCTTCAGAAAATACTATCCCCAGTTAACAGTTAAGCTAAGTGATCATTTGTACAATAATTTTTTTTTTATAATAATTAATCTGTCATATAGATTCGATTATTGTGTCAGATTCTCTAATAAGGGCTTTATTACGGTGAGAAAAACATGTGAGACTCCAATATCTCAAAATCAAGAAATTTATTTTCTATGCACTGATAAGCAGTCATGAAGTTTGAGCCATTTTTCCGTTTTCTATTTATCTCATTTTTGCCTTCTACTTTTCTATCCACCATTACTTTTTTTGTTACTTTACTCTACAAATCCTTCAAGTCTTTCCTCCATTTTTTATTTATCTCATTTTTGCCTTTTTTTTAGAATTGTTCTTATTTTTCTACCATTGACTTTTTTCCTTTACTTCCTCTACAGAACCTTCTAACTCTTCTTCAATGGTTTCAGTATCGCATCATTATGTCTTCCTAAATTATTTCTCTTCAATTCGTCTTAAATTATTTTATCTTCCTCATGATCACTTTCAATTTCAGTTTCCAATTGATTATCCCTGAGCAAATCGTCATAAGTAAATTCTGCTATAATCTTTAGTAGCTTTGCATCTGTTAGAGGTCTGTAGCAATTTGTAACGAAGTTACTTTTTTCCGTAATAATCTATAATATAAGCGGCAAAGTCCTGACTGATTGACTTACTGACTGAATGACTGACATAGAATCAACGTAGAGCTAAACAAAAATAAACAAAATAGGCGAAATAATGGAAAACAGGAATTAGAAAAAATGACGGAAAATAGAAAAAATAGTGAAAATAGAGAAAACTAGGGAAAAATAGTGAAAAAGTTGGAAAATAAGGCAAAATAGTTATACAAATAGGAAAACTTTGGATATATTGAAATAAAGTGAAAAATAGAGAAAAATGCGGTAAAAGGAGAAATTTTGGGAAAAATAGAAAAATTAGGAAAAAATAAGGCAAATATGGGAAAAAAAGAGAAAAATAGAGAAAATTGGGAAAAATAAGAAAATTTAGGATAAATATTGAAAAATGGGGAAAAAAACAGAAAATCTGGAAAATAGTGACAAATAAAAATTTTGTAACATATTGAAAAATGGGGGAAAATATGGAAAAACTAAATAATACCAGAAAATAGGAAACTATGAAAAATAGTGACAAATAGGGGAAAATGGGGAAAAAATGGGGAATGTCGTGAAAATTTGGGAAAAATATAAAAATTTAGAAATACACAGTGCAAAACAGGAAAAAATGAGGAAATGTGCTAAAAATAGTGAAGAATATAAAAAATAAAGAAAAACTGAAATAAATAGAAAAATATAGGAAGAAATAAGGAAAATAGGTAAAAATAGAAAATAATAGGAATAAATAGGGAGAACAGAAGAAAATAATAGAAAACAGGAAAAATATAAAGAAATAGGAATAAATAGGAAAAAATAGGAAAATTATAGAAAAATAGCGAAACATGCAAAAATAGAGAAAAATAGGGAAAAAAATAAAATAGGAAAAAAAAAACAAAAAAATGGGAATAAATGGAGAAAAACAGGAACAAATTATGAAAACCAGGAAAAATGTAAAAAAGTGGGAAAAATAGGGAAATTAGAAAAAAACATGGAAGTGTATAGGAAAATATTGGAAAATATGGAAAAATAGCCGAAAATACTGGAAAAAGGAAATAAATAAGGAAAAACAGAAAAAACAGAAAAAAACAATGAAAAACAGGAAAAATGAAAAATTGGGAAAAATAAAAAAAATATCTGTTGTGTCGCCCCAAAACTTTCCCGACGAGTATTCCACAAATACTTTTTCAGATATTTAATGTTACAGCTTCAAATTTTGACATTTTTTATTTTTGACAGGTGACAGTTGGAGAAAGGATTTTGACTGTTCTGAATAGAGTTTTTCAAGGGCTTTCAAATGACATATTATGTCCAATTCCGTGACGTATTGCATCTGTCATTTTTTTATAGTGACACTTCGGTTTGACAGATGTCATACAAAAACTAATGAGTTCGGAAGAATACACACAGACAACATAGACAGACAGACAGACAGGCAAACAGGCAGACAGGCAGACAGGCAGACAGGCAGACAGGCAGACAGGCAGACAGGCAGACAGGCAGACAGGCAGACAGGCAGACAGGCAGACAGGCAGACAGGCAGACAGGCAGACAGGCAGACAGGCAGACAGGCAGACAGGCAGACAGGCAGACAGGCAGACAGGCAGACAGGCAGACAGGCAGACAGGCAGACAGGCAGACAGGCAGACAGGCAGACAGGCAGACAGGCAGACAGGCAGACAGGCAGACAGGCAGACAGGCAGACAGGCAGACAGGCAGACAGGCAGACAGACAGACAGACCGACAGACAGACAGACTTCCATCTGGAAATGGTCTTAATCGTCTCAGGGGACCCGAAAATGTATTTGGGTTTTTATCCCGAATTTTTTTTTAGCTCGTTCACAATACTTTCCATTCTAGGAGGTGGCTCGAGAAAGTAAAATAGGGCAAAATAGGGAAAAAACGGCAAAAATTTGAAAAAAATCAGAAAAATATAGAGAAAATAGGGAAATTATAGATAATTAGAGAAAAATCTGGAAACATAGGGAAATATATGGGACAATAGTGAACAATGGAGGAAAATAAGGAAGAATAGTAAAAATAGGCAAAAACAGTTAAAAAATGGGACAAACAGGGAAAAACAGGAAAAAATAGTGAAAACGGGAAAAATTGGAAGAATAGAGAAATTATAGAAAAATAGAGAAATATAAGGAAAAATATAAAAAAGTATGGAAAGATAGGAAAATATAGGTAAAACCAGGAACAAATATACAAAAAGTTAAAAATAGGGACACATAAGGAAAAATAGAGAGAAATGGTGAAAAATAAGGAAAATAGGGGAAAATAAATAAAAACCGGGGAAAAGGGGAAAAAAATAGAAAAAATAGGAGAAAACAGGGAAAGTTCGGTCGTCCAGGTACTACCTTAGACTCCGTAGCAAAGCAGTGGTAGTCCCTCGACCTTTAGAGTCAAGGAAAACTTAAGGGTATCGAAGCAATTTCAATTATACCGGAGTCCAGAACTGTCAATCCGACCGCCGCCTACCTGGAAGAAATGTCTGTCGTACCGTCTGACACTGCCGAGTAAGGACAAGGAACATTCATCTCCGGATTTTTTCTTGTATTTAACGATTCTTATTTGTGATACCAGCAGCAGTAAATATCGAAGTAACTTAACCCAGTAGGGCAAGTAAAGACCGCCCTTTTGGACGCTAATGCCTTGGTCGATATAGTAACGATCCCTGGAGTATTTCTCTTCTCCACTGACGCTGCCCGTGCAGTTGCCTTCACACTATAAAGTGAAGGTGGCAATCCGAAACCGAGACGTAGGCGTAAAAAGACCGCTTGACGACGCAAAGATCGTTAAAAATTACATCTTTTGAGTTCTACTGTGGCAAAAAAAAAAAAAAAAAAAAAAAAAAAAAAAAAAAAAAAAAAAAAAAAAAAAAAAAAAAAAAAACTGGCAGATGATTCCAAAAATTGCGCAATTCAAAAACATGACTTTGTGCGGTACTAAATAATGTATTTTAATTTTTCTTTACAATAGTTGGGCCATATTTTTTTACAATAAATCCCTTACGTTCATAAGAAAACTACATATTGAATTAATTATTAGTTTTTAATAGTATTAAAATTCAACGTGTTTTATTAAAAAAAAAGTTGCAGACCTACTTTTCATCATTAATTATAATATTTATCATTGTTAAAATATTCGTTATCAGTTCTCTGTTTAATTCCAACAAATTAAATCAGCTTAAAAAAAATCTAACTCGCAACCAATAAAATGCTACAAATGATAAAAACAAATTGAAGTCATCCTGTGAGTTTTTTTTTCAAGAATTTTTCATTTAGAAAGATTAGAAGAGCGTATAGATCGTTCTCGCTGCGCCTGTGTCGCAATATTTTCGAGGGTTCTCCACCGCCGACAAGGTGGCGTTCCACTCAGTGTGCAGAAATTCACCCTTAACAGAACACGGGCATACTTGCACTATGCACATTTATATTTAAAACTGACCGCGGTTTATATTAGACAATATTTTTTTATTTTAAACTCAAACGTGTAAATGTAAAATGTAAATGTACTGTTTTATTTTTATTAAAAAAAAAAGTGTAGGGAATTCCATTTAGCTAACCACGTGACACAGTTGATTTATGTGGATTTAGAAACATGTGAGTGATGTGATTTGTGGATTTTGGTGAATAGGTAAACGTTAATTGAGAAAGTTTTTGTGACAAGATGGCAGTATTGCGGATTTTAGTACTGGGTGGAATTGTTCTCGTTTGTAATACAGGTAAGATTGTTGGCCTAATTTTGCTGGATACTTGCATGATTTAAATATAATTTTGATCGATATTGCGATAATGTGGATATGGAAATTTTGTTGCAATAAAGTTGTCTTCAATTATATGTTACTGTTGTGGTGGAAAATTATTATAAAATTTAAAATAATGACTTTATAAATATTAAATATTACAAAAAATATTATCATATATATATACAGGGTGATCCAATAATAAATTAGACAAAGGATTTAAATATTTTCTAAAATATGGTTTTATTATGTCAGAGAAAAACCATTTTTTTTTGACAAATATTAAATTTTCATACCCGTCGTTAAGATACGCTACTGAATTTATGGCTAAAAAACAAGTTGCAAATGCAAAACATTAAAAATGGTTTGGGTTAAATTTTAAATTTTTATATCGTACAGTGTGGTAAAAAATTATTTTATATTTAAAAATTTTTCAAATATTTTTTTCAGCTTTCACAAGACATCATTAAAAAATTATTTTAATACAAGGTGGTCAAACAATAATTAAACAATAATTTTAAATTTAAAAAAGGATTTTTTTCAGTTTTTCATTTTTTCAGTTGTCTTCAGTTATATGTTATTCTAAAAATTATTTTCATATATTCAGGGTGGTTCAATAATAAATTAAACAATATATTGAAATATTTTCTAAAATATGTTTTTAATGCCTCAACCCTTTCAGAGAAAAACCATTTTTTTGGCAAATATATAATTTTCATACCCGTCGTTAAGAAACGCCACTGTATTTATGGCTAAAAAACAAGTTGCAAATTCAAAACATGAAAGATGGTTTGGGTTAAATTTTAAATTTTTATATCGTAGAGGGTGGTCAAAAATTATTTTAAATTTAGAAATTTTTCAAATATTTTTTTCAGCTTTTAGACATGATTAAAAAATTAATCAAAATTAAAAAATTTTCTAAAAATTTTTCAGTTTTTACAAGTACAGGATGGTCAAAAAATAATTTTAAATTCAATTGTTTTCAAAGATTTTTTGTTAGTTTTTACAAGTAGATTCGAAAATTATATAAATTCAAAAAAATTTTGAAACTGTACAACTGCAGGGTGGTCAAAAAATTATTTAAATTTAAAAATGATCCAAAGATTTTTTTAGTATTTACTAATACAAGGTGGTGAAAAAATAATTTAGATTCCTTAATTATCCAAAAAGCTTATTGGTTTTATCAAGTACAGGGTGGTCAAACAATAATTTTAAATTTAAAAAATCTAAACGATTTATTTTTCAGTTTTTCAGTTGTCTTCAGTTATATGTTATTGTTATGGTGGAAAATTAGTATAAAATTCGAAATACTGATTTAGTATTTTATTATAAATGTCAAATATTCTAAAAATTATTTTCATATTTTCAGGGTGATCCAATAATAAATTAGACAAAGTATTTAAATATTTTCTAAAATATGGTTTTATTATGTCAGAGAAAAACCATTTTTTTGACAAATATTAAATTTTCATACCCGTCGTTAAGATACGCTACTGAATTTATGGCTGAAAAACAAGTTGCAAATCCAAACCATTAAAAATGGTTTGGGTTAAATTTTAAATTTTTATATCGTACAGTGTGGTCAAAAATTATTTTAAATTTAAAAATTTTTCAGCTTTTACAAGACATGATTAAAAAATTAATCAAAATTCAAAAATTTTCTAAAAATATTTCAGTTTTTACAAGTACAGGATGGTCAAAAAATAATTTTAAATTCAATTGTTTTCAAAGATTTTTTTTTTAGTTTTTGAAATTTATATAAATTCAAAAAAATTTTCAAACTGTACAACTGCAGGGTGGTCAAAAAATTATTTAAATTTAATAAAGATCCAAAGATTTTTTTAGTTTTTACTAATACAAGGTGGTGAAAAAATAATTTAGATTCCTAAATTATCCAAAAAGCTTATTGGTACAGGGTGGTCAAACAATAATTTTAAATTTAAAAAATCTAAAGGATTTTTTTTCTAAAATATGTTTTTAATGTCTCAACCCTTTCAGAGAAAAACCATTTTTTTGGCAAATATATAATTTTCGTACCCGTCGTTAAAAGACGCCACTGTTTTACATTTATTGATGAAAAACAAGTTGCAAATCCAATCCAATAAAGATGATTTTATATCGTAGTAAAAATTATTTGAAATTAAAAAATTTTTCAAAATTATTTTTTCAGCTTTTACAAGTCAGGGTGAAAAAATAATTTTAAATTCAAAAAATTTCCATAGATTTTTTCTTAGTTTTTAGAAGTACAGATAGTCAAAAATAATTTTAAATTAAAAAAAAAATTCAAACTGTTAACAACTAAACAACTAAAAATTTTAAATTGAAAAATTATCCAATGATTTTTTTTATTTTACCACCAAAAGGGTAGTAAAACAATAATTTTCATATATACAGGGTGATCCAATAATAACTTATAAAATATTTTTTTAAATATGTTTTTAATGTCTCAACCCTTTCAGAGAAAAACCATTTTTTTGGCAAATATTATATTTTCATACTCGACGTTAAAAAACGCCACTGTATCACATTTATTGCTGAAAAACAAGTGGCAAATCCAAACCATTAAAGATGATTTTATATTGTACAGGGTGGCTAAAAATAATTTGAAATTAAAAAATTTTTCAAATTTTTTTTTCAGCTTTTACAAGTCAAAATGAAAAAATAATTTTAAATACAAAATATTTCCAAAGATTTTTTCTTAGTTTTTACAAGTACAGATGGTCAAAAAATTATTTTAAACTAAAAAATTTTCCATCAAAGAATTTTTTAAGTGCAAAGTCCATGGTGGTCAAAAATAATTTTAAATTTAAAAAATCTAAACGATTTATTTTTCAGTTTTTCAGTTGTCTTCAGTTATATGTTATTGTTATGGTGGAAAATTAGTATAAAATTCGAAATACTGATTTAGTATTTTATTATAAATGTCAAATATTCTAAAAATTATTTTCATATTTTCAGGGTGATCCAATAATAAATTAGACAAAGTATTTAAATATTTTCTAAAATATGGTTTTATTATGTCAGAGAAAAACCATTTTTTTGACAAATATTAAATTTTCATACCCGTCGTTAAGATACGCTACTGAATTTATGGCTGAAAAACAAGTTGCAAATCCAAACCATTAAAAATGGTTTGGGTTAAATTTTAAATTTTTATATCGTACAGTGTGGTCAAAAATTATTTTAAATTTAAAAATTTTTCAGCTTTTACAAGACATGATTAAAAAATTAATCAAAATTCAAAAATTTTCTAAAAATATTTCAGTTTTTACAAGTACAGGATGGTCAAAAAATAATTTTAAATTCAATTGTTTTCAAAGATTTTTTTTTTAGTTTTTGAAATTTATATAAATTCAAAAAAATTTTCAAACTGTACAACTGCAGGGTGGTCAAAAAATTATTTAAATTTAATAAAGATCCAAAGATTTTTTTAGTTTTTACTAATACAAGGTGGTGAAAAAATAATTTAGATTCCTAAATTATCCAAAAAGCTTATTGGTACAGGGTGGTCAAACAATAATTTTAAATTTAAAAAATCTAAAGGATTTTTTTTCTAAAATATGTTTTTAATGTCTCAACCCTTTCAGAGAAAAACCATTTTTTTGGCAAATATATAATTTTCGTACCCGTCGTTAAAAGACGCCACTGTTTTACATTTATTGATGAAAAACAAGTTGCAAATCCAATCCAATAAAGATGATTTTATATCGTAGTAAAAATTATTTGAAATTAAAAAATTTTTCAAAATTATTTTTTCAGCTTTTACAAGTCAGGGTGAAAAAATAATTTTAAATTCAAAAAATTTCCATAGATTTTTTCTTAGTTTTTAGAAGTACAGATAGTCAAAAATAATTTTAAATTAAAAAAAAAATTCAAACTGTTAACAACTAAACAACTAAAAATTTTAAATTGAAAAATTATCCAATGATTTTTTTTATTTTACCACCAAAAGGGTAGTAAAACAATAATTTTCATATATACAGGGTGATCCAATAATAACTTATAAAATATTTTTTTAAATATGTTTTTAATGTCTCAACCCTTTCAGAGAAAAACCATTTTTTTGGCAAATATTATATTTTCATACTCGACGTTAAAAAACGCCACTGTATCACATTTATTGCTGAAAAACAAGTGGCAAATCCAAACCATTAAAGATGATTTTATATTGTACAGGGTGGCTAAAAATAATTTGAAATTAAAAAATTTTTCAAATTTTTTTTTCAGCTTTTACAAGTCAAAATGAAAAAATAATTTTAAATACAAAATATTTCCAAAGATTTTTTCTTAGTTTTTACAAGTACAGATGGTCAAAAAATTATTTTAAACTAAAAAATTTTCCATCAAAGAATTTTTTAAGTGCAAAGTCCATGGTGGTCAAAAATAATTTTAAATTCAATTGTTTTTCAAAGATTTTTTTTTAGTTTTTATAAGTAGATTTAAAAAAAATTAAATTTTAAAAAAATCCAATTTTTTTTTTATTTTACAGAGTACAGAGTGATCAAAAAATAATTTTAAATTAAAAAAAAAGTCGTACTCTTTACCGCTACAGGGTGGTCAAAAAATTGTTTTAATTCAAAAATTATCCAAAGGGTTTTTTTGGTTTTAACATGTACAGGATGGTAAAACAATAATTTTAAATTAAATTAATGTCTGACGATTTTTTTTCAATTTTTCAGTTGTGTTCAGTTTTATGTTATTGTTGTGGAGGAAAATTAGTATAAAATTTGAAATACTGACTTCATTATATAAATATCAACTATTCCAATCATTATTTTCATATGTACAGGGTGATCCAATAATGAATTAGACAAAGTAAGCATGTAAATATTTTCTAAAATATGTTTTTAATTTATCATCCATATTAGAGAAAAACCATATTTTTTGGCAAATATTAAATTTTCATTCCCCTCGTTAAAAAACCGCCACTGTTTTACATTTATGCCTAAAAAAAAGTTGCAAATCCAAACAATTAAAGACGGTTTGGGTAAAATTTTAAAGTTTTATATCGTACAGGGTGGTCAAAAATAATTTTAAAGTGAATTGGTTTTCAAAGATTTTTTTTTTAGTTTTTACATTTAGATACAGGGTGGTCAAAGTTAATTTAAATTCAAGTACAGAGTGATCAAAAAATAATTTTAAATTCAACTTTTTCAAACTTTTTTTGACTGTTAACAACTACAAGGTGGTCAAAAAATAATTTTAATTCAAAAATTATCCAAAGGGTTTATTTTTGGTTTTAACAAGTACAGGGTAGACAAACAATAATTTTAAATAAAAAAAAATCTGAAGAGTTTTTTTCAGTTTTTCAGTTGTCTTCAGTTATATGTTATTGCTGTGGTGGAAAATTAGTATAAAATGCCCCTCGTTAAAAAACGCCACTGTCTCACATTTATTGTTGAAAAAAGTTTCAAATCCAAGACATTAAAGATGGTTTGGGTGAAAGTTTTATATCGTATAGGGTGGCCAAAAATGATTTTAGATTTAAAAATTTTTCAAAGACTTTTTTCAGCTTTTACAAGACATGACCAAAAAATATTTAAAATTCAAAAAATTTCCAATGAATTTTTTCCCAGTTTTTACAAGTACAGGGGTCAAAAAATAATTTTAAATTAAACAAATTTTCTTCAAGGAATTTTTTTAGTTTTCTTCAAGTGCAGGATTGTCAAAAATAATTTTAAATTTTAAAGACAGGATCAAAAATAATTTTTAATTAAAAAAATTTCCAAAGATTTATTTTCAGTTTTTACGAGAATCAAAAAATAATATTAAATTCAAATATTTTGAAAAGATTTTTTTGAGTTTTTAAAATTACAAGGTGGTGAAAAACTAATTTAGATTCATAAATTATCCAAAGGGTTTCTTTGGTTTTAACAATAATTTTAAATTAAAATAATTTCTAAAGAATTTTTTTCAGTTTTTCAGTTGTTTTCAATTAGTTATTGTTGTGTAGGAAAATTAGTATAAAATTTGAAATACTGACTTAGTATTTTATTATCAATATCAAGCGTTCCAAAAAATCATTTTCGTATATACAGGGTGACCAATAGTAAATGAGACAAATTAATTAAATATTTTCTAACATATATATATTTAATGTCTCAACCCTTTCAGAGAAAACCCATTTATTGGCAAATATTAAATTTTCATGCACCTCGGTAAAAAACGACAATGTTTTACATTTATTGCTGAAAAAAAAGATGCAAATCCAAACCATTAAATATGGCTTGGGTTAAGTTTTAAAGTTTTATATCTTACAGGGTGGTGGCCAAAAAGTAATTGTAAATTTAAAAATTTTTTACAGTTTTTTTTCCAGCTTTACAAGACAAGGCCAAAAAATAATTTTAAATTCGAAAAATTTCCAAATATATTTTTTATCGGTTTTTACAAATACAGGGTGGCCAAAATATAATATTAAATTCACAAATTTTTTAAACTGTTTTTGAGTGTTTACAACTACAGGGTTGTCAAACAATAATTTAAATTTTAAAATTATCCGAGTTTTTTTTTGGTTTTGACAAATTCAGTGTAGTCAACCAATAATTCTAACTTGTCTAAAGAAAGAATTTTTTTCAGTTTTAATTCCTATCAAATAAAAATTTCACTCTGAACTTAAAAACCTAGAATAGCAAACTACTTTCTTGAAAGATATTAGAATTCTAGCCTTAGGCCAGTTCTAAGGTCATGGTATTTAACAAACCTGGCAAACTAACAGTATCCAAGTATCCCAGATACGGACAGACGGACAGACAGGCGTAGTTATAGTTGACCTAGGTCACTAAAAATATTAGTTGGGGGGTTATCGCTGGGGGAGACGCACAGCCGGGTAGACAGACGGTTGTAAATGACTTAGATCACGGAAAGTATTAGGTGGGCGAGCTGAGGTAACCAGCTCTCAATTGCTAAAAACAAGGTTCCAAAATTTGAAACTGTCTCGAGTAATCACTGTGACAGATGGACGTATATTAAAATGTCAGTCGGAATAGTCATATAGTGTTAGTAGACGTAGTGGTATGTTGCTCACTGATAGGATAGATGGCGATACTCGTACCGACGTCGGTCTGTACAATGGTGCATATTATATAGATCTTGTACAACTCTGGATGCGAACTTTTGGACTTCGCCAGAAGCACAGCATGTGAATATCGCAAAGATCTCACACAGATCTCAACTTAAGCAGTAGTCATAAGTTTCCCACAGAACTCGCCGGAGACACTGCTTGCGTTATCACACAACTTCCATTTATAAGCTCGGGTTACCCCTGATCGAAGTGTTAACCCAGTGAACGGTGAGTGATACAGCGTTTTATAAACCAGGATATGAATTAACCGTGGGTCGGGTTAACTCATTAGTTTAGCGGTTGTCATGCGCAAAATGCTAAAATTGTGAAGCGATGAAAGGTTATGTTAAAAATATAAAATATAAATATATTTTTTTTGCACTGTTTTTGTCGGACATTATCCAAAACTGTAATATGGTACGGTATGTATTGATAATTGTGACAATGTTTTAAAAATTAATTAGATATGGATGAAGTGAGAAATTAGTATCTTTTAAATTATACGACTTGTCCACAGAAAATTTAAAAAAATGTAAGGTTATGTTGTGCCCGACTCACAGAACAGAAACCTGTTCTGTGGCTCTACTTCTTCTTCTTCTACTTTATATATTTATACAGTGATCTTTGCATTTTAAACCGAGTCTTAACCCTCAGGGTAACTTGAGATATTTAACTCTACTATATAAAATCAGGCATTATGCGAGCTCACAGAGACCTCTACATGAGCAGTAAATGAGAATTTTGCAAAATTGTTCCAGAATATCCAGGTGTGATATCGCTAACTTTTCGCTGAGAATTAGCCGGCGGCTGACATTTGGAGTAGATATCGAGCTCTCTACAACCTCTCAGAGAAGTTGCAAAAAGTTATCACCATCTCCTAAAAAAGGATCACTTTCGGTTGCCTGGGTCAGGTTAGGTTTACATTAATTTATGTAACACATTTAAAATAGCAAGCAGATAGTGAATACGTGTACCGTATTGATATTTCAATGTTAAAAATGACATAGGCTTGCTCATGCGCACATTCCATAGCACACTGCTACAATTAGGATATCCTGATATTTTATGCTCTATAACTTTGCACTTGACCATTTTGCACTAAAGTACATTGTTAGTACTCAAAATCTGGAAAAACTGGAGAAAACCTACATGCACATTTTTGTGCTCCATCTTGTGGCGCAATTATTGAAAATTCTAGAAAAAGTTTAATACATAAATAAATAAATGTCTTATCTTAATAAAAATAAAGTATTTTGCTGCAACTTGCAACTTTAAACAGAATTATTATTTATTAATAAAGCACATATTGATGATTCCCTTAAAATTATCCATATTGTTTACTTTAGATATTGGAATATAAATTATAACAGCATATTCTCTGGAAACATCCTCCATCTCATAATTTAATAGTTCAGGCTTCTGTTACAAACTAATAAGCGGAAAATTTACACCAACTTACGAAAATGTTTGCCGTTCATTAATGGTATACACTGGTCGGACTTGAATACCGTTGCGAGATCCAAAACTCAATAAGAAAGTGGAATAAAAGGGCACAAATCAATTAAAAGTTGTGTTAACAGGATCTGAGCAGGTATTAAAACTTTGAATCGCTCCAAAAACTCTATTTGGGTTTTTAATTAATGAAGTATTCAGAAACTTATATAATGCGCCAGAGGATTTTTCATTAAAAAAATCGGGATTATTCGCCTGGATTAATTGACTGCTGGAATTTTATGTTCTTTGGGTCGTTATTCGTATAAAATTTATTAAATATATTTATATTTTACGTTCCCGCTTAATAAAGAGGGTAAATAGTCCTTCTTATTATTTTTTGTCTTAATCAAATTACTAATTTCGTATCGAGTAGCTTATTAATGATTTTTTATCTCTCAATAATTTTCTCAAATTTGTTCATATTAAACATTATTATAATCATCATTATAAGACTGAAGTCAAAACTCGGAAGATCTTCCACCACCCTCATCACTTCCGATAGTCCTTCCTACACGAAATAAGCATTGCAGCTAGTTTTGTATTCATTAGTTTCCATTTTGTAAATTCATATCAGCTTTTTTTATAATTTTACCAAAATTGTTCAATTTGTACATTCATCATAATCATCATCATAAGGTGCCTTATCCTCCAAGCATTTAAATTAATATTTTTAGACTGAAGTAAAAACTCGGGAGCAATTCTATTACCCCCATCACGTTCGATTATTCTTTATTAATACACAAGAGGAGTTTTTGGTTTATGTTGTAAATTCGTATCGAGTACCGTATGCCACCGCCCGGAAGTTGGCACCCCAACTATCGGAACCCTTTGATTTTTTGGGAGTTCTGGACTCGTCTCGATGAGTTCTAGAGTTCTCGACGGGGTGCAGATAAAGTTCTGCAATTTTTTTGCGGAATTTTTAAAAAACAAATTTTGTGGTGCCAACTTCATGCCGCACCCCTTTTGTGAAAAAAAAGAGTTCTGGCTGAATAGATATCTCAGCAATAAAGAGTTCTAGAGTTCTCGGTAGGTTTTGGAAAGAGTTCTGGGAATTTTTGGAAATTACAAAAATAAATAAATTTTGGAGTGCTAACTTCATGCGGCATCCTTTTTTATTTATTGGGTAGTTTTGGTCACTTAGGGCTGCTTTTAAATAGAGCACCCCTGAGTTCTGACCCGAAAAAATACTGAAAAATCGGAACTTTGTAGCACCCCTTGAAAATATCCATTTTCATAATTTTCAGTATTTTTTCGAGTCAGAACTCAGGGGTGCTCTATTTAAAAGCAGCCCTAAGTGACCAAAACTACCCAATAAATAAAAAAGGATGCCGCATGAAGTTAGCACTCCAGAATTTATTTTTTTTTTTGTAATTTCCAAAAATTCCCAGAACTCTTTCCAAAACCTACCGAGAACTCTAGAACTCTTTATTTCTGAGATATCTATTCACCCAGAACTCTTTTTTCTCACAAAAGGGGTGCGGCATGAAGTTGGCACCCCAAAATTTGTTTTTTAAAATTTCCGCAAAAAAATTGCAGAACTTTATCTGCACCCCCTCGAGAACTCTAAAACTCTTCGAGACGAGTCCAGAACTCCGAAAAAATCAAAGGCTTCCGGCAGTTGGGGTGCCAACTTCCGGGCGGTCCGTAAGCCTTATTAAAGTTCTTTTTTTTGAATAATTTTTTCAAAATTGTTCATTTCATACATTCACCATAATCATTTATTTTAATCGTTTCAAACTAAAGTAAAAACTCGGGAGCATTTCTACCACACCCATTACGTCTAATTGTTCTTTAGTCACGCGTACCGTAATAACATTTTTATGATGACACTACTAAGTGAATGTTTATTTCAATAAGTTTGTTTAACGGTGTAAATTTCACAAAAGATACAGTTTATATTGATCCATGATAAACCTCTTATAAACTACAACAAAATATTAATTTGTTATGATTAAACTTTACTAAAAAAAAAAAAACGAAAACCCTGGAGCATCTCCGTGTAACTCTAGATGAAAACTTCCTGCTAACTTGGTTTATTTATCTGGCTGGGCGGGATTAATTCTGTTTTACGTCTATGATCCCTGGGGTATATTTAGTTGCATGTTACTAGTCTATGTAAATTTATGGTAATCCTGACTAATTTCTTATTTTCAAGGGAGGGTATTTGTGAGGTGGTTCAGATAATGAAAATGGAAATACAATTAGTGCTTTAAACTACATACACGACATAAATGCCACCATAAAAACCTACAAGTAGACAGATTGTCACTTAAAAGTAAAAAAAAACCAATTGTTTTTTTTATACGTAAATAAAATAGGTTATAGTGAAATTACGTTATTAGTAAATAAGTTATAACAGTTCTAGACTATTCCAAATGTTAATTCCCTTAAGGTCCATTCTGATCAATTTTTAGCTATTTCAAAGTCATTCTGTAGTGGCTTTAGTCCCAGATAGGTTATATCTGGCAACACCGCATCCACAGTCAGCTTACTTAAAACATCATCCATTTAGATAGCCCACATCCGATTCGTTCCGTTACTTTTTCCGTAATAATTAAAATATATGAATAAAATCGCGCACCGCACTGGAGGAGAATTAACTTAAAATTATGTTCGTACCAGTTGTAAACCCTCGTTGAAAGATAGAGTTACTCGCGCATTTGTTTCGCATACCCAGCCTACCTTATAGTGCAACCAGAGTCCATCAAGTTAGCTGCAGTGGCAGCTCGAAGTATGAGTTGCTGTAGCCATCCCAATTGGAATAGCAGTGGCAGTATGACCTTTAGAGATAGGACAAACTGCAGCCAAGTTCAATTATAAACAGAGTCCAGAACCGTCATCAGACCACCACACCAGCCCTAAATATGTGCATGTACCGTCAAAAAAAAACCGTTGCACACCTTTTTCTTTTGGTAAAAATAGAAGTTGTATTTATTGAATCTTATTGTTTTATTCCAGCAGCTAGTACCCAGGTAAAGACCGCCCTTCTGGCCGCTAAGGGTCTTGCCGATACCATACGACTCCTGGAGTATTTCTTTCTCCACTGAAGCTGCCCGTGCAGTGGCCTTCACACTATAAATGGAAGGTGTCGCCAGAGGCAATCTGAAACCTGGACTAAGGGGCCACAGCAACCCATAACGATCGAAGTGCGTTACAGGTCTTGGTCGACTTATATTTCGCTTGATAATCGTATTAGTTATGGGGTAGGTTAATGGTGTTTCTATATCAATAGAGAAGTTTAGCATTTTTTTATGAATGAAACTGAAAATTTAAGCAAAACAATAAAGGCGAAATTAACATATCTTAAAAACTAACAAAGTTATAACATATTAAAGTTGCGCTTGGCATTCCGGCATAGTGTCCTGACGTCATTTCTCCCAATAGAGCGACATATGGCGCTTCTTTATCCTTGTTATGCCTCGCATATAATAGTCCTACAGCTAGATCAAAAGAAGTAGGTTTTACTTATTTTCTCGTACGATGCAAGGTTCAAGAGATATTTCACAAAACATGTATTTCAAAATGGCAGCTGACGCTCGCGGCCCCTGTCACGCTAACTTGAGATTACGTTTCAACAATAAAATCTCTTCTGTAGAAGGATTGCAGATAAAAATACCTGACTCTTGGACTATATTTTGTTGTGTGACAGTTAATAAATTACAATGGCGGAAATTTAATTGAATTAAAAATAGATATGCGTCAATCGTGTATTTTCATATGATGAATTTGGTTTGCAGTAAGGCGCTTTGGCTATGCGGATATGTGACGTCATAAGCACCACAATCCGCGAGAAAAAGCAACAACTTTAATATTATATTTCTCAGTTACTTATTGACCGATTTCAAAATTTTTTTTACCGATTTATTAGTTAATGTCTAGATTTTAGTTAAATGTAAGAAGATAGCAATATCATAAACTTTTTCATTGAGTGTGCATGAGGTTCATGCAATATTGCTAAATCTCACCTATCTGAAACTGATGATGTAACGACTGACCTTGAAACCAGAATGAATCTAAATGATTTGTTATGGGAATTAACATGGGGAATAATCCAGAACTGTCATAATTTATTTTATAAATTTAATATGACTTAAAAATATGAAATGCTAATTTAGCATCGTAGTCTTAGGTGAGTTTTCGGTCAAAAATTTATCAGAATGGACCTAAGCAATTTCTTATGAGAATTAACATGGGGAATGATTCATAATAATCATAACATATTTTTTGAATTTAATACATAACTTAATATTAAGAACTGTTCAATGGTACATAATAATATTAATTTCCAAAAACTCTTGTAATATAAATTTATTTCAAAATAAAACGAAATTCCATATAAAAATTTAATGGTCATATTATTGGAGTAAAAAAAACTAACAAAATGAATTTCCATTATGGTTATTCTTTAAGTGATTATTTTAATGACACGTGCACACTTAAATCTACATAAATCATGTGCGTTATATTATGTTCATCAATCAAATATATTTAGAACACCAAAATGTTGAATTCCAGAATATGATAAATGTTACTGTCACTCAACTTAATTGACACAATCACAAAAAAATGTTTGTTTTCTAAGCTAGTAACAAAAAAAACTCGGCTAAATTCAATATTTTATTTTACGATTAGTAGAAATTGATTGGATGACATAATAAAAGAGTTATAAATAGTACAATTCTTCTTAACCATTCATGTAACAAGAATCGAGAAATATTTTCCAGTAAATAAAATATGTAGCTTACATTTTGTTTTAAATATCAAATGTGTAAGTAGACCTTATTTATTAATCTCAGGAAGTTGAATAAAAAGCATGCGTACTAGCTTTGTTAAAAGAACACTAATATCTTATTATCTTATTATTAAGCCGATTTAATAATAATAATAATATTTAAATAAGCTTTATCAAAAGGTTTGTTCATGGTTTTAGTTTTGTTTGTGCAGAATAGTTACAGACATGCGTAGTAGACTAAAAGTGTTCGTGTTTTCTGGAACTATGTTCTACTATGTTCTGAACTAACAATCCTGTGTTTTAGTTTTTTTTAGAACTGTTTCAAGTAATTCTATGTGATTCTAGTGTGAACTGACAAAAACCGTTCTGGTCGCACATGCGCATTTCAAGCCATTTTATAAAATAACAAGATTTAAGGTTATGTTTATTTATTCTGTTTATCTGAGATTATATACATATGAAATTTTTGGAATTCGACTGGGATAGCTCAAGTTCATCTTCTTCAAACGAAGATAATTCCTTACGATTATTTTGGCAACTCAATTCCAGCAATTAGATTATTTTCTAAATTTGAAAGAAAACAATACTGTGGAGGACATCAGTCATCATCTTTTCGAGATGTGGCTGATAGGTTTAACATTACTATCAACACATTGCATGGAATAAGCATTCATATAGTACTTAACCAAAAGGGAAAACTCCATGTTACCCACAATAAATATCTTTTTTATTTTTCTAGTATTAAAAGTACCACAAACAAATTTGACCAATCATGAATGACAATTGACATTGACACTAGATTATTGAGGTGTTCGTGTTAATCTCTTAATTCAAAACTGATCTGAGGAATTCTAAATATGTTTCACTGAGCAACTAGTTCTGCGCAATTTTAGAACGGTTCTATTTTAAAAAACGCGAACAAACCTGATATTAAACTTCTAAAGGTGCATTTCCATTGATCCGCGCCAAATGTTTATCCGAAAGTTTTTATTTTCCTCCGATATCGTAAAAAGTTAAAATGTTTTCAACTTTTATATCCAAAATGAGAACTTTTGGAATTTGACATTTCATTTTATTGTTTCTGCTGGTCAAAGTGAGTATTTCCTGACAGTTTTAAGAACAATAATTATAATAATACTATTATTTTCATCTTTCCTCCATGATGAGCACTAATTTAATAAACGATGCAAAAATACAAACAACTAACTTGATATTAATTTCGGTTCTTTAATTACATAGAAGGAAAAAGAAGAGAAAATCACCACGATTTTGGATAAGAGAGATTTATAAAAAAACGAAAGCTCAGTGATAGCGACATTTATACTTTCAGCTCTCATTAATGTTACCAGAATTTAAATGAAATGTAACTATACTGATGTAGGATCCAGAGAGGTAAGATGTCGCTTCCGGCGGGAGGCAATTGATACGCTTCCAGATACACCCAGAGCTGCAAAACAAAACAAGATTCAGGGTACGGCATATACTCCAGATCCTTAACCTAAACATAAAGTGGGCTATGGAAAAAAATGCCAGCGTAGCTTAAAGGAAGCTCACTGTCCTAACATCAGCAAAATAAATCAACAGAAATAATATCACTGGAAAAATATGCTCATTTATAGAGATAGTATACAAATAGTATTCACCCTGGATAGACCACCAATTTGCTCAGAGTTAGTATCAGAATGTCACCCAGCATTGGTCGAAGCATACATTAACAATGTGGTCACCTTAAGATGAATGGAAAGACATACCACATCAAAAGGTAACTCAGCATTGGTCGAAGCATCCATCAACAATGTGGTTACCTTAAGATGAATCGAAAGCCATACCACATCAAAAGGTAACCATCTCGCAAACTTATTGGTCCAAATGGCAACTAACCAAAAACTATTTGGACCTGGCTGCTTCATTGGACTAACGACATCAGTCGTGACGCACCTAATTAAGGATCAGTCTCTTGTAAAATTCAAGAAAAAATAGAATGAAACAAGAATCTGCTATGTGCTTCGTAAGTAATCCTGATGAAACAACAGCCAACAGATACTTGTCCACGACTAGGCAGAATCTGCGACTTTTAAAAGGCATTCTGATTGGTCACTGTCTGGTACGAAAACTTCAATAACATGAGGTTTTCAAACATCGCACTCTGCATGGGGTATAAACAAGAAGACGAGACAATCAAGTACATCCTGTATGATTGCCCGACACTTTCGTCAATTAGGAAAATTGTGTTCTGCGACTAATGGCTACACCGGCCAACGGCCTCTGTATACAATATATACAATGGGCTTAATGGGGCCTAAGTGCTGTGGGACAGTACACTTGTGGAGCACTCACCGTCCTTATCTTACAGATACAGATACATCGTTTGGCACAAATGTGCACGAACATTTTGCAACAAACATTCCGATAAGCGTGGATAACGTCGTAACTGCTGCAACAATGTTTCGTTTGTCAGTTTCGTTGATGTTTTCATTTTCGTTTGTATAAAGGTATGTTCATACTCATACAAATTTCGCAAAATTTATGCGAATCGGAAAATATTTTACCGTCCCAAAAATTTGATGTTCATACTCAGGCGATATAATTTGACGGTTTTCGGTCAACGGTCAAGTCAGATAAGTCAAAATATTTGAAATTATTGTGCTGTAACTACAAAAAATAATGGATTCTGAGTCACAAACAAAACTAAGTATATTGAACTTTTATAGATTATATTACGAACATTTACCACTTTTGATATCTGCCACATTATGTGATACGTCATCATCCGAATCTGCAAAAAGTTATTTATTCGCATGAATTTTGCGAAATTCGTATGAGCGTGAACATGCCTTAAATCGCGAATAATGAGCGATGAAGGACTGCAAATTGCTTGCGCTTCATTTATAGTAGGTACTATGTGATGTACTGAAATCAATGAAAAGAAAAAAAGCGTCGTTACTGGATGACAAGCTTGTTTAGAAGTAGGGCCCGTTATAGAGCTTTCAATTTGCTTAATGATTTATCCATAGAAGATACAGAGCAATACAAGAATTTTTGGCGAATATCTGCAGTGGATTTTGAGATTTTGATTCATTTAATTGGGCCCAAAGTTGCAAACAGAAATACAAACTGTAAGTAAAGTATCCCTTTAAATGAAATGGGAGACTCATACACTAGCTGAATGTAATTGAATAACAATCTCACAGTTCCACTGTGTATTCATATTAAAAATTGGTCGCGCTCCCGTCCAAACCGAGATGTTTTGCAACATACGCTAACGTTTTGCGCTATTTGTTGTACTGGTTTGGATGCACCTTAAGAGGAAAAGGACAAAGTAATGCATAACTATATCTTTTTTTTACCCTCTTGCCACAAATACTCCTTTTCTCGCATTAAAATCATATCGTGACGTAATAAGTAAAAAATGCTCAATATCGATTTTTTTGACTTATAACTTTATATTTTTAATACAATTATTATACTTTCTCATTAAATAATCTCGCATAATACTTTCAATTAATTTTCGTAATTTGATTGCTCTTGTCCTTTTTTAGAAATCTTAACTGCATTTTGAAAAGTCTCTAAATTCATTTCACGTTCAAATTAAATTTATTACAAAAGTTCAAAAGAAACCCATTTCAAATTTATAACAAGTAAATCATAAATTAAGAGCGCTCTTACAATGTTGCAGACTCATGAACTGAAAATCAAAAAGAAATACCTACCTATTCAAAAAAATACTTGTCGAAAGGAATTTTTTAACATCTAACTCTTTTTTTCTCAAAAGCAAACTGGCATAAACGAAATCGTTTGAGAAATTTCTGAATTAAGAAATTGTTTGTTTGTTTCTTTTTGTGCAGAAAATTTATTCATAGAATTAAGTTGTTTTAAAATTGAATAATATTATACTGGAAAGTCGGGTTTGCTGAAGTATATGCTAATTTTGGAGTCGTTATGCATGACCCTACACGTTACTTTAGGACTCCTATTCCTTCGGGAAATTTAATGTAGAAAAATGAAATGAAAATGCTTTTTTAAGGATGACAGGAAAATTTATCGTTTCTAGAAATTATAAGATTTTAAATAGGTTCAATTTATTATGAAAAAAAAAAAAAAATAAATAAATATTGCATCTTAAGTTAATAAATATATAAATTCAGCAACCATTTCTTCCATAAATATTTTTTTATCAACAATGTTGGCGTGTAAATTGATACAGGAAAAAGAACAATTCCCTTAGTCGCTTTCGCCCCAATTCATCCATCTCTTCTGAAAGCTTAACTCTGTTAACCAAATAACAATACCGAGCAATGAATTCAAAACTTCCAACTCTTATCTTTGCGTTTTGTTTGCAAGTTTCGCCCTTATATTAGTGTGTACCTCTTTTTGGTCGTGGTTGACGTATAATAATCAGCCTTTTGTGCGTTTTCTGTGTGTGTGGGACGCGTCACTACGCCACAAACACGACACAAGAAATCCTCTCAGATATAAATGAAAAACAAACACATCGACGGAAAATGTTACTGTTTATGTATTCAAAGAATTTATGAATGGTGGTGTTGACGTTGATGTTAGCTTTGCTGTTTGATTTTTTGTATATGTTTTTTTACTATTATATTTTTTTGATATTTTGAGCAATAGATAATCCTAAATAATAATTTTAATAAAAATTCAAAAACATTTCGATCACCGATACATATATAGCTATAACTTTCGTATGGACAATCCATACGAGTTGAACAGTATATTTTTCCTACAACCAGCTAATTGTAAAATAAAAAAATATTATAAAAAAATTAAAAAAAAATAGTCACAGGGTTTGAACTGACGACCTTCGTATCCGAAAGCGGGAACGTTAGTACTGGCCTATCATGGATTTATTATAAAATCATATAAAACTAATAGGCACCTTTTATTTTTAACTATATTATATTCATAGTTTTTTATTTTTAATGTAATAATATTATTATTATTATTATCTGCGGCTAAATAAATATTTGGTGAAGTACCATTTATTAAGTCATTACTGGAATTACTCATTTTAGAGTTTTTGAAGAAAAAAACTATTATAAAACGGTTTTGTCCACCGTCCGTCCGTCCGTCGGTCTGTTAGCCTGATTCAACTCGAGAACTGTGAGAGATAGGGACAAACGGACATACCTAAATAGAAATTTTCGAAAACTCGAAATTACGGCAAAAATATTGCCGTTTTTCACTTGATTTTTTCTGTGTTAGTGTAAAAAAACTCTTGACAGTTGTTTTTACAGATTATTTAAAATTAAAAAAAATAGGTGGGGGATTTCATATCTCACGTTAATTAAATTATATCTGTTCAGTAGATGATGAGAATTATCGAACAAACGGTCAAATTTGGATGGTGAAATTTATCCCCGGATTATGAAAATTATCGCCAAATGGTCAAATTTATCATCAAACGGAGAAATTTATCCCCAGATGAACAATATTATATTCCAGATAGAGAAATTTTACCCCAAATGGAGAAATTCATCCCCAGATGAATAAGATTATCTCCTAGATGGTGAAATTTATCCCCGAATGATGAAAATTATCGCCAATTGTTCAAATTTATCCCAAAATCGAGAAAGATCTCCCTATATGAACAAGATTATATACCAGATGGAGAGAATTAATCTTAAATGGAGATATATATCCTCAGATGAACAAGATTATATCCCAAATGGTAAAGTTTAACCATAAATGGAGAAATTTATCTTTAGATGAACAGAATTATCTCCTAGATGGTGAAATTTATTCCCGGATGATGAAAATTATCGCCAAACAGTCAAATTTATCCAAAAATAGAGAAATTTGTCCCTAGAACAACAAGATTATATCCCAGATGGTGAAATTTAACCCCAAGTAGAGAAATTTATCCCCAGATGAACAAGATTATCTTCTTGATGATTAAATTTTATCCCCGAATGATGAAAATTTTCGACAATTTGTAAATTTTATCCCCAAATGAAGAAATATATCTCTATAAGAACAAGATTATCTCCCAGATTGTAAAATTTATCCGCACATGATAAAAATTAACGCCAAACGGTCAAATTTATCCCTAAACGAAGAAATTTGTCCCCATAAAAACAAGATTATCTCCTAAATGGTAAAATTTATATCCGGATGATGAAAACTATCGCCAATTGGTCCAATTTATCTCCAAATGGAGAAATACATTTCTATATGAACAATATTATCTCCGAGATGGTAAAATTTATCCACAGATGGTAAAAATTATCGCCAAACGGTCAAATGTATCCAAAAATGGAGAAATTTATCCCAAGATAAACAAGATTATATCCCACATGGTGAAATTTAATCCCAAATGGAGAAATTTATCCCCAGATGAACAAGATTATTTCCTAGATGGTACAATTTATCCCCGGATGATGAAAAATTATTGCCAATAGGTTAAATTTATCTCCAAATGGAGAATTTTATCCGCAGATGAATAATATTATATCCGAGTTGGTGAAATTTAAATGTAAAAAGTTATCCAGAAATGGAGAAATTTGTCCCCAGAACAATAAGATTATATCCCAGATGGCGAAATTTAACCCCAAATATAGAAATTTGTCCCAGTTAAACACGGTCATATCCCAAATGATAAAATTTAACCCCAAATGGTAAAATTTATCCCCGAATGGTGAAAATTATCGCCAATTTGTAAATTTTATCCCTAAATGGAGAAATATATTCCTATAAGAAGAAGATGGTAAAATTTAACCCCAAATGGAGACATGTATCCCCAGATTAACAAGATTATCTTCTTGATGGTAAAATTTATCCCCGAATGATGAAAATTATCGCCAATTTCTAAATTTTATCCCCAAATGGAGAAATATATCCCTATATTAACATGATTATCTCCCAAATGGAGAAATTTATCCCCAGATGAATAAGAATATATCCCAGATTGTGAAATTTAACTATAAAGTGTGCGTAGAATCGACAATATCAATGTGGGTGTAGAAAAAATATGATGAAAATAAAATTGAGATCCTTACGTTGTAATAATAGATACATATTTCGTTACTTCAGATTTTTACGGAATCCCACAGGTAAATAAAAGAGTTCTAGGTATAATGAAAGAGGAAAACAATTAGATTAAAATGATCGACTATATTGAACTTAGTTCCAAATCAAATGCGACAAAAGTATTTGCGACAGATTTCCCCATTGAAAAGAAAAGAAAAAAGTTACATGATGATGAATATGAGGAAAATGATGTACGATGTGAATAAAATAGTTCTAGATATAATGAAGGACGAGTACAATGGGGCTCCCATTACCAACTACATTGGACTTAGTTCTAAATTATATGCGACAAAAATATTTATGATAGAGTCTGCCATTAAAAGGATAAAGTTGCAAGATGATGAATATAATGACAATGAAAAAGAGATAATTTTACAAATTTTTCAAAAAAAAACTAAGTAATTAATATTATCCATTGTTTTAGACAAGTAAAGGGAAATATTTGTTACTCAAATTTTAATCCGTCTAATCAAAATGTTTCATTGATATGCATAACATATTTGATTAAAGTGCAACTAAAATGAAGAGAAAGTACTATTTTGGTAATGTAAAAATATTTGTATCCTCATGAAAAAATATTTTGGCAAGCCGGCGTTATCTTATAACCTTGAATAAACCTTAAAATTTCGTATTTGAAAATTTACATGGGAAAATAATTGTTTTGGTATTGAAGTTCTACTGTCCATTTATTGTAAAAGATACACTACAACTTGAACAATAAACTAATCAATGTTAAAATATTTGCATTTGGTTCTAGTTCGATTTTAACTAAATGAAATAATAAGTTGATAAAAGTAATGATAATGTTACTAATACGCAACTTTTTACGTACCAAAAATTAAAGCAAGATAAGGTTATAAGTCAAAAATAGGGCTTCACACGAGAACGATACTTTTCTTGTGTCGTCTCGTTTCGTCAAACCGAGACGAGAGCGAGACGAGACCATCTTGAAAATTATTTAGGCGGTACCGACACCATACCCGAGAGTCTCGTTTCTGGTCTTGTTCATATTTCTTCAGAATTTTTTTCTGAATTTCCGAGAAAAATAAACCAGAAGAAGAACCTACATTTGTTGTTGAAGGTTTACTTATTATTTTTTTATCATTCTTAACGTTATAAAAGTTTGCAATTTTAAAAAATCCAAAGATTTTTTTTAAATCGGTGTCTGGTTAGACAGTTATCTGCCATATAAGAAATAATTTATAATAAAATAATATTTTTAAACTAATTAACATTTTTTATTAACGAAATGTAAAATGTATGTTTATAATTATAATTTGTATAGATAATGATTTAGTAACGTCCAAATAAAAAATAAAAATAAATAAATAATCACCCATTTATTACCTCGTTTTGTACTATCTTAGAAATAAGTTTTAGCAATAACGAGATTTGATGTGACGTGACGAGACCTTGACTGAAACGAGACTTAGAAACTAACGAGACCGAGACGAGATTTTTGAAATTCTCGCTTTATCTCGTCTCGTGTGAAGCCCTAGTTAGAGATAAGAGCGCGTTAACATGATTTGTGTATACAGCTAAAGAGTTGAGGTACGTTTATGCATTATCTATTTAAACGTCTCAAATTACTCCGCTTCTTCAACTTTACACACACCAACAGAAGCTGATAATCTTAAATGGTATCGATTATATTCTTTGATATCAATCTAATTTCGGTTTTTGATTGTATGTTAATGTAACATAATTAAGTGTGATTTAATATATTTTTATTAACACAATTAATGAATAAGTCACGCTCTTTTTGGTTTTCTAATTGCCTTGAACTTACAGTGAAAACCGAGGTTAAAATATATGGTAGCCAGAGAACTTATCTGGGAAATCAATACCGAATATAAATATTTAAATAGCTAAATCAACTGAAAGGAATATTGGGAGTGCCTCGTGAAACCGATGGCAATATAAAAAAGTATATGCTAACAAAAAAAAAATATTTTCTAAGAAACACCTAATGGGTTTTTAATATTATGAAGTAAATCGGTAAATCGATTTTATTTTTGTTGAAATATTTTACCATGCAGAAATAAAAAAGATTTATATTTATTACTATCAGATGTGAACTTAGTTGTATATGTAAAATCAGGTTTAATATGAGTAGGTAACGAATGCCGATTCTGGATAAAATGGAGAGATCTTGACATTGACGTTGACCTTGACCTCGACTTCGTAGACTCGCTATAGCTACACAATTGCTTATGTCCGACATTATTTAGGTGAGGAAATGGGAATGGACGACAATGTCATAGAAGTACCGTCCTTACGGGATCACGAAGATACTTTAAATAGCCAAGTTTTTAGATAAACTTAAAAAACAATTTGTATACAAATATTCAAAACCTACAAATGAAAATAATGAATTTATTATGCCTATGTCGACATAACATCTAACCTATGAAATAATCGATCCTTTTAAGTCCATCAAAACAAAGAATGAGTAAAAAGCGTCCAATAACAAAAACTAATATGATTTATAAACTTGTGACGCTAAACTGATCTTTGATTTAGTACACTGAAAATGTTTTGATTTTATTTATTTATGTGATCTTATCAGGGGTAATCAAAAAGATACCCTTTACAAACCAGCATGCGCGGCAGCTCTTCGTCTGGTGAGCATTAGGTCGTTTATAACTCAAAAACGAAAAGAGATAGAGAGAAACGCTAATAAACTCAGCATACCTTGAATAGCACCCAAATAGATTTTCAGTTTTTTATGACTTCCGGTTTCAAAACTGGTTTTACAAATCAGAACCGGAAGTGATAGTAACGGTTTCAAAAATAGCATTTAAAAGTCGTCACGTGCCTGCTAACGCTCAAGTGCTTCTGACTTGTTTATTTCTCAAAGTTGACAATAGACTTATACGTATGTAAAATCAATATATTGGGAAAAACTACAATATTTTTTTTCCAACAGGCATGTCTATAAATATATGTCAATGCTGACAAGTGGCCTAAATTCCAGGCGATATAAGTATCATTCCCATTTAAAATATTTATAAATAGTGAAAATTTTGATAACCTGGCAACATTGAAACGTCGTCTCCGATAAATAATGTTTGGTCTAACTCAAACATATGGCGCGTCTACGTAGTATATGTGGTCGAAGACCTTGACCTTATATGACAGATTTGGTCTGGATTTTAAATCTATCAGATATATCTGATCTACTTTTCAGCAGAGCTATTCTCTTTACTGGATACGTTACGTCTAGTCTCGATAACTCTCTCTCTCGGGACTCATTTCGATACCGAGTAGGATACGATTCTTATCATCTCTTTACTATGAGCTACAAAATACCATCGTTTGCTACGATTCCACGAGTATCAGTCTGTCATCTGTCTAGTTTGTGTTGACGAATACCAAAACAATAATTATTTTGATATTTTAAAAGTTTCGGGAATCGTTAATGAAATTTTGAGGCAACAAGATGGAAAATGTTTTACCCAACAAATTTAACACATCAGTCTCCAAATCGGCTAATTTTTTATCAATTGGTGGACCACTTCCAGTTCCTAGTTCATACCTTTTTTGTAAGATTGCCTTTATAATCGGACCAAGTCTAGAGTAAAATTAATTTTCAGGTCAACAATGAATTATAATTTCTTTAGATAAATTATAAAAATAACCCACTTTTGGCCACTTTTCAGTTGTTTTCGCACCATAATCTAAAGCATTGAGTTTTAACAGAGAATCTTTCATTTGCCAGCTGCTTATGCTCAGTCATAAAATTCTAAATAAAAAGCATACGCTCTTATTTGATTTTAAACGACATTTTTTCAAATATGCTACAAACTTCTTTATTACTCTCTTACTGTTCACTTTCTCTCTTTCGCGCTCTTTCACTGATTCATTTGACAGTTATAGTCGAGAGCTTTCGAATGCGATTTAGCATGCGAATCGCTCGAAACGCCAACTCGATACGTAACGTCCCGAAATGATGAATGAGGTCTTTCAAGATCAGAGTCACGCAATGTCATTAACAATGGGTATTCGAACCGGACACGGTGGCCAGGTTGGTTAGGGCATCGGCCTTTATTCTTGGTCATTTTTTGGGTCGTAAGTTCGATTCCCATGAATCTGAAGTGGAATTATAGTCAGATAAGACTTTGGGCAGGTGCAAAAAGGTATTTGTGCAATGCGCAGTTTGATTCACGCCGGTAACTAGGCCGGATGAGATCGGATATCTCGTGGAACTGATAAGGGTTGGTGGCACAATTACACACTTGCCAGTCAGTAGATCACCTGAATGACAAAGGCATAGTCCTGGGATTATGGTGATTGGGAACCGTGGTTCGGAGTCCACGATAAGCTGTACGTCTCGTCCAGATTAGACCTGGTGGCAGAAAAAATACGTTAAAATTAATAGCAAGCAAGCAATCGGTATTCGTTACCTACTAATATGACTAATTGCTTTTAGTTACTTTTACATTTGATAGTTTATCGTGTCAAATAATATAAATGAGTATTTTCTTTAAATTGAAATCCTAAAATAATATAATTGTTATTAATAATAAAGATGACGTAATCAAAACTCTTAGTCAGTAGCACAATATATTTATATACGAAATTGATGAAATTAGTTATATAATCGTTATAATAAAATTTTTATAGAAACTTCTTTTTATTAAGGGTTTAATAAACTCATTAAAGTGCAGTAGTCAGAATATGGCACAATTTCAACGGTTGTAAAATATACATTTATAGTGGACGATAAATTTTATAAGCATATAACAGTTCCGATTTTTAAAATAAATTTTGTATAAAATTGACATAACTACTTAAAAGTATAAATATATTTTATCAAGAATTTATTACATGATTACATCAAAGACTATTTCCATATTTAATTTATCAATACACCGTTCTCGTATACAAAATCCTAACTAATTTAATTTTCTTTACGTCATCGGCGTTTCCTTTCTTTTTGAGTTTTTAATTAAAAACTTCCGGTTAGAGAATAATAATCATGGTTGATTAGAAATAATGAAATTGATTTGTCGCTCGTGTGTATTCGTGGGTAAATTGATGATATGACAAATTTTCAATGAATACTCATTACTCGCTTGCTACTAAAATAATTGAAAGTTGATGGAAAATGTCAACGTAAATTAATAGCTTTTGAGCTGGGTAGAAAAATATTAAAAAATTCTTTTCTTTTAATAAACTTCGTATACAACGGTTGTTATTAAAAGAGATACAATTTCATATTTTCAAATATTACTAATTTTTCTTTTTGATTAAAAGATATTTTCTATTTTTTCTATTGTTGGTCATTATGAATCTTACCCTTTAGCCAAAAAAAATATTTTTTATTTAATGTTTGTTTTTTTATCGGATGTACCAACGCATCAATAGGATATTGCATTATAAGGGCAGAAAATAAGCTTTAGCAGCTTGCGGCTATTAGATGCACCAGCGAGCGCAGCGATTCGCGGTCAAATAATAGCACACAACTGTTTTTCCTTGCTAAAAAAACAAAAAAGGGCTAGATATAGTGAAAAGTCTTGTTATGACTTTTGCATCTTAAGGGATGCTAATCATTATTTTCTACCATATTTTTAGGGTTGATATTTCACATAAGGTATGCGAAAAAGTATATTTTCTTCTTTACGGATAATAAGTGTGTGAAAATGGAATCTGCAAAATAGTATTGAGTGATTTAGTAATTCCAAGTTTAGCAAGATGTAAACGAAAAGTATATTTTAATAAGCCGTTAATTTCGAATCGGTGCTCTAACGTTTCATTTCAAAATGTATGAAATTTTAGTCAGTTTAAATCATTATCAACTGTTTAGGGGATTTAAATTCCCATGAAGGGTGAATGCGAATTGAACATCATCCGTGAAATAATTTTAGTTAAGCATATTTAGACTTCATTGTATTTGTGATATTATTTCAAGTGCTTATTTTATAATAATTTAATGGTATTATAATTTATTTTTAAATAGGAGTATTTTTTTTGGAAATTATATTATTTCAGGTAATTTTAATATATAAATTATGACAATGGTGATGATGATGAATAATATATTAATATGTAATGACCCTGTATCTTACTTGCCAACCAAAACTATTCTCAATCTAGGTTGGATTCAACTATCAAAAATACGGATGGACGGACAGGGCTATAAGAACTTGAGAGTAATGGTTTATTTTTATTTTGATAAGTTGGAACGAAGTTACTTTTCCATAATGATTAAAATATATAATTTAAATCGCGCACAGCGCTGGAGAAGAATTAAATTAAAATTATGGGAACAGCCAGAAGTTTCGAATATAAGGTGCTAGTTGAACCTCCGCCCGACAAATAGTGACACTCGCGTCCGTTCTTCTTAGACGCCAAAGTTCTTATCGATTCGTTGTCGGTAGTTGCTATGGCAGACTCAATATTCGAGTAGCAGTAGCAAGGAAGCGAATCCAAGTTCCATTGTACACCAGAATCAGTCTGGAGGACGTGCCGTACCATCTAACACCTCTGAATAAAGAACCATGTTGCATTCCTCTTCTTCCTCCGGATTTTTTAATCAGGTATTTGATTAAAGAATTATTTCTACTTTTTGTTTTTTATTATTTGTAAGGTTTAACATCCCAGGAACGGAATACTTAGTTACTAAACCGAGTAGGGTAAATAAAGACCGCTCTTCAAGCTCCAGTGATTTTTTCGATACCATAACGACCCCTGGAATATTTTTTCTCCGCTGAAGCTGCCCGTGTTAGTGACCTTCACACTATATACGGAAGGTGGTGCCAGAGAACCACTTGACGACGCAAAGAGTGTTACAAATTTTTTACTCTTGATAATAGAAGAGTGAGAAATTATGATTGATAAAAAAATCATCTCGTTACTAAATACTGTTGCTACGTAGATAATATTGCAGACTGAATTTATTTTTAAACGAATTTATTTGTTTTCCCTCATAGAGAGCACCGAATTGTTACGTTTTTTTGTGTCACCCTGTATTTTCATTATTCCTCTACTCCGTATGTTTTATAGTTTCATATTCGCTTGATGTTCCCTTTCTTATTTCCTCGCGTCATGTCCCCTCTTCTCTTGGCATTCTTATAAAATGCCTACCCATGCTAATAACCTCCTTTTTCTTTATCTATTGAGTACAAGTAGTAGACTTTGTATATCTTTATATCGCCAGTGTTTTCTACTGAAGATTTCTTTCTTGTCTCCCCCTTATTTATAGGGGTTCTTATTTGGTGGTTTATATTGCTGGTTCCACTTCAATCAATTGTTATTACCTGGACAGTGCTCAAGTGCCGGGTCTAAGGAGTTTTTTTTGTTTTCTGGGTAAGCTGAGAACAGGACAACTCAGAAGAGGATAGCTGACAAAAGAGCTTTCGTACGAAACCAAGACCCTCTACTTTAAAGAAGCTAAGTTTTTTATTTGAAAAAAAAAGAAAATCTCTGATATTATCGTAAATAATAAATAAACAAATATAACGTTTCATTTGAGTTTAATTTCCTTAATCCTAAAAAAAAGAAAGGACGGATTTTGAAATATATCATAGTTTTTTTGTCAATTGTTTCTAATCACATCAAAAAAAATCAACAGACTGGCGTCCAAAATTTTTTTTATTTAATATTTTACTTCTGATATATTTCAAATTCTATTCGTGGAACAAATCCATAAAATTTTAAGCTTAATCACATTAATTATTTTTAACAACTTAAAGTATCATTTCAGGATGATTAAAGGGAGATGAAGCTAATACTATAAATCGCGAATTTGTTACTTTTATATACATGAATATTATACGGACAAGTCTAAGCATGAAAAAAATACAATATATTTTTTCGATACTTTTTGTAATTTTTATTATTTTTCTACTGACCCCACCACAAATTGAGATCTTTCAATATAATAACGTTACCAATGGCGTTTTTTTATACCAAAAATTTTTATGGTTAAACGAAAACTAAAGTTCATGACTGTATTTTATATTTATATCGTTTCATGTTTTGCAACACCTGATTTTGTATTACATGGCAACATTGGATTGTTCCGCTCCATTTAACTATTGTATTTGACATCTGTCATTTTTTACCCTCAGTTTTTGTTAACCTTACTTGTTTTTGTAACGGTGAATGCCATCATTGTATTAACAACAAATAACTAAAATTAACAAATTGAATACTTAATAATGATCAGTGAAATCAATGTAATGAGAAAAAAAGTTATAATGAACGTAAAGAAATGATTTTTTATACTACAATCAGTAAAATAATGTAATAAAAATTTATAACAAACGATTGTGAAAAAGATAATCAAATATGTACTAAATAATCAGATAAGTGCAGTTTGTCGAATTGTCCTGGCCAAAGACGACTCGACAATCAAATTAAGGTAAGTTAATTAATGTATTTGAAGCAAAGAAATAGAACAAAAATTGTAATACGGTGACAAGAAAACAAGAATGGAAATGTTTAATTAAAAGATTATAAAAGTAGTGTAGTGAAACGAATCAATAAAAAAGGAATTTTGATTTGGCTAAATGAAAAAAAATAACTTCGATGGACGAAGGTACAAACGCAATTAAGAGAGGTCGCAAAATTAAGCGCAGTTAAAATTCATTAATAAGAAAAAATGTCTTTAACATCAATAAATTTAAAAGAATATCCAATACATTCAAATGAACATTGAAGTACGTTTTTTCTAATAAAACAAACGCTTAATTACTCTATGTAAGCGAGCTAAATAATTTCTATATTAAAGTTAAATTATATCAAATATGTATGCTTACGAATCACCAGACAAGAAACTAGAGAGCAATTTTTCTATTGTCCAAAAGTTTTATTAAAAATTTTTCTGTTTTTTTAGCTTAATAAGCCCCACTCGGTATAAAAAAATGTGTCAAAAACGATTAGAACGGACTTTCATGGTACTATTCTATATGATGGTGAATTTAAGAATTCTACTTTAAATGATGGTTAATTATTCGTCTTTCTAATAGATGTCACTGTATGACCTATTTGGTTCAATTTATTTAAATAATATAAGAAAAGTTAGAGTATACAAAATGTACGCTACATATACTAAATAAAAATTTAGACAACATTCTTTTTATTACTCGTGTGACTCCATAATGGTTTTATTCCAATATGTATAATTTTATTGGTTCTCTATTTGTCTTAATATAAAATACGATCAAATTTGTCCCAATGGGCCATATTTGTCTAGACTACTAATACATGTTACGTTAATAATAGCATATTTTATACTCTAATGGTATACAACATGATCGATTTATCATAAAACGTAAGAAAGGCTGAAAATAATCGTGGTTGGTTACCTGAACGCAATCTCAAATAAACGTCAAGTTCTGCCTGAAAACATGACATCGAAATGATTAATCTATAAGAAGTCGCGTCGGTGGTTTTGTTTTCGTTTCGGGGCTCTCATTTTCTTTCATTTCATGAAAAACGGAGGTTTATTAACCCACCCACAATTCCGGAGAGAAATGTACTAAACAAACAGCTAGCAAAATAATAAAAAAATATATATTTAGATAAATAATTTAAGATGGTAAAACAATGAAAAATTCTTCAAAATAAGTAAATGTCTGCCAACAGCCGCGAACGAAACATTGTATATTTAGTTAGTTGAGTCGTTTTTCAACGAACGCTCTGCAGCCACCACCGATGGCTGCAGGCACTTCGCAAATATAACAGAACTATAAAATACACCACCAATTTCTTTTTCCCACATTCAACTCACGCTTAGTTTCGCTTCCTTCCTCGCTTCCTGTGTAGAACTTGAGTCGGTTAACAAATACCTACCAACATAAATCGAGTGGAATTTCTGCACAGTTCTTTTGCTGAAAGATATGGCGATATGGAAAATATATTGGAGAACGGCTTTGTGTATTTTTGTAAAATGGCAGAGGAAATTTATATTCTCAGCAATTTGTAAAACTTTACTTTTACTTGTACACGATGTCCCATATATTTCTATAAACACAGTCTTGCATTTCTCATTTTCTCTCAGATTTCAGAATTATTTGTTGTTTTGTAATTTGCCATCAGATCTAGTTTCTAGTTTGTGCAGAAATTGGATTTGCTAAGATAAGGAAATGCAAACAACAATCTCTATAAATAAGAAAATATGGATGCTGTAATATCAGAGGAAATTGTAACAGTTCCCCGACACATTATAGCTGCTGACTTAATTATAAGTTTATGATTCAATAGAACGTATACGTACTAAAGATGTGGTATTTACTAATGGATATGAAACTTAATTAATAAAATAAGATTATTAATTTTTAGAATTTCAAAATATAATTTATTATAACTAGAATTCCTTTTTGTTAAATTAATACATTTTAGGGTGATATTCAAGTAACTTAATACAGTAGAAATTTATTAATAACGACGTTTGGCGCCTGTTTATTTTTGAATTTTGTTTAAGTTCCTACAAATAAATAAATATGCAACTTATTTTCTAAAAAAGAAAATCAGGTAATAAATATTAACTATTTAAATACAACGAAATTTAATAAGTTACATGTATTGTATTACTTTGTTTCTGTTGTAAAACAACACCAGTAAATTATTTTAGCTCCATTCTGTCTATTGTAAAATCTAAATATTTAATTATTTTTGTAGATATTAAAATAAACATTTATTCATATACTAATGGTTTTTCTTTATCAGAAAAATAACTGTCATTGAAAAATATAACTTTAGTTTTCAAAGAAGATTTACAAACTCTATACTGTCTTAACGGGAGAATCACATGACAAAGGTGGAACAAATAATTCATTATTAACTATAAGCTGCACGACCTCAAAACTTATCCAGTATCTTTATCTTACCAGAAACGTATATTTTCCAAAGTTGCCAAGAGAAAATGGAAATGTCACAATAAATTATCTTGTTTGTCTGTGCAGACAGGTCAGACCAAATACCAATAAGAACGCAGGAATATTAACAAGAGGAATAAATAATGGAAATGTCGTTTAGGTCTGTTCATTCGTTGATACATTTGATTTCGTTTGAATAAAGATGAAAAAATTATGCGAATTTAAAAAATAATGAAATATGAAAAGTTACCATTAATTCTATATATCCTTTATAATTTATAATTTAAGTATTATCATTATAATAGAATGAAACAATAGTTTAAAAAAATATTCGTACACTGGGTACTTTTTTATTGATCACCAGTCTTACCCTTTTTATACAAAAATAAACAAAAACCCTATTCCGCGATACGATATGACTCTAAATCATATATGCCCAGTTTTGTGGTTTTAAGAACCCTTCTCTATCTATCAAAACTAATCACAGGCTTTTCTCAATACATCATCGTAAATGTGTGAACGAATCTCCACCTAAATAAACCCTCGGTCGTTTCAAAATCTAAATATTAATAGTAAATAGAGTCAGATATAAGGGCGTTAACATGTAGGTCACACGGCAACGAATTGTTAGAAATATTTAATGATTTCGATTGAATTACATATTTACAACAAACTAGATTATTTACATTCGTAAGGAATGAGCACAGTTAAGGTCACTCTCTCCTATTTAATAGATCTTCTACTTAGATCCCTTTGAGTGTCTCTAAATTTAGGGATAGATAAAGGGTAGAGGAGTTTGAGGCATTATCACTATTTAATATTAGCTAATGGCTAAAACAGTTTATACAGTGTAAGTAAAAAATATATTTTTTAAATTATAGTTATGGAATACTCTAGCTAAAGATAAATTATATAATATATTGTAATGAAATGATTTGTATGAATTATTGAATTTTGTAATTTAATTGTTAAAAGTTATTAAAAGAAATTTTTCGTAATCTGCACTCAAGGGCAAAAGAGTCTTTCCGGCATCTTTTCACCGTTGAAAATAATCAACTTATTTCAATATAAACTATTGTTATTTCTTATAATATCGCGACTTTTTTTAAATCTAAATTGGCTGTCTTATCTGGTTTACATATGCTACTAAGACAAACTATATTGATGATGTAGTGGTCAGGGTTCACTGAACAAACTTTATACCATTATAAAAAATATATATTATTATCAAATATCAAAAACCTATTTAGTAAAAATAAGTAAAGTACCGCAGTGTGACGTATGCGTAGACTTCTAAGCAAATTACATGTTTTTCTCAGTTTGTTTCTGTACCGAAAGTCAGATTACCACCGGAAGTATGTCATGTGATTAGATTTTTGATAAGCTTTCTTAAAATATAACTGCTATAGGGCATACAGTTTCTTAAATAGAAAATCACCCTCTGAAGGTCAAGCTTTTTTTTCATTGTAGATGTTTTAGACCATACTAAATTCAATGTCGTTGTCCACTTAGTTTTAGCTCTTTTGTTAATACTGCGTTTCTTTTTCAGATAACGGGATAATTTCGTAAATTGTATTGTATCGCATTTTTTATAAATAAAAATGCTTTTTTAATAAATAAAAATTCTGATTTAATATGTGTAATGCATTATAATTATGATCATAATTATCCACACAATAAATGTATTATACTTTTAAATTTTTTTCTTCTTGGCCAATATTACTATCTTTTATTTTGTTTACAGCTATGACCTAACATATCATAATCTTTATCGCCGACGGATTTTATGTAATATTTTTTGGCTCCGGTTACCAAAAATATGCTTACCACTTGCCAATAAGGCATTGTAACTGGCATATCGAACATATTAGATACTTTAAAATTAGAAGTATCGAAGTATTATATGACTCTTTATAATCTCGTAAAAAGTGTTATTGTCTGAAATTAATAATATTCATATAGAGCAATGACAGTTTTTAGATTTCTAAACCAACGTCGAAATATTTTATTCTGGCTAACATCCATCTGTTGGGATATAGCGAACTTCAGTGGACAAACGATAAGAGCTAAAACAAAGTGGACAACGACATTGAATTTAGTATGGCATACTTCCGGTGGTAATGTGACTTTCGGTACAGAAACAAACTGACAAAAACATATAATTTGCTTAGAAGTCTACGTTTTTAATATTTGATAATAAAAATGATACCCTCTTATCTCTAATAATTCTACACCTTTTACGAATTACATTTGTTCGATTGTCTACATTTTCCATTGTTTTACCACAGACCGCATTAATCATTCTTATATAAAGATTTTTTTCGATTTTGCGGTAGCCTTATTTCACATTTCAATATCGTGAATAAACTAATGCCTTATTAATACGGCCCGCCCATACTTCACCTTTGGTGAAGTAGGGCAAACCGTAGTATTGAAATCGTGCAAAAATCTGAAAAAATGTTTTTGGTCCAAATGTCTTAAAATGTCATGAAACGTGAAAAAAATTGATTTTCGTCAAAAAAAAAGTCTGTCTGTGTGGATGTCTGTGCGCACGATAACTCGAGAACGGTAAGGCCGATCCAGAAAATTCTTTCGGCCATCGGTTTTTATTAAAAAAAGAAAGGCTCTATTAGAAGATGAGCCATTTCAGGCCCAAGGATCCTTGTCCCGCCTACTAAGTGGAACTTCTATTCGAGATATCTCAATAAGGAAAGCACATTTGTCGATACTGATTTCTTTTAAGGTGTTGTGCAAGTCAAGACGCTTCGATTGATATCCAAATCGCATGTGCTCGTTGAAAAATAATTATTGAAAAAATTCCGATTTTTTCGAATCGGACTTTCTTCTGCTGATGGAAACGGGTCGTAGTCTTGAAAAATCGCGCAGAGATTATTCCTTTCCCTAGTTTTATATGTTGAGTTTGGCGGTATCATATTCTCCACTAAAAACTGTAAATCTGATTCCTCGTCATGCAAGCTTTATGGATATAATTATTCTATTTCTAACACACGTAATTATTATTTTCACCTATGGACAGCACATCCAAGTTGTCCTGTAATGGCCTAGTTAACTCCTTGGTTGGTTAAGTTGGACTCATACTATACCCATATTTGATTTATTAAATAACGGGTATAATTTGGCTTGTGATTTATACCAACACATTGACTAACTCCACCTCGTATACCTTTTTTAAATAAATTAATTTTACACTATCAGTCAATAATTCCAATTATACTTTAATGTATCGCAACATAGCATCCAGTGAGAATCTGTTGGACGTCAAATATTGTGCTGGGTCTAACTTAAATCCCACAAGAATCTGTTAATAGGTAAAAATGACAGAAATATTGATACAAAATTAACTAAAATCAAGTTAAAATCCAAATTAATATATAGTGAGTATAGTAATAACTAAACAATATCCACAACTTTAAATCCATGATATTGTTAAATATTTTTTAAGTAAAATACCTGTGATGACCAGGAACACAACTGAACTTGAAGACTAATGGGTAGTAAATGCTTAAAGAGCAGAGCCTACTATGTAATTACTTTAAAAAAAAAAGTTAGTGTAATAAAAAATTGTTTTAATTTTGAAATTTATAAAATAATATAAACAACGTTCAATTTTTTTAATGTCGATAATTCTATTAATTCGTTTTGAATTTCAAAGGTGGTATACTGCTTGCTATATTGGTATGGGTTTAAAAATATTAAGTTTATAAGGATAAGATAACAAATTTTTCTGCACGCCACTGGATACTTCTAGGAAGCTCGATATGAGTTGTTTGTGTGGAACTCGATATCCAAGGCTTAGTTTAGGGACTAGATGTTTTCAGTCCGATAACGGTTGATTTATATTTCAGTATATGTATATGTAGTGATATATTGGGATGAATGGAAAATTTTCTTGGATTTAGAATAAAACAATGGAGATGGAGATTAACCGATAACGAAAAGTTTTCTACATTTAAACCAGAGCGACTTCGTAGAAGTTGGCAAATTGAGACACAAGATGAATTAATATTAAAAATAAGTTTTCTTTACAAATTCTATGTTACTTTTTTAATTATAAAACTGGTATGATAACTGTTGTTAAAGAATATCGTTAACACTAATAAAAACTTTCTTTTTTCAAGTTACTATTTGTTACTAAACAAAATATTGCTTATGTCACAAAATTACTACATAATTATATTTATAAACCTTCAGGAAAACCACTAGAAAATATAATTTTCAATCCTAAGCTAACCCAACTTACTGAGAAATTGTTTAACTGACCAACACAAGGATAAAACGGAGACAGGGCTTATCGGATCATTTTGATTGACATGAAATATTAGGTCTAAGGATTTAGAGCAGGGATGTATATAAGATAAACAAGAAGAGGAAATGGAATGGCGTAGTATAATAATTCAAACAGTTCTCATAATATTATCATAATAAACTTTGCGTCGCCAAAAGATTATTTCGTTCTGTCATAATTTCAAAAGAGGATCAAAACAATTATACAGGTTGACTCATTGACCCGTTTTAAATTATAGAAATGTATCACTTATAAAAAAATTTATTTGTTCTATTTTTGAAATTAAAAATGTATAAAATTTATTTATAACATTAAATTTTTGCCTTATACAATTCCGAGTTGGGGTGCCTATGATAAATATATATATGCTTATCTGCGTAATGGCCAATGCACTAAGGATTAGGAAGACGAAAATGTAACTGTAACTTGCAAAAAATTATTTAATTATTAAGTTATATAAATAGGTAAATGTTTACTATTTGGGATGTAGGCTCTTAATATAGCCCTTTGAATAAAGTCACTATTTTTTCTTTTTTTAGTAATATCACTTTTTCGGTAAATTTTAATTTTTTTAATGTTATTTTTCACTGCTAAGTCAAAGACAAAATAATTGCTGGAACCGTAGCATGCTTTCCATTCATTGATTTTTTTAATAACTGTCGCTAAGTCCAGATTTTTTATGGGCGCACACTCCGGTCTCGATCGATGACCGGAATACCTGTAGATAAACAAAAACTTCTTCTCGGTCCGATGGCCGAAATATGACTGATTTTTGTTCCAATAATTGCTGACATTAGTATTTTGGTCTCCTATTATTTATCCAGAAGCACAATGGACCTCTTGTGGAAATGTGGTCACACATGAGTTTTGTATTTTTTAAACCTTGACATTGTTTTTTATTTTAATTTTGAGAAATCTTTTCGTACGTAATTTTCTATAATATTGGCATAACCTAGATTATATATACCATTATATCATACTAAAAATAACTTTAATTATTTTAATATTTTTTTATTAATCCACTTCGAACCGTCATTTAATTTTACCAATTTGTTTTACTAAGATCCCATCGCAATCTTGTCGTTTTGTCTTAAAGTACAATCTACTAAATTGAAAGGACATTAGAAATTTTCCGTAAGTAAATCTTTAGCTATGATGAATTTTAAACGAAAGGGGAAGCCATCAATTATCTACACAATCTGTCTTCCTTAGAAACAAGGCAGCAACAACAAGGTATCAGTCGCATGTCACTAATAAATCTCAGAGTAAATTTAATGGCACCAACACTGAAATTTTATTAATAGTACAATTTTATTTTTAAAACAACTTCTTATTATAAATAATATATAGTTTATTTAAATTGACTTTAAATCATACATCGTATTCCAATTAAAACCAATATAACAAATCATCCAGTCTGTAGCTAGCAATTGCAAACTAATAAATAATGAAGAATAAGGCTGCTGAGATACAATGGTGCTGAGATAGTTAATTGGTTGAGGGAATTGTCGAAAATCTCCCTGGTACAATTCACAACACGCTCGACATGCAATCAAGAGTACGGGACAATATATCTCCCACCGGAATCTGCGATTCATACAAAATTTTTATTTTGCATAAACTGTCGACTATAATTTACCGGATGCAACAAGTTTTATTGGTAACGCTATAACAAGTTAGCAAACTAATTTAATAACTGTTTTTATTCTGATTTTTACACATACACAGATATTACGCTGAAACTATAAAATACGAGTATAAATTTTACGTTTTAACCAGTTAAGAAATGCTTCAATTAAGTTAATTAAACCACACTATGAAATATTATTTGACTTTTAATATATTCCTTACTGGGGCACGTACTGAAATATTTAATCCAAAAGTTTATCTTCCTCAACAAACAGTCGGTTTAATTATATTCAGGTTAGCGCTGAAACCTCGTTTAATGTACCAGGTGTTCCATTTTCATATTTATCCGTCAACAAGAGTGGTGAAACTAATGTGTAGTTCACTAAAGTCAATAAGAAGATCAGGAGATAAACATAAAGGAAATGTATAATGTTCAGGTAACACGAGGCTTAAAATATAGATGATGTCCTCGCGTTTTAGGAAGTACACTGTGAAATGTGTAAATTGTTTAGGGTAAACAAATATTGAACGTTGTATAACTTGTGACATTTTCTTTTATGAGTGCACTAAAAGTTTCGTATAAAATAAATTACATTTATTATTAAAATACTCAGCGCTAGTTTTACATATAGAGCAAGCGGATGGAATTTTGGAACCCAGTATATGATTTTGTAGATTTATTGTCGGTAGATTAATAATATTGGTTGATCCAATTTAGGTTATTTTATATTGTAATATCTCTTAGATAGTTTTTAGAAAAACAATTGGAGTTAAATATACGGTTCTATTTCAGGGAAGCATATGAGTGCAATCATACAGAGTGGCAGTTAATTCCTTTAATAATGGAAAACTGTCAGTATTGTTAATGGGTATTTCGTTTGTCACATAATTTTTGGAATAAAAAAAGGGTTTCTTAATTTTGGTTATCATAGATTTTTCTCTCTATAGCCGACAATTATTTTAAAATTTTGGAAAAATTACATATATATTATTATTTCTTACAATATTTTGGGGAAAAATATAGGCAATCATATGGTTGTATGTTTTAAGGAAGATTACGAGTGTAATCATACAGAATGGCGTTAATGCCTTTAATAATGAAAATCAGTCAGTGTATTTAATTGGAATTTTGTTTGTTTCATAATTTTTAGAATAAAAAAGGTTTACCTTAATTTTTGTTATCATAGATTTTCCTCTCTATAGTCTACAATTATTTTAAAATTTTTGGAAAAATTGCATATATATTATTATTTATGTTACAATATTTTTGGGGAAAAATGTAGGTTATCATATGATTGTATGTTTTAAGGAAGCACACGAGTGTAATTATACAGAATGGCAGTTAATGTCTTTAATAATGGAAAATTGTCAGTATTTTTAATTGGTACTTCGTTTGTTAAATAATTTTTGGAATAAAAAAAAGGGGTTTCTTAATTTTGGTTATCATAGATTTTTCTCTCTATAGCCTATAATTATTTTAAAGTTTTGGAAAAATTACATATATATTATTATTTCTGTTGCAATATTTTGGGAAAAAATCTAGGTAATCATAGGGTTGTCTGTTTTAAGGAAGCATACGAGTGCAATTATACAGAATGGCAGTTAATGAATTTAATAATGGAAATTTGTCAGTGTTTTTAATTGGTTTTTCGTTTGTTACATAATTTTTAAAATAAAATAAGGGTTCTCTTAATTTTGGTTATCGTAGATTTTTTTCTCTCTATAACCTATAATTATTTTAAAATTTTGGAAAAAGTACATATATATTATTATTTCTGTTACAATATTTTTAGAGAAAAATGTAGGTAATTATATGGTTGTACGTTTTAAGGAAGCATACGAGTGCAATCGTACAGAATGGTAGTTAATGCCTTTAAGAATGGAAATCTGCCAGTATTTTTAATTGATATTTCGTTTGTTTCGTTTGTTCGATTTTAGAATAAAAAAAGGTTTATCTTAATTTTCGTTAACATAGATTTTTCTCTCTATAGTCTACAATTATTTTGAAATTTTGTAAAAATTACATATATATTATTATTCATGTTACAATTGTTTTGGGGAAAAATGTAGGTAATCATATGTTTGTATGTTTTAAGGAAGAATACGAGTACAATCAAACAGAGTGGCAGTTAATACCTTTAATAAGGGAAAGTTGTCAGTGTTTTTAATTAATTTTTCTATTGCATAGTTTACAAAAAAAAATCTGGTTCCTCAATTCTGGTTATTAAAACCAAATCTGGTTTTACATGATACTGAAATACTCACCTTCTCCCTTAAATATAGTTATTGAATTGTTATGGATGAATATTTAATTTAAAATAATTAATTTATTACATAATTTCCGTATAAGGTCTAAAATTTTTTTTAATAATAACAAACCTCTACTCATTATGTATCCCAAATTATTCCAATTAGAAATTTCAGAGGTTGCCTTTCTGAGCTTCGAGGTATCTAATTTTGCTTCGGTGGTGGTTTTATACCTCCAACAAACATTTGATATTTATTTTCATTAGAAATGACGTTCTAAATTGTACGCTCTAACCGTTGCTTCGTTTCTGCTGTAATAATAACCTCTGCAGTCTATATATCAAGCGTAAGATAAACTAATTAGCAATTAAATTATTTGAAATTGTGGATTAATATAAACCTACAGAGATTATTAATATTAAGTTGGAACTAAATTGCATACGTACATATATGAGAAGAGAAAACGGATAAAATAAAATAAGCTGTATAAAAGGGTATTTTATACAAAATAATTTTTTACGATTCATAAGTGACTATAAATTCCGTAACTGCTAGCAATTGAGTTTTATTTGTAATTTTTTTTTAATATCTAGCTATAGATATTAAATCAGGTTCTGAAGTAATCAAAAATCCATTAACTTGGAGTGGTAGTCTCGAGTAGATGTACAGACGACGGTCGACATTAAAAAGTAATTACCTATCCTTTACTCCGGTGACGGTATTTTTAAATTTTTTATATAAAGTCCAAAGTAAAACTTTCTTAAAGTGGCTTTTTAAATATTTAAGAAGATTTTAGCTAGAATTTATAATTTTATTATTTTACCCTACTAAGTTATTATTATTCCAATTTTAGTTCTTTTTATCATAGAAGATATGTAAATTAGAAAATAAAAATTGTAATATTGACCTGAATGAAGTTTGGCTGATTTAGAAGATTTTATGAAGAATTAATAAAAGCTGTCGAAAAGAAAATAATTGCTGATGTAAATGCGACATAGCTCATCTACTTATTTTTTTTAATTTCGAATATTTTTACTTCGCTAAGTATACTTGAACTGATTTGGGAGCTGTTATAAAGATTTTTTTTGTAATTGATAAAAGCTGTAGGGAAATGACCAAACTAGTTCTTTTAATGAAAATTAATAGAAATTTTTGCTTCAAATTAATGTTCCATTTAGAAAAAATAAATTGTTGCATTTTCGTTATATAATTTCTAAAATACAAATTAAATTTTTCGTCAAATAAAATCATCATTTATCATATTTTTTTTTATAAATCTCTTGGGAGAACATCATTCATAACATAAATTGAAACATTTTGAATACATTTCAATAGTGAAAAAAGTTGTCGAAGAGGAACCGGCAAAAAATGCTCCCGCCTTTTGTCACATGTACTAAAAGCAATTTGAGAGAATATACGTTTATTCATTTTTCTTATTGTCAAAATTTCCATGCCACCGTTTATGGTAAATGTGATGTTGTGGCGTCCCTTGAGAAATCGTCAAGAAAACAAGGACATTTTCAACGTAATAAAGAATGCTAAAGTCGTCTCTGTTTGTATACGTCCATTATTTTGTCATAAACTAGACAGTTATTTTTAATTTATATTACAAAAGTAGTAGTAACAGAACAGCAAAATTTTTTATCATAGTGTATACATTTATATGACAAGAATTAACACATTTATGCTCACGGTGTCATTAAAGATTTTAATATGTGGCAGTAGATATACGAGCAGGTTTCCATGACAATCGAAGGCATGTTCATCCAGATCTAAAAACCTTAATATAGAAAAATAAGTGGTTGTCATATACCGGAAGATTTTTCATCATCATTAACCTATAAGTATCTTTTGGTATGGTTTACCAAATACAAACTTTTTCTGATCGATAATGATGAAAAGTGGCTGTATAAAAACTGCAAAATTCGCTGATTACCGATTTCTTTTTTATTTTCTGCTCATTAAGAATTTGTCGAATATGCAATTGAGTGTCATAATAGCCCCATAGTATATCTACTTTTTAACCATTTTACATTTTTTAGTATCATTTAAACGCTATGGAAATACATATAAATGTTTTTACGATTCTGTAATGAAAATTACAAGAAGCTTCTTTGTAGAAACATTTATTTTGTTGCTTTTTTTTGTAAGTAGAACATTACCTATCCTGTATAATAACCGGTTCTCAATTGGCTCATCGTGGCATTCCTTATTCTCGTTGTTCCGGTCGTTTGGAAGAATGCAAAAGAGAATAAAATTACTCCAGAGATAGAGGGATTTAAATTGACTTCTTATTAAGTTAATGAAGTGCCTAGTTTTCCGCTGGTTACTGTCATTTTGTCTCTGGCTAAAAGAGAATGCTGTTCTGGAAATACGCTCTTTCTAATTTTATGTTTTTTTGAATGCGTTTTATTGTAATAAGACAGTTTAAAAATAAAATAGAAAAAGTGACACAAATTTTTTATGTGTCCCCAAAATACGAAAGTATCTGTAAAATAAATGAAAGTAGAAAATTATTATTAAATAATTTTCGAATACATAGTTTGTCCTATTTTACTGACATAAGACATTCTTTAGTATCTAATAGATAAATAAATCATAATGAAATCGGTGTATTTAGAGTAAATAAGATAAGAAGTAGTAATATTAAAACAGTAAACGTATTATATTTGAAAATTACTATAGATTAGAAATCTATGTAAAAAAATAAAAAACTTAAGATTTTTTACCCAATTACAATACTTTCTCCTTATATATACTAAAATCCTGCTGCAGGATATTCTTTATACAGACTGTTTTTATAAAAAAATATGGAGAATCTTAATTTTTATTAACGCAGAGGTAGTTAACAATAATATTTATTATTTTTATTATTACCAAAGTTAAGTCGTTTCGATCATTGTTCTATTTATTATTGTGCTCTATTCAACGTTTCGTTCTATTCCTGCAAGTTGATTTCTTTGACCAACAATAACATTGTTAGAAGCCTCGACACACTAATAAAAACTGAAGCGATAGCAGTAAGTGTACGAGTTGATTCAAACATGGACGGCAGATGGTTTGTTTGTTTGTTTGTTTGTTTGCTGGTTGGAGAGTGTATTGAAGCGATGTAGTATTTCAATGTTACAATGTGTAATTATACGAATGTCGCAGGATTGATTTTGGCTCAAGTTCAGTTTCTAATGGGGTTAGAGATTTAGTGGAAAATCACGTTTTTGTTATTTTTGCTAGAACATTTTCAATCTAACAAAATGTAACAAAATAAAAAATATCATACCTACTACAAATTCTAACTCACACACTGTTAGAGAAATCGATACTCTCGTTTGTATGTAAACGCATTTCATTATCTACTCGAATGTGATTTTCATCTCTGACTAAGGTTACCGACTGCGACCACATATGCCAAACAAATTATTCACAGGTAAATACACTAAACTCGCAGCGTACATAGAAACTGGGCCAAACTTCGTGCCCACTAGTTTAAGGGTCCACTGAACAGATGGCCCCAACTTACAATCGAATGCTCTATAACATCATTATAAACGTGACCTCGGTTTCAACTACATAGAGACAGAAGCAATGTCAAACTCAGAATCTATTGTCTCATATTCAAGTAAGTTGATGTCTTGAACTAATAAGACAAAAGGAAGTTTGTTCGAAGGAGAATGAAACACTTGCGTGGTTGATTTGGTCGGTTAGTTGCAGATTGTCGAACATGTATTAGTTCATTATATATGTTAGTTTCTAGAAAATTACATTAATTAAACAGTAGCGTTTGTTTACTTGTTGTGCAATTATGTCGAGTTTGATATTAAACTAGGTACAAGTTGATTTTAAACGTCATCGATTTCTGTTGTAATGACCTAAATTAATAAATCTGTCATTCAAAATGTACAATTTTCGTTCCTGAGTAATCACAGTATTTACGTTTAGTTGAAATTTATTTTGACATTATTTAATGAACATTTCTCTGTTGTATACCCAGTAATTTACAATTATCGGTATATGAAGATAAACTGGTAAACAAGCTAAGTAGTTAAATAGCAAATAATTACTCAGCATATGATCTATTAATAAACGAATTTTATTATGTGTTATTTGTACTTAATGAAGATCCATTATACCATTTTGATAAATATAATAATTACCAACAGAATATTATTATAATTTTCTAAAAATTTTATTTACAAACACCAAAAGGTAATTACAACATTATTACTTATGTCATTGGGAAGTATACAAAAAAAAAAAAAAAAAAAAAAAAAAAAAAAAAAAAAAAAAAAAAAAAGGGTGTGTAACAAACTAGCTCTACAACACTATAACTAAACTAAGTATGACAAACTACTCAACTACACATAGCTATCCACTCAATTCCCTGTATGTGCTTGCTTGAGTGTATGATTACATTATTTATTTCTGATCTACTCGTCTTCTCTATATTAAATAAATCACAGTTAATAATTCTTAAATTAATTTTAGGGACGTTGATGTACATATACTTGGTCAAATCACAATCTTTGTATTTAATATAATTAAAGATAGTATACGAATAAATAATACAGCCAGTTTATTTAGTCTATCCAACTAACTCATAAACTCAAAGCTCTCGATCATGTACCTATTCGCTGGGTGCGAGTGCATGGTGGGGACAAGTGAACCGATCCCAGTGCTCGTAGTGATCAAAATTTCGTGAAGTCGGGCTCTTGTCATAAAGACGTCAAAATTAAATATAAAAATGGGTCATAATAGTTGATGTGTTGTTAACTTCTAGATTCACAGCGGGTAGCTGTAGTATTTCTGTCCACGCACAACATTATATCTCTCATCAAATAGTTCTGAGGAATGTATACCTTCACACAGCCATGTTTCGGTTAGACCGATTAGCTCATACTCCCCCAATAGTAGATTTTCATAGAACGTTTCAGATTTTGTTCTTAGACTTCTTATATTTTGGTAATAAATGTTTCAAAAGGTACTCCTTGGCATAAAACTTTAATGTTGAGGCAAGTCAGCTATGGAACTGTCTCCTGGGTATGTGACTTGTTCCTTCTTCTCAGTAAAAAACGCGAGACTAAAGCTCCATTGGGCCAAATCTCTGCACCATGCTTCTCGGAAGTGCTTCTGCTTAATTGTGACCTTCATAGATGCATATAATAATGGTTACTTAGAAGTGTGGTTATCGCAGGTCACTTCTGGAAAGTGTTTTTGTAACATTCTTCTGATATCCTCTGGATGTGTAGCAGGCTTTAGTCGTATCACGTGAAGGAATACATATTCAGGTACTTCTTGTACTTCAGTAACGTTTTCGTTTTTTTAGACTGGAAATTTTAAGACTTTGCTTAAAGAAATAGATCCAAGTTTCTTTCTTTTACTTACATTTTCCATTGTTTTTCCAAACTCCAACCCATCATTAGAAAATATTTATCATTATTAATTTAATGTTATATAATAATTATAAATTAAATACCAAAGTGTATGGAAAATCTTCTTCTTGCTTAAAAATGATAAATAATAATTTTCTTTAATTTAATTAAAAAAAAAAAACCGTTTTCAAAATTTATAAGAATATTTTGGTAATCACTTTTAACTTTTTTTTTTATCTCAATGTTCTAGCAAAAATAAGAAAATATTTATCAATAATTCATATTGCAAAAAACTAAAAACTGATGGATGAGTTTCTCTCATGATGTTTTTAATATAAATTAAAAAAAAATAATTTAAAATGCTGTAATAGCTTTATTAACTAATTTATAATGAAGCATCTTTATATAAGCCGGTGTTTTTTAATTAAATTACATTCCTTTTTTTAATCTATACTCACCAAAATAAATGCTATAAATTATTATATAAAATGCGATTCAGATTTAATGCCAGTGATATTTTACCTAGCTAAAGCCACAACGATAAAAATTTTATAGCTCAATTAGAAAATTTTGTGTTTTTACAGTTCTTTTTAATAGGCCATCAATCCGTTTCAGTAAAATTGAAAATAGCTGTCAGATAAAAGGTTAGCAGCAGTTTTGTGAAAATATGTTTTGTGGGATGTTGAATATTTAAAATTTAATATTCGCGTATATGTCAATTTATAAGTAAAAAAAAATGAGTGTGAATTGGGATTTTTGCCGATATTGTATTTATTGCAAATGTAAAATTCTTGATAAAAAGTAGTATTAATTGGTTTTTTTTGTCATCATTAATCAATGTTTGTTTCATCGTATTTTCGTTAGTCATTCATTTTAAGCTTAAAAACATTTTTTTTTATTTTATATGGTATTTTTAACTCTTAATACCCCAATAAAGGTAATTTTGTTTTAGAAAATTATACATTTTAATATATACGTATATATTATTGATCTAACTATTCAGGTCTTAAAACTTATAAATTTACATACTGCAGTAACAAAAAACCACATTTAGTATAAAAAAAACATTTTCCGGCAGATACTCTATATTCTATTCAACAGTAAAACTTTTCTGTGGTATATGAAGCGAAAATCCTTCCGTAAATTAAAAAATGTCAGAAAGTTAACCTGAACTCATTTCCCTGAAAGGTCACAAGCCATTTTACATTGAAGTGAAATTACTGTACTCCGAGGGTAGCGTTTCAAGAACTTCAATGATAACTACCCTCGACTACATGTAAAGCGTGAATTACACGGGTATTACGTAACTCTTCTATTTTTCCTCTCGTGAACAATTGAATGCAGAGATTAAATTCGAGTAGGTATTAAATGTGGTAAATGGGGGATTGTTTTAATGACACATTATTACACATCAAAGTGGTAGCTAATTTGAAAAATTTTTCTTTGTATAATAAAAACTTTTGTCAATGTAATACTATAATAACAATTTTATATATTAAATCATTTTTTTTTGTTCTAGGTATGTTGAAACATTACATTTATGTAAGTATATATTGATAGGAAAATTTCATATGGATTGTTGGCAATTTAAATAAAAAATAATTTAATCAAGTGATAAAAAAAAGTTTTGAGATTTTTCTCCATTTTTAATAATTTTTACGTGGGAAAATTGTCGTTGCAATTTTAAATTGTCTGAAGTTATGAATTTATTAATAGTTACTAGAATTTTGAATGTTATACTAAAATAATTCATGTACAAGGTGAGCCTTTATTTTCAAATAAATAAATTGTATAAAAAACAATAAAAAAAACCAAGTATAATACTAGAAAGGTGAATAAGACAAGGTATAATAGAAACGAGATAGAGATAAAGGCAGAAGCGACAGACCGATATAAGAAAGGGCTGAGAGAGACAGGGACAGAAGTTCTACTTTGCATTACCAAAATATATATTTAAAAAAAATTAAAATTACGAGTTTTATTTTTATTTTTACAGCTTTTATTATTGACTTTCTAAAAAAACTTCATTTTTCATAAAAACTTCTAAATTACCGAAAATATACTCATTATTGATTACCTAAAATATACTTATTAATGACTATATTTTTAAAACAAAAATAAATAGATTTTTTTATTGACTGCGCCAGTTTACAATAGTTATTTTATTTAAAATTATTTCACATAAAACTTTTTAAATCACACATACTGGTAACGATTTTTGCGTAGTCAAGCGGTATTTTAGCGCCTTAGTCCAGGTCTCCGATTGCCTCGGGCTCCACCTTCCGTTTATAATATGAAGACCACTTGCACGTGCAGCTTTAGTGGAGAAAAAGATACGCAAGGAGTCGTTATGGTATATACAAGGGTGTTAGCGGCCAGATGGGCGGGCTTTACTTACCCCACTGGGTTAAGTACTGGGTATTAGGTGCTAAATAAAATTCATTATATCACAATAATTGTTTGTATTATTACCAAATCCGGTGAGGTACAAGAGGTCAAGAGGTGTGCAATACGGTTCTTTATCGGTCAAATGGCACAGGCACCTTTAGGCTGATGTGTTGTGGTCGCTGGCTGGTTTTGGTCTGGTTCTCTGTTCGAAGCCGGACTACCGCTGCTAGAACTCCAATTCTGACTGCCACTGCAGCTCTAACTTGGACTGCCACAGCAACTGTCGACATCGAATTAAATCATCCTACTCGATAAGAATTTTGGCGTCTAAAAAGCACGAATGCGAGTGTCTCCATCTGTCCATGTATCTTATATTTGAAGATTAGCTTGTTGTGGAGGCGGGAATCTATTACAGACATTTCATGCTAGGTTCTATGCGTGAGGTAGAGCAGGACTTACACTAATCACTCTACTGAGTCAGGAGCATACTTGCTAAACCCTCCTCTGTTATTTGTCCTCCTGTTCCTTGTACCCTGCTGTAGGAGAACATTTATTTCTTTTGAGGGATATTTGGAAAGGTATTGAGCTGGAAAGTAAAAAATATTAGGAGAAAGTAAGATATTTGATTGTAGGTAGTCTTTTTCTTGATACTTTCGAGCAGTGGAGTGGAGTGACCAACTCATCTGATGCTTCTTTTAGAATCCGTAGGTTCAGCTGGAAAAATTTATACTTTGTTAGTTTGGAGAAGGCTCTTCTGTTACTTTCATCTATCCACTTCGTCCGTAGGGTGTCCTGGGCGTGGGTGTTGGAGAGGTTGGTATCCTCACTGTAAGGGTTTTATAGAGAGAGAGTGGTAAGGGTTACGTTCTTAATTTAAATAAAATAAAGTAATGAAGCTATTTTTACCACATTGAAAATTTGTATAAAATTCCATTCTTGATAATATAATATAACTTATCGGCACTTCAACTTTATATCGTCTTGTTTTATAAAATATTACTACCATAAGCATCAAAGTAAAATAGAGTTCATGAAAGATGAGATACAGACAATAATTTTTTTCTGCAACAATTACTTAAATAATATTAGATTTAATTAGCATGTACTAAATTATTCTACTAGAGAGATTTTAATGTAATATGCCATAATTAAAAAACTTAACGTTACAAATTTACGCCAGATCTGATCAAATCCCAGAGGCTTTTTAAGAATATATAAAAAAAGTTTTCTTTTAAAACAAAAGTTGCTGACGTTAAATTTGAACGCACCCCATAGGTTTTTACATATTTTATAAACATAAAGTCATTCTTGTATGTCAAATCCTTAAAAACGCGTTGAAAATCAACGGCATTTGTGACCTATATAATACATAAAAAATATGAGAAGATTCAAAGTAAAACGAATTTGTCGCTACGACGTAACCCCAGCAACGAACTTCTTATCATGTTATCAAATAAAAAGATATATTTTGTAACCTTTACTCGAGAAGGGCGTCCAATTTATATGATAATAGCAAAAAGGCAAATAAAAGGTGTGCGACTCTTTTCGAAGCGTTTTATATTTACTGCAATTTGCACGCTCTATTCTTATACCCGATTTTATAGAATATTTGCCAAATGATTTCGGTTTTGTAATCGAATTTTTTACATTCAATTTAGAAAATAAAATAAAAACAAATAAACTGATTTAAATTGTATATAGGTTGATAAAAAATCTAATTAATCCCTGTGCTTTGGGCATTTAAACGCTAATAGACTCATTTGTGAGTTTATTGATGTTAGGGTAAAAGTTGCAAATGGGATTCAACACTTTATAAAGTTAGACCGCTATTTGGTTTTGTTTTTGTTATCCCTCACTTTCTCCATTTACGTTTGTATTGATATTTTAACTCGTTCACGACATATTTGAATTAATTCACTAAACTCCTATACCCTATACACAAATGCGAAATTGAATACAGTAAATTCTAAATTTGAGCCACAGAAAAGGTAAATTGTCCGCCATTTCGTATATTTATCAACCTTTTCAATTTTTTTAGCTTTAACAAACATTCCCGTTAACCGCATTTCTCTGTGGATCAGATTTCAGTGAAAACAAATCACAGTCGCACTAAACGGAGCATTGTTAGTCCTGATTTAGTGAAAACCAATCTGAATTGGCGTATTTTGCGACCCACGTCCTACATGCCATTCCGGAACCATGAGAACTATGCGAAACAAATGATTCACAATGCGGAACGTTTGTTTTCGGTAACAAAGGGAGCAACGGATCTGAAATAGACCTAAAAAATATCGATTTTTACACAGTTTTATTTTACTAAAAGCATATTTAATCTATTTCATATTAGATCCGTAAAAAAAATGTAGAAATATATTAGTAGATAAGCTATGAGAGTTCTGAATTATTCGATTGCAAAATTCCATGTTAAATCGTTAAGCTCCTTTTTGGTAATTTTTTTCTTTATATCAAAGTCACTCGTGACGTCATTAGCCTCTGCTTTGATCCGCGAAAGCTGATCAAAAGCGATCGAAAGCGGAGGGTAATAACGTCATGACTCACCTTCAAATCAAATGAAACAAAAATCTTTATTGTCGAAGATTATATCTTATTGACAAAGTAGGCCATATCCCTAAAATAGATAGAAAAGCACAAAAACTTAAGTTTTTGATAGTCAAACTATATAAGAAGAAAAGAAGAAAAAAAAAGATAATATACAACCAAATTTAAATCCACAAAAACCAATAAACTAAAATAACAAAATAGTGTGAAAAATTAGACGTAGTCACATAAAGCGTAAAAAACCAAAAATGTAGTAAATGTAACGTAAATAAATAAATAGACAAAAATACAAGAATTTTTTAATTTGGGATTTTTTATTTAAAATCACAGAAAAACTCATTTAAACCATAATAAGATTTTTCAAGGAGTAAGCTTTTTACTGATTTTTTTTAACTACTTTGATCTTATTTTTAAATTCTATGGATATATATGTAACATCTCTCTGATCAGGCCATTTGCCAATTATAACTCCATCTAAATATTTGAATTTTGTATCACCCTATTTTAGTTTTGCACTTACGATGTCACTTGGAGAACCCTTTAGGTCTTTTCTCAGTATACCTGTACAAAAAGTGCCATGATTGAGCAAAGTTTTAAATAAATCATAGCTATTATAGAAGTTGTCTATATAAAGTCAGTGCCCGGAATATAAATAATTTCGTATAAGATACAGCAATACTTTCTTCGTATGTTACAGTTCGATCGGAAAGAAAAAAATCCGACCCGAAAAAAAGGGTAAGGCTATTTCAAAAATCTTTAAAATTTTTTATCACTCAGATTTTCAAAATAAATGGTAGAGGGGTTGTTTAAGGGGCGTATATTCCAAAAGAATGATCAGTTCCTCTCTACCTCTTTTAGTTTCAGAGGAAATTGAGTTCTTTTAAAAAATGGTGAAATCGCAACTTCTAAATACTTCGTCAAAAAAGACGTTAAAAAAGAAATTAAAAAGAAACAGACAGCATCCCTTGGTTCGAATTACCTATCTCTATCTATACTATACTTTCGATCGGAAAGAAAAAAATCTGACCCGAAAAACAGGGTAAGGCTACAAAATTTTTCATCTCTCAGATTTTCAAAATAAATGATAAAGGAATAGTTTAAGGGGCGTAAATTCCAACAAAATGATCAGTTCCTCTCTAGCTCCTTTAGTTTCCGAGGAAATTGAGTTCTTTTAAAAAATGGTGAAAACGCAACTTCTAACTAATTCGTTAAAAAAGACGTTAAAAAAATAATTAAAAAGAAACAGACAGCATTCCTTAGTTCGAATTACCTATCTCTATCTATACTACAAACTACAGTTCGATCGGAAAGAAAAAAAATCTGACCCGAAAAAAAGAGTAAGGCTAAGTTTTTGGATGCGCCGTGTTTTTTCGAACCTTTGTTGATTCAGCATCACTATATTGTTATTAATTTCGACACCTTATATACTGATTGTATGAAAATAATGTATACCGGGTGGTTAGTTGTTTTACGCTGAATAAAACCAAAATCATCAATTTCCGTTTTTCCCAAATATTTAAAAAAAAAAAGATAAAATCCGTATTGAAAATACGTATGTTTTAAATCACTACAAAATCCCAATAATGTTCAATTATATTTGCGCCACTATGTATTTGGTATATAGAGCGAGAAACTTAAAATGGCATTGATAAACTTAAAAAAAGGAAACTGTCCTACATATGTGGTTTATATTGGTAAAACAAAACATTCAGTAGAAACAAGGATTAAAGAGCATAAACGATATTAAATAATGTAATATTTTTATTTTTAAAAGACAAAAATTCGTTTATATACTTAAAACTTTATTAAAGAACTAAAACTCTTTAGTAATGACTACTTCTCTTTGAAATTTGAAACTATATAAGACACATTGTTGATGTAAAGTTTCATACTTAGTTTTAAGACAAAGTTAGAATTTACAAGATGTGGTGAATTGCTCATATTGCCTTAAATGTATGTAGCGAGCAAAATTATGCATTAAACTGAATACGTGATATTATAAAATTAGGTCGTAAAGTTAAGTTTAGTTAAAGAATTTATTTTTTAGTAGTTAGTTAAAAATTAATTCGTAATATAAAAATCTGTTTCTGGAAAGTATATTCATCTGTTATAAAGTAGAAAAATTATTCTAATAATTCGTGGATTCAAAAATTTGTAATAATCCAAATCACTGAATCGATTAGAGTTTTCTCATTAATTTAACATTATTCACCGCAGGAATTCGTTCTCAGAACAAATTTATCATGATTCAGTAGAATTGGTTAATTCCTGAAAAGGTCTCCCCAAATCTATAATCTTTCCAATACAATGTTTTAAGTACCCATCAAATTATGCAAATGATTCATTCACTCGTAAACACTTTTCTGTTCCCCAAAGGGTCTTTTTACGGTTATTGATTATATTGCCATGGAGACGTAGCCGCACTACATTGGGCAAATACTTTACCATACGTTACCGTAAGAGATTTTTTTTAAGAGGAAGATAAAATAAAATAAAAAGGTAAGTAATAAAAAAAATTGGCAAGTATTCCAGTTAGTTTGATTTAAATTAGTATTGATTACTAATTCAATATTAATTTTACTAGACTAAGGCAAAAACTTAAGTAAACGGAACTACTCTGGTTTTAATTTTGCTTCATCAGCTTTAACTAATTTCAGGCAATGATTACATCGAAACATGCTTACCGTTCGCTCACACTATCCAATTCAATTTCGGATTCAGCAAATAACATGTTAACAACGTTTCGTTTTCGAGCAGCTACAGCAAATAATTAAAATCAGGGGTTTTTTATTAACAAAATATTTTATTTTGTTTAATAGTTTCCAAATAAATTTAAATTGTAAATATTCCAGAAATATTATGAAATACTGAGAATATACTAATTGTTTATTTTGAGTGTAATAAAGAGCCATGGGAAACAAAGAAAAACATGGTACCATAAGAATTCATAAATTTAAATATCACTCGTCCGGAAACAATATCTCATAACAACATTTTAAACATCTAAATTGCTCAAAAATGTAATTCTAATGGCATTCGAGCTCAACGTTACAACGCGCCACTTTTTTTAAGAGCAAAAATCAAGAAAAATCATATTGTTAACTTAATTAAAGAAAAGTTACTATAAACGAAAATGACTATTTAAATTTAGATTGATCTATCCCGAAAGTAAAAAAAATCAAACAAACCAAATTTCATATCACAATTTATTCCTTGTTGGTATATTTTAATATTCAAAAGAATTCACACTAAGTTTATTTTTCAAACATCAGGAAAATTGATGATGCCAGTGAACGATTTTTTCTGATGTTACTGGTTGAGAGATTTAAATTTGCAGTAAAAAAATTATATATAGTTCTACATCAAGATGTCACTTAAAAACTAAAACCCGTCTCACTTTGAGAACTTACTTATTCACAAAATACTGTTAAGTCACCTGCCAAAATAGGTATACATAACATGAAAACCGAAATTAATCTAAAATAATCGTATAACCTCTAAATATGATATTTATAAAGTTTGAAAAAAATTGACATTAAAAAGGTGTCAGTAGTTGATTAAAAATTATTCATGACTCACAAAGTAGTTCATATTACTGTCAACATTTGAACCAAATATGTAAAAAAATTTAAGTTTTCAAAGTACTGTATGATTTAAATTTTTAACAATCTATCCAGTACTGGTTGGAGTGATGATGGCATTTTTAGTCGCCAGTTTCCCTTCCTACTTTAATTATTAAATAATTTTGTGGTACTAGACTTTGATTTTTGTTTCTTCATTGATGGACCACATTATGGATAACCTATTGAATTTATCAAATTTTTGTTGAAAGTGATTAGATAATGGAATCTAATACTTGCAATAAAATTTGAGGCCATAACCTTCCCTTGCATGACATAAAAAGCTTGATAACATAATGTTTACCTGTATTCTTCATTGTTTTTCCAAACAGAGAATTGTTTAATTTAGTATTATTTTACTAAAATTTATGTTACATTATCGCACTATATGTAATTATGTTTTCACACTCGTAGCAATACTAAATAGAATTGACGACAAAATCTTAACTATGCAAATTTGGATGACCTCCAAACTTTCGACGTACAAACATTTTAGTGTAACTAACTTTACCACTATGTCCAAGGCACAAACATTTCCGCTACCCTAAAACGTATTCCTGCAATTTTCGACGGCCCAGTTCTTATTCATTTAATATTAAACTTAGAGCTGAAAGTTTGAATGCTCTGGCTTGGTCTTAGTAGGACTTACGGTCCGTTTTCTAGACAAAATAGCTACGAGTTGGGTTATCTGATGATTTGTTGATCAATGCGGTTGTGCGCATATGTTTGCCTGGGATTTATTACATAATTATTTTCCCTAATGTATTTAGAGAACAAGGAGTCGTTACGTAATGGTAAATTAGATCTTGGATTGCAAGGGAGCGAATTTATTAAGGGAAACAAAGAATTAACGGTTCAAAGTGAATATTAATTTAAATTCAGAAAAATACCCAAAGGAAACATCTAATTTAGTAAAGACTAAAGTTGAATAAGATACGTTGTAAATCTCTGTTGCCTTGAAATGTGTAAATCCGCAATAATTTTTCCACTCCAGAGACTCGTCGTGGTAAAGACGTCTACCGAAAAAGGGCATTAATCAGCCCTCGCTGGCAAAGCAGCGTTGTTTAAATGTAAACACGTCGACAATGTGGATGTATTTTTGGTTTCTTTCTCTGCCACGGGTAGTTTAATTTTAACTACAATAAGAAAAGAAATTTTCGTAAATTTACCATTATTTTTTATTAAAAAAATACAATATTGTTTAATAAGACGTTAGAGGTAACCTATATATTGTAAAATGTAATATATTATCTGGGCCCAAAATGTTACAATGTCCCATTAGAATTAAAATTTTCTGCTCTTCACTGAAGAGTATTGTTTTATTTATGTAGATTTTTGATAAATAAATATTTTTATTATTAAAATGTGGTCCAGTGTAATTATTAAACCACTAAAATTTTCGACATAAAGTATTTTTCTATGCACGTATTACTTTTACAATAGAGTTTTAATGTAATAATAAATTTTAAAAGGAAAAGGAGTACATCAATGAGTAGACAATTGAAACAATTTATAAAAAAAATGTCTATATACGATTTCCATTGAAAATTTAATCCATCTAATCATCAATAATTCATAATGCAAAATTAAATACTAATATGTATAGAAACTTTAATCTTTCGTATACTTTTGTTTTAAAAATAAAAAAAAAACGCTTTTCATCAGTAAAAGAACATTTAAATCTGGTTTTTATTTTATTGATCAAAATTCTATATATAAAGATACTTTATTTTTGTAAGTGTTATTTTTTTTGAAGTACTAGGATATATATTTATATTTATGAGAGTTTATAATTCGTTCGTTTCGAATGGAAAAGGACTGCCGCGGCTTAAGTATAACAAACATAAATCAAAAAAACAAACAATGCGAAATAGACCGTATAAGAGAAATAAAAGTAACCTTATTATTTGGAACTTCGTTGATATATTTCACACAGAAATACGGCATTACCTGTCGGTATTATTTAGATTTATGTGCAGTCAGATATTCGAAATAAGGTTGCGTCAGGTTTTATCATTCCCACATGAATTTGTCAAAGGTAATGAATGAGATTTTATATCCCTGACGAAATGCATATGCATTCATTGAAAAATTTTAAATAAATATAGGTATTCTTTAATCCATTATTATAAATAATATCGTATATCACTAAGTCTTATAATCAGTATTAACTTATAAATCTTTATATCAAAAAGTGAAAGGTCATACAGGGGTGCGTTTCTCTTTAATTTGTTTATAAAAGATATTGCTGCAATTTTTGCTTTATAGGCCACATCAAGTTTTATTATAAACCATCAGAATAAGGCTGGTAGTGATGGTGTACTAAATGATTGAAAGCATCTTGTAAATTGATTCTAAAAATTCAAACCTAGCGATATCCACAATAAATAATAACTCAATTAAGAAAGTTAAAATTATCAAAGACCTTGATAATATAATAATAATATTAATATTCATTCAACCATAAAATGACCTTACAAAAGTACACAGTAAGATGAATAGATAAATAACTCCGAGGTATGATAGTATTTGTGAGCAGTGAAAGACGATTTAATGAAAATAAAAATAAAAATGTTTAAAATCAAAATTAATGGCAAGTACAACCTCATAGTCCATGCATATGAAGAAAAAAAAAATCTGCAAAGTTTAGTATTTTCTTTGATTAGTTAGTTTGCATGCGTTATCACGTCATCAAGTGTTAAATTCGGCATGTTGATTTTTTGAGTTTTAAAGTTTAGCTACAGTTTGTACACTTATTCTTCTCTATATATAAAGTCACTTTTTTCACCATGGATTATAGAATTTTTTATTAACGTATTCACATAATTTAATTTGTTAAGTTTAAACTTTTTCCTTTTTAAATTTTGATTTTTATCGAGAACGAGTTTATAAAGTACGACCACTTCACTTCGACATGGACTAAGGATAATGTATTAAAGAGCTCAGTTACTTTTGGACACTTCATAAAATTTTTGATATGGAGGGGTTCCTAAAAATTCCTGATATTTTAAGTCATCTTAAAAAATTACCGCATATTCCTGTAACACGGATAAAAACATATGATATATTCAGTGCTCACATCAGAAAGTCCTGACCATATAGAATAAATACCATATGTCCAAACTTGAGGCTAGGTATTCTTAATCTATGAGCTTTGGGCAAATCTCTAGAGGGTCTCCATAGTTTGATAGATGCTTTTAAATTGTTGCACTGCTTTGTCTGCAATATCGTTGCCTATTATTCCGACATGACTAACATCCATATAGACTTCTTCATATTGTCTGTATAATCTGTATTAATTTTAAAATATAATATTTATTCAGAATATTAAATATAAGATTAAAATTTACATTTATTATTTTGTCTGCACATATAAATTAGAAAATATGTAGACAGAGCCATATATTTATTTTGTGCAGTCTAAACACTATTTTCATATGACACTCGTCGCTGACAAAGAATGTAAAATATAAAAACACGGAAGCATTTGCTGTCACATTAACTCGCATGATAAACTTTATGCATCTGTTGAGCGCATGAATTTTTTTATTACCTCATAAAAAGATGTTCTGTTCTCAACTTTCACAATTATTAAAATCTTCTTTTACTATTAAAATTATAAATCAAGAACATGCTAAATAATTACTACCTTAATTTAACGTTTATTTCGTAATTATTTCTGCAATTCTTAATACTACAATAATTTTATTTAATTCACAAAAAACATGCAATATGGCAATATTTGAATTTTATGGGTGTAACGACCCCAGTCATCCTGTCTCTCCCTCCTTAAAGTGGCCTAGTATAGCGCAAACAACCGAAAACTTTGAAAGGAAATACATAAAGCTTGATGAAATCACATGTTTTGGAAATCAATTTAACATAAGCGCAATATCCTATTACAAACATGTAGAAATAATTTAAATATATCAGATATCAAGTAAAAATAAATTTTAGTACTAAATTTACACACTCAGATATAAGATATAATTACATAATGAAAGATATTTTGATCAAATCTAAACAATAATCAGTTTTGATAATAGAAAAATATTTTCTTAAGATTTGTTAGATTTTGGTTAAACAATGGAAAATGTTAGAAGTCCAACAGAAATTGTATTTTTTAGCAGATAGATTATGATTTAAAAATTTAAGGCTTAGAAAAACTCTGAAAAATATTATAAAACGTAAATGTTTCTGAAAAATCCATATGAAGTTTAAAAATATGCGAAATTATATAAGCTTGAAGTCCATCTTTGTATTTTGATGTTTTGCATCACTTATTAATACTATTTAATACTATATATGTTAAAAGTAATTCTAAACAAATATATTTGACGTGTATTTGACAACTTAAACATAAACATCAATGAAATCGAACAATAATAAATTTTCAATTTGTTGACAGTTAATTAAATATTAAATTTAGTGTTTTTGATTATTTATAAAATATTGTATAAACAAAGTTTGACATCAAAATCATTAACACTTCTTTATTACGAATAAACTATAAATTATTTTTAATTAGTTATTTCTCTTTGCAGCCAAATAGCGTAAATAAATATTAACTGCAATACATAATTTGTTGTTATTTGGTTTTGATAATGTATCAGTACTTTGGCAATAAATTTATTAAACTAATGAGAGACCGCAGTTTTCATTTACGCAGTTTAATAAAATATCTACCATTTTGTTTGACATAATTAATACACTGTTAATTAATATTAATTGAATTTCTGTGGAAATTATTTTAAATGCAGTCGAACGGAAAATCAAAATTATTAATTATAATAATTATGTATTAGCATTAAATAATTTTTTAATTATTATTTCGTGTATGTTTTAAGTTCGGCGTTAAATAATGTTTATTATTAGAATAATTATAATAAATCTTTAAATAATATTGATTTCCATCATATTAAAAGGATATACATTGTACACATTACTAATGCTGCTCTCTACAATAATTTAGCGCAAGAGATAGGTATACTGTTGTTTTATAGTGTGGTTCATATATATAATGCTATGAGGATCCTTGATACTATCTATGCTCAGGATAAAGTAACTTTGCTCAGGGTAGAATAACTTTACTCAGGGTGAAGTAACTTTTAAGTGACTGATGATGGTGTACACACTAAATATCAGGTGAAGAGTGAAAACGAGTACATCAGTGTGTAAAATAATTTATTGAAACATTCGGCTAAGCTCTTTCGGCATATAAAGCCATCATCAGAGCCTTCCTAAAAGGTGTTAATTTACAGTACAAATACAAGTAAAAATAGAGTAAAACACGTCAAAGCGATACCCCACCAGAAATATTTAAAACCATGACAACAGATTAAAAATTAAAATTAAATTGCAAAGTAGCAAATAGCTTATGCAAGTTTGGATCAGTTGTATAGTGGTAGGTATCACCAGCGAAGTGAATTTTAAACAGTATGGAATATTTTTTATTTTATATTGAGAAACTGTCTATAAATAGCGTTTATAAACTAAATAAATTAAAAAAATACAAAATTATATTTGTAATATCACAATAAAATTTTTTTAAAAATCTTTAAAGAACATAAAAAATTTTACTTACATCAAGAATAATTAATCATAACAACTCGCTTTAAAATATCTGATTTATAAATAAATATCTAATCTACATAAATTCGTATATACTAAATGGAAATTAGTCCCATTAAACCCTATATCAGCTTAACATACATCTTAATATTTCGATATATTACCATAATTAGCAGCAAACGTATTAACATCCTGTGTAAGCCTAAATAATTGCCTAAATCTGAATCGATTCAGTGTAGCAACCAGATTGCTTTTAATGCATGTTAAATGCCAAAGATTCGTCTTCTATGTCTAATAGAATTAATACGATCAAAATTGAATAATTCAAAATGCTTTCAGAGCTAGAGACCAACAGATGAATTATTCCGCCAAAATGCATCTTGGGTTATTTCCATATATAAATGATTTTCGGTCCAATATTTAATGAATTCTGCAGCAAACTGTATACGCATTTTAGAAATGTTTTAAAGCTATAAAATATTTAATAATATTTAGGGTAATAATAATAATTTAATGTAATAATAGGAAAGTTTTCGATATAAACGTTAAAACTGATTATAAAAAAACTTCATTCACTTCCTTAACCAACTCATAGAACAAGTCACGTAAACAACTTAAATGTTAAGATCTCCTTTCTAAAGGGTATTTTCAACTCCTCTTAAAACCCATACTATGTATGTATTACTAAACTTCAAGATAAGTTTGATAACAAGTTTTGAATTCTTTCTCGGAAGCTGTGGTAATTTAATTTTCTATTTTATGTTTATCTGATTTAAATGTTACAATAGAAACTTATCCATATATACAAAATTGTTACAAATACATAAATATAAATAAAATTATGGATATAATAAAGCAATAGTGAAATGCAATATAATAATAAATATAATTGAAAATTTTGAATAAATAAATGATTACCATGTTTGGTTTAAACTTTTATATATATTTAATTTTAAATGGAGACAAAGAAGTAACTACATAAGACACACATATTGGGAATGATTCTTCGCATAAACTATACTGGGTGATACGATCTTCATGTCAAAATGGCAATAATAGTATTAATTTAAAGCTATAACACTATTTTAAAAAGCGAAGGTGCAGCAGCAGCACATGATGCATCTTTCCTGTTAAATTCACAGAGTAAGAAGAAGAAAGGAAAGGTATGAAACATCTGATAAAACTTGTTCTACATTATCTAATATGTATAAGATCCATGAGACTTCTCTTACACATTAATTTTATATTATAAATTGATAATGCAAATATTTTTTAGATTTCGGAAAAACGATGGAAAACGTTGAGAACAACATAAATTGTACAAGTTAATAACAAAATAATAATCTAAGCTTTCAAAACGGGTTTTCAATGAACTGCAAATTAATTATTATTTATAAAAATACTTTTCAAAACAAAAAGAGTTTCGAAAAATATAGAGATTATCGTTGAGATTTCCCATGAGCATCTGTATTTCATTTTGCATTATACAATGGAAAATGTTGAGAACAGCACAAATTTTATTTTTTTGCAAGTAGATTAGAATTAAAAAATCAAAGCATAGAAATTTTTTTATTTAATCAGGTTTTGGAAAAACAATGGAAAATGTTAAGTAATTCCGAAAATATTGTAACTATTTTTAAAAATCTATATAGAGCTTAAAAAATTACAAAATTAGAACCACTAAGCTCTATATTATAAGCTTAAAATTCGTATAACTATGATGATAAGATGATCATTGTAAATTCCCATACGCAACAGTATTTATTTTTGCATTACAAATTAATAATGCTAAATTTGGAAAAACAATGGAAAATGTTAGAAGAGTGACAACAGCAGAAATTGTATTTTCTACAACTTAGATTATTTTCGGAAATTGATATATTAGAAAATTCTAAAAAAAACTTCCACTTAGTTAGATTTTGATGAAACCATGGAAAGTATTAGAATATATCCTACATTACATTTTTTTTGAATATCTACCTAGAGTTTCAAAATTTGAGAAACACTTACGTCTGATATAATAATAATAACATAATAACGCTTGTCAAAAAATGTTTCGTGTTGTTCTTGCATTAGTGTAATTTCGATTTCGATTCCGATCGCAGGCTTCCAGGACTCGCTTATGGAATGTGACTACTTGACCCATAAAATATTACTTTTGAAACCTAATTAACTGATATTTACTTTGACTTTTATACTTTTAAAATTGTATTAAATATCGTAATATACAGCGTAAGTCACGAATTAATGTATATATTGTATCGGTAATATTGATATAAAAGATATGCGTTGCTCTAAATTTCCATAAGTTACTGGTACTATTAAAAATACCAATGCAATAATTATGTTAAAACTTCAAAATGGGCAAAATTATATTTAAAAACTTACCACCTAAAATCGCAGGTACCCCAATGCCGTAAAACACGTTGTTCTGCGAAAATGGCCCATCTGGCTTTTTTAGATAGAACTACAAAACTACACTTATTACTGTGGTAACTATATTAGAATCATAACGAGTTAATAATAAACAGTATAATATTCGATTTATGTTACTACCTAATTATTTTAATTATTAAAATTATTCGTCTAGAAGCTCACGACTTTATACTTTTCATCATTACCAGAACAAAACTTTTATTCAGTATTGTAGTAAAATGCACAGCTTTAAGTTTTTAATTTAAATACCAGAGGATCATGTAGTAGCATTCGAACTTATTTAATGGAAGAAGTTTAACGCGCCAGAAATTATTTGAAAAGTTAGTGAGTTCACTTATACGTTTGTAAATTCTAATAGAAAAAGTTTTTGAGTCACAACATATTTATCATTATTTAAATTTTAATTTAATATTATTTATAAAAACTATATAAAGTTTGTTATCTAATTCCATCGATCATTCACTTGTTTATATATTAATACGCAAAGAGAGAACTTCATACACCTTTTTAAGAGTAATGTGCGATCGGAGGAGTGTGAGATTTTGTATAGTTAATGTCCATATACAGGAGCAGTGCAGAAAGCTAAACTCAATATATAATATGCGTAGTTTTTGTTTGAAAACAAGTTTTTATTTTTTTTTCATAGTAATTTTATTTTTAAAGTGAAAACTGGACGATTTTTGCGTAGGTACAAAATAGGAATAAATAGAAAAAGTAGGAACAGAAAAAATGATGAAAATAGAGAAAAATATGGAATGGAAAAAAGAAACAGGAAAAGAGTAAAAACGAAATAGTAAGTAAAATAAAAAAAAACTGAGGAAATGAAAAATGCAGGAAATGGGATAAAATAGGGAATAGGAAATAAAGAAAAATAGGACAAATATATAAGTAAAAATAAGAAATATAAGGAAAATTAGATACATTGGAAAAAAGAGAAAATAGGAAAAAATGGGGAAAAAAAAAGGAAAAATAGAAAAATAAACAAAAAGAAAAAAAAGGGAAATATAGAAAAAATGGGTAAAATAGTAAAAACATGAACAAATACTAAAAAATAAGGAAAACATGTGGAAAAATAAAAAAAAATGGGAAAAAATAGAGAAAAATAAAAAAAAACGCCCAAAAGTTGCCAAAAAGGAAGAATTCGAAAAATGACGCAAAAATATAAAATTAAAACCAAAAAACAGAAAATAATTGTAAACATCCAAAAAATAGAAAAAACATCGAAATAAATTAAATGTATCAAAAAAATCAGAGGACTATGAAAAAAAGAAAAAAAACCAGAAAACAAATTAAAAAGAAAACATCTAAAAAATTTAAAAAAAAATGAAAATCTTCCTAAAAAATGAAATGTATCGAAAAAATCAGGACTTGGAAAAAAGAGAAAAAACCAGAAGACAAATTAAAAAGAAGACTAAAAGATGAGGAAAATTAAAAAACAATCAACAATTAGAAAAAAAATTAAAAATCGGAAAACAAAACTTTTTTTTTTTGAAAAATGATAAAAAAACGAGGAAAAAAATCAGAAAATAGAAAAAAAGAAAACATTGGAATAAGTTGAAAAAATTTAAAATGACAAATAAAATTGTAAAATACGAAAAAAGGAGAAAAACAAAAAAATTGTTAAAACGAAAAAAAAGTGAAAAAACCGCTAAAAATCGCAAAAAAACCGAAAGAAAGGTCGCTAAAAATGCAATATATCGAAAAATATTGCAAAAAATTACAAAACAATCTCAAACAAAAACGGTAAAAAATCGCAAAAAATCCAAAATAATTGCAAAAAAACTGCGGTATTATAGCAAAAAAATATTTAAAAATAGCAAAAATTTAAAAAATACCAAAAAAATCACAAAAAATTGCAAATCGGAAAAATAAAGAAAGAATAAGAGAAAGAAAAAAAACAGAATGACAAAAATGAGGAAAAATTATAAACAACCGCAAAAAATCGCAAAAAAAAACACGAAAGAAAAGTCGCTAAAAAACGCAATAAATCGAAGAATATGGCAAAAAAATGCAAATAAATCGCAAAAAATTACAAAAAACGCAATAAACCGGAAGAATAAAAAAATGAAAATAAATTTGACAGATGGAAATAAATCGCAAATTATTACAAAAAAATCTCAACAAAAACTGTAAAAATCGCAATAGAAACCGCGGTATAAGTACAAATAATTCAAAAAATAGCAAAGAAATTTTGAAAAAAAAATCACAAAAAATTGCAAATGCAAAAAAGAATAAAAAATTGAAAAAAAATGACAAAAATAAACTGAAAAACCGAAAAAAAATGTAATCTAAAAAAATTGTAAGAATTGAAAAAAATTAGAGAAAAAAAATCAAAAAGTAGAAAAAAACAGAATGAAAAAAAATGATGAAAAATCGAACAAAATGAGAAAAAATATAGGAAAAAATAGGCAAAAATAGGAAAAATTGGAAAATAGAAAAAAACCATGAAAAATAGTAAAAAAACAAAAAAAAATCAAGAAAAATTAGAGAAAATAGGAAAACGTGGGAAAAATAGGAAAACGAGAACATTTAAAAAAAAACAAAAAAAATAGGAAAAAAAACAGGAAAAAATAAAGAAAAATATGAAATAGTGGGTACATACATAATATTTAGAACTTAAAGAAAAATAGGAAAATAAGGAAATATGGGCACAAATAGGAAAATATAAAAATTTAAAAAAAAAATAAAAATGGTAAAAAGCAGGAAAAATTGAGAATAAATAAAGAAAAATATTAAAAAAAGATACATAAATTTTAAAATTTAATGAATTATGGTCAAATTTCGACCATTAAGCGACAACTAGTATTAATAAATACTTTCTTATATTTGGTGACTATACTATAAATAAAAATTTGATAATTATTTGATAAGTAGTAAATTATTTCGTTGTTACTTGTTACTTGTTTTTAATTTGTTTTGTGTTCTGTACACACATTTGCGAGTCATTAATGTTGTAAAGATAAATAATCGTTATAAAGGTAAACATTTTGATACTTGCAATTAAAACTTCGCTAAATAAATAAATAAATCAAATAACTATTGATAAATGCTTCTAAAAGTCAAGATTTAACTTCAAAGTAGAAATTGTATTTAGCATTCTTTACCATAGAATATAAACAAGTGAGGCTTTAATTGACGAAATTATTTAAAATATTTATAAGCTAATCAACATATATTTGATGGTTGGTAAATAACTAATCATTAATTATATGCCTACAAGTTGGGTAAACATTTTATTTTATATGAAGATCTATTGATTAGAAAATTTATAATAAAGAGGTCAGATCATGTCAGATGCCATAAGGATCATAAATCCTGGATAAACTATATAGCAATTTCAAAAAAAAAAAAAATAAAGTGGAAGTGAAAAAAATTTAAGATTTTTCAATTTTTTTTACAAATTTTGATATTTCAAGTTTTGAGAAATGGGTTAGATAGATATTGAAATATGGAGTTTGGGGCTTCACACGAAACGAGATAAGGTGAGAATTTCAATAATCGCGTCTCGGTCTCGGTGGTTCAGAAAAAAATAAGTCTCGTTTCAGTCTCGATCTCGTCTCAGTAATAGATTGTCTCGTCTCATCTCGTCAAATCTCGTTATTGCTAAGATAGGACATAACGAGGTTAATAAATGTCTTTTCTGCTAATTATTAAGAAAGTATTAAGACACCGTGTAATAAAATAGAAGATGTCACAGGACAAGATAGATAAGCTGTCTAAGAGGTGAGAGAGTCAGATAGATTTAAGAAAAGGTTAAGCAATATATAAAATGAGAAGAGGAACATGAGGTTATTAAGGAGAGTATCTAAGAAGTGAAAATCAAGAAATGGATAGAAATTAATTTAGATTAAATTTAAAATTATATTTGTATAATATTTAATAATTTTTAAATTTTTTTATAGAGAGAACCCAACCCCGGATTGAGAATCTATAGATCGGACATCTTGTATACCGGGTGGTGCATATCGCATATATTCGCAGACTTAACAGATATTAAAAAAAAAACTTTTTATAATTTTCGCCATATGTTCCTTAGTACTTTCGTCGTATGCTTCATCTTCTAATATTTTTTTACTATCTTATTATACTGATCGAATCTTGAATAACTTTTTCTACATCAATTTCTTGTTTTTCATCAATATATTTTTAATAGCAATAATATTTTTTATAATTTTGATTTGATAAGTTTATTTTAATTAGAACGTATTTTTCAGCTATGAACAACCTGGCAAAAACTTGAGATTTGTTGAGGGTTTTTCATAATTTATAGAGTCAGATTAACGTTTTATGTATCCAATGTTGGCCACTTGTTTGGAGAGAACAAACTTTATCGGGAGATAGTCGATGATTTAAGGCCATTGTTCCTGGAATTTTAAGTTATTTTCGTAGAGCGTGCGTTAGTTTTCTAGTTTAAATATTCGTATGTGGAACATAAATCATTGCTTTTACTTTGTTGTTATTTATAATTATTTTAGTTGAATAATATATTATCAAAATATAAACAATATAAGAATCCTAGTATAAGGTTTATTATTCAATACATTTACTATTGTAACTATTTCAATTCAGGTCATTTATTCCTAAATAGATTAACTATAATTCAATTTTAATCCATTTAGTAACTTAACGCTTCTGTAATAAAAGTTTACGATCCTTTCATCGATCAAACCGTAAAAATTCTAGTAAATTAAGTAAAAATTATACTACTAATAGATCCATAGATTATCATCTACCACTTTAAATGATTACACTAATATAAATAATACAGTCATATGTTAAACTCCAATGTAGCTCCAGTACCAAAATATAAAATCACTGTGTATGAATATTTGTACAAGTTCGTAACAGTTTTTCAATCCATTCAAGAAATTTACTATTTTTTATAAATAAACGCAAAAAGTGTATTGAAAATAGTAGTATAACTATACCGGTTCTGAACCACTTTCATCGAGTTACATCTACCTAACCGAAGAAGTAGCACCCCTATCCAAAGAGAAGAGTAACTGAGATGAGAAGACACTAGCTGAGCCTCGTTTACCTCCAAAGCTAAACCAAATGGTCATGAAACTACCCCAATTGGATGTAATGAGTACCCTTTCGGCAGACGAGACCAACAACAATGACCAGAAGCGGTAGTAGAAGAGTAGGACTTTTTGTACTCCCTTCTTTTGGTCAATTACAAACAACAACAACACCAACAGATCTCAAACTGGTCTAGAATAGCTTTTAGACAGGTCTCAAACAGATCTGGAACAGCTTTAAATAGCTCTTGAACAGCTTTAAACAGGACTCGAACAGATTTCGAACAGGTCTCAAACAGGTCTGGAACAGCTTTTAAGCAGGCTCGAACAGCTTTCGAAAAGGTCTCAAACAGTTTTTGAACTGGTCTCAAAGTTTCGAACAGCTTTAAACAACACTTGTTGGGCAAAGAAGACGTGATCAAGCACTTAGTGATGAGTTTTGCAATATACAGGGGACACAAAACTTCCTCCTCTTCTACTACAGCTTCTGATCACTGTTGTCGGTCTCGTCTACCAAAAGGGCACTCATTAGGTCCAATTGGGGTATTTTCATGACAATTTGGGGAAGTTTTGTGGTAAACGCGCCTCCTCTGGTATCTTCTCAAATGGTACTCTTCTCAGCTAATGGTACTCTTCTCTTCTGATAGGGGTGGCTACTTGCTAAATGGATAGAACTGGATGAAAGTGGTCCAGAACAGGTATAGTTATAATACTGAAGATATCCTTGAGACTTCCCATACACATTAGTATGTAATTTTGTATTATGAATTACTGATGATGTTTCGGAAAAACAATGGAAAATGTTGAAAACAGCATAATTGATTTTTAATTTTTTTTTTGTTTATTGTAGGTGTATTAATCCTACATTATTACATTATAAATCAAAGTATTTTGAAATTAATATAGACCTCCAAAACAAACAATTCCGCTCTTATTGTGTTCGCGTTTACACATCTCTAAGAAAAAATTTAATTTACCAACTCCAAATTGGTTTTCGTTATTTTATGGCTCATTAGATCCATAAGAGAGGATATTAGATCCCTTAAAGTTATTGACTTTTGTTCGTTCCTTTTACGATATCTTATCACATGTTTTCGGATGGTATTTTTATTTCGAAGAAGATATAGTTGTAAAAATTTTCTGGAAGCAGTTATTGGTTTCAAAGTAATAAAAGTTTTATTTTCAACTCTGATAGTTGCGCAAAGTTACATTATGGAATTAGCATTTTATCAAATCGATAGTTTTCAATATAAAATTTAAGACCAATTTTGTGTAGTATAAAAATAAATATGGTATTACCAACCAAATATTATACAACTTATTAAATGAGTTCAAATTCAAAGTTTAATTTTGTGTATTTTTTTTTTGATCAAGATCTACTAAAATCTTATACATTAATTTTCTTACCAAAATCAAAAAATATCTACATACTAAAAATATTTTATTTTCTTGTGCAACACTCTACAGCTTAAAAGTTTTCAAACATGTTTGCCGTCCCAATGGAGCGAAAATTGTTTCTGTGCCCGGGGAAAGCCAGACAAAAAAAATAATTACAGTTAATGCCAGGTTTGGATATTCAACGCTGCTCCCTTGGGCTTTTCCACGACACGCATTCCTACTCAACCGGTGTGTATATCTGTCCTGGGGCTATGCACCAGTATTTGTGAAAGGAACAGCTGTATCTCCAAACGAAAATTAACAATTGTTTTATCTTGGAAAAGATGCTGTATTGGCTGAAAGCAAAATCCCGAGAGGAGTTTTCGTTGATTATAAAATCTAAAGTGTTTTTTTTAGCATGGTATAATTTGTTCGGTGATTTTGTAAACCCTTAAGGAATAACTTTAATACATTTATTTTATGGAAAAATATTTCTAGGTTCTTTTTTTATTTAAAGTTGACAAGATATTAATATACCCCACAAATAAAAAACCGAAGGAGGTGTAATAGAGGGAAAAAATACTTAGTAAAATTGTTAATTCAAATAAAATAAATTATAATAATAATATTTTTTTTTGTTAAAAATGGACATACCATTGGCGATAACTGAAAGACCTATAGAATACTGGTTGTATACCTTTTGGCGTCGCGTTAATTACTTGAATTATGTTGGTTGAAATATTATTCGGCAAACCCCAAATTCATTCAACTCGAAAATATCAGTCATTTTGTTCATTCCTCTTAGGACTCTTCTTTCATGTAAGAATCATTTTCCACGCTAATAGTGTTACTAGAGGTTCAGATACTGATATTTTAATAATCGTGCTGAGTAATATGGTTAACTTTAAAAATCTTTCCTCTCACATATGGATACTAACCGGAACAGGTAAAAACGAAAGGTTTTTTGATATCACCAAAAGATACAACAAACTTAGTCGACTACTAGCTAAAAGCTTAATTGGTTTCTACGCTTATACTGGTTGTGACTTCAATCCAGCCTTTTTTAATCGGCAATAAAAATACCTTTCACGTTATTTAAAAATAGCGTAGAATTTTAACCGAAAGCAGCGAGCTTTCGGTGATGTTAGCCTAACTGATGATGACTTACGTGATCTATTTGAAGTACACTTGCATTATGTACAATGCGAAAAAATCAGTCGATGTTGATAATGGAAGGTTCCAGCTGCTCATTAATTCCTACAGGGCTGCAGATGTCAATGAAAATTTTATTAATAAAGTTCGTAACTTTGATGCGAGCTTGATCCCTCTGTGTAAGTCTGAATTATTTCAGCAGTTTTTTAGGCCTCATTATATTTACAGCATTTGGATAAATGCTTCTGCAAAAGAGTCCACTCCACTTAGCCCCCTGAAATATGGCTGGTTTTGCAGAATCTGATCCGGTGGATGATGAAAACTTCTCACACGCTGAAGACGATTCCGAAAATGACGATTAATGGTAAAATCAATTAATAAAAGAAATAAATATTACAATTATTTTATAATATGAGCAATTAATCATGTCGATAATTAAATTGACATTCTGATATGAATAAATAAAAATTTTCAATTAAACTTAAAATTTTTTACTTACGTTTCTATATTGGTTTCATATTTGCTGTAGCCTTATTGGTGGACCTATTTTCCTTTTTATTTACATTGATGTAATAAATGAGGTTGTTTATTCGTATAATTATAGATTTTTTACATTTATCAGAGTAATTTCAATGTCATCTAGATTCTACGGATGTAAAAATTATAACTACGTATTTGTATGCACGGACTGCAGGTAAGGTTTCACTGTCAGCCGGATATTTACAACCGGAAAGAATGGCAGCCACGTTTAGTATAAGCTTAAAATTAGTATATTATGATATACTAAAATGGCAGACGCGGGAAATGCATCATTACTGTCACGGGCAAAAATAGGTGGAGGAATCTATCCAGATCACGGACGGAAAGCGACAGATATCACTTCCCACCCGTCGGCAGGGAGTAAAGTTTGTAAAAGCTTATTTCCCGACCTTTAAAAAGTGTGTAATTGAGCTATTACATATACGATTGTAAATAAAATACTTTAAAAATGTACTTAATTTTTATACCTGTCCCACCTACCGCGATCAGGCTTAGCTAGTACCCATAGCTTGTGGGTATATCAGGGTTTAGATAGTACCCATAGCTTGTGGGTATAGCAGTGCTTAGCTAGTACTCATAGCTTGTGGGTATAGCAAAGCTGAGCTAGTACCCTAGCTAGTACCCATAGCTTGTGGATATAGCAGCCTCGCTCTACAAAATTTCAGGTACCGTAAAATATGTTTTGTCAGATTTAAGCTGGCTCTTAGACTATAAGCAAATATACTTTAGTACTATTACTAGCAAGAACATAGAGAGGATTCGAAACCCATTCTAACAGCTCACGATCTAGCGCTAGTCGGTGCAATATCGTAAGTATATGTCAATTTATTTTACAATTTATGAAAATTAAGTTTATAAAAAAAGAATAAATAAAGGATTATTATTGTATCCTTATATATAAACAAAAATACCCATAAGCAGGGAAACCTTTATAAATGTACGATTTAAGAAATAAATATTAACGTTGCCGCTTATATTATTTCACAATTTACAAAATTAAGGTTATAAAAACAAGAAACCAAAAGTTTATTTTCAAGTATGTGAATATTCCTAATAAATTAACATTAATTCAATATGTAGAAAGAAATAATAACATAGAATATACTTTCATTAACATAAATAACATAAATAAAAGAATTGATCCCACGTATGGAAATTACATCCTCAAAACAACTTACCAAGCCTTTCAGGTGATTTATACATAGTCTCGGTGAAAATAAATTGAGATTAAAATATACTTTTTACCATATACATGGTCTTTCAAAAGTCTGGAAACGGTCCTATATATTTCAAAAACCAGTAAAGATAAATTTTCCAAATTCGGGATTTAGTCTTTTTCACATTTTCACATGATAAAAATTCAAAAACATTTATATGTTTGTACTACAATCTTTATATTATAATGAAAATATAATGATAGGATCATTTCTAGACCTATACTTATTGATATTCTTGATTTACAATCCATTTTTTTTAATCGGGCGTGGGAGCTCCCACCTTCACTGAGGCGCCAGGATACATGAAGGATTGTTTCGTTATTAGTTGTTTTTTTTTAATTATAAATCGATTATAGATTGAAAGTTTATTACTAGGTGTGCTCATAAGCCAATTTATTAGATAGTCTACGTTGGTCCGATCATAACTATAGGGAATTCAACGTGTTAGAGGGAAAGTGAGGTATTGGAAATTTAGCGTATCAGAAAGAGAAAGCACTATAACGTCATTGCCCAACTGGTCTTCAGTACCCTCAGATGCGTCAGGTCTGACAGGTTCACCAGAGGATATCGTCAGATGTGACTCATCTGAGGAACCTGGGGATCGGTTGCGTAGTACTTCAGGTCTGTCAGACCCTTCTGCTCTGGCAGCACCCTCTGGTGGTACTGTCGGACCTGACGCACCTGAAGACCGGATGTGTAGTGACGTCATAGCGATCTCTCTGTCTGACAAGCTGAATTTCCTATACCTCTCTCCCTAACACTTGAATTCCCTATACCTATGATCGGACCAACGTAGACTATACTATATTTTTTAGTTCCTCTTTTAAACCAACATTCATTTATAATAACTTTAATATTATCACGTGACAGAAGATCCGTAGGGTATTAAAATAAAACAATCTCCAATTTTTTTTATACGCACTATATGATTGTATTTGTTTATCTTCTTGGTTTTTTTTGTATCTTGTGCTGTAAGTATCATAAATTGTACTCAGTGATATCTCAAGTATCAAGAAAAATGATAAATTCTAATAATTTCTAGGAAAATATTACTTATAATGCATTATTCAAAAATCATTTTGAGAGTTGTAGGATTTTATTTTTGTTTTGTGTTACAACACTGATTTAATTCATCTTGAAAGCCTTTTAGTCAAATAATTATTGAAAATTAATTAAATTTACCTTTGTAAGCTGTATTAATGTTTCTGTATTTCATATGGCACACGAAATATATTCAAAGCAAGTAGCTATAGATTTTCGTAACAAAACCCGCTCAAGTAATTAGTAGTAAGGGTAGATAGTATCTCCACTTGATTTTGCAATGTAGCTTACTGACTTTGATTTAATTTGTGATACCTTAGTTGTTTAAGTAATTATACACCATCAGATATGTGACACTAATTGTCTATATGCCGTGATATAAGTGCTTCACGATGGCATCAACTTCTGTAATCCTATAATGTTGAGGATAAATTGCGATACTGCAGTATTTAAATTATAAATTAATTATATGTGTAACGAAGTTACTAATGCCGGCAAATATTAAAACTAAAAAAATATTAATTATCCTATTTCCGTTCATAATAATCGTACAAACTTCATTATTTTTGTAAACATTCCCTTTTAATATTCTTTTGACATTAATTTAGTTCTTTTTGACCCCCTTTAATCTTTAAAACAATACCGCTAACGGAACCACCGAGTCCTTACCTCTCTACACCGTAGTAGCGACGGTCGATTGAAAATCAATACGGCTGGAGAACGTGATATTGACAGCGGTTACACATGCGACTGACAGTACGCTGCGTACGGTACGTATCGTATGGTACACATTGTATAACTTCCGTTCACAGGACAACGTATGGTCAGTATCCGTAAATGTATGGAACAAGCGTTGTTGCTGCTTTGTGTATTACAAGATTAATAATGCGAAGAAAAAATCGGAAAAATAAGAGCATGTGGGTCCATCCTCTTTATATAAAAAGAGTACCCTAAGGCGCATTTGTTACTTTGTATTCAAATTCAAGAAATGACGAACCCACATTTTTTATTAATTCCAACTAGACGTGTTAATGGATGAACTTCACAGTAAATTGGAAAGAAGTTAAAAATTTTCAGATCACAGTATAATTTCAATTTCGTCTGTAGAGATATAGTGTGTATTTCAGTATAATTAAACAATAATAAGAAAATTAATTTTGTCTGATGATGTCGCCATATTTATAATATAATGGTTAATCTGTCACCACTGTGAAACGAAATTTGTAAATACGCAGCGTACCTTATGAATATGTACGATCAACTCATAAGAAACAATAGCTCTGGATTGATCATACGCAATGCCGTACGTAGAGCTCGACCGACGCCCCAAGTGACCGAAGGTACGTCGTACATGTGAAAACGATCATTTATTACACTGGAACTAACAATGCGTACCGTACAGTCAGTCGCATGTGTAACGGCTGTCAGTCAATTCACAGACACCGCAAGAGCTAGTTTAACAGTTGTAGCAGCTGCCGTCAAGTGAAGTATACCGAGTGAGATATTGTTAAATATAATTAAATGAAAATGGTTTTTTGAATATACGTACTAAGTCTAATATATTGATTCAGTGCAAGCTTAAACCCCCTCCGAGTGCTATTAAAAGCAAAAAGAGTGGTAAATGGCAGATTTGGTTCTCACTTGAACAGTGTTGCCGGACTGAAATTCTCATTTACCCATACCAATACGACAGAATACCCGGTTTTATCTGCACTTCAGCATAAAAAATCCCCAGAACATTATCCAGGCGCAGAAAGTACCTACCTATCTACTCCTCATTATTACTTTCAAGAATGGGAAGATACGAATAGGTAAAAATTAAATTGCGAGCCAGTGCCAATCAAAAATACATTGACAACTTTGAGAATTTCATTTTTAGACTGAGATGACGTACTGAATGTCAAAGAAGCCAAAGGGTTTTACCCGTTTGATTATATTATCTGGCACATTATTCAAAATACCAGAATTTCGGGTAAAATACTCGGCAACGCTGCACTTGAAGCATAAAATAAGTTCAGTTGCATCAGCATCTCTGAATAGAACAATTACCATGCCAGCAAACCAACATCGATCTCTGACGATGTGATTATTTGGTCCTTTTATGTATTTTTTCATCTGTTCATATAAACTAACATCCTAGCAGTAGGTAATCCGGTACTCAGACCAGAGAGGCAAGTAAAGTTTGCCCTGCCGGCTGTTAAGAAGTTGGTCGAGGACATAACGGACCCTGAAGTTTTAAATCTTCACTAACGCTGCCCGGTGCAAGTGGCTTTCACACTATAAACGGAAGGTGGCGCCAGAAGCAATTTCAGACCTGAACCAAGAGGCCAAAATATCGTGTGACGACATATGTATTACATAAGAAAGTCTTTATATTATATTTCTCATTATTATTTTAAATGGAACTATTTATGAATATTAGTATCCATAAATGTTGAAAGAACATTAGACTGTGAGCGTGATTAAATAAATTCTTGAATTTTCTCGAAGGACCAAACTTTTTAAGTAGAAGTTACACCAATATGAATGTTAAAATAAAAACAGTATTTGAAATAGGAATGTAATTTTTAATTCATTTTTTCCAAGACATCGAAGATGAACAGAAAAATCATAAAGCGGCACATTAATTTAAATTATGAAACCGAAACATAAATATTTAAATAGTACTCATCACTTCACTCACTGTAAAAACTATCTGCATGGTTTTGTTATGAAAACTCAGAAATCTTTTTGGGTACGGTTAATTACGCACCATTTTACTTAGTTGAAGAAACTTTTTTGCTCTATTGAATGCGACTGCATCTTTTTCACAGTTTTAATGCGAGAGAGCGATTGTGCTCTGAGTTCTAGCGGAGAGGAGGGTTGCTGGTTTTTTATTGGTAGAAGATATGTGAGGTGGTATGTAACTAGTCTTGAATTCAGAATCTTAGCGGGAAAAAATATGTCTATATTTTTTGTCTCTTATAATGATGGGATAATATGAAAGAAAGATAAGCTTGCATAGCAACAGTCGCTTATGTATTTTGGTTTTGTTAACTGTAATTTACAAGTAGACAAAAATAAGTCTGAGAGAAAGATAATTTTCTGTTGATTTTAAATCTATTTTTAGATTTTAAAATATTAAAATATACAATAATAGACATTAGTATGAACTAAAGATTAATATTATTAATTTTAAAAGAAATATGAATTATTTTCTGGATAATATTCCAGTGAAATTTATCCAAAAATGATAATTAACTCATGCATCTGATAAATGTGGCGTAACTTCATTACGTTTTATTTATTTTTTTTACCTCGATTCTAATTGATTGACAAATTCTAAAGTGAACCAGGACTCGTTTCATGTTTTCATTTAATTAACAAAAAAATGCCGCTAATTATGAAAGTAATGAATCACCAATTTCCAGCTTCATGCTGTACATAAAACAAACAAAAAACGAGATTGAACCGGTTTCAAAGTTGAAGCTGTCTACATTAAAAATGATAAATATAGCAGCGTAAAAAGTACAATATAGAAGCAGAAAATTTATCATAATTTAGTTTATATAATATAATTGATTAAATCAAGTAATATTAGTTTTTTTAAAAATAAATATTTTTTATTTTAGTAGTGTATTAGTATATTTTTCGATATAAATATTGATCCATGGATATCATCTATCATCCGTTCTTTAAAATATCTAAACTCACGTTTCGAAATTTGCATTCGACTCACCTTCATACAACGCTCCATGTTCCAGATACGTGACTGCCTTAAAATAAATTTTATCTCGAATTTCTCACATTTGTGTAGTGTCTATTTGTATTTCAAATAGACACTTTTTGTAAAAGCGTCTTGAATACTTTAGAAGCGTGATATAAATTATATCAAGGTGTAAATCGAGGAATCAGAAATTATTTTAAAAATTATGTAACCATTATTTTAATCGCCACACAATTGACAATTACTCTGGCAATGCTAAAATTTACTTATACTTTATCCAACAACTAAAAAAATCGTTACGTTAAAAATTAGAGAAGTGGGGAACGAAGAACAAAGGAAAAATTAGAGAAGTGGGGATGCTGAAGGTGTCATTTTAGTTATTGGACAATCTATACAAAATTGGACTTTAATCGATTATGGTATGTAATATTTTATTGATTTTGATTTAAATTATTTATTATTATTATAGTCCATTCTTTAGAAAATTATAGTTCTATTATAAAAATTCTTTCCCCTTTTTTATATTTCGTTACATGATTGACAAGCTTTAAAAATATACAATCAAATCAAATTCAAACAACCGAAAAAAAGGGATTCATCCATCCACTGTCATCGAGAGGCGATAAATCCCGAAAAAGATAAAATATGGACCATTTTAGACTTCTCGGAGGTGGTATTTCAGCGAACTTTATATTAAACCATATTTTCAATAAGTGTCAGTCACACGCCGACAAAAGAAAGGGTATCATACTCGGAGTTACAACTTGATTTTTGTGGCGGAGCAAGAAACAAGTCTAAACGACTACATGGGCGTATGTTCGAATATAACAAAGACAGAAAAAAACTATAAATAAAAATTTTTAAACTATAACCTAAAGGATAAATATAAAAAAATTGTAGCGTATAATTGTTAAAAAAAGTAGTTTTTGGCGAGTAGCTATTAGACTGAAAATAATTGAAATTTAAAAGTATGCTGTAAGAAATTTTTAATTCGATTTCAAATATCTAAAACAATTATCCATTTATACAGGAGTAATTTTTAAAAGTTTTTCCTAGTGTTATCAAAAAATAATTTTATTCAGTATTTTTAATAACCTTTTAATTTCTGAAGCGGTTCTAACATTTTCCATAGTTTTTCCAAAATGGCACTTATCTAATATTTATTATTATTAATTCATTCAAATTAACTACCGATTTGTATGGAAAGCTTCATAAATAATTAAAAAAAAAAGATGGCTAATGAAGGGAAATAAAGCTTAATTAATAAATATTATTATTATATATAATATTTTAAACATACCCTATAAAGTATCAAAAAAGAAAAAAAAAATTGTGCATTAACATCAAATTAGTATAAATGTATAAATGTAAGATGATACTACATGACATTTTATTATCAAAATAACATACAGATTTATATAAACCAAATAATCAAATTTAATTGGACTGCAAATAAATTCATTTATCCCATTTTTAATAATCAAAATAAATAAAATTTTTTTATTACAATACCTAAATATTAAAATCAATGTAAAAATTTACATTGAAAATGATACGAATTTACATTGAAAATGATACGAATTTTAAAGAAGTTTATTTGCTCAAGGAGGAAAAAAAGATCTGTAGAACAAATTGAAAAAAAATGAGATAAAATTAAAAAACATCGTAAAAATAGTCGAAAATCAAATACGTTCCCAAAAAATCGGATAAAATCGAAAAAAAAAAAGTCAAAAATCGACAAAAATTGAGAAAAAATGGTTATAAAATTGTAACATGAAAATTGGCCTATTTTTCTATCTATGCCTCGACATTATTTTTGTCTACGATTTTTACATCAAACAGGACATCCTGTAGTATAAGGTTTTATGTTTTTACATCTCTCTTATAATTTAAGTATAAAAAGCCATTTGTAAATATACTAAAAACAAGATGTTTGTTAATATTACCTTGGTTTGTTTGTGAGTACTGTAGAAAAATAAAGAAAAACATGGACGAATAGGGACAATCATAGAAAATAGCAAAAAATAGGGAAAAATAGGTAAAACATAAAAAATAGATGAAAATAAAGGAAAATAGGAAAAATAGGGAAAAAATCGCGATTGTGAAAAATAGAGAAAACAGGAAAAAATAGAGCAAAAAAGGGAAATATTGTGAAAAATATGAAAAAATTAGAAAAAATAGAAAGAACAATACAGAAAAAAGGAGAAAACCAATTAAAACCGGGATAAAATGGTCGAAAACGTAGAAAAATGGAGAAACATTAAGGGAGATACAAAAACAGGGAAAAATAGGGAAATTTGAAAACAATAGGAAATAATAAAAAAAAAATGGTGAAAAATGGAAAAAATATTGAAAAATAAGTAGAAACATGGAAAAATAGAGAAAAATAGAGAAAAATAGGGGAAAATTGTAAAGATTTGGGAAAAATGAAAAAAAAAACCCGGAAGAAAATAGGAAAAAATAAGGAAAATTGAGAAAAAATAGCATATAAAGAAATTAGGAAAAAATAGGTAAACATAGGGAAAAATAGGAAAAAAACAAGGAATACACGGTCGTCCAGGTACTATAATAATAATAATAATAACAATATATTTTATAAGTCAAAACATAAAAAAAAGTATTATTTTTCTAATATTTTATTATATAGCATAAAATATGTGACCTTGGTCGTATTTAAAAATGTACTAGAATTATTCCTATTTATGATAAAATGTACTTGCTGTACGAAAATGTAGTAGAAATAGTACAAATGTACCAAAACGGCAACACTGCAGATGAGCCTTCATATAACATTCGAGGTTTGTGGAAATGCGCTGTTGCCAAGTAATAGACGATGGTTATTATCCAGAGAATTAATATAAATCTGCATCTTAATCAATGGCCAAGTTGATCACTTCGGATTACTGGAAATCTAATAAAAAAATGGACGATAAAACGCGAGCGAAGCGAGCGCGTCCTCCCGCAAATCCAAAATTAGAAGAGTTGCCGTAAACTAGATTTGTATCCAATATTTTTCTTTTTTAAAGATATTAAACGATAAATAATTAAACGATATTAAAATAAATAAAAAACGATAAAAAAAACTTATGATTATTATAATGGTCATTAATCTGACAAAAACTAGAGTAGTAATTTTTCTTTTTCCCTCATAACCGATAAATTTTATTATGTGACAGTGGTGGTGCATCGCTTTAATTCGATCATGTGGCGTGTTGGAACCCATAATCAAATGCCAAAATAATTAATAGCGAACATACAAATGTTTCGATGGATTTATTAACTCAAAGGTAACACCTTGAAATCATCGAATAGCACGTGACATGTAATCAGTAATGATTAGTGTATTCGGTAAAATATCAAATACCGCATATACAAATCTTAACAGAGGATTAATTTAAATTATCTCTATAAATCGTTTCGTAGTGTATTAGGTTGTTAAAATTGGATGATGAATAGATGGATTTCATATAGGGGTGGATTTTATATATTGGATATATGTAGGTATAAATATATTTTTTAAAATAGGGTGGCAATGTAATAAATAAAAATAATTTGAATTATTGGTAAGGAAAAAAATCACGGGAAAGTAAAATATGGAAAAATGTTCAAAAATTGGAAAAAACAGGGAAAAATAGGAACAAATATGGCAAAATATTAAAAAATAGAGAAATTTGTGGAAAAAGTAAAAAATAGGGAACACAGTAAAAAAATTGTGAAGAACTGGGAACCGTAAGAAACAAATTGAGCAAAATAGGAAAATTTTTGAAAAATATTGAAAAACTGGGGAAATGTGGCAAAAATAGGTAAATTTGGGGAAACGAGTGGCACATACTGAAAAATAAGGAAAAATGTACAAAATCCTTAAAAATAGGGAAATAGTACGTAAAATAGGAAAAAATGATTAAAATATGACAAAATAGGGAAAGATAAGTACAAATAAGGAAAAATAAGCAAATATAAGGAAAGATAAATAAAACAGGAAAATTATTGGAAAACGGAAAAAAACAAATATATAGAAAAAATAGATAAAATAGTGAAAAATAGTGGGGAAAATATGGAAAAAAAGAAAAATAGAGGAAATTGGTGAAAAATTCTGAAAAACAGGGAAAACATGGAACAATAGTTCAACATACTGAAAAATTAAGAAATTTGGTAACAATAGTGAAAAAATGAAAAAATCTGGAAAAATAAGAAAAACATGAGCAAAATAGGGAAATATGGGAAAAATAGTTTCAGATATTTAATGTTTATGTTTCAAATTTTTGACATTTTTTACTTTTGACAGGTGACAGCTGGAGAAATAATTTTGACTGTTCTGAATAGAGTTTTTTAGGGGCTTTCAAATGACATATTGCAAGTCAAATTCCGTGATATATTGCATCTGTCATTTTTTTTGACAGTGACACTTCCGTTTGACAGATATCATACAAAACTAATGGGTTCTTCCGACGGGTAACCCAAACCCATATACCAAATTTCAGCTCAATCAGATTAAACGGCCTCTATCGTGAGAGAATACATACATACAGACAGACAGACAGACTTCCATCTGAAAATGGTCTAAATCATCTCAGGTGACCTCAAAATGGTTATTTCCATCTTTATCTTGAAAAATTCTTTTAGTCCGTCTGCAATACTTTCCCTTCTCGGAGATGGATCGGGAAAGTAAAACATGGAAAAATTGGAAAAAACAGGCAAAAATAGGAACAAACAGGGCAAAATAGTGAAATATAGAGAAATTTGGGAAAAAAGGGAAAATAGGAAAAAAATTGTGAAGAACTGGGAAAAATAAGAAAAAAATTGAGCAAAATTGGAAAATTTTTGAAAATTATTGAAAAATTGTAGAAATATGGGAAAAATAGGCAAATTACATATTAGAAAAAATAGTGACAAATTAGGAAAAGTAGGAAAAAATATATAAAATAGAAAAAACTTATTAAAAATGGAAAAAAAAGAAGAATAAAGAAAACAGGTGAAAATTGGAAAAAACAGGGAAAATATGGAAAATATGGCAATGTGGTCAGAAATGAGAAGTTTGGTAAAAATTGTGAAAAAATGGGAAAAATTTAAAAAATTGGGAAATATGAGAAAAGTAGTGAAAAATATAAAAAAATTGGTAAAAATTTGGAAAATTAGGCCAAGATAGGGAAAAATATTGAAAATTGGGAAATTTAATTCAAAATAAATAGAAACAGTATTGAAAATAGGGAAAAATGAGGAAAATGGGACAAAATAGGGAAAAATAAATATAAATATATATGGACAAATGAAAGAAAATCAGGAAAATCAAACGGAATATAGGAAAAATATTCTCTCTTTTAATTTTTTTGGAAACAAATGGGGAAAACCGAGAAATCATGGAAAAAAAATAGGAAAAACAGGTTAAATTAAGGAAAGAAAAATAGGGAAAAATCAATAAAATGGAGAAAATATGTAAAAAAAGAAAAAATAGGGGAAATAGGGAAAAATCAAGAAAATGAGGAAGATATGGAGAAAAATAAAATGGGGAAAAATAGTGAAAAATTTAGAAAAATAGAGAAATAGGGCGAAATATTGAAAAATAGAGAAATTTGTCAAAAATGGTAAAAAACAGATAGAAAATGTAAAAAAATGGAAAAAATAAGAAAAAACTGCAAAATTTTGAAATTTGGGAAACCAAGGAAAAATTGTTAAAATAATAAAAATAGGAAAAAATATGGAAAATAGGGAAATTAGACAACAATTATGTAAACATATAGGAAAATGCTGAACTATATGGAAATATTGGGTAAAATAAGGAAAAAATGGAAAATAGGAAATAGAAAATAATAGTGATAAGTTGTGAAAAACGGGAAACAATAATGAAAAACCAGAAAAATATGAAAAATTAGAAAAAATAAAGAAAAACAGAGAAAATTGGGGAAAATTGAAAAAATAGGGCTAGTAGGGAAAAATAGTAAAAAATAGGAAAAATTATAGAAAAATAGGGACAAATTGTTAAAAACAGGAAAAAGATAGATACAATAAGGAAATTAGAAATATCGGGAAAAATAGGGAAATATATAGGAAAACATTAATAATTAGGGAAAAATGGAAAAAATAGATGATGATGGAGACAAATAGAAACAAACCGGGAAAAATTATGGAAAACAGGGAGAAATAAATAAAAATATGGAAACAGGAAAATATGGGAAAAAACAGACCAAAAATAGAAAATAATAGAAAATAATAGAAAATAATGGAGAAAAATAATACATGGTAAAAAAATAGGGAAAATTGTCGAAAAATAGGACCAAATAGGGAAATTTGAGAAAAATATAGATAAATGTAAAAAAATAAGAAAAAATCGGAAAAAATAGTGAAAAACAAATAGACAAAAATGGGGTAAAATTAGAAAAAAAAAAATAGTAAAAATATATCAAGTTTTGAAAGGAAAGTAATATTTCCATACCAAAGATAGATATTTAAAATTTAAAAAATTGAGCAGAGCTGAATGTAAATTTTATGAAAAATAGCAATAAAACTTAAATAAATTTTAATCTAAACTCTAGATTTAATTAGGCCACTCGGTATATTTAAAATTATCGTTATTATGCTAATTTTATTTTCAATTATATATATTTTAGACGTCGAGAATGATGTTAACCTTTTAATTTCTCATTCATGTTTTGTCTGATCCTGACATCAAATTAGTACAGGACAATGGATAATTGCATGGTTATTCGATACAGCTATCAAAATGTACGCAATTGCCACAATTAACAATAAATATTATAATTTTATATTTATAATGCATTAATATAACTTATAATCAATATACAAAGTCAATAAATTTATAAAATAATTTGATTGATGTATTAATTCAGAATAAATTACATTCATTTCCATAATATTTTTACTATTTCAATTAATATTCTTGTCATATGCATGAGATAATAATTAATAACTAAAATGTTTGCCAACGACAATATAATCAACATATAACATATTAACAGAATTGTAATTGATTCTGTGTTATGATATAGAAAATCTCTTATTATTTTAACCGGTTTTTATTTTAAAACTTTTCAGTTACGTTTAATTGTTATGAATTATTTATTTATTTATTGATATTTTTTCCATAAAAACCAAAAGGTTTACTTACATGGATAAAAAATATAAATTTATTTAACAAAATTAGTAAGTTATCACAGAGGAGAGATGAATAATGAAGGCTAATATAAACAATAAAACCATATATACATATACATTCTAGTTACATTGTATTTATATAATTATTGTAGAATTGCAAGATTGTAAAATTATAGAATTGTAAAATGGTAAAATTGTAAAATTGTAGAAGACCAAATTCAAAACAAGTACACTAAAAATAGAACACATTCCGATACAGACATGTTTAGTATATGATGGATTCTCTTAGTCGCTGTCCAGTCTAAATCTATACATATTGTTATGAAATTTGTTATACTCTGTATAAAATATTATAGTAAGTAGGGGTTGGTTGAGTTAAAAAAATCATAGTAATTGGAATTAAAATTAACAGTGTTCCTTTATTTTTTTTATATAAAAGAAAAATGTAAATTAAAATGAAATTTTTGGTAACTGGTATTAAAAGTATAAACTAATTTTTGTAATCTGAATAGGGCTTAAGCCATTTGAAATTTGAAATTCCTGTGACAGGTTGGATGGCATTTCCTATCAGGGGCTCGATTCTTGAATCTCGAATGCGAAATGTCGAAGTCTACATTTGTCACTGCCAGTGTCGAACAGTATTGTCAAGACCTATTCTTCAATACGAATCGGGATTTAAAAACAATGAGACATTATTTGTCGAAAGTATAAGTGGCAACGATGTAATATTGTGACATGGGACGTAAATTTGTATGTCAAACGTCTTGCAAAATTAAAAATTTGTTAGTTCATTGGTACCTTGCTGTATTGATCAAACACAGATATTGTATTTTACTTGTGAAAATGGAGAAAAAAAATTTATTAGGCGCGTTCGGATATTACCTCGAAACATGTAAGTAGAGCAGATGGATATGTTGTCACGTGATGTTTGAGCAATCTTTAATAAACGAACGGATTACTAGTAAAAGTGACTAATAACATAACACATTACGTATTTTATTTTGAAGAGATGAATGAAATCAATTTAATAACTCAGTCATCAGCAATGATTGTTATTATGGGAAGAGAAATCATGTTTAATGACATCATGACAGACAAAATAAGACTACGACGCATGCACGAACCATTTTATCTGCTTGCTTGTAACCAAGAACTAAAAAAACGTTTAACGGAAGTAGTTATAATAGGGGACAAACATTTATTAAGTAGCAAGTTTACTAATACCTTTACAGCCAAAAATAGTATGGAAAGGTGGAAAAACATTGCGGATATGTTAAATTCGATACCCGGGGCTAATAAGGATTGGAGAGAATGGAAAAAAGTTAGTATACCTTTGTTCACTTACAAGGATATTTTTACAACTCCGTCTGTTGTTTAGACTTGGCAAGATCTCAAGAGTTCAACAAAAAAGAAACAAACTGCTGCAAGGATGCACATGCAAGGTACTGGAGGAGGGCCACCTACGAAGGAAATTTTGACGCCGACTGAGGAAGCAGTGTTAGAGTCGCTCAATACAACAGTTGTAACTGGAAGCAGCAATGTGTTAGAAACAAGCATTGCGTTTGAGTGGGATGACACAGATGCTGTGGCAGATATTCCGCCAATAGAAATTGCTACTACACCCAGCCCTCCTCCAACAGATCACACTTACATTAAGGGTTCAGAAAAAAAAGGAAAAGACTAATACCTGCGAAGCGCCGGGCAATAAGTGCAAATGCCATACAGGTGCTAGCACAAGTTTCAGAGAGAGAGTTAGAGATAAGAAAGCGGTACTATGCAAAAAAATTGCACTAATGGAAAGGCAGACATTAGCTATTGAAAAAATAGCTAATCACTTCTCTGCGTAAACTATATGTAGATTTGTTACATTGTACATATAGTGTTGCAAGAACCTGTAATTTTAGTAACTGGTTAATACTCGGATATCAAACATGAATATTTGCTTACCTTTCTTTCAATTGTTAAGCCAGACATGCAAGTTTGTTCTTGTACATATGGCGTAACCATTTCGAGTAACTCCTGCGTAACTACTTTCGTTAATCTTTTTTTTTTAAATTCGTTATCATTCATTTGAAATGCATCCATGTAGTTCATAATTGGTCTGGGAGCATTACCATCATCTTCCATGTTTTCAGTAGCCACCACTAATGTAACATTCGGATTCATTTTGGTATTAATAAATGATTTTAGTTTAATAAAAAAAAAACACCTTTACGAAAAAACGATAAACAACCTAAAACTCGCAATTCATAACAAAACACATGTATCTACAGTGTAACTTTCGAATTCGACATTAGAAGTCGAAGGATTTTAGTCGTTCGTTGCACTCTCGAACGAGAAATGTCGAATTAATCTCGAACTCGACTTTCAAGAATAGACAACACACAACACCATCGACATTTGTCGAAAATCGACTCTGAAATTACGAATTCGGGATTCAAGAATCGAGCCCCAGGTGAGATGATTTGTCATTGGGTTGGTGTCAACCAAAATTATAGTTGAAAATTAAATAAAAAGAATTGAACGTGGTTGTTGATGACGGATAAAAATAAAAATATTATCAGAAAATTTAAATTTTTAAAAAGGTATTTAAAAAAAAAACTGTAAAAACTAAATATTGTATTAGGAAAAGCAATAATTTGTAAGAGATGTAGAGTTTATTGGAAGGAAGAAATAAAAGGTTTTTCAAAAAGTAAGAAATATTATTTATTAAAAAAAAAATACATAGAAACCAAGACATAAAAAAAAGGAGCGACAATTTAAAGAAGTAATACGAGAAATAAAGAGATAGTAAAGGGAGAGTCGGAGACTGAAAATATGGGAAACTGAAAATAGTTATCAAGATTGGAAGAAGTAGACCAAAGAAAGAGAAGAAAAGAGGATCATTAAATTTATAATTGTTTATTATTTTTTTTATTTTCGTTTATTTAGGCGCTGTTGAATCCAGCCCAGTGTGGAAGAGTTTCTCAGGTGAGAAATGTGATCCACCCAATATCCCGTGGATTTTTCATTTTAATATATTGAACTGATTGGCTAGTATCAACATAGCTACAAGAGGAAATCTGATAGATGTAAACGGGATATTAAACATAGCGGATGAACGTATTCTACGAGGATATTTCTTGAATTTGCAAGTTTCTCCAGATTTTGCAAGTTTTTCTTAGTTTTCCAAGATTTTCGCGATTTTGCAAGATTTTCTCGATTTTGCAAGTTTTAGTCGATTTTGCAAGTTTTCCAGATCTTAGTAATTTTTCTAAATTGCACATTTTTCCACGTTTTGCAAATTTTCTCGATTTGGCAAGTTTTCATGATTTTATTAATTTTTCTAAATTGTTTATATTTTCTAGATTTTGCAAGGTTTTTGTTATTTTTTTTTAAATTTGCATTTTCTTATTTTTTTGATTTTGCAAGTTTTCCAGATTTTGCAAGTTTTTCTAGATGTATAATATTATCTATATTTTGTTTTTTTTTTTAATTTGCATTTATTTACATTTTTTCGATTTTGGAATTTTTTTAGATTTTCTCGAATTTCTTGAAATTGCGAGTTTTTCCAGATTTTGGATGTTTTTTAGATTGTGCAAATTTTCCAGATTTCGCAAGTTTTTCTAAATTTTAGATGTTTCCAGATTGTGTAAGATTTTCTCGATTTGGCAAGTTTTCCAGACTTTAGTAATTTTTGTAAATTGTGTATATTTTCCAGATTTTGCAAGTTTTTCTAAATGTAGCATATTTTCCAGATTTTGTTATTTTTTTTAAATTTGCGTTTTTTAAAGTTTTTTTGATTTTGGATTTTTTTAGATTTTTCTCGATTTTCTTGATTTTATATGGTTTTTAGAATCTGAATATTTTTCAGATTTTGCAAGTTTTTCTTAATTTTGGAATTATTCCAGATTTTGTAAGATTTTCTCGATGTTTTACTAGATTTTGAAGGTTTTCTAGATCTTGGTAATTTTTCTAAATTGCGCATATTTTCCAGGTTTTGCCATTTTTCTCGAGTTTGCAAGTTTTCCAGATTTTGCAAGTTTCTAGATGTAGCATATTATCCAAATTTTGTTATTTTTTTTTAAATTTGCATTTTTTTAGTTTTGGATTTTTTTTACATTTTTCGCCATTTTTTCGATTTTGCAAGTTTCTCCAGATTTTCGATGTTTTTTAGATTGTGCATATTTTCCAGATTTTTCAAGTTTTCCAGATTTTAGGAATTATTCCAAATTTTCCAGATTTTGAAAGTTTTTCAGATTTTCTTGATATCTTAAAATTTTTGCTTTTGCGAGATTTTCTCGATTTTACAAGTTTTCCAGATTTTAGGATTTTTTTTCAAATTTTCCAGATTTTGAAACTTGTTTAGATTTTCTTGATATTGTGAAATATATCGGGTGCATTTATGTTAATATTTAGTGTATTATAGAAAAACATCATCAAGTTTAGGAAACGCCTACTGTCTAAAGATAACATTTTAAACTCGGATCGAATTGATCTTATTATATTATAATCTGGTCTAACATGGTGTTTTCTGTAGTACATATATCTAAGTAGTTTGTTTTGAACATTTTCAACTTCTTTCAATGAATTTTGATACTCTCCATACCAAATTAGAGATGCATATTCCAACTTGGTCCTAACTAAACTATAGTAAAGAAGTTTTATAGTGTTCATGTTACTAAATGTAGCGGTTTGCCTTATTACATAACCTAACATGCGGTTAGCAGATTTTACAGATGGTAAATCATTAATAAATAACAAGAACAGTAGTAGTCCTAAGTTAGAGCCTTGTGGAATACCCGAATTAACGGAGAATTTTCCAGAGGTATTTCCATTATGTTTTACAATTATGGTCACTGTTATTGATTTTGTCTCGGCATATAATACGACTCATTGCGATTTTTCTATCAAAGTATACATTTTCGATTAATAAATTCGACTGTGTTCGTTGTTATACTTCATACTACATAAATAACCTTTTGACGTTTGTTAATGTCAGTTATATGTATTTGTTTCAAAGCCACCTATACGTTTGGAAGTTATTAAAAATGAAATCTTTCCCTAAAAACTTGAGTATATGCCGATAATGTATACATTTTTTGAAAGGGGAAGAAAGGGACTTACAGACGGTATTAAAAAATATAGGGTGTTGTATTTAAAATAAACCAATAATTTCGTTTCAAAAATGGTCATTTTTTTTCGGCGTTTTCGGGAAAAAATATACATTTGGCAACTATGTCAATAAAAATTTGAAGGAAATATAAGAAGTTTAGCGAAAACTGCACGTCGATATCTTTTTCCATTCTCGACTAATAAGGCATCAAAATGTGTTACTTTATAGTGGGACACCCTGTATTTCTGCTGATTTATCATGATAACTATTTCCTCTTTATAAATATAGTTTCCTAAATTCATAATTCCAAAACTCATTTACGTCGGTAGCTATATTTTCTTCTAATTGCCTTAAGTACTTTCGTTCTTCTGACCTAATTAATGTTTTTACTTTTTTTCTCACTTGTTTAAACTTTTCCTCATAGAAATCACTTACTGAGCATAATTTTCTGTAATTCTTTTTTTCCTGTAACAGTTTTCTAATTTCATTGGTGAAGCAAATTGGATATTTTCTACTATTTTTACCTATTGCATATTTCGGAACACATTCTTCAACAATTTTATTCCACACTATATAAAAATTATCTAAAGCTTTGTTTACATCTCTCTCGTATACTACATTATCCCAATTAGCATCCCTAACTTTTTGACTAAGTAAATCAAAGTTTGATTTTTTTAAATTATATCTATAATCTTTTAAGAAAACATTTTTGCATTTTGAACCAGTACCTACTTGTATACTAATATCCAATGCAGGATGATACATATCTTCATTTATAAAGGGCAACCCCTCCCTAACAACTGAACATTTATCATTATTATTTTCTGAACTCACAACCAAGTCTAACGTTTTCCGTTATACATTTTTGACATTATTAAATAATTTAAAATATATATTGAGTTTATCACTAAAACCCGTGTAATTAGTATTTATACCAACGATTTCTGGTATATTCTGGTATCTTGTAGAAATTTGAATACCAGTTCATATACGTGAATTTTACAATTATGATAATATTATTTCCTGATTATATTTTTATAATAATTTTATTAATATCATTTTTACTTAATTTTTTTATTAATTATAAAAATATGTTTAATTAAAACAACATTCTTAAAAAGCATTTCACCAAAAATTCTCTAATCGTCCGAAACATTGAAACTTTTTACCAGCAAATATTTTCCATAGTAAAAGTTTCACAAAGTAACCTTTTCGGTAAGAGAAATCTCATTAAAATTCCAATTTCTGGCAAAGAAACGGGGACATTTCATTTGTCGTAATCCTACCAAAAGCGATAAACAAACTAAGAACATCCCCTATCACTTCTGGCTGAGGCTAATATGACCAAACCAGAAGAGAGAGTCCTTTTCGCTACACAAAGATAACAAAGAAAGTTTGCAAACACCCCCAGAAAGAAGGGACAGGGATAGGAAACTTTTTGAAGGGCTCAAGCTGCTTTTGCTTTTGTGCCTAAAGTGGGAACAAAGACCGATTTACTTATATACTTTCTGGAACGTCATGATTTATGTTTAAACTCGTTCAACGATGAATAAGTTGGTGGAAAAAAGGTGTAAAATTAGAAATTTCGTCTCGGATTAATATCGCTATCGAAAATCGATTAAAACAGGTTAAAATCACTTTAGAGGTCTAGGCCCGGTACTTTTCGAGCTGATTAAGTTAATTTAACAGGAAATTAAATTTTAACAGAGAATTTCGGTACTTTATGCTATGATTATACCTTAATCATGATTTTATATGGGCGTGTCTCTGTTTGTATTAACATCATCTTTTTTCTTGAATTTAAGCTTTAATTTCATGGTTTAGAATTCTGATTTGGCTTGTTTGGCTTGACAATTTATTTTTATTTCGTTAAGAATAAAACGATCTGATTCTTTTAAAAATCGAAACCTTTTATAAAATTTTATCGTTAAAAATCGAGGAGAATCGACAAAAAGTCGAATAAAACAAAAAAATCGGGAAATTTGAATTCCAGAAATAGAAATAATCGTTGAGAATAAAAAGATTTGAAAAAATCGAAAGATTAAAACCAAAAAAAAATGTTAAAATTTCGAAAAAAGTCAAATAAAACAAAAAAAAACCGACTAATTCGAAAAAGATGAAAGAAATCAAAAACATATAAAAAAAGTCAAATAACACCGTACAAATTTGAAGAAAAAAATTCGACAAATTTAAAAAAAAATGGAAATAATCTAAATAAAAAACCACGCAAATCGACAAAAATTGAATAAATCGAAATAATTGGAATAAAATGAAATAAAACCGAAAAATCTTTGAAATAAAAAAAAATAAAAATCGAAAATAAAACGAAGAAAATTGAAATAAATCGAATAAAACTGAAAAAATAATGAAAAAAAAAAGACGAGAAATTTGAAGGAAAAAAAAACAGCAAAAATGGAAAAAATCGTAAATAATGAAAAGATTGGAAAAAAATTGAAAGAAGCTAATTAAAACCGAAAAAAAGGGTTAAAATTTAGAAAATGTCAAATACATTAATAGCAAACAAAGTTAATTTTTTCTACCACACAATTCGGCAAATATATCAATAAAATATTAATAAAAATATATTAAATAAAGTAACAGAAATGAAATAAATAACATTTTACTTGAATACAATATGTATTATTAATTAAGTGGTCTCAGGGACGTCGGTTATGGGTTAATGTCAGCATTATTCTTTCAATTGTTCCATAGCTATAGTTGGCAGATAACCTCTTTGATATTGGCTCAATGGTGTAAACGCCATCTCTACCAAAGGCTATATGGATTGATGGTATGTCATAGTCGTGCAGTTGTGCTCTATGGGAGCTCTATGGGAGCCTGGCCATATGATCTCAGTTTTGATATTTGATCTCAGCATTACTTTGGCTCCTTACTAATACCACGAGTGCCTTTGATTCTGAAGTACCTACTCCAATACGGGTTGGTTTTTTGCCATCTTGGAGCTACCATATTCATAATCTCCGACCTCAATAATCTCCACATCCAAATTTTAAATATAATACTACTATAACCATATATCTCATCCGCCATATTGGAGCCACCATTTTGAATTTATTGACTTTGACAAAAAATTTATAATCTCTGAACACAAAAACTCACATGTACAAATTTTGAAAAGAATCGAACCTTAATCATACATCCTTAGATCATACAGATCTAGATGTAGCAACTAAATTAGTTTGTTTGGTAATGAAGGGGGAATAAAGTACCCGACGATCTGCGAATAGAATTTTACAGAATTAACAAGTCTCTTTTCACATGTAAATATACATAGGCGTGTCTCATAAATGGGCAACAGGATATACGAACTGTTTATTGCTAAAGAACTAAGATAATGAATAAATAGACAAAAGAAAGGTAAGGAAACATTGTTAAATGACCAATGTAAGTTCATTAAATATTTTTAAATATAAATTTATATAGATATAAATAATGATCCAATCAAAAAAATTAAAACCTTTTCAAAAACGGCACGCTACTGATAGCACATCTTGATGCGTCTCACCTCACCATGCCTTTCCCCGCAAGATACAAACAAAATGTACAGAATGCTACATCTAGCGAAGCTTTAATGGTCTAAGCATATATCTCGTCCGCCATCTTGGAGTCGCCATTTTGTTTTTTGTCCAGCACCTGCCAAATTTCAAGTTAATCGGACGGCTGGAAGTGGTCGAAAAATTGATTACATTTGACGTAGACAACATACGTACAAACTGTGTGAGTTAAATAAAAGAATGTAAAAACAAAACGAACCATGGTCCTTATATGTTTATTTTATCTCAATATAAATCATTATATGTAGTCCAAATTCCAAAAAATCTAAAAAATGATATAAATATAATTGAAAGTGATGTAATCGATCGAATTAATGAAAATTGTTCTAGGATATTCCACACACGACCCTTAACTACACATATTTATGGTTAATATGATTAGTGGCATCATCAAGCAGGCGTCCGGAAACCATTAAAAGTGCCAATTTATCAGTTGGGACTGTTTTTATGGGATCAGTTAATTGCCGAGTGGTTCACGGAGCCCACACCCGCTTTATATGACGTTCCCGGGACGGTAAATTACATAAAATACCCCTTTTTGATGTGAAAAAATCACGTAACACCAGGCGCGATCTAGATTTGTTATTGTTTGTTCCTTTATTGCTGGTAGTTAACTCTGAAACACAAAAATAAACAAGGCGTATCAGTGTGATCGATCTCGATGTCGTTAAAAAGTCATTTTTTGTAGTTAGCTTAAGTATATCTGCAGTAATTTTTTTTTGTTGGTTAATGTTTATTGTCAAAAGAGAAATGGAATAATACAAAAAAATTCATAATCACATTTTTATTTAAATATAAAAATACTATTTTATTCAAGTATAAAAATTGTATTTATAAAATAACTTATTCTCGAGCCATCTGCTTACTGATTTGTGTAAATATAGAAGTTTTTGGGGAAAAAAATATTCGCGGTTACCTAAAAAGATTGAACCAATTGGCCCGAAAAGACCCATAAAACAACCCTCAACACAAACTCAATAAATTCATGTTGAGCTTTAGTTCACTCCTCCCCACGATTTTCATCACTTGCAACCTCGACACTCCTATTCTCTCGCTGTTGGTGAAATAAATTCGATATCAGAGCCACCAACGTTGACAAATATATCGCGACAAGAAACGATTTCCGATTCACACACAGCACTGGCTTTCTTGAATATCAAATATCATCTTGGGTGGGGAGTTTCGGTGAGAGAAAGGAGATTTTTCACATCTGTGTCAGTCAATAACAAAGAAAATTTGTGCAGATTTTTTTTATGTAGTATGACTTTATTTATTTATACATCATTTGACAGCAAAAATTTTTTACAGGATGATGAAAAAATATATAGCATGCAAATTACTATCAATTTTAAAAAACTAATTTTTGATCGAGAAAATTTACTTTGCGCTATTAAAATTTATAAAAGTGATTAATTAATGTACCCTTCTCGAAAAGTAAAAATATGAGCACATGTGCTATATCAAAACCATATAAAATCCATATAAAATCCATAAGACATTTTAAGGTTAATTTTGCAAAAACCGGTTTATTTGTGACGCCATCAGGCTCAGATAGGTGATATTTGGCAACACTGAGTAAGACTTGACATAAACCTCATCCATACTCAATTAACCTAGAAATATCATCACTTACCTGATTCCATCATGCGGATGCAGTTTGCAGTTCTGCACAAAATAAAATAATAAATATTTTTTATTAACAATGAGTTAAAAAGATTGAAAAGAGAGATTCTTAGAGATATATGGTTTTATTTTTTTTTAATTTTATTTGGTACTATACTCTACAGATCAAAATCCAGTTACAGAATACATGAATAAAAAAAATAACTCGTAACAAAAATGTGACCTATCAGACATTAACAAAATATACGCCAGAAAAATTAATAACAAAATATAACATCAATAACTAATTAAGGTAATAAGATTTAGTAACGCCATTTCAGTCGTTACAGGTCACTTTGGCGCCTTAGTCCAGGTTTCGGATTGCCTCGGGCGCCACCTTCCGTCTATAGTGTGAAGGCCACTGCACGGGCAGCTTCAGTGGAGAAATAAAATACTCCAGGAATCGTTATGGTATCGAATAAAATCACTGGAGGCCAGAAGGGCGGTCTTTACTTACCCTAATGGGTTAAATACCTGGGTATATTAGCTGCTGGAATGAAACAAAAATAAGATTCAAGAAATAAAACTGTTATTTATACTGAAATTCTGGTGAAGAAGAAAAAGGTATGTAACGCTCTCTAACGGTGATGTCGGACGGTACTGGCACGTCTCTTAGGCTATCGTGGTCGGATTAACGATTCTTTACTCTAGTACAATAGGAATTGGCTTCGCTCTTCGCTCCTTTTAGATTGACCTATCTCTAAAGCTCGACGGACTGCACTGCTGCTCCAATAGGGACAACCACAGCAAGTCTGACTTCAGACTGCCACTGCAGCTGCCGAGAACGGTTTGAATTGCCCTTGTCGATATGAAGTTCGGCGTCTAAGAGGCACAGACGAGAGTGTCTGTGTCTCCATCTGTCGGGTGGTGGTTCAAATGATACGACTCGCTCATAATTTTAAGTTAATTCTACTCCAGCGCGATTTAATTTATTTATTTTAATTATTACAAAAACAAGTAACTTTGTTACAAATTTAATACCATACACACAGTGCAGTTAAACAAATCAAGCTGGCCCCTTGATGATTCATAATTCGTATAAATGGTGTACACAGGTGAATTCCAAAGAATGTTTGTTCTGGGAGTGTCCAGGTAAAATTTGTACGGTCATTTCCAGGGACAATTCGAGGTAAATTAAAATTTAGACACTGCAGCAAAAATTGAAAATCTATTTTAAAACTGAAAGTTTTATATAGAAAAACAACTGAGTAATATGTTCGCCTTATATCAAGGCTCCAAAATTTATGCCTGTTAAGTAAATCCTGATAGGATGTCCCTATATGTTGATAAATGTCATACTCGTCAAGAACTTTAAAAATCGTCGCTTGAAACGATACTTTAAGTTGTAAAAAAAATATAATTAATGTGATTAAGCTCAATATATTTCATGGGTTCGTTCCACGAATAGAATTTGAAATATATCAGAAGTAAAACATTAAATAAAAAAAAATTTTGGACACAAAAACTAGCCAGAGCCATAGGTTGATTTCATTGGGATTTTGGTTGAATTTTCGGGAAAGGTGTGGATGTTTGAATTTGATGAATTTGGTTTTTTGTGTGTTCAGGGTAACTCTCCAATTGCTACACCATTGGGCGCAGCTATTGAGGAGTAGCTGGGTTTTGGTGTTTAGAACTCTGAAGGAAGGTGCTGAGGCGGAGATTAGGGTATCCAGCGTAAAGCTGGAGGTCCTGGCTAGGCGAGGGAAGAGGTGGTATGTCTTGGGTGTATATGACATAGAGGACGGGAGCAAGTACAGAACCTAGGGGAACTCCTACTAGTGAAGTGAAGGGGTTCCTACTTTTACTAGTATGGATCTGTTTTGGGACATAGGAGTGGATAAGTTTAATGATTTGGATATGAAATTCAATTTTCTAGAGCATACGAACAAGTTTGGTACAGTGATCTAGGTTTATAAACTTGGAGGCTCTAGCATATAATCTCACGAGTGCACCTTGGGTAGAGTAATCAGGCCTAAATCCATGTTGAAATTGAGGTATAGTTCCAATTCATCTAGAAAGTTCCAGATACGATCCTTGAGTAGGGTCTCAAAGATCTTACCCAGAGGGATATAGACCTGTAGGAGCTGGATGATGTTGAGTCTTTATGGGATTTGCACGATCATAAACAGTCTTGCCAACATGAATAACAGCTTGATAAATATTGGATTTTTTTTAGAAGGAAATATTTGGATAATTTTACACAAAGAATCATGACTCCTAATAAGTTTTAGTCATACTGACGATACGTATCCTAGGATGGATCCTATTTAACAACCTGATAAGAATCGGGCATTTGATCCTAATTCTTTGAGTTTCTCATTTTCAGTCTTGGTTTTAGGACTAATTAATACCGCTATTTTTGACAGCTTTAACCTTTGACAGAATCAGAAGGATTATCATTAAATAAGATTTTGTTTATCTTACATACTGATTAGCATTTTTATGATATATTACTACGGTTGGGGATGATTTGTACTTTAAGATATTAGAATAAGCAGGACAACCTAATGGTAAAACAGCATGAGAGTTCCTTAGATATAGTAATTTTATCCTACAATGAAGAACAGTCAAATCAAATCAAAAAATGCTTCATTGTCGAAGATAATAATCTTATTGACAAAGTGGTATATATCGAAAAAATAAATACATACATACAAAAACACACAAAAAACAGAAAAACAGAAAATATGCAGACAAATTTAAACCTACAAAATACAATAAATTAAAATATAGAAATAGATTAAATAAATTTGAAGTGTAAGGTGTAAATAATACATAGTCACCTAAATCGTAAAACATAATATAATATATGAAAACATAATACAGTAAATGTAAGACAAATAGACACACAAGACACAAATAAAAAAAATTGAAAATTTGTGATCATTTATTTACAGTTAATCACAGAAAAACTCATTCAACCCATAATAAGCTTTTTGAAGAAGTAAGCTTTTTACTGATTTTTTGAAACATTTTGGTTGTATATTTGTAAACTTTTATATATTAGTGAATTTTTTGTTAATCTTGATTGTTTGATACATAATTCCTTACGATGCTCCCTCGTTCCAACATTAGAAATGAGACGAATCGCCCTATTTTGTAGAATAAAAAAAGATTTTTCTAATTGAGAATTGCAAAAACCCCAGAAGGCTATGTCGTATCTTATATGTGATTCAACTAGCGCAAAAAAGACCATTTTTGTAGCAGTCATTCCTTAAAAACAATACGAACTGCAAAACAACCAGATACCATTTTTTTATTTAAGTTAAATATATGTTCATCAAATTTTAATCTGTTAGACCAAGGTATTTAGTACTGTCTTTGTTGATTAAAGTTAAATTTAAAAGTTAAAATATTAGTTTTATTTATATTAAAACATAGAAAATTGTTATCACACTACTGTTTTACTTTTTGTAAATCAGCGATAATAATATTTTTTAAAATATTAGTATCCTTATCACTCCACAAAATGACCGTATCATCGGCAAAAAATGGTAAAAAGACCTTTAAGTTGATAAATCATGTATATAAAGAAGAAACAACAAGGGACCGAGTACAGAACCTTGAGGAACTCCGTGGAGAATGTTTCTAGTTTCATAATATATACCATTTTTACAAATGGTTTGTGTTCGTTCTGATAAGTAGGATCTGAACCAATCTAAAACTACTCCTCTCATTCCATATTGGCATAGTTTGTTCAACAGCAATTCATCATTTACACAATCAAACGCTTTTGAAAAATCGCAAAATACTGCTGCTGTAGCATCACCCTCATTTAATTTGAAATAAAGACTTTCTAAGAGTTGGAAAATAGCATCATTTGTACTTTTATGGTTTTGGAATCCGAATTGAATAGTAGATATTATGTTTGCTTAAAAACTTGCAAATTTGTTTCTTTGCCAATTTCTCAATAACTTTTGAGAGGGTTGACAATAAAGAAATCGGACGAAAATTTTCAGGGTAAGTTGGATTTCCACCTTTGAACAAAGGAATAACGACCGACGATTTTAAACTAGATGGGAATTGGCCGTTACTGAAGAAAATATTAATGGATTCACAGTAATATTAATTTTTTTGTGTTAATTAGAGAATGTATTTCATCCAACTCATTCACGAACGCAATTGGAGCACTTTCACAATAGCCCCGGTATAATTGGCAACAAATTTATCAGGTCTTTATTTTTTGTGATGCAAACAGCGTGAAATTCTTTTTTTTAAACTTCGCAAGAGACCCCAGGACGAGTTCTACTTATCTCTGATGAACAATTTTGTGTCGAATAGTTCCATTACAAAAAAACAAAAGTGTCCGAATAATTAAACTTTTTGTTACCTTAGAGTATGTAATAGATCCGACTGTACACCAGACCATTATTTACTAAATTGTAATTTTTTTTACTAAAAATTAGTTAAAAAAAATGGACACGATGTGAACAATTTTCGCTATGAGGATTATATTACAATAGTTTTTGTCAAAAATTTTATAAATTATTAATGTTTTTTATGTTGCTTTTCTTTCACGATTTTTCTTTTGGACAACCTAAATTTTACTAGCATAGTAAAGAGAATAATTCTAAATTACCAAATCGCATCATTTTGATGTCCAGAAACAGGAAACCGAAAAGAAAGTATGAAATTTTTAAAAAATAATAAACAATTTTTGTTGAAGACTTATTATAAATAAACATAATATAAATTTAGTATAAGACTTAATGAATTTATTTGAGACATAAAAATATTTATTTTTTAAGAATATCAATGTCATGCCATAAATATAAAAAAATATTAATTTTGACTCATCTCTTTTTTACCTTTGCGCTATTTACTAATTAAAACTGACTTTCATTAATAATTAAAAAAAAAGCTGTTGATTGGATGGATTCTGCAATGCAGCTGAGTTTTATTTAAAAATCAGCAAACTATGATTATCCGCCACAAAGTTATGTACACCGTGATAAACAAACAACGTTTGAATCAATTTCCCTTATTTGCAGTAAATGTAAATTTTGGTTGTGATCAAGGTAAACTAATATTTTCTATTTTGCCCGGGTCGAATAGATTTCTTTTTGTGATTTATTTCGTTTATATTTAGAAAGTTTTAATTGACTATTTGCACAAAAATAATTAAAATATAGTTTAATCAAATACTAAGTATGAGTTTTTTTTTAATATATTTTAGGAAATTTAAAAGAAAATTTAACACCCAACTATTTCGACCAATTAAAAGCCTATATCGTTACCATAGTAACTCAAAAAATTTCCGGAAATTTTTCTCCTCCTTGGAGTAAAGGAGCATGAAATTATACTGGAAATTTTTTGACGTTTATAGTAAAATGACATTTATATTTAACCGTCATTGTCCTAATATTATTTAATATTTCGGTGTAAAATTTTTTTACCGAATCCACGTACTTGAATTAATTGCGGAAAATTTGTCTTAAAGAAAATTCATGTACTCAAAAAATTTCCGGCAATAATTCATGCTCTAGGGAGATTATAAGTGAAAATTGTAGATAAGAGATAGACAAAAGTGATTTAAAATCAAGTAGGAAAATTTATAAAAATTTTAACAGGTAAAGGATAAGAATAATAAACAAAAGAAGTCATTTTTTAGAATGATAATTTTTAATAAGATTAATGTCAGATATATAATTTTGGTAAAATGTAAGAGATATAAAACCTACATAATATTTATGAAAATAAAAAGAATAAATGTACACCAGTGGAGATTAGTCATATATTTTTTATAAAAAAATTAATAAAAAAATGTATAAACTATATTAATCAGGATATAAAAGTAAAGGAGCTGCAACAGTTCTAGTACAAAAACCCTCATTTTTACATGTAAATTTCCATAAGAAAATCTAAGGTTCATTCTGGCAATTTGGCGTTAATTCAAGGTCATTCGTCATCGTATATCCAGCTAGCGGTAAATCGTCATGGAAGAATACAGACAGACAGATAGACATACAGACAGATAGACTTCCATCTGGAAATGGCCTTAATCATTTTACGGGACCTCAAAATGAATATTTCCATCTTTATCTTGAAATTTTTTTTAGGTTTTCACAATACTTTCCCTTCTCGGAGGTGGGTCGGGAAAGTAAAACCAAATAAAATCTACAAAAATGGATGAAGTTTGAAAAAATCGAAAAAAGTTTAAAAAAAACGAAAAAAGTTGAAATAAGTGGAAAAAAATCGAAGAAAAACATCAGAACAAATTGAAAAAAAATGAGATAAAATTAAAACCATCGATAAAATCCAACACACATCGATAAAAATAGACAAAAAACAAATAACAACAATAACAAATAAGAAAAAAAAACCTAAAAAAAAATATAATAAAAAATTCGGAACAAATTGACAAAGTAATGTAATCGAAAACAATTGAATAAAATTAACAACAATTTTAAAAACCCAAACAATAGCAGCAACAAAATCGATAATAATCGAATAAAATCAAATACTATGGACAAAAATCATAAAAAACCAAATAAAATCGATAAAAAACTAAAAAAATTGACAATAAATAAATACGAAAAACATCGAAAAGAAACTGAAAAAAGTAAAATACAATACAAAAAAACCAAATGAAATTGACAAAAATCTTAAAATAAAAACCAAAATAAAAGAGACAAAATTGATAAAAATCGAATAAAATAGATAAAAATCTAAAATAACGAAATAAAATCCAGAAAAATTGAAAAAATCAAATTTAGAGGAATCGAACAAGCGTAAAAACTAAAAAAAAATTCTGACAAAATCGATAAAAATCAGATACGATGGAAAAAAAAAACAAATAAAATCGGCAAAAATGGATACAGTTTGAAAAAAGAAAAAAAAATCGGAGCAAATTGAGAAAAAAAATGTACAAACAAAAAAAAATGAAAAAAATGGAAAAAATGAATCGAAAATACTGGATGAAATCGAAAAAACTTGGAACAAATTAAAAAAGAAATGAGATAAAATTAAAAAATATAAAAATAGTCGAAAATCAATTACGTTTCCAAAATATTTGATAAAATCGAAAAAAAAAGGAAAAAATCCACAAACATTGAAGAAAAAAAGGTTATAAAATCGAAAACCATCGAAAAAATCAAGTATAATCGAAACGACATAAATCGAATGAATAAAATAAATTGAAAAAAACCGAAAAAAAATTGAAAAAATTGAAAAAGTCAGATACAATAGAAAAACATCGGACAAAGTCGAAAACAAATCGGAATACTTAAAAAAAATGGATAAAATTAAAAAGCATCGAAAAAATCAAAAAAAAAATAAAAAGAATGAAAAAAATTGAAAAAACTAATCGAAAATATTGGATAAAATCGAAACAACTTGGAACAAATTGAAAAAAAAAATGAATAAAATTAATAAATATAAAAATAGTCGAAAATCAATTACGTTCCCAAAATATTTGATAAAATCGAAAAAAAAATCGACAAAAATTGAAGAAACTGAAAAAAAATTGAAAAAATCGAAAAAGTCAGATACAATAGAAAAAAATCGGACAAAGTCGAAAACAAATCGGAATACTTAAAAAAAATTGATAAAATATAAAAGCATCGAAAAAAAAAAAAAATGAAAAGAATGAAAAAAATTGAAAAAATTAATCGAAAATATGGGATAAAATCGAAAAAGAAGCAAAAATCGACAAAAATTAAAGAAAAAATAGTTATAAAATCGAAAATCATCGAAGAAATCAAGTATAACCGAAACGACATAAATCGAAAAAACAAAAAAAAAATTGAAAACAAATCGGAATACTTTCTTAGATATTTAAGTTTCAAATTTTGACATTTTTTTATATTTGACAGGTGACAGTTGGATAAATAATTTTGACTCTTCTGAATAGAGTTTTTCAAGGACTTTCAAATGACATATTGCAAGTCAATTTCCGTTACATGTTGTTTCTGTCATTTTTTGATAGTGACACATCCGTTTGACAGATGTCGTACAAAAACTAATTGGTATAAAAAATTTCAGCTCAATCCGATTAAAGCTGCGGCTTCTATTGTGGAAGAATACACACAAACAAACCGACAGACAGACAGACAGACAGACTTCCATCTGGAAATGCTCTTAATCATTTCAGGTGACCTTAAAATGGATATTTCCATCTTGATCTCGAAATTTTTTTTTAGCTCGTTCACAATACTTTCCCTTCTCGGAGGTGGGTCGGGAAAGTAAAAAAATGCATACTAATGGTTATCCAATTCTTTCTTTCATGACGAAAAATATACCCACAGAGATTGATCACCCTACTAAATATTATTATATTTTATCATAGCCATAGCAATCTCCGTTAACATATATTTCATATCCCACTCACCCCTCATATTGCTAAATCATTAATATACCAAACTACCAAGCCAAAATTAGCCCAGGTAAGCAAACTATTGAATTTACTTATCCTTGAACATGGACCTCAATTTACATCTGACCTAATAGCTATTGATCACCGAAGAGCGATGATTGTACTGTCACCACATTGTTAATTACAAAGTGATGAAATTTGAGTTAGCATTTAACAACTTGTTTCGGCTCTTAATGTTCACCTTCATCAAAGGAGTAATAAATACAAGATAGTTAAAGTTACTGTAAATATTAATTTAATTTTCCAGCCACATATTATATTACTAGCTGAATACCAGTGCTTTGCAACGAAGTCTTTTTTTAGATTAGTATCTGCTTGTTTTTTCCTATTTTTTTATATTTTTTTCCTATTTTCTGTAATTTCAATATTTTTCCTGTTTCTTCCTATTTTTCTTGTTTTTTATTAAATTTTAATATTTTTCCATATGTTCCCCTATTTTTCACTATTTTCCTATATTTTTTAAAATTATTCTCTATTTATTTTCTATATAAACAGGAAAAAATATATTTCTACATTTAAGTATTTTGAACTTTTTAAAAAAATGGTGAAAGCACCATCCTGTTTATTTAAAATTTGATATCTCCTAAAGTATTTAAAATTAAGTACCAAATTTTTGACTTTAACAGAAGATTATTATACTATTGTAATTATTAATTAAAAAGGCATAAAAATTTTCTATGAAAAAAGGATAAAAATATATTTCAATATTTAAGTGTTTTTTACTTTTTAAAAAAATGGTGAAAGCGTGATCCTGTATTATTATTTTTCACTTTAATAGTAAATTATAATATTGTAATTATTAATTCAAAAGGCATAAAAATTTTCTACGTAAACAGGAAAAATAATATATTTCAACATTTAAGTGATTTGTACTTTTTAAAAAAATGGTGAATGCACTATCCTGTATTATTTAAAATTTGATATCTATTAATAAATTTAGAAATTAAATAACAAAATTTTTTACTTGAATAGTATATTATAATATTGTATTTATTAATTGAAAAGGCATAAAAATTTTCTACATAAACAGGAAAAATAATATATTTCAACATTTAAGTGATTTGTACTTTTTAAAAAAATGGTGAATGCACTATCCTGTATTATTTAAAATTTGATATCTATTAAAAAATTTAGAAATTAAATAACAAAATTTTTTACTTGAATAGTATATTATAATATTGTATTTATTAATTGAAAAGGCATAAAAATTTTCTACATAAACAGGAAAAATAATATATTTCAACATTTAAGTGATTTGTACTTTTTAAAAAAATGGTGAATGCACTATCCTGTATTATTTAAAATTTGATATCTATTAAAAAATTTAGAAATTAAATAACAAAATTTTTTACTTGAATAGTATATTATAATATTGTATTTATTAATTGAAAAGGCATAAAAATTTTCTACATAAACAGGAAAAATAATATATTTCAACATTTAAGTGATTTGTACTTTTTAAAAAAATGGTGAATGCACTATCATGTATTATTTAAAATTTGATATCTATTAAAAAATTTAGAAATTAAATAACAAAATTTTTTACTTGAATAGTATATTATACCATTGTAATTATTAATTGAAAAGGCATAAAAATTTTCTATATGAACAGGAAAAAAAATATATTTTGACATTTAAGTGATTTGTACTTTTTAAAAAAATGGTGAATGCACAATCCTGTATTATTTAAAATTTGATATCTCCTAAAGAATTTAGAAATTAAGTAACAAAATTTTTTACTTTAGTAGTAGATTTATAATATTGTAATTATTAATTGAAAAGGCATAAAAATTATCTACATAAACAGGAAAAAAAATATATTTCAACATTTAAGTGATTTGTACTTTTTAAAAAAATGGTGAATGCTATATCCTGTATTATTTAAAATTTGATATCTCCTAAAAAATTTAGAAATTAAGTAACAAAATTTTTCACTTTAATAGTAGATTATAATATTGTAATTATTAATTGAAAAGGCATAAAAATTATCTACATAAACAGGAAAAAAAAAATATTACAACATTTAAGTGATTTGTACTTTTTTAAAAAATGGTGAATGCACTATCCTGTATTATTTAAAATTTGGTATCTCCGAAAGAATTTTAAATTATGTAACAAAATGTTTCACTTTAATAGTAGATTATACTATTGTAATTACTACGGCCCGCCCATACTTCACCTTTGGTGAAGTAGGGCAAATCATAGTATTGAAATCGTGCAAAAATCTCAAAAATTCTTTTTGCTCCAAATGACTTAAAATGTCATCAAACGTGAAAAAATTGATTTTCCGCGAAAAAAAAAGTCTGTCTGTGTGGATATGTGGATGTGTGGATGTCTGTGCGCACGATAACTCGAGAACGGTACGGCCGATCCGGAAAATTTTTTCGGCTATCGGTTTTATTCAAAACAGAAAGGATCTATCATAAGATGAACAATTTCGGGTACGAGGATCCCGGTCCCGCCTACTAAGTGAAACTTCCATTCGAGATATCTCGATAAGGAAAGCAAATTTGTTGATACTTATTTTTTTTTAATATCGCATCCGGCTCGTAGAAAAAAATTGAAAAAAAAAATAAATTATTGGGAAAATTCCGATTTTTTCGAATCGGATTTTCTTCCGCTGACGGAAACGGGCCGTAGACTTGAGAAATCGCGCAGAGATTATACAAACCCATAATAAAAAGAATTGAGGTTAAATCACATTTATTACTAAATCACTTTTATCAACAAATTAATAATCCAACTTAATAAACATCATAAAACAACAACAAAAAATCAAATGCGTAATAGTAAAGTTAATACTACTTTTTTTACTTTAATTACATATATAATCTACATCAACAAATTTTTCACCATTTAGATATTTTGATTTATCTATTTTAATAAAAGCCTCCACGTGCTTCAAAAATTAATTATGTTAATGTATTTATGTTTGTCATCATGATTTCGTTAGTAAACAAAATGTTGGTTACATTACAAGCATCACTTTTAATTACAACAATGCGTATGTAAAATTTTTCATAATGAATTTTTTATTGAGATGAGCTGTGGGATAAAACCCATTTTCAAATTGTTGTCTTTAATAAAAATTCAATTTTGGTTTAGGATTAATTAACGTAACGCTCTGTTACACATATGCATATAATGTAAACATTTCGGATTACTTTTCAATTAGTTTTAATTTTCTGCATCACAAAACTATATATACAAATACTTTATTGTAAAACAAGTTCAATAATTAATTAATTTTATCTCCTATATTTATACTTTTCAGCTTTTTGTTTATACATTTCTTATCACTTGTTACGCGACTTTCTAAAAAATTATATTTCGTTTAATTAATTAAAAAAAAAACGTTTTACATAAACTAAATTATTAAATAGAAAAGTTAAATAAGGTTTGAAAACAAGTAATTTATAAATACAGAATATTAATAACTTGGCCTTCGGTGGAAGTTAATGAAAATTTTATGTACTAAAAATAAAAAATGTCAAAGTTTAAATTTTCTGCTATGACTAGTTTAGTCTCCATAAATTGTTAAAAAAAATACTGTTTTGGTAACTCGAATGATGTATTTTTGAGCTGAAACAACAAAAACGTTAAAAATAATGATTGAACCAATCTAGAAAATATATTTATACCTATTTAAAACCATATAATGAAATATACGGGGTGGCCCACCGCATACACATAGCGGTTAATCTTTATATGAAAAAACGGTAATATTGTGTAAAAAAATGTTTACTGCAGGTACAATTTTATATTATTTTGATTTATACAGGTTGCGTCATTAAAAACTGTATCATAGTATATTATTTTAAATGGAATTCTTTGTATTATTTGAAAATCGTATTTTTTCTTTGAAAGAAATCTAAAGAAACCGAAAGAAACCAGAATAATCAGAAGAATGAGAAATATTTGAAAGAATTACAAAAAATTGAAAAACAACACAAAATATCAAAAAACAGAAAAAATCTGAAAAATAGGAAAAAAATAACGGAAAAAACGAAAAATCGAAAAAATCTGAACAATAACGAAAATGAGAAAAAATTGGAAAACAAAAGAAAGAATTAGAAAAAATCAGAGCAATGAGAAAAAATTAGGAAAGATGAGAAAAAATAAAAAAAAAACCACATAAAATCAGAAGAGATCGGACAAAATCGGAAAAAATAAGAAAAAACAAAGTCAAAAAAGCCGAAAAAGCGCTAAAAAAACCGTACAAATCGAAAATCAATGTCTGAAAAAAAAGGCACGAAATCCAAAAATTGGGTTAGATTAGAAAAAATTAAAAAAAAACAAACAAAATTTCAAGGGAACGGAAAAATAAAAAAGAAAACAAATGGCTTTGGGAAAAATTGAGAGAAAAATCCGAAAATATTGGGAAAAAATGAAAAATAAAATTGTAAAATACAGAAACAGGAAAAAGGTATTTCAAAAAAGCCGAAAAAAATGCTAAAAAACGATAAAAATCGCAAAACAGAGGAAAAAAGACCCAAAAAAACCCAAGGAAACAAGAAATCAGAGGAATAATGAAAATGAGAAGAAATTATAAAAAGAAAGAACTAGAAAAAAAAACAATGAGAATAAACTATGAAAAAATTAGAAAGAACGAGGAAACAATAAAACAATGAGAAAAGATTAGAAAAAATTAAAAAAAAGAAAACAGAAGAGGACGAAAAAACAAGATAAAAAAACAAAAGACCTTATAAAAAATTGAGAGAAAAAGTATGTGGAAAAATAAAATAAAATCGTAAAATACAGAAACAGGAAACATGCCGAAAAAAACGCTAAAAAAGCGATAAAAATCGCAAAAAAAAGAAAAATGTCCTAAAAAAACCCAAGAAATCAAAAAATCAGAGGAATAAGAAAAATGAGAAGAAATTAGAAAACAAAAGAAATAGAAAAAAAACCGAACAATAAGAAAAAAATATGAAAAAATTAGAAAAACTTGAAAAAAAAGAAAAAATCAAAAATCAGAAAAATGAAAAAAAAGCGAGAAAAATCGAAAAATATCACCAACACCAAACAACAACTAAAAAAACCGGAAACAACTATAACCATAAAAAAAGAAAAATTGAAAAAAATTAATCGCAAAAAATTCGCAAATAGTCAGAGGAATTAAAGAAAATGAGAAAACATTGGAAAATAAAAGAAAAAAATATAAAAAAAGAAAACACAAGAATGGGAAAAGATTACAAAAAAAAGAAACAAAAATATCTCTATAAAATAATTACAAATGATATATAAAAAAAAATCTAAATCAAAAAAAATTCATATTGTAGAAAAAGCCAGAGAGTAAGAGAAATAGAGGGAAGGTCGCCTGAATGGGACATAACGATTTTTTGTTATGTGACGATTTCTGCCAATTAACTACTACCGCAAATAAAAAAATACAGTATTTCGTTTAAAATAATATAACTATAGCGCAGATTTTTTTATTGAAAATAATTTTAAAATGTTTATGTATAAGTTAAGTAAAGTAAAGTGCTTAATTTTAAGAGATTTTTTCCAATATTATAATTGCAAGAAGGTATATAAAAATCAAATCTTTGTCGTATATAAAGACCAACGAGACGTGTATATGTTGGGCCACCCAGTATATTTCATTAAAGGGTTTTATATAGAGATTTAAACATTTTTTAACTGTACGGTTGTTGTATTTATATCGATATTTGAAGCTCAAAATGATTCTGTTTTTTCCATATGAATGAGACATCCTGTATAATAGTACTAAACTGTTTTTATTAGTTAAACTTTTTTCCAGATTTGGTTTATTCATTTTTTTTAGTTTTTATGGTTGTTTCAGTTGAGAAATACAAATAAATTAAATACATTATTACTTTTAACACTCTGTAGAGACTACTAAACCAGACATAGCAGAAAATTTAAATTTTACTATTTTTTTACTTTTAGTAACACAAACAACATATAAAATTTTCATTACCTTTCACCTAGAGCCAATTTCTTAACATTATGTATGTTAGTAACTGTCACTTATAGTCGTTACTATAAAATATAGTTTCATATCATAAAAATCGTCTAGCTATAATGAAGTAGTGCAATTTTATTATATTTTTTTTTATTGTAAATATTGGGAGTTATTTCCTGCAACTATAATTTCGCTTACGGCTTTAGCCCACATAGCTTTCCGTGCTCAATATACCCTCCAACGCTGCGTGACAAAATGTTCAAATGTAATTTTCTAATCGATTAGCGGTGTATCCACTCGAAACTAAATATTTCGATCTTTTTGTTCAGCCATAGTGGCCAAAAGGGAATACAGATATTGTAACACAGCCCACAAACACGTAAAAACGATTTAGTATCAATGTTGCACCTGAGTATTGAATTGATAGGGAATAGATTTGAGAAAAGGGTAAAATTTATTGAATAGTAACAATGATGAAATGGGAATTTAATTACATTTTAAAAAATTAATATATGCAGAATTTACAATTTTTTTTTTGTTTTTAATACTTTTAGATATTTAAAAATTGTAGTCAACATTGTTATCATCATTGTTGTGGTCATCGTCATCATCATTGTAGTCGTCATCATCTTCGTCTTCGTCGTGATCGTTGTCGTTACAGTCATGGTCATTGTCATTTTCAGTGTCGACTTCGTCGTCGTCGTCATCGTCATCTTCCTCTTAATATTTTCAACTTGGATAGTTACTTCGAAGATATTGTTAACGTAGATATTAGAAATATTACAGATTATGGGATTGGGACAAATCGCCGAATGGACAAAGCGCCGAATGGACAAAATGCTGAATGGACAAATTGCCGAATGGACAAATAGCCGAAAGGACAAATCGCCGAATGGACAAATCGCCGAAAGGCTGGTCAAAACGCCGGTCTTTTGTAGAAATTCTTTTACATGGTATTTTATGAAATGAAGGTGACATATGAGGTATTTAAAGATTAAAGATATGCTTTAGAATCTAGTAACTGACAGTTAGTAGTTATGTCTATATATTCCATATTATATTAAAAATATATTTATCCACTTCAGTTGCTTATTATTGTCAGTTAAATAGGTTGCTTTCTAAATTTTCTTGTATAAAAAATAAACCGTATTTGCCAGATTTATCAAAAAGTTCATTTTTTTTTTATTTTTTTAAATTGCCATTTTTATGAAGAATTGCGAATTTTATATATTTTATTTTATATTTATATAAACTTTTGCTCCTTATTTTTAGATTTATATCCAAAATTATGGATTTTTCTGAAAAATAACAAGAAATCAAAATAGTATAACATAAAATTTTCAAAAGATTTTGTCGTAAACTATTTTTTCAAATTCCGCATAATTTGACCGCTAGAGGGCGTGAACGAAATATATATATATATATACTTTTGCGTTTTTTTAGGATTTGAGCCAAAATTATTGATTTTTCTGAAAAATTGCAAGAAATGCAAAATTGTAAACCATAAAATTTGCTACAAATTCGGTTTTTATTTTTTTTCGAATTCCTCATAGTTTTACCACCGGTCTTTATTTTAATTTGGAAATAATTTTTATTTTATTATTTTTTTGTAGTTAAAATTTAATATTAAAAATTTAAAAGAAATACCGTTAAATTTTTTATAAAAAACTATATAATTGTGATTTTTTTTTTAAATTTTATAACAAAAACAGTGAAATTTTTAAAAAATTAGTTCTAAGAAATTTGATTACGATTTTAAAAAAAATTGAGTAACTGAAAATATTGAAGATATTAAAATGGGATTTTTACCACTCGAAAGGTATCATAAAACTTTAAATTTACAATGTGTTTTAGTTTCTTCGAATTTCAGATTGTAATTGTTATAACCAAATAACTTTTTTTTTCATTTCTTCAAAATAAAGTGCCTGAAAGGAATTAAAAAGTATTAAATGTGTGAATTATTTCATAATTAAAAAAATAATATTTGTAGAAGTTTTAGCCAATAATGTAAAAAGTTAAAAAAATCCAAAAAATGTATATAAATTTTTGACAAAAATAGTATATTTTACAATACATGGAAATACTGGTTTTTTCGTCAGCGAAAATTTGTCCACGAGCGAAGCGACTGGGGCTATTTCATGAAAGAAAAAAATATATTTTACATAGGAAATCTCTAAATATTTTAGATAGATTGGGCATCCCTGAAAACCCCCTATCTAAAATTTTCAAATTTTAATTCCGCCTATTTCTGCTGAAACCTCTAATTAGCCCTCTAAAAGAATCACCCTGTATAACATATAACTACTAACAACTATCAGTTACTGGATTTTAAACCATATCTTCAATCTATAAATATGTCATTTATGTCATCCACGTTTCATAAAATAAAAGAATTTCTACAAAAGACTTATTTTCGGACTATTTAACCAGTCTTTCGGCGATTTGTCCATTCGGCGATTTGTCCATTCGGCAATTTGTCCACTCGGCGATTTGTCCATTCGGCGATTTGTCCATTCGGCAATTTGTCCACTCGGCGATTTGTCCATTCGGCAATTTGTCCACGTTCGGCGATTTGTCCATTCGGCATTTTGACCACTTTGGGCGATTTGTCCAAAGATTACTTTTGGCGTTTTGACCAGCCTTTCGGCGATTTTTCCGTTTGGCGTTTTGTCCATTCGGCGATTTGTCATAGACCCCAGATTATTACACACATATATTGCATTGCTATATATTCTACGATATATAGCGGTAATCAGGTCAAAAGTAAGGAATATCCCTTTGGAGTAAATTTGGATTTAATTTTCAATTTGTCTTTCCTGATTTACAATTTCATTATCAATTAAAATGTTTTAGAGAAGCTGCTGTGCTGCTCTAATTTAATCTTTTTTTTATAAACTTTACCATAGGTTAAAGGTTTTTGATTAGTTGGACTTTTGTCTTTATTTCGTTCATTTATTTTAATGTATAATGACCAAGAGATTACAGAAGTATCAGGTCGTCTTGATCAAAATAAACAAATCAAAACTTTTAAGATGATATGAGTTTAACAGTATATCAGAGTTAGTTTGTTTAACATTCCTCTGCCGTTACGTCATACATTGTCCAACTTAATCTCTCAATCATGAAGTAGATGAGACGGTATTATGACGTCATTAATGTATTTCTTAACTAATGTCGACGTAATATTATTTATTGCTTTTGAGAGTTCAATTAATTTTTCATTATCAAAATGCCTTCCCGGTATAATGAGAAAGAGCAAAGTTTAATTTTGAAGTTGATTAATTACAGTCTACACCGTTTGGGTTCACCCCAAAAATATTTAATCACGATTAGATCATTCGCAATTGTTTTAATTTAGTCAAAAATTATACTCAGGATCGTTAAACACCACCAGCTTTAAATTTGAAACAAATCAGTTAAAAAAAACGAGATTTCAAATTAAAAAAACTTACTAAATTGTGTTAAAAGTTACGCATCCCATAAAGCAAAATGCAATTTTTAGCATTATCAACTTTTTCATACAAACACACCTTAACATGCGCTATTGAAAACAATCCTTAACATATGTCATTGGCTATATATTTTAATTTTAAGGTTACGTCACCAATTATGACGTAACGGTAGAAGATGGTTAAACACACTACAAATGAGATATGAATAAGTGGCACTGGATTATAGTTAAGGTAAAATTATGGCAAAAGCAATATTTCTTTGAATATAAGCACAATCAGTTAAACCTCCAAAAACAGTACTTTATACCACGATTCAATTCGTTCTTATAATTCAAGTTCGAAGGAGTCAGAGATACGCTTGACCCAGAGCTAGGAAAGCTCGGTGGTTCCGAAACCCCCAATCCGTCCACTACCTTAGTCGTGCCTATACCGTTCGACATGTCAAACCAGATCAGAGTTTAACGTCCCCAAGTAGGAAAATTGTTGCACGCCATTTTCCTTCTTTTGCGGGATTTAGTTATATTTCTGGTTTTTAACAGACTTTTAGCAGCAAATACACAGATACCCCATCCCGTCGGGTAAGTAAAGACCGTCTTTCTAGCTGGTAATGGATTTGACGATACCATAACAACCCCCGGGGATATCATATCTTCACTGACGCTGCCAGGTGCAAGTGGCCTTCATACTGTAAATGCAAGGTAGCACTCCAGGCAATTATTTACCTGGCTAAAGACCGCGTGACGACACAAAGAGCGTTACAATGTGAAGATTATTATTTTACAGAAAAACAAATCTAAAAATAGAAATGGAGGCTATTATAGTCACGTTTAAGGGATTAAAATTTTTATTGAAATATGAATTTAATTTTTTCTAACGAAAATAATAAATGTTTACTATATAGCTTGTCATAGAAATGCACGTACTGGTTTTGCTACGATTTTCGGTTTATACTAATAAAAATATTCCTTATACATATATCGACCGGGAATTGAAAACAAATTTGAATAAAATTAAAATAACCATTAATTATTCTGTAAAGTACTTTCTTTGTTTACCAATTTAATTAATTATTATACTATTATGCATTATTCTGATGCTTTATTTTATTGTTGGGTTGAATTAATTCTGTTTTCTATTCTTGATAAGGTATTTTCGGTTCGTTGAGATGCAAACATTTGTAGCTGAAATAATATTCTCTTTCTTACAAGGGTAATATTTAAGAAAAGCTTTTAGAAATTATAATAAATATTTTGAAATACCACAATAAATGGTTGTTAGCAAATATTTAATGAATTAAACTAACTAAATTGTAAAATTCCAATTACATTTTTATCTATCCAATAATTATATGTAACAATGACAAAAAATGTCAGTAATCGATCCAAACTAGAGTATATTGGAAGTACTTATCGTTCGGTTTAATAGCGAATAAATACAGGTTTGCTACTTTTCTGGGTGTGTTCTGTAAGAAACGTGTACGTAATAGGAGGTTACGTGACCGTTGGCTAAGGTAGTTTAAGGAAATAGATTTCATGATATATGTCACATTTACGTGCTTTATACAAGCTTAATTCCTAAGAATGCCAAAATCGACGGTTGTATGGAAATTTTCTTACCATTGTCAACACGCTGAATTAGAAGGTCATTGATACTGAGAAACGGAAAAAAGAAAAAAAATAAATAGATAAATAGATGATCTAAAAGGTTTCATTATATATAAACTGAGTTTTTGTATAATTTAACCTATTTAGATTATAATCACAAATATTTTTATTTCTTGGTAATTTATGTTAAAATTAATATTTCAAGTGTTTTAAACAAAATTTTAAATCCTGGATCCTAAAAATCTAAAAAATAACACGTCTAAATTGAAAATTCTTCGTCAGCGTTAATTTACCATTTAAAATTTTAAAATTGAGAGTGACCGTCTGAAAATCGGCTAAAAGCTTAACGAAAGCTCTGTTTCGAAGAAAACTACTAATTGACATGTATTGGAAAAGTATTTAGCTGATAAAATCCTAAATTTACCTTTTCAGTAAACGAGTTACAGGGATTCTGGCATTCTATGAAAAATCCGATTACAAAAAAAAACAATAAATATTATCAATTTCAAGGTCATGTGTCAATTTTATTTTAATAACTCAGAAAAAAAATTAGCGTGTAGGTTAAAATATATCTTATAAAATGCATATTAAATTTTAAAGGAATTAGATATATCTGTAGTTAATAAAAAAAAGAAATTAGATATATGTGTAATTAATAAAAATATAGGTTTTGTTCATTAATAAATTTATATAATTTTAAGGTTATTTAAACAAAGTTAAAATATAAATTATGATTATCATTTAATTTAATTGACTAATTAGTTTATTAAGCAAAAATCTAACTGCACTCCAGGTCAAAATTTATTGCAGCAAATACATAGTCAACTGAAATCTTTAAATTATATTTTTATTTTCATTTAAATGTATTCTTTAGGGAGGGTTCATAAATGTAAAAATTTTAAGTTATTTTAATTTTGGAATTTATTTTTTATTATGTTTTAAGTTTCTTTACGTATTTTCAACAACAAAATATTCTATGTAAAACGAATATTCACTTTTATAAAATGATACAAATTTTATTTAAAATTTCTAAAAATAACCATTAAGAAACACAAAAATACTACTAACTAAAAACGATTTTTAGTATTGATACTAATAAATTCAGATGAAATCGATTTTAAACTGTGTCTATACAAATTAAGTGAATCGAGAATTGAATCTTAAAATTCTATGATCTCTTGCCAAGCTGTCTAGATTTCTACTAATTTTATTTTAATTTTATATTATGGTAAGTTCATATAAACTCGGTACTCTTTATAACTAATTTATTGGCGAGGGTTAAAAATTTATAAATGTTGAATACAATAATCCCTCGCGTGTCTGAAAAAACTCAAAGATGCCTGAAAACAGGTCTTTACCCAATGAAACATAAAAATTAACTGACTATTCTAGAATTTCTAACGTTAACCAAACTGACCATTTACTAAAGAAGTTTTTTACTTATAAATTTTTGTTTGTCGAAATTAATTGGTTTAAGTATTATTTCTTATTTTTTTATATTTACCTTAATTATGTAAGTGGTAACTTAGTGCTTATTTTTTTTTATTTACATATTTTACTTAGTCAAGTATGCGACAGAGCTCTGCATGTTTTAATGTTTCCGAACTATTATATCATTTTTTTTGCTTACAAGAGTAAAAACTTTATTTTTAATTCATAAAATGCATATACCTTTTTTTGTATATAATTATTGACATTGCTAAATGGTAATAAAATGGGGTTAAAAAGATCTTATTTGGTATTTATTTTTCTTGTGTTTGTACCCTGGATATTATGGTACAATGTTAACAATATCTATTCAACAAGATGAACGTCATATAGAACAGTTATTATAGTTTTTGTTTAATTTTTTACCTAAACGACCATGCACTTTTCTTATGGCGGTTGGGTCCAGTGCCGATTTTTTTAAAATTTGGTGCACATATATCTTGAGTCACATGACTCATTTTTGCTCAATGCACCATATCTCTAAAAATATAGGCTGGTCCAAAAAATTTATTTCAATACATTGGCTGTGTTTTACTCTCCTAATTAAATTAGTATTTTCTATTCATAAATACTTATTATAGTAAAGGAGCTGCACCGGTTCTACAATCAAAACCCTCATTTTTTCATGTAAATCTCCATAAGAAAATCTAAGGTTCATTCTGGAAATTTTGCGTTAATTCAAGGTCATTCGTCATCGCATCGCCAGCTGGTGGTAACGCGCAGCTGAATAAATTTTACACGGCTCGGATTCCGGTGTGGCGATCTGTGGATCTCTGTAGACCTTTATGGATCTCTGTAGATCCCTCTAGACCCCTATAGACCTTTGTGGACCTCTGTAGATGACTTCTGTAGACGTCTGTAGACCTCTGTGACCATCAGAAGACCTCTGAAGACCTGAAGCCGAGCCGTGTAAAATTTATTCAACTCCGCGTTACCACCAGCTGGCGATGCGATGACGAATGACCTTCAATTAACGCAAAATTGCCAGAGTAATTTTCTTATGGAGTTTTACATGTAAAAATGAGGGTTTTGATTGTAGAACCGGTGCAGCTCCTTTACTTATTATTATTTTATTATTAATATGAAATATAGTAAACGATGTGTTACAATTCAATTTTTTGAAAACAAACATAAAGGTTGTTTTAAAAAAGAAGTCGTTAGTCTTATTTAATCAATTTTATTTAAACTTGCTTTCTGACACTTAGAGTCATTTTTGATAAGAGTAAATGAGTAAAAACGATCCATGTGACTCAAGAACTATGTTTACCAAATTTGAAACAAATCGGCCTGGAATCCAACCGCCATAATAAAAGTGCCTGGTTCTTTGTGTGATATTACAGAAGGGCCATTCTGGGCCAGATAATTAGAGAGGAAAGTAGATATTAAATGACAGTACAAAATGTGCAAACCGGTTGACATTGAACAAATATTGCATTTCACTCTGGCAGCCGATATGTATAAAACCCTCTTGACTCGTCAAGTTAAGTAACATGATTTCCGGAGAGGCATCAATGTTTATAACATTGCCCAAAAACTGCCAAGCCCTGCTGGAATCCAGCTTGTATCGCCAGTTAACACACAGGAACTTAAAGAAAAAAAATATTTCATAATATTCTAAATTATTAAATTAACCAAAAAGGCAAATCGAGGTCAGGTCGTGAAACTCAACGTATGATATTTAATCCACAGGATATAACAAAATTCTTTATTTCTAAACAAAGTGACAATATATCTCAATTTATAAAACATATCGAGTTGAATTTCGTTACTAAAGAACGAACGGCTACTAGGCGAAAAAATCGCTGAAACTGCGCAAAGACAGTCACGAAAAGTATCACAACGACTTATCGCGGCCATGTTTGCTATGAAACACGCAACTGGTCGAAGCCGCGGAAAAATAAAATGGCACCTCCAAATCGGCGAGTGTGTACGTCAAAAAACATATCTTGCAGGGGCGTATCGACGAATGTCTCGAAGCGACGTCGAGCAGGCAAAAAATTTGTTCAGGCAGTGAAAAGCGGGTACCACTGGTAAGTCTTTTCGCCGGCGCAATCATCTTTTATTCTGTGTGTTAACTCGCAAACGGATAGTGAGCAATAAAAAGAAAAAAATTGTTTAAGTGAGATAACAAAAGAGTTAGCCGAGATATTCAGCTTGTAGTAAGCCAAGTTTAATTTTTTTTATTAGCACTGTCAAACGTTGAAACATTTTGGTTTTTTTGTGCTATAAATCACGTCAAAAAAATTGAGGAAAAGCTCTCTGGGTTTCTGGTCTTTACTTCGTTTCAGTTAAGCGAAAAATAGAATAAAGAAAAAAATAAGGGACATTGCCCTTTAAGTACTCCGAAGGAAGGGAGTAAACCATTAATTGTATGGTTCTGTCAGATTTGTTATAATTAACTGCTATAATTTTTTAAGTCAGTTTTTTTTTCTTGAAAAAAAATTTTTAACGTAGATTACCAAAATTTAGCTAGTTGTTTACTTGTTTTCTTGTCAACTTTAGTTTAGAGAAGGGACGTAGAGATTTTATTTGTAATTACTTATTTTTTTTTGAGTCAATAAGGTCAGATCCTCGGACACTAAGTCATCAGTTTGTTTTTTTTCTTTTCCTAGTTTTTTTTTTGTTGTTAAACTTTTTATAGTCTTGTTTTTTTATAATAAACCTAGCAAAAAGTTCATTAGCGTAGTTTAATTTGTTCCGACCAAGGGGATTGTAAGGGGAAGTATAAGCAAAGAGTTGGCGATTTAAAGAGATGAAAAACTCAAATATTTAGTAAAAGAAAATGACACCCTCCCTCATCTCCAAATCCTGTCTGTAAGGTAAAGACTATCTAACAGCACAAGAGCACGAACCATCCTTTCGTCTAAAGAGTAGCTGTACCATTCCATAGAGTTCTATAGGGAAGCGCATCCATCTTTTCAGAGCCTTGGCCAACGCTCCAGGTCACTCTTATTCTCTCATAGGAGGATATTTTGTTATACGAAAAGTCAGAAAATTTTCTCAACAAAAATTTTCCAACCTATAGGTAAAAAATTATTAAAGTTTCACGAAAAAAATTACCTCAAAACTGTTTGTTGGTTATTATATTTTCCTAACAATACAGATTCTTATTTTCGTTTTGATGAGTCACTTATATTTGATACCCATAAAAATTGTCACATTTAAACAATATATTTTACTGGGTATTTTTTCCTGTATTACATTTTCTATTTTATTAAAAATAAATATCACTAAATATCGTAATAAAAATATATCCGATTTGGTAGATTGTCTAATTTAGGAGCAAATACTTCTCATATTTCAAAATAAACTTTTCCAAATATAATAAAGCAGCACTTCCCAAAACGTAATTAGAAAAAGCTTCATCGGAGAATTTCGATTACGCCAATCGCCGTGTTCATATTTCATTTTTCCAGAACACAATATAATGACCTAAATCCGGAAATTACAACAAAGGACCTCTTTCACCAGCTGAAAGAGTGTTTAGTTGAGGCCCAATCGCGTTTTGTTGTGAATTGGTTTTGAGAGAAAGTTACTAAAATGTAAATTTTTGAATTTTAATAATTTAAATTTGTCACAAATTTAAACAAAAATTAGTTATAATTTTTTTTTTTTTAGGATTTGCCTATCACAATTTATTTTGTGATGGCTCTATACTTGTTAATATCAAATCCAATATTCGTATATGAAACTGGAAATCATGTACCACAATAAATTTAATTCTAAAAAATCCATGGCAACTAGTTTCGTCTAAAAGGCCATCTCCAGGCCTAGAATAAGATACAAGTTCGATAGGGATGAAATTACAAAAAAGAATATACCTTTCCAAAATTACATATATGTTAAGATTAAGACTTAGGATACCGTTACTAATAAGGATAGGAAAAATAGGGAAAAATGGGGAAATATAAAAAATAAAAGGAAAAAATAGGGGAAAAATACGAAAAAATAGGGACCATAACTAAGGAAAAATTAGGAAAAAAATAATAAAAACAGGAAAAAATAGAAAGAAATAGGAAAAAGAAAACAAAATATAGGAGAAAATAGACAAAAATAGGGAAACATATGTGAAAATAGTGAAAAACGGGGGAAAATTGGAAAATAGGGACAAAAGTAAGACAAAACGGGGAAAAATAGGTAAATTAGAAAAAATAGAAAAACATATCGGAAAATAGTGAAAAATAGAGAAAAAGGGAAAAATGGGAAAAAATGGGGCACAATAGTGAAAATTGAGGAAAGTAACGAAAAGTAATTAAAAATAAGGGAAAATAGTTAAGGAAAAACAAGGATAACAAGAAAAAAAATAGAAAGAGTAATAAATAGAAAGAAATAGGAAAAAATAGCGAAAAATAGGGGAAAATACAACAAAATAGGGAGAAATAGGAAAACAATAGGGAAACATATGAAAATAGTGAAAAATAGGGTAAAATAATATAAAATAGGAAAAAATAGGGCAAAATGGGAAAAACAGGAGAAAAATATGGCGAAATAGGGATATTAGAAAACAAAATAGAGAAAAATAAGGAAACATGGGAGAAGACTGAAAAATAGGAAGAGCTAAGGAAAAATAGGGACAAACATGCAAAAATATGGAAATTAGAGAAAACAGGAAAAATATGAAAAAAGAGGAAAATAGCAAAAAATAGTTAAAATAGTAATAACATTGTAAATTGTTACCTTGTGGAAAAAATTTTATAATAGTAGATCAAGTAAGCAACTACTGGTACAGGTATAGGGAATTCAATGTGTTAGAGAGAGTGGATGCAGAGTTTCAGTGTGCAAGAGCGAGAGAGTATTATATCGATATATCTTCGTTGCTATATGACCGCGATAGTAGAATCCTACACACGCTAATATTGCATTAAAGGAAACTATACAGCTGAGTAGTAGCGCCCTCAGTTGGATAGTAGCTGAACTACTTAAAATTGTATTAAAGGAAACTATACAGCTGAGTAGTAGCGCCCTCAGTCGGATAGTAGCTGAACTACTTAAAATTGTATTTAAGGAAACTATACAGCTGAGTAGTAGCGCCCTCTGTCGGATAGGAGTCAAACTAGCTTATTTAATGTATGAGGTATTCTTAGTAAAATTCCGTTTGTCACACCCACATCCGACTATTAATAACGAAGTTAGACGCTAGTAACCTTTTGTACGTTGGTCATGAATACAATTTTTGTTTAAGTATATATTCTGCGTCATATTTCAAATATAGCGCCGTTTTCCCCTTTCAATTTGGCCCAATAGTAACGAAGTTGGACCCTATTGCCCTTTTGTCTTCTGATTTGTGCATTATTTTTGTTTACGTATATATTCTGCGTTACATTTGTACTACAGTACCGTTTTCCGCGTGTAATTTGAACCAATAGTAACGAAGTTAGATCCTAATGCCCTTTCGTCTTTTGTTTTGCATATGTTTTTTGTTTACGTATTTACTCTACGTCACATTCATAATACAGTAGCGTTTGTCCCGTTTAAATCTGACCATTAATAACGAAGTTAGACCATAATGCCATTTCGTCTTTGGCGCCAGATATAAATTTTGTTTAGATATATATTATACGTCACATTTATAATACAGCCGTTTTTCTTTTCATTAAAATTGGGCCATTAATAACGGAGATCACCATCATTAGCGCCATCTGTTTATTAGCGGGAGTATTTAATGTTAGACGTGTGTAGGATTCTACTATCGCGGTCATATAGCAACGAAGATATATCGATATAACACTCTCTCGCTCTTGCACACTAAAACTCTGCATTCTCTCTTTTTAACACATTGAATTCCCTATACCTGTACCAGTAGTTGCTTACCTGATCTACTTGTAATAGTAACAAATTTTCAAGACATAAATTTATTTGAAATAATTTTAAATTTGTGCAAAAAATTCAAACAGAAAAGGGAAAGTGTATTGAACGAGCAAAGAAAGATCGAGATATCGATGGAAATATCCATTTTGAAGTCCTCCAAGAAAATTGACCATTTGACCATTTTGAGTGTAAGGTCTATCTGTGTGTCTGTGTGTATCGTCTGTGTAGTGTGATGGGTTGGTGGGTGCCTCGATTCCGACCATTAGTTTTTGGTTTAAATTAGTATAGTAGAAGATCCTCAAGACCGTCATACCTTTTTGTGCCACCCTGTATTTTTATTATTCCTTTACTTGCTCTATCTGATTTCAGCTCACTTCATATCCCTTCTCTAGATCTCCCTCTCTTTTACGTATTACTATAAAATGTCTTTCCCATGTTACCAACTCTCTCTCCCTTTGCCTCTGCAGTCAAAACAATTGACTTATATATCGTCTGTGCTGTAAATTGAAAATTTTCTTTCTTCCCCTCTTTATAAAGGGGTTTTTTCTTGGACTATATTTTTTCCCTTGGACTACATTTTTTCCTTTGGACTAAGTTCTTTTTGGACCAAGCTTGTATTTCTTGGACTACATTTTTTCCCTTGGACTACATTTTTTCCTTTGGACTAAGTTTTTTTTTGTACCAAGCTTGTGTTTCTTGGACTACATTTTTTCCTTTGGACTACGTTTTTCTTTTGGAACAGTTTTTTATAAAAAATAAAAAAGAAAAAAATCTCTGAAACTTTTGTTTATCATAAAATGAACAAATATAATGTTTAATTCCCACAAAAAAAGGAAAGGACGGATTTTGAAATATATCATATTTTTTTTGTCAATTGTTTCTGATTACATCAAAAAATCAATTTGACTGGTGTCCAAATTTTTTTTTTATTTAATAATTTACTTCTGATATATTTCAAATTATATAATATCACATTTATTATTTATTATCAATAAAATAAAGTATCGTTTCAATATCCTAATTGTATCTATATAACGTGTTCCTTCTTGTACCAGTTTTGTATTTGTTTGCCATGTTTTTGGCTTTATTTTGCCTTTTTTTATTTTTTTTTTGTTTTTTTATCCCTTTTTTGTCCGTTTTCTTGCCTTTTTTTTAACTTTTCTTAACATTTTTTTGTGTTTTTTTACATTTTTGAGCTTTATCTGTCTCTATTATGCCCTTTTTGCTTTTCTTTCCTTTTTTTGCCATTTTTACCACTTTTTCCCTTTTTCTGCCTTTTTAATTTTTTTGGACTTTTTTGTATTTTTCTGACCTTTTGCCTTTTTTGGAGATTTTTGCTTCGTTCCCTTTACTTCGTCTTATTTGGCTTTTTTTAACTTTGTGTTGATTTTTGTTTTACCCTTTTTTCGTTTTTTTGCCTTTATTAGGGTTTTTTTCTTTTTTGCTTTAGCGTTTTTTCCCTTTTGTTTAGGTATCTTTTTTGCTCTTTATCTTTTTCTGCATCTTGCCTCTTTTTTCCAATTTTTACAAATTGTATCAGGATTTTATCGTATTTTTGATTTTTGCCTATTTTCACTCTATTTTTATTATAGTTTTAATTTGTACTCAAATTTAGCAATTCTTTATCATTTTTAACAATATTTTGGAAATAATTCGTTATCACCTTGTTAATATTTTTTCATTTTAGTTCAGTTTTGCGCATTTTTTTTTTTTAGCAATTTACTTCATTTTTATAGCATTTTTCTTTCCTATTCAGGAATTTTGTATTTTTTAATTAAAATAATCCTATTCTCCATAGAAGAGCCGGGAAAGTTCTGGGGTCACACAGCCGATTTTTTTTACAGGTCAAGAGTGCAAAACAGATTTATTTAATCTGTGCATCAATACACAACTTTTTGTAAATCAATGAAAACGCATAAACTGATTCCGATTTTTTAAGTTTGATTCATTTGTCAAATTCTTTGCACTATAAAATTGAAATTAATTTATTTTCTTACAATAGATCTTTTTAATTAATTTTTTAACGCTTAATATGATTTAACCCTATACTTATAGAAAAATTTTGTTAAAAACTCATAATTCCCCCTATTATAGGGATTCTGAATCTGTAGTTTTTCTTATTGTAGCTCAAGGTAACGTAAAACGCTTTTGTATTGTTTATAAATTTGGAATAAGCATTTTTTTCATATATTATAATAAATATATTCTGTCCGAACATTTATTCTAAAATTTTTTTTCTAATAGAAAATAAACCATTTTTACTACAAAACTCGTATGATTGATTTTTAAATTGCCAATCGATAGTTAATTTACAATATATTTCCATTGTGTAATAATTGAGAGTGTTGTATTCATGTATTTACACTCATAAAGATCGCCGTTGTCAGTTTTGAAATAATAAATAGTACATTGTCATGGAAGTTGGCAATTAATTTATTTTATTTTCTATTTTTTAATATTTTGTAATAGATTGTTGTTTGTGGTAAAAGAACAAGCATTTAGATTGTAATAAACGATAAGGATTAATACGAGGGAAAATTTAAAAAAAATATAATAGTTATTAAAAGCAAATAAAATTTTTGAGCGTATTATAATTTATATGAGAAATATAAAATAAAAAAATAACCTATTGTAATACAAAAACCTAATTTACCATTTTGTTGTTCATTATCTAAATAATAATATCTACTGTTGTCGTTTTAAAATTGTACAATTATTGTTTGTACATCATGAAACGCGAACTGAAAATATGTCTCCACAAATTAAAAATGAAATTTTAATGGACTCCGCTCGGAACATGTTTAAACATTGTTATTTAAACTTGTCGTGTAAAGTCGATAAAATTGTTGCCGTATGAATAAATTTTATCCTTCGTTTCAACGGCCCAGATACTAGAATTATATTATTTATTGATCGACAACACTTGTTATTGAATTTGATTATAATTTTTACTTTCCAGGACCGATCAAAGGGAAAGTAAGGTAAACGAGCAAAAAAAAAATCGAGGTAACGATGGAAATATCCATTTTGAGGTCCCCCAAGAAGATTGAAGCCATTTTCAGCGCATGGTCTGTCTGTGTGTCTGTGTGTCTGTGTGTCTGTGTGTCTGTGTGTCTGTGTGTAATCTTCCACGATAACTGCCGAACCGTTTGACCAATCAAGTTGAAATTTTATATGGATAGTCGGTGTATGCCTAGAATGCGACCATTAGTTTTTGGTTTAAATTGGTACAGTGGAGGGTCCTCAAGACCGACATTGTTTAAATATACATGTAACAATTTTTTAATTTATTTAAATTTTAAGGACAAACAATACATTTTAGTACAAAATGTTGTAGTACAAAGTTTTAGAGAATAAAATTACCTACAATTTTTGTCTTAAGCCTTTTCCAAAATTTCCAATAGTTGCGCCACTAGAGGGCGCGTAAAAAATGTGCATGTATGTTTTCTATAGTTTTTCTTGATTTTGAGGACAAAGAATACATTTTAGTGCAAAATGTTGTAGTACAAAGTTTTAGAGAATAAAATTCTCTATAACTTTTGTTTTAAACTTTTTCCAGAATTTCCAATAGTTTCGCCACTAGAGGGCGCGTAAAAAATGTGCATGTAGGTTTTCTCTAGTTTTTCTTGATTTTGAGGACAAACAATGTATTTAGTGCAAAATATTCTTGTGCAAAGTTTTAAAGCATCAAATTTTTTTTAACTTTTATATTTAACTTTTTATCGAATTCCTCATAGTTTCGCCGCTAGATGGCGAGAAAAATACACATTTAAAATTCCCTACAACTATTGTATGAAATTTTTCCCGAATTCCCAATAGTTTTCACACATGATTTTAGGAGATCCTAATTGTAGCAGTATGATATATAACGTGCGCATGCGCAGCTTATGTCATTACCAATATTGAAATATTAATTCACCATCAGCTCGCTATTTTTAATGTGATCCATAAATCAATGTAATGCTTAGTATTTTGTAATTAAAATATTAATAATAAATAACATATTCTCTACGGTCGAGCCGGGAAAGTCCTGGGGTGACACAGCCGATTTTTTTACATACAATTGTATATGTTTAAAAGTAGAAGAACTAAAATCTGAGAAAAAACATTCTATAGCTCCAATTATTAATGGTACTAATTAATTTCCGAATCCACCAATGATAATAGTTATTACTGTAAAAAAAATTATGATAACAATAACGTTTTAAATTTGATCATTTCCAATTAAAGTTCCGGGATTATTCCTAATGCAGTTCGAATTAATATTCATAGTGAAGTTCCAAGTATAATGTTCCAATTTCTTTATGATTTGTAGAAAATAGGCAATAAATTGTAAATTTATTTACGAATAAATAATTCTTTTACCAAGTCTTATAGTCAATAATGATATTAAATTGCAAATTTAAAGGAAAGTAACAATTTTAAGGCTTAGATATATTTAATGACTTTGAAGGATAAAAGTTTTTTTAACTTAAATCCTTAAAAAATACTCAACATATGAGTACAAAAAATAAATTAAAAATTAAAATAATACTATTATAGATATAGGAGGTTATAATTACTACTTTATTTATATAGATAGTGAGGGTTGAAATTGAAATCCGAATATAGTAAAAATTATTGGAGGTTAAAAAATTGATTGTTAATCATTTAGGTATAAATACTAAAAAGGATGACAATTGTCCTAATGAGAAAAAATTTAAAATAAATATAATTTTTACTCATTTTCTAGAGTTTAGGGAGTGGAATAATTGTATTATATATAAAGTTAATAATTGAACTAGTATGAGAGTATAATTGAGGACGGCCATTCAAGACAAAACGTTGTTTTTAAAAATTGGTTACACTATGTTAAGCTGTGTTTGACCGTAAATAAAAAACTTTATAATGTTTTTTTTTGTCTTTAAAAATTAAGGGGTTAAAGACACATATCGTCAATTTCAGTTTGCCCTACATATATTGGAAACCGGTTCTAATATTTTAATTTTGAAGAAATCATTCACTTGGTCTTAAAAATACGCATCATTTTCCCCATTTAACTGACGTTATATCTATAACGGTTAGCGAAATCCCATTAGTATTCAATTAAATTTACGCCTCCCTGTATCTCTAGTCCGGCATGAGCCCTGGTGTTGAAAATCAATCCCGTAGTTTATATTGACCTGAGGTATCTATGTACCAAATATTAAGTGAATCCGATATCTAGAACGGCAGATATCGTGCTGACAGACACACACACACACACACAGATAGACGGGATTGCGGTATTATTAACTTTGTTAGTTATTAAAGTGTCTGTTTGTTTGTCTATAATCTTCCACGATAGAGGCCATACGTTTAATCCGATTCAGCTGAAATTTGGTATATTGGTTTGGATTATTCTTCGAAAGAACCCATTGGTTTTTGTATGATATCTGTCAAACGGAAGTGCCACTGTAAAAAAATGACAGAAGCAATATGTCACGAAATTTGACATGCTGTAGGTCATTTGAAAGCCCTTAAAACTGTCACCTAGAAAAGGTAAAAACTTGTAGAGTTTGAAAATTTAACATCAAATGTCTGAAAAAGTATAAAATGGCTTTTAGTTAATCTTTGGAAGAACCAGTTAGTTTTGATCTGACATCTATCAAACGGAAGTGTCAATGTCAAAAAATGACAGAAGCAATTTGTTACGGAATTTGACTTGAAATATGTCATTTGAAAGCTCTTGAAAATCTCTATTTAGAACAGTTAAAATTATTTTTCCAACTGTCACCTGTCAAAAATAAAAAATTGTAAAATTATGAAATTAAATATCTGAAAAAGTATTAGTCTCTCGTCGGGAAAGTTTTGGGGCGACACAACGGATTTTTTTTCAAATTAATTGGCAGTCTTCTTTGAGGAAGGCCTCATAAATTTTCTGCCTCCAGGAGGTTCTTCTACTTACAATATGTGAGTTCTTGGCACTCTAGTGTATTGTGAGAAGATCCAACACATTACATTCGTCTTGTTTGGATGTTCCTTAAAGGCCCGTTCTCAGGAGTCAAGTTTAGGGCCATTTCAGAAAGGACCTATGATCATTGCTGATGATTCTTCCCTTTCAGAGAGACTTTTCCCTTTTATTATTTATACAAAAAACCAAAAATTTCTGTATAGTAAAATGCTAGTAAAATAAATGGATAAGTTAGTCGACTTACCACGCGACAATCTCACCCGAAGCCCCTTAGCGGTGAGGCTTGAAAATTGCACTTTTAATTTAAATAATTTCTGCTTCAGCAGGATCTAATCGAACTTTTTCTTTTAACAAAAAAAAACTGCCACACACCGATACAATCGGCAGAATCTTCCCTTTTTTTTTTGGTCATTGACCAACTGAGCACGAATTACCGACTGTCAAAAAAAGGATGCGCCGTGTTTTTTCGGACTTTTGTTGATTCAGCATTTTTTTTTTGTTGATTTGCATTACACTTTAGTCTTATTACAACTAGCATTACAGGATAAGATAAAGAAGTATATCGAAATCTAAAGGATATAGAAATCATTTAACCACCAATTTCCATTTCTTTGATAATAGAACTTAAAGCATTTTCTCTTGCATCTATATTTTTATATTTATATAGTCGGTGGTTCCAAATACAATCATGCTTATGATAAAGTTTTAAAAATTTTACATTTTCAGACCACTTGAGGCTCATTTTTAAACATAAAAATGTTTATTTTAAAAGAAAAAACACAAACAACAAAATACATATGCACGAGTGACTGGTTGAAAACGAACTGAAGTTCAACTGAATCAACTATAGGATCAACATCAACTCTACCCTTTCAATTCATATCTGGTTCAAACTTTTTTTGATCAACTAAAAAGTTGTTCAAATATATTGAAGCAAAGGTTCTTATTACAGATTTCGTTCAATTTTTGTTGGTCAACTATAATCGGTCAACTAAACTTGACTTGTGAGAACGCGCCTCGATTTTAGTCGACCGATTTTAGTTGATCAACTAAAGTTGAATACAACTTGAATCAATTATTGTTCACACATTGTAAAATAGTTTTGATGCAGTTGTGCGTGAATATGTACAGATTGTTTCAGTTTTGTTAAATTGGAGGAACTGCTCTCAAAAGTTCAGGATTGCATTAAAAAACAAGATACAATGATGCATCAAGTAATCTCACCAAGTTGCAATAAGATATTAAGCTAAAGGAGATTAATTTTCAATCCTTGTTTTCGCATATCAAGTGCCTAAAAACAACATTTCAAATTTTGGGAGAAGTGCGTGCGGTAATATACAATTAATTACAAGACAAAAGTTGATTGTCTAGTTCACATGTTTCAAGGCAAGCTTCAACTTGAAAATAATTCATGATGACGCATCACTTGAACGATAAAAGTTTGACTGGGTCAAACTTTTGTTGATCAACCTTATTGAAAGACAGGTTTTATTCAACTTTGTTGATCAACTAAAATCGGTCAACTAAAATCGACTCTTTAGGTAGCGATGTCCGGATATTAGTCAGAGATACCATCTTCATCCAGTTTCTCCATCACACCTACCAGCCTATTATGTATAAGGCCTTTATGTAGCAATGTCAATTAACAGCATTAGTTCGGCCATCATTCATGCCTCCCGCGATATTCCTGCCAACTTAGCACCTGATTGAGTGTGTTTGAGAGCCAACCAAGTGCTAGCTTGGACACTTTATTGACCGCTTCCTAAGGGACTCCATCTAGGGCGCCTTCCTTGTTTTACCTTCAAGGCTGGATGTCGTTATGAATGATTTTAGTGCACTTTAAATTCATGAGTTTTCTACTAAACAAAAAATCAACCGGTACATATAATATCAATTTCTTGTAAGTACTGTCTACAGGGTGAAGCAATATTTAAATCTTCAGTTACTACTGATTTAATTTATGTATATTAACATTTTTTCTATTAATGACTTTAATTGGTCGCCTACTATCAAAAACCAACGCACAGTGTCTGTTTGTTTTGGGTTTTAGGAGTTTAATAAAATATTAAATAAACTAGCGTTCATATCAATTTCCTATAATGACGACCTGTCAATCCAATTTTTTTTACCTATCAACAATAATTTTTAATGCGCAACTAGTTCCTATACTGCTGATACAGGCAGTATAGGTCAGTTGTTTTATTTCTCCTTGGTTAAATAATCTAACAAATTTAATACAAACTGCAGTTAATGTTTTTCCAGTCATTTTCTTTATAATTGCTTTCAAGTAGGTACATCTAACTTTTGATAAGACATCTAATGGTTATTTAATAAGTATATGGTGAAGAATTCAAGTAAACTACGATACTGATAATCAAATTCGGATCAAGAAAAAACAGATACTGGGAATTCATACAAAGACTGGTAATATACTGACTGAGATAGTATAATGAAAAAACTTCTTCCATTATATCAGTGACAGCTCAAAAACGCTAAAAAGAACTATAGCAACCATATTACAATTTAGATACTTATACCGATGATAAAGTTTAGCGACTTAGAAAATGTAGTTTATCTTTATTGACAGCATCATAAACTATAGAAACCTAATATTGCAATCCATTATTCAGACGGCGTATACCCTGTTTCAAGTAGTTCTGAAATTTACATTTGAATCGTAACTAGAACACCGACATGCAAATTGTTTCACAAATTTTAATTTGGGGAAATAGAAAATTTGTTTTGGAAACAATTTGTCTTGCTGCTTATGCGGACGAAATAAGTTATGATTTCAGATCATGAATATAGAGCAATAGAAGTCAAACATAGCTAATAAATAATTTATAGAAATTTTCATTTTACTATACACAATTATAAAAATGTAATAATATAATAAAACTGAAATGGAAGCTTTCTTATATTGGCAAATAAAATCTAAATTCAGCGAGCTCGTCATTATAATTGAAAAAATTGTAGGAAACGCATAAAAACGTGATCTTTGTGATCCCGTCGTAAGCGCTTTATTGTCGCTTGTTAATGGTGCAATCGAAAAGAATTTTGAGAAACTTCCCAGCTGCCGGATACAAAATTTAATTAAAATGTATTTTAAGGGACGTGACTTTTATTTAAATTGTTTAATAAAAATGAATCAATTCGAGTTTTATTGCACCATCCAAACGAGCGTTAAAGGATCCCAATAAAAGAGAAAAATATCGTGAAATATTACCAGAATTCATGTTCAAAAGAATAATTTATATACACAGTTACAGCATATGTAAAATTAACAACCAAATAAATTTCTATAATAAGTAAAATCGAAGTTTGTAAAACAAAACAATTCTTCCTTAATAAAAAAATAAAACCAGGAAATTAATAAAGGCTGAATTTCATATACTAAGTTGGAACCATATGGAAAACTTTTTTATTCGTGGTTGTATGAAAAAAAGATTACCTTGATAAAAAGGTCTGTATGGTTCAATAGTTAAAATGCAACCATCAGATATCAATTTTTCAAAGCAGTATACGAGGTTTGTCAAAAAATTTAAATTTTGTGCAAGAGTAAAGTATCTTTATTTTTTACAATTCAGAAAAATGTTATAAAGTAAAGTTGTTTTGAATTAAAAGTTATATTCAAATATGCAATTACAGCCGTATATTATGAAAATTCAGGTTTTGTGATTATTTACTAATCTTTCCGTATTTTTCCGAGTCAGAACTTAGGGGTGCTGTATTTAAAACCAGCCCTAAGTGACCAAAACTGCCCAATAAATAATAAAATTGAATTTTTGTCGAAAAATTAGCGACAAAAATCGGAACTTTTTAGCACCCTTTGAAAATATCCATTTTCATAATTTTCAGTATTTTTTTGAGTCAAAACTCAGGGGTGCTGGATTTAAAACCAGCCCTAAGTGACCTAAACTACACAATAAATAAACAAGGGTGAAGTTAGCACCCCAATTTTTTTTTTTTTGTAATTTCCGAAAATTCCCAGAACTGGTTGCAAAACCTACCGAAAACTCTAGAACTCTTTATTTTTGAGATATCTATTCACCCAGAACTCTTTTTTCTCACAAAACGGGTGCGGCATGAAGTTAGCACCGCAAAATTTGTTTTTAAAAATTCCGCAAAAAAATTGCAGATCTCTGTCTGCACTTCCTCAAGAACTCTTCGAGACGAGTCCAGAACTCCGAAAAAATCTAAGGGTTCCGGCAATTGGGGTACCAACTTTCGGGCGGTACTTAACCGTATATACTGACATTAAAATAGAAGAAACAAGAAATGAAATTATAAAAGAAAAATAACAGAAATAAAAAAAATTCAAGATGAAATATTTGCAGCATTACAAGGAAAAGAAAATGGTATAGAAGAAAAGTAGTATATGTATGCTGATTCTAGGCCAGTTCTATCACGATCTCTCACCTGCGTTATGGTCCAGAGAGAAAGTTGACATTCCTTACCTTATCGCCACAGTCAAGTGTTCCTCTGATGGTATTACTTCTCTAAAATTTGATTATTTTTGGACGGATGGATTAATGGCATTCAACAAATAATGCGGTAATTTTCGGAAAAAGTTGTCATATTTTATAAAATCTGGCTATGTAAATGATGAAATTCAGCCATTCTATTTCTATCACTTAGTCTGAGGTGTACCCAACACTTCTGCCTTCTTTCCAGTAGTCTTCTCATAACGGATATATTTTCCAGCAATATAATTTCTTCAACTAAATCCATTTTTAATACAGATTACAACCATGAATCGAAGTACACTGACGAAAACCGGCTCCAGTGGACCAACGTTCGGCCCTGTTGCTAGTCGGCTGTCCAACAGTCGTCCATAGCCGAACTATTACCCTTAGATTTTAACAGATCTAGAACAGGTCTCGAACAGGTACGCTGATCAAACCTGATCAAAAACTAGTTAAAAGCTGTTCGAAACCTGTTAAAACCTGATTGACACCTGTTCGAGATCTGTTACACTGTTCGAAACCTGTTGAAAACTGTTAAAGACCTGTTAAAATCTGTTTGAGGCCTGTTAGAGATCTGTTAAAAGATATTCAAGACCTGCTTGCAGCGCCATCTATAAGGTGACAGAAGATAACGTGGATAAAAAATGGCGGACAAACGCCGTGGATTAAAAATGGTGGTCCATGCATCGAACAGCCATCATGGAAATGGGGCGTGGCTTACAATGCTATTGAGATACAAAATTTTTTCACGCTCAAGTGTCCCAACACTTACTCCCTTGCATATGTAGAAGACTGTATGAAAGGACCCTAGACTAATGGAGTGTCCTTTTGTTAGATGACTAACTACATTAACCAGAACTAGCATAGATATACTACTAAGAAGATCACTGAAAAGAAATATAATTGCTAATAATAACAAAACCTTTAAACAGTTATTTTTTGTAGTATACATTTTATTCCATTTACTTGCCATACAAAAAACCTTCTAGAATAATTTATTTAATTCTTGGGAAAGAATCGATGTGTTTATCTAATTTATTTCCTCGGCTCAAGTTAACAAATGTGAAGATGTATACCGAACTTTCTTACATTATTTATTCAGTTAAGTTTCTCTGGAAAAGGTAGTTTTAATTTAATTGTTTAAGTAGTAGACAAAAGTTTTGAAAATTCATTTCATTACGGTTAAATAATCTTTCGGACCAAATATTTTTGCTATAATCCAATTTAATTCGCTAAATGCGTATGTCACAGTTTACTATTATTCTAACAAGGAAATATTTAGTAACGAACTTCCTTTATTAAATAAACAAGTTTCAAAGTTCGTAAACTGATTTCATATATCAAGATTTTAGTCTCGAGTTATAATAAGTTGATGTGAAATGTCAGAATGAAGGAATTTCCTACTCGTAAACTAAACAAAAACAATTGAAAGGGGAAACATTTCAGATGTAACTTTGTTGTGTCCTTTATGACAAATATGACAATAATTTAGTTCGAAAGTATCTAACATCAGTGAAACAGAGAATAAAATTGTTTGGGGGGTCATTCTATACAAAGAAAATTAGCCAAAATTCGCTATTTAGGTCAAATGTTTTTTTCGGCATTGTATTGGAACTATTATTCCCGTAAGGACGTGTTGAGTTCTTAATGTAAATATCTGTACAAATATATTAAGTTAATTTTTTTGGTTAAGTCGAGATGGCGCATATTCCGATAAGTAATCTTGAACGCCTTTTTATAGTTTGAATTAGAAAGAGAATCTACAATGATCAATTTCTATTAGGATCTAATATTATTAAATTATTCAAATTCATATCCATGTTTACAATTCCCCATCTTCAAGTTATAATTCACGTTCGTCATAAAGTAAATCCGTCAAACTATGGTAAAGAAAATACGAAGCTGTCGCATCGAGTGTATCTACTGTCATCGTTCCACAGAAAGGGAGTTATCAAAGTTTCAAACTTCTAACCTACATCACTCGGACTTATTTAGGCTCTTTCAACGGAATCGCTACGAGAATACTGATAGAGCATATGACGTATCTGCGGGAAGTTGTTTACAAATTACCAAGAAACTTTATCAAATAGATACGACTAATGTTCGAACTGTAATAGAAAGTTATTATACAGGGTAATATAATAAGTGGAAGAAAATGGTAACTTAAACGACAAATGAAGTTAATATTACCCTGAGGAGTTTGTTACTTTTTTAACTGGGGTAGGAAGCAAGTTAACGCCAAGTCGATAAGCTAAACTTTCGAATTGTTACATATTTCTCATAGGAGAAAGAGAATCAAAATCAAAGTCTTACCACATGAATTTTTAATAATCGTAGAAATGTTTACGCAACATGTTTCGGCCTTCCGGCCATCATCAGGCGCTAAAAATTACAGAGGTTGTCAAATGATGTGTGATTCAAATAGAAAATGGGATAAAATTAAAAACATCGATAAAACCCAACACACATCGATAAAAATAGACAAAAAATAAATACGAAGAAAAAAAACCAAAAACAATACTGGAAAAATATAATAAAAAATTCGGAACAAATTGACAAAGTAATATAATCGAAAACAATCGAATAAAATTGAGAACAATTTTAAAAACCCAAATAATAGCTACAAAATCGATAAAAATCGATAACTATCGAATGAAATCAAATACAATCGACAAAAATCATAAAAAACCAAATAAAATCGATAAAAATCTAAAACTTGACAATAAAGAAATACGAAAAACACCGAAAAAAAAACTGAAAAAAGTAAAAAAAAAATCAAATAAAATTGAAGAAAATCATAAAAACATAATTAAAGCGACAAAATTCATAATAATCGAATAAAATAGATAAAAATCGAAAAGAACCAAATCAAATCGAGAAAAATTAAAAAAATCAAATTTAATTCACGGAGATCGAACAAGCGTAAAAACCAAAAAAAAATTCTGACAAAATTGATAAAAATCAAATACGATGGAAAAAACCAAATGAAATCGACAAAAATGGATTTAATTTGAAAAAATCGAAAAAAGTTTAAAAACATCAGAGCAAATTGAATGGATAAAATTAAAAAAAATCAAAATTTAATCGAAAATATTGGATAAAAACAAAAAAACTTGGAACAATTGAAAAAAAATTACATAAAATTAAAAAACATAAAAATAGTCGAAAATCAAATACGTTCCCAAAAAATCTGATAAAATCGAAAAAAAAAGAAAAAACCAACAAAAACTGAAAAATATGGTTATAAAATCGAAAAACATCGAAAAAATGAAGTAAAATCGAAACGATATAAATCGAAAGAATAAAAAAAAATTGAAAAAAACCGAAAAAAAAAATTGAAAAAATCGAAAAAAGTCAAATTCAATAGAAAAAAATCGGACAAAGTCAAAAACAAATCGGAATACATTCTCAGATATTTAAAGTTAAAGTTTCAAATTTTGACATATTTTTATTTTTGACAGGTGACAGTTGGAGAAATAATTTTGACTCTTCTGAATAGAGTTTTTCAAGTGCTTTCAAGTGACATATTGAAAGTCAATTTCCGTTACCTATTGTTTCTGTCATTTTTTGATATTGACACTTCCGTTTGACAGATGTTGTACAAAAACTAATGGGTTCTTCCAACGAATAACACAAACCAATATAGCAAATTTCAATGAATCGGATTAAACGTGCGGCCTTTATTGTGGAACAATACACACAGACAGACAGACAGACAGACAGACAGACAAACAGACAGAGACAGACAGACTTCCATCTGGAAATGGTCTTAATCATCGTAGGGACCTTAAAACGGATATTTCCCTCTTTATCTTGAAATTTTTTTTTAGCTCGTTCACAATACTTTCCCTTCTCGGGAAAAATACATACAAAAAAGGTTTTAATTGGAGGGCTAAATAAACAAATCCGCAAAATTTTCATAATCCTCTTATTACTAAAAAATATATTAACATTTTATTTATTTTGTTTATTTTACGTTTTTTTAATAGAAAAATGACATATGGAATTTATAACCAATATAAGATACTGATCAATTCTTGCTAAAAGTAAGTTGCAAAATGGATGTTATAGAAACTATGAAATATAATCCAAAAAGAACTAGTCAAAAGGAGTGCGACCCAAACTGTTTATAAAATGAAATAAAAAGAAGAAAATACAAAATAGAGATCAATAAAGAACTCACAGATATATTGCAACTAACAAAGTTAGGGCAAAATGGGATAAGATAAAAGAGCAATAACATAAGCGAATAAAAATACCTTACCGAAGAAGAATTAGAGCAACAGAAAAGTAAAACAAGACAACTGTTATTAAGAACTCACGACGATATTGTTAAAACAAGTACAAAAAGTGATTAGCAGGCACATTACGACTTCTAAAGACGCATTAATCTTGTTCCCGAAGCAAGTTCCAGTAATAAAATAATGGATCAAGAGTCTGCTTAGTACAAAATAATGGACGAGATATTTTATACTGCGAAACTCGGTTTGTTCATAACAAGTTAGGAACTCGCTTTAGGAACAAACCTATTATCTCATGAACTATAAAATATATCTTAGATTTGTATTGAAATATCGATTCAGCATTAAATTTCACGTCAGAATGCAATTTCTAAAACAGGTAGTATTACTTCCGGTTCTGGTTTGTGAAACCAGTTTTGAAACAGGAAGTCACAAAAATCTGAAAATCTATTTGGGAGCTACTCACGGTATGCTGAGTTTATTACCGCTGACCGTTTGTCTCCATCTCTTTTCGTTTTTGAGTTATAAATGCGGACAGACGGAGAGACAGACAGAGCCGTATTATAAGACTTTTCTCTAAACTTTCAAAATTAAGAAAAGATCTAAAAGCAGCTCTGCAGATCAAAGAAAAGGGAAGTGGTAGAGAAGAAACTCAAAAATGTAGAATGAAACTTTAAAAATAGAGGTTTTAAAATCAGGAAACAAGGTGAATAAGATCAGGATTTCAAGGAAGAAATATTTATTATAAATCTAAGGGAGGACAACTATTCTCAGAACCTACAGAAGTTATACAAAGATGGAAGCAATATTCGAATGAGTTACTCAATAAATAAGAGCTCGATACTTTAATTTGTTGATAATTAGTCATAAATATCGTTTAAGCTCAATTCTTTTTATCATGAGTTCGTTCCAATAAAAAAAAAATTTGGACGCCAGTTTTTGATGTAATTAGAAACAATTGACAAAAATACTATGACAAGGTACAAAAAAAACTTTCCGAGACTTTTCTTTTTTTGTGAAAATCCAACTTTACTTGGTTCTTGAAGTTTCTTCTCAAGTTTTTAGGATCAGTAGAACGTTGGTCCCAAATGAGAAAAAATTTATTTATTATTATACGATTTATTATTATGCGATACCCATACTTTTTATATAGTGAGTACTTGGGGGACCATTAAACTATATTTTACTCTATCAAATAATTATTTATAATCTCTATATATTTCTGGTAATCACTGAGTTCAACTCCATTATTGTGAAAATTTAATCCCAACATATTACGTACAGATAATTGTGGAGAGTATTCTGTGTTCTATTATTGATGGGTGTGTAAATTAGTAAGGATAAAGGGATAATGACAACCTTCAGCCCAACTCTAATTGTTGGACCCAGCATCTGCGATGGCACAGAAATATTTACATTCACTAGGGACACATTTACCGGAAAATGATATACAATATCGAGAGCACTTTTACACTCGTATTAAACAATTATGAATATAAATTTTTGACGAATCAAACGATTATTGATTCAATTTTACTTTAGGGTAATTGAAGATAAGACTGAGCAATTGCTAGAGCAATTTATAGGTTCCCAAGACCAGTTTGATGGATATTGACATCAATGTTCTAAACTGTATAAAGCTAATCCACAAGTATTTGTATTTCATATAACAGGGACTGAAGTCTTAGATTGATAATAATAATTATAATATTCATTTTTTTTTGAATAGGTAAAAAATACGAAAAAAAGAGAAATATAGAAAAAATACACAAAATACGGACAATTAGAAAAAATATGAAAAATTCGGAAAAACAGAAAAAAAATAACAAAAACAGAAAAGTAAGAAAAGTAGGAAAAAAATGGGAAAGATAGGGAAAAATAGAAAAGAAAAGAAAAGAAAAGAAAAGAAAAGAAAAGAAAAGAAAGACGCAAATAACCGCTAAAAATTGCAAAAACCGACCAAAAAGTCGCTATAAAAACAAAAAAAAAAATGGCTAAAAAACGCAGGAAATCGAAAAATATCGCAAAAATAATTTCAAAGAAAATCGTAAAAAAGCGCAAAAAAATCGCAAAAAAATTGAAATAAAGTCTCGAAAATAATCTCAAAAAATATCAACGAAAACGCAGAAAATAGCAACAAAAATTTCAAAAAATGGAAAAATAGATTACAAAAAATTGCAAATGCAAATAATCTGTAAAAAATCGGGGAAAATAGCAAAAAATTGGAAAAAATCGCAAAAAAATATCAAAATACCAAAAACGGTTGTAAAGATTTAAAAAAAAATTAAAAAATTCCAATGAATTGAAATAAATCGGAAAATTCAGAGGAATAAGAACAAATGCTAAAATAAATAAAAAACAAGAAAAAAAAAACAGAACAATGAGGAGAAGTCGAACAAAATCAAAAAACCAAAAAATCAGAACAAACCAGAAAAAAAATGAAAAATGAGAAAACACAATAGAAAAATATTGAAAAAAAATGATAAACAAAATTATAAAATACGAAAATAACAAGAAAATAAAAAAAAAAGTTAAAAGACGAAAAAAAAAACGCTCAAATCGAAAGAAATAGAAAAATATCGAAATAGCAAAACGTAGAAAATAGCCAATAATTTTCAAAAAATCACAAAAACATTGCCAATGCAAATGCGCAAAAATCTGAAAAAAATGCAAAAGCAAACTCAAAAATGGTAAAAAATCGCAAAAATATCCAGGAAAACGATCTAAAAAAAAACAAAAAATTAAAAAAATTCGAAAGAATTGAAATAAATCGACAAAGTGCAGGGAGTGAGGAAAAAATCAGAAAAGAAAAGAAAGAAATAGATAAAAAAACAGAATGAGAAAAAATGAGGAAAGATTAGAAACAATCGAAAAAATCAGAAAAAAAAATAGACAAATACAGTTAAAAAGGGAAAAATAGAAAAAACAGGAAAAATGGGAAAACAAACAAATCAGAATGAGAAAAAATGAGGAAAGATTAGGAACAATCGAAAAAATTCAAAGAAAATCGTAAAAAAGCGCAAAAAAATCGAAAAATCCCAAAAATAATCTTAAAAAATGTCAATGAAAACGCAATAAATCGCAGAAAATAGAAAAAAAACTTCAAAAAAATGGGATGAAAGATTACAGAAAAAAATGCGAAAAATAGCGAAAAGTCGAAAAAAATTGCAAAAAACAAGCAAAAAACCAAAAACAACTCAAAAGAACCAAAAACATGAGAAAATAATAATAAAAAAAAACAATGAGGAAAAATTAGACAAAAATAAAAAAAATTGGAAAAGATCGGAACAAAGAAAGAAATTCAAAAAATCAGAAAATATTAATAAAAGAAATGAAAAACAAAATTGTTAAATACCAAAAAAACGAGAACATAAAAAATGTAAAAAAACGAAAAAAAAATGCTTAAATCGAAAAATATGGCAATATGTTGCAAAAAACTAGCAAAAAACCGCCAATAATTTTCAAAAAAAATAAAATCACAGAAATATTGCCAATGCAAATACGCAAAACATCAAAAAGATGCGAAAAGAAACGCAAAAATGGTAAAAAACGGCAAAAACAACCAAAAAAAATCTAAGATTATTTAATAAAAATCAGTGGAATGAGAAACAAAATCAGGAAGGAAAAGAAAGAAATTGAAAAAAAACAGAATGAGAAAAAATGAGGAAAAATTAGAAACAATCAAAAAAATCAGAAAAAAAAGCAAAAAGGAGACAAATACAATTAAAAAGGGAAAAATAGAAAAAAACAGGAAAAATGGGAAAACAAACAAAAATGTGAAAAAGTATGCATATACAATTAAACATAAACTTTAAAACTTAATGAATTACTGGGCGACAACTAATTAGGATAAAATCAAGACAGGCGAAGTCCACTTGTGAAAATATTGATGATTACTACTATTTAAGACGCTTAGAAAATGTTGTTAGAATATGACACTAAATTTATTTTTAACAGTGAGATAAAAAAATAGCATGGGAATAATTTGATGACTTAAATTATAATTTGTATAAATTGGTAAAATAGTACAGTTTTGCATAAGATCGCATTAAATTAAAATATATATTTTATTACCAATTAATTAGAATGACATTTCTATTGACGAGTATTAATTTCATTCATATCAACCAGATATTACAGAAAATATTAACTTCAATGATGAATTATTATACAATGGTTGAATATATCGTAAATAAAAATTGGTACATTATTTCAAGTATAAATACGTGTCATCGTAGCAGAATTTTTATTTTAAAATAGCGACTGTTGAAACCCCCGCTAATAAAATTAATTTTTAAAATCGAATGATCCAATTTTCCATCATAAAAGGTAAAAACATCGAAGTTAATTAGTGTCATTTAACTTTCTGACAACAACGAAAAAAAATATATACCATATCGAAACGATACTCTTTATTTCGGAAAATTCATCGACGTTCAAACGAGAATAATTCGATTCTAGTCGAAACGTCCGCTTTGTTTCTGTCGCCGTTCCTGAAAACACTTTGACATTTCACGTAATTAAAAAATTTGTTTCGACTATACGCTCACCTTTCACAGTGGACGGTTTCGAATTGAGAGGTTTGTTTTGCGATATATCCGTAAAGGGAGCCATAGTTTAATGGAAAATTCGAAAGAGATTAATCTACTGACATTGTTTTAGTCCGAACCGGAATTAAATTACCTTTTAGAAAAATTGAATATATTTGCACAATTAAAAATTTCAATAACGTCAAGTTAGAATTGCTAATGACAAAATCTGTATATCTTTAATAACCTGGATGAAAAATATTGATAAGCATAAACAGCTATTCAAGAACATAATAATATATTATATTTTCCGGCTCCAATATTATATATTTATTTATTTATTTAGTAGTACACCACCCTAACAGCATATGCCTTAAGCAGAGTCGGAAAATACAGTAATAAAATAACAACAAAAGAGAAAATTAGACAATACACATATAACCAGTTTCTGCATTAATTAACAAATAAGAACTAAAACATTTTTGTGATTTTTTCTTTGTAATCTTGTATATGTCCTAAAAAAACTATAAAATAGCAAAAATAACACGTAGATAATCGTAATGATATGATTCTTATGCTTATAACATAATTTTTCCTATTTTACGCACTGATTTATTAAACAAGTTTATTTCAGTTTGAAACCTCATATAATTGGTACATGCTTGACGCAGTGGTAAAAAAGTTAGTAAATTAGTTTGAGCCTTGGTACATGTAAAACTAATGCAAGTATATGAGGGGAATCAATCTGATTATTTAATAGTTTAAATAAAAATACAACACTACTATATATCCGATGAAATGTTATTTTAATTTGTTGATAAAAGTGACTAAGTAATAAATGCGATTTAAGCTCAATTTTTTATTATAGGTTCGTTCCCAGATTAGAATTTGAAATATATCAAAAAGTAAAATATTAAATAAAAAAAAATTTGGACGCAAGTTTAATTGATTTTTTAATCTATTTAGAAAGAATTGACAAAAAAACTATGATATATTTCAAAATCTGACCCATCCTTTCTTTTTGTGGGTTTATTCTTCAAAAATTTTCACAATTTTTCTCATTTTTTGCCTAATTTTACCTATTTTTCTATTTTCTATTTCTACTTATTTCTCACTATTTTCCAACTTTTCCCTATTTTTTGTTATTTTTCCTTATTTTTTTGCATTTTTCACTATTTTTGCTTTTTTCCCTTTTGCTTTCGAATTTCCCTATTTTTCCCTGCTTTTTCGTATTTCCTTTAATATTTTTCCATTTTTCTACGTTGCTACTCTCCATTTTTTCCTTTTTTTTCTGTTTTTCCCGATTTTTTTTTATTCTTCTTTATTTTGTTCTGATTGTTTCATTGATTTTTTTATTTTTTCATTTTTTTTATATTTTCCCTACTTTCCCTATTTTTTCTATTTTTGTCTATTTTTCCCTACCACCATTACCGTCTCGAATAAGTGTTTCAGGTCTTTCTCACTTATATGAAATATTTTGTTTTAACTTTTCCCACGAGTTTAGAAGTTTGTAGCACGAGCGGTAACGAGTGCCGCAAATCTAGCGAGTGGGAAAAGTGCTTTACGTACAAGTTGTACACAAAATTTTTTCTACAACCACATTTATTAATAAAAGAAAAACAGTAACTTGTCAAAAAAAGTTGACAGGTCATAGCACTTTAAATTATTACTTTTCCAACGGATATCAAAAAAAAATAAGACAAGGCCTGCTTTGCGTATAAAAATTTGTGTAGAAAAGCCTGTTTTGCATAGTGGTTGTAGAAAAATTAATTAATTGATTATGTTAAATATGGAATTTCATAATATTTTATTGTATTATTATTATATTTGACTAGTTTTAAATAATACACATATCATACAACTCCAGAGATTATACATTAATTCTATACTAAGAACTGGGTATATTGAAAACATTAGAAAACTAATTATCAGGTTAAATATCGTATTATTATTAATCTCCATATTCCTAAACTTCTAACCCATCCTAAAACCTCTTCAAAACTTAGCAGAGACCAACCTCAAGTCTTTCGGACAAAGAATGCCAATTGACGTTCAGGAGCCACGGAAATCCGTTAATAAGTTTACTCGGTCTAGTACTCCGCTTTGATTAAGTCATTCAACATAATTTTTTCTTAATTTAGGTATAATGGACTATTGTAATTTATATTATCGGAGCTAAAAGCATAATTTGTCATCAAATTCTAAAAGTAGACCCGGTTGTACTACATTCAGTTTATCCAATTAATAATACACGCGCTTTAGCCGCAATATATAGCGAATAGTTGTTTGTATATCAGAAGTGAGAGAGATGCCAATTTTGCGCTTTGTTCACACAGCTAGACACCTCAATTTCGCCATACAGTCCATATTTCCTCGAACCTAACCGAAAACACTAGTAGTTGGATAAATACACGCGCGTATGCATAATTGATTCCGGAGAAACTATTTATGGGGCAGAAATTACAGAGTCGCAACCGAAAACTGATTTGATGAGCGTTGCTACACTGACCGGCGAATAAACCTGGATTATTTCCTCATTGCAATTTAGTTTCATACATGCGAAATGTAATTTGCACCGCAACATATTGTTTTTCATTATAAAATGTAATCACAAATTGGTAAAGCCGTTTAAAAACATATCCTAGCAGAAGTGAAAATCGTTCTAAATTTTTTAATAATTATTACTTAATAGCTATTGTAAGGAAGCGCGACAAAAACGCCATCTGATGGTTGCATAAAATCTGGCTCAATAATTGTGAGAATTACTTAAGTTGTGTATAAAAAATAAAAATTCGTTATAAAAAAATCTCATTAGAATTTATAAGCATATAAATAAAAAATGATCATATTTTTGAAAGAAAAAAATCAGTAAAACGTGTTTGATAAACAAAGTAAGTAAAAAACGTATAAATGAATATCAAAAACTATGATTCCTAGTTTAGGTTAATCATTGACATAAAAACAAATAATACATGAATATTTGCTAGATTTTCATTCACAATGATTTATCATACCTTTTTTTTAAATAATTTTTAGGTGATGTAATTATTCAATCAAACCGGATTTTATTCTATTTAATCAAACCGGATTGGAGTCAATTACTCATCAAATATCATTTCAACCCCAAACGATGGACGTTAGAGATGTGAAATAATTGAGACATAGTGGCAAAAGTTATTTAATCACATCGAATAATTGTAGAATAAAACACAAATTCGTGTAAGTAAGCATGCTACAGAAGTGGGTTATACATTACTTACTTTTTTCTCCTAACTGCATTTATCCAGTTCTTTCTTTTCTCTAATTTCCAACTAGCTCTTGAAAATGTATAAAATCTGCACTTGCTATTTCTCCCTGTATTTTTGTAATTACAACACAACAACTATTATGAACCATTTTTATATTTAATTTTGACGTGTTTATTTATGACAATAGAGCCAGATTTCACGAAATTTTGACCACTAGGAGCGCTGGGATTGTTTCAGTTGTCCCCACCATGCATTCTGCATCCAGCGAATAGAAAAAATGCCAATTGTAGTTTATAAGAAGAGTATTTTATTTAGTACGAACAATCGAGTGGTGTCCGAAGATACTTTGATTGCATGTCAAGGTAGTTATTGCCGCAATGGGGTGCTTGTAGGATTTTAGGTAAATTTTCCAGTAGGAACTTGGCAAATAAATATTTAACCCATATTTTACGTTCCCGACCCACATCCAAGGAAAGTATTGCGAACGAGCTAAAAAAAATTTTTTGAGATAAATATCCATTTTGAGGTCACCTAAGACCATTTCCAGAAGTCTGTCTGTCTCTCTGTGTGTATTCTTCCACACGTTTAATCCGATTGAGCTGAAATTTGGTACATGGGTTTGGGTTACCCATAGAAAGAATCCATTTTTGTACGACATCTGTCAAACCGAAGTGTAACTATCAAAAAATGACAGATGCAATATGTCACGGAATTTGACTTGCAATATGTCATTTGAAAGCCCTTGAAAAACTCTATTCAGAACAGTCAACTGTCTAAAATAAAAAATGTCAAAATTTGAAGCTTTAACATTAAATATCTGAAAAAGTATTCGTGGATACGCATCGAAAGTTTTTTAATTGTAATTAACTTATTGTTTGGCATCATACTGTATATTATTAATTTTTATAAACTAATTAAATTTAATTTTTTTTGTCAACAGTGATTATTTTTAATTAATACTACATGGCCCCTCTTTTACCTCTCTACAATTTTTTGCTATTTTACCTTTATTTTGCTTTTTTTACTTTTCTTACCCCTTTTTTGTATTTTTTAACATTTTTTGCACTTTTTTTATATATTTTTATCGTTATTTTGCCCCTTTTTATTTTTTTTTACTTTTTACTTTCCCGGACCCATCAAAGGGAAAGTAAGGTGAATGAGCAAAAAAAAATCGAGATATCGATGGAAATATCCATTTTGAGGTCCCCCAAGATGATTGAAACCATTTCCAGCGTATGGTCTGTCTGTGTGTCTGTGTGTAATCTTCCACGGTAACTGCCGAACCGTTTGACCAATCAAGCTGAAATTTGGTATGGAGGGTCGGTGTGTGCCTAGAATGCGACCATTAGTACAGTAGAAGGTCCTCAAGACCGACATTGATTAAATACACATGTACCAATTTTTTACTTTTTTTAAATTTTAAGGACAAGCAATACACTTTTGTGCAAAATGTTATAGTACACAGTTTTAGAGCATAAAATTCCCTATAACTTTTGTTTCAAACTTTTTCCAGAATTTCCAATAGTTGCGCCACTAGACGGCGCATATAAAATTGTGCAGGTGATATTCTTGTTATGTCCGTTTACGTTGACGATCTGATTGTGGCTACTAGTTCGGAAGCAACATACAATAAATTGAAAATTGAATTATCATCATAATTTCAAATTAAAGATTTGGGTCTACTACATTAGTGTTTGGGCATTTAATTCAAACAAGAAAAATCTGTTAATATCATTTTAATCTGTCAGAAGAAATATATATCTGACATATTAAAGAAGTTGAACATGCAAGACAGTAAACCAGTTTCTACACCAATGGACTTAAATGTAAAATTGACAAAAGAGGATCTTACACCAGAACAGCATAACGAAATGAAAAATATTCCACACAGAGAAGCGGTTGAGTCTTTGTTATATTTGTCTATTTCCACACGACCTGACATATCACATACTGTGAGTGCTCTAAGTCAATTTAATAATAATCCAAGCAAAACCCACTGGTCAGCAGTTAAACGTGTTCTACGTTACCTTCAAGGAACACAAGATTTTGGTCTGAAATATAGAAAAACTGAAGTTCCACTATATGGTTTTGTTTGTCCTGTATATTATAATTATGTTAATCAAAGTTAGTTTTGAAAAAGTTAAGTTGTCAGTTATATGAAATACATAAGTCAGCAATTCTTCATAGTTTTTCTATACCACTTTAAAATCACCAACTAACAATTTTGATAGAATATTTATAATAAAAAATATAAGAGAAAATTAGCTTACACTATGACCTAATAAAAATTAATCAAAGATTCAACTCTAATATTAATTACAATCTACTAACCCACTTAATTAGCAAAACTTTAAGTATTAGCCGGTATTAGCGCCAACAAACTTTCATAATTTCCCGAGATGAGATTTTAAATTGTACCAGTCACCCGTAAGTTTCCTAAGTTTCTCTTTCAACTCCAAAAGATTAGAAAGAGATTCGAGCATACCTGTGCTTGCTCTACATTTAAATTCCAGAAACTAGAAATTTACCCTTTTAGAACATATTGTATAATATGGAAAACTGGATGAAAGTCTGGATTAGTTTTGAATTAGATATTAGGGAAAAACGTGATATAATCCCGTTAGGGTATTTAAAATAAATAAGGAATAGTTGCAGTGCCATAAATTCGATTAAAAATAAATCCTCGCTAGCTAATTTTACACAAAACCAATAATTCTCTTGGATTTATTTAGAATAGTTTAATTTGCCACATACACACATATCCTTAAATTTATTTGAATCTCTGTAATAAATCTTTGATAATCCCTAAGGCTAGACCGTTTCCTAGATGTTGTGAGCTGTAATTGCAATCAATACTTGCACACTTAACAGAGTCTGAATACTGAATGCTACAATAGAGTGTTTCATGCTGAACATACATTTCCTATTGTAGTTCGCACAGAGAAGACACACCACCTGGCCTACCATTGTTTGCGGAGTGATTGTGCAAATTTACATGACACGAGATATCAAGACCTGAATTTCTAAATAGTTTATCGTCAGCTTGTTTTAATGACCGAAAAATTGGATAGTCGAATCACAAAATGTTTACAAAGTAATAATAAAAATAATATAGAATGTAATAAGATAACATAAATTTTTTTAAATCCATAAGGTTATCTCCAATCTGGTCCAGTGATCAATAAATGAACTAAAATTTTAAGTCGTGTACCACATAAATATAATTAAAAATTTTTAGGAAATGGCGACTAGTTTCGTCTGACAAGCCATCTTCAGGCATACAAATATAAATTCGATAAAGTTGAGGGTTTTTACAATAATTGAGGCTCACTTCTATAATATAAGCAGGAATGTCCTGACTGATTGACTGACTGCCATAGACTCAACACATAGTAAAATCTACTAAACCCAGAGATTTAAAATTTTAAAAATATGTTCTGTTCATAATGTAGACACCCACTAGAGAACGATTTTGCCAAATGTTGATTTTAAAAATGGGAAAAAATAGGGGAAATATAAAAAAAGGGAAAGTAAGGAAAAACAGAAAATAATATGAAAAAATATAGAAAAATAAGGAAAATGGGAAAAATATGGGAAAAAGGAGAAAATTATAATAAATAGGGTAAAAAATATACAAAATAAAGAAAAACATGGACAAATTGGAACAAATATAGAAAAAATCGGCTGTGTCACCCCAGATCTTTCCCGGCTCGGCTGTGGAGAATGGGATTATTTTAATTACAAAATACAAAATTCCTGAAAAAGTAAAATGCTGAAAAAAATGGGTTGCAAAAATTAATTAAAATGAAAAGCGACAGAGTTACTAAAAACAGCAATTAAATATTATAAATAGTAACAAGGGAACGAAATATAAAAGGGAAAAAATTGATAAAAATGATAAAGAATTGTTAAATTTCAGCACAAATTAAAACTAATAAATAAAGAGTGAAAATTGGCAAAAAAAAACAGTAAAAAAAAGTATTAAAAAAATCAAGAAAAGTCCAAAAACTAATCCAAATACGACAAAGTAAAGGGAAAAAAGCAAAAAACGCCAAAAATGTCAAAAGAAGTAAAAAAAGAAAATAAGGCAAAATAGTGGCAAAATAAAGACAAAAAATACAAAATAGGCCCAAAAAAGTAAAAAAAAAAGTTTAAAAACGATCAAAAGGTCTAAAAAGGTAAAAAGGAACAAAAAAGCGAATTACAAGCAAATAAAAGCAAAAAAATTAAAAAAAAGTAAAAAGGCCAAAAACAAGGTAACAAAATCAAAAACCCCAAAAAAGGGCATAACAAAGGCAAATTAAAGGTAAAAACATGTTAAAAAAAGCAAAAGTGGTAAAAAAAGGCTTAGTAAATAGGTCAAAAACTCCAAAAAGTTAAATAAAACATTTAAAAAAGAACAAAAGCACAAAAAAGGTAAAAAAACGAAAATAGAAGCAAATGAAGGAAAAAAATTTGTCGTGTCGCTATAAAAATTTCCCGACGAGTATCCACAAATACTTTTTCAGATATTTAATGTTAAAGTTTAAAATTTTTACCATATTTTCTTAAGTACCTAAACTACGAGTTATTCAGAAATTTTGGGTCATTAAACTTTCTTCCTTCTCTAAGACCGGGTCGTAGAGTTAGAGATCGGTAAAATAGCTATGACAGTTCTAGACCACTCCATATGGAAAATAACATAGGAAATCACATAGGTCCGTTCTGTTAATTTTGTCACACTCAAGGATACTGCCGGTTCTCGACCACATCGTCTTGAACAGCTTTAACAGCTCTCCAACAGGTCTCGAACAGATTTTATCCGGTTCTAACTGCTTTTATCAGGTCTGGAACAGCTTTTAACAGCCCTCGAACAGCTGTTATGGGGTCTGGAACAACTTTTTATTAGGTTTGGTGCCGTGCACAATGTGGTCCAGAACCGGCAGTGTCCTTGAGTGTGACAACAATTAACAGAACGGACATTGGCGATTTCCTATGTTATTTTCATGTAGGATCAGCGTTTTACAAAATAAGACACACTGATGAATATCGAAAATTTGGATTTCACCAGAATCAAAAGAGGAGTGGCAATTTCAGTTGTAATGGCATTCGTAGCAACCCGAATTTTTCTATTATTTGTGATCATCATTTATTATTTCAGCTTTACGAACAACCAACATATTTTAAATTGTTTTTTACTTTACCATTTTATATTTTCCTAGTTGCATTATTCATTAGTTCAGATTGTTTAAAAATGTTGTTAAAAATAAAATTATCAGTTTTTTTTTTTGTTAAGACTTTTGATTTTCTTATATGTCGTAACTCCAAACAATTTTTCATATAATAAGGAAAAATATCGTTAGTCCCTTCAAATAATTAAAAACATGAAATAACTTAATATATTAAAAACACTTATAAATGTGTATTAAAATGATTGATATAGAGATATCCAGAATTATATTTCATAACACACTTTTTTATCTCCCCTCAACAATTAGTGCTTTGTGACTTACAACGTTTGCGAATTAATAATAAAATATAAAAAGGAATAAAATAAACTGTCTAATAACATTTTATTTTACAATAAACCTGTTGTCGATGTGTAGAATAACAACTCGAATAAAAACTTTACGAACCCCCATGTGTACAGACACTTTTTTGAGCAAATTTCAATCCCCAGGAATTCTATTACAAACCTAAACTTTATTTTACAGTCACATTCAATTTTCTCAAAAGCACTACCGTAAGTATTGTTTCAAGTTTTATTCTCTTTTTGAAAAATATTTTTCATCGCGTTGCTCGCATGTGGAAATATATGCATTAACTTTGTTCGCGGTATTTCTATTTGTGCACCATACTTGCTTAATAAATTGAATTTCTAGTATAAATGCGATTTGGAAACAAACGAAGAATTAGACCGTAACGAAGTTGCTTCTTTATTTATATGCTAATTTAAAAATAATAATAATAAGAATAATAATACATTTAATATTATTTAAAAAAGTTTTACCTCATGTAATATTTATTATAACTCCAGCGATATATAATGATATATCACTTGAAAATAATCTTAAAAAAAATTATAGCGGACTGTATTATTTACAGTGAAAACAAAAGATGGATTTTTTCATTTATTTATTGTTTTTCAATATAACAACTAAATTTTTTTCTGTTACTTATTATATAAACAAATTATTATATAAGAATTAAACCATTGTATGAATCACGAAGTCCGCAATGATCGAGAAATTATATATACAGAGTGTTTCATAAGATATGGTTAATATTTTAATCATAGGTTCAGGACTTCCAAATATTAATATTTTACAAAATATTATCTACTACTAAGATACAGGGTGGTTAAGTTAAAATTTATTTTTTGTTTTTTTGCAATAATTTCTTTATTATTTATTGTATTCACTTGAAATTTGGTTATATTTCTAACTTAGTAAATCATAAGGGTTATCAATTTTCTTTTTTTTTAAAAAAAAAACTTAGTTTGGGTCTTGAGGTTTTCTTCTTTTTCAAGTTCCTGGGGTCAGTAGAAACGCTAACTTGCTCCCAAAAAGTTTGATCCAAAGAAAACTTGTAATCCAGAAAATATTTGCTCCTAAAAAGAAGTTTGGTCAAAAGGAAAAAAACTGCTCCAAAAATTTGGTCCACGGCAAAAAACTATTTTATAAATTACCAGATTTTGTGTTCTCTGTTTTTGAAAAAGAATATATAAAACAATAATAATATTAATATTATATTAAAAATTAACATTTCTTCTTGGGAAGATAATGTATTCTATTGATGTATGGAACTGGTATTCCTCTATTGTGTTGTCATTACAAGGTTGCACCATTACACGAAGAAACTATATTATAGCAACACTTTAAACCTAACGTAAGTCAGAAACCCTCCTTATCTTTACAACTTGGGTTAAAAAAATTGACGTATTTACCTTTTCTCATATATCTCGAAAATTAATTAAAATGTTGTCACTAAAAAAATGTTACTATGAAAAAATCATCTATTCCTTATACTCATTATCATCATCATCGACCACCTCCTCTTTACAAATTTGGGTTAAAAAAATCTCTGTTGGTAGGGTCGACAGATGGAGGTTGATTTCTATTGTCTACATTTGAGATTTTTATTCTTCCCCACCCCACGATATTGTCAGATCGAAAAAAAATTCGAACGAATAAATTTTATAATAATTAGGAAATGAAAAAAGTCTAATGACATGTTTCAATATTTTCAAAAATCGCGGTGATTTGAATATTTTTGAAATTTCAACCCCTTCCAGTTGCATCTCCTTGAGTCCGATTGAAAAAAGTTTCCGACAAATTAATTTTATAATAATTAGAACCAAAAAAAAATGTCTATTGGCCTGTTTCAAAATTTTTGAAAATCGCGGTGATATAAATTTTTTGAAATTTTAACCCCCGTCCAGTTATATCACCGTGAGTTGGATGAAAAAATATTTTAGCCAAATTAGTTTTATAATAATTGGAACATAAAAAAAATCTTATGACTTGTTTCAATATTTTTGAAAATGGCGGAGATATAAATTTTTTTAAATTTCAACCCCCTCCAGTTCTACCCCCGTGTTACGGATGAAAAAAGTTTCAGATAAATTAATTTTATGATAATCAGATTATAAAAAAAATTCCAATGACCTTTTTTAATATTTTCAAAAATGACGGAGATCTAAATTTTTTGATATTTCAACCCCCTAAAATTCTCACCCCCTTAGAGGTAGAATGCCCATTTGCAATACTTCTCCCTCTATACGACCTCTATACATACGTATATACAGGTATATACCGATAATTTTTTTTTAATCTTATTTTCCAGGTCATAAATCGATTACAATAGGTAGATATCCATAAAAACAAAATTGACATATGAGTAGAAAAACGATATAGCCGATGTTGATTTAAAAAAAACAAACTAGTTCAAAATCGAAAATATGTTACAGAACCTTGCAGAAAGTACAAAAATTTAAAATAATTATCCCCAATTTGAATTTTCAATAAATATATAAACTAATTTCTCCTTTTTATCTTATTTTACTTCCAGTTTAGAAAAGACCTTCCTGAATCGGTAAATCTGAATTTCGGTGCTTTTTTCCTTCGCAAACTTGAAACTTTTGTGGTCGCTTAACAAGTAAAATGGATACCACTTAGTACATCAAAAGCGTAAATTTATTTAGAGCGTTAACAACGGCTCTAAAAGCTCTGGAATGTTCGGCTTGAGTATTTTTTGAGTGAGGCGGATGTCTATCTAAGAGTTTTAATAGAAGCCTAAATAATAAACAAGATCTGCTTTGGTAACTAATAAAATATTTATTGGGGTAAGAAGCAGGATTATATCGTACCACCTGGTTACCTACTTTATTTTCGTGTCCATTAATATATGTCGGTTTAATTAAGATTGAAAGAAATAATTATCATATATAAAATTTTGTAAAATTTATACAGTAAATATAAATCTGCTTTAAATTATTTAAAATAAAATTCTGTTTGTATATTTAGAATTATTTAAAGATGAACTGCATATATTTTGGTGTTAATTAGATAACAGAAAGTGACAGTTTTTAACCATATAATTTATTATAATAATTACTGGTTAAAATCAAAAATTAAAAAAAATTAATAAAAAAACTCAATAAATGATTCATAATTTTCTGTTTGATTCATCATTTATTAGACCCAGTTTTTTTGTACCTCTGGATTTAATGTAAGGAATAGAGGAAAAATGATGTAGCCCCTTTACCGGTATTATCAAGAGACATAGCTTCTAGTTGTGGAGTTCTCGAATACCAAGAATCGATAACTATTCGATTCTTTAATGTTTTCGGTCCTCGAGAATCGATACTGGTACTCGGATAAGTTAAGAGTTTTAAAACTATATCTGTTCTCGTTCTCAATTTTTGATTATAACTCGGATTATGTGAATCCCAAGTCTCGATAATAAGAAAATCCGAGCACCGAGCCGACCATAAACCGAGAACTGACACTTACTAATCAAATTAATTCGACCGAATACTGAATTGAAAATATTCGATTTGGTATTCGGTTCTCGGTCGAGTTCTCGATTTTTATCAATATTCCAGAACTGAATTTGCGATTCTTTAAAGTATTCGATTCTCTCCATCACTAATAGCTTCGGTCGTATTTTTTTTGATTGGCACACGAAGTAGAGAATATGACCTAGTATAGTGTAAGCTGAAATTAATCATGATATTTTGATATTTCTTAATGGCGCACTAATAATTATTTTGACATATTGAGCGTTTTAATCGCTAAAACAGAAGCATGAATCACGTTTAATGGAGTTCTTTTATAAATCTAAATTTAATATCTATAGACAGAATCCGTATCATTTCATTGATTTTCCATTTCCAGCATTTAATTATAATCCGGCCGGTAATATGATTTAGTCGATAAAACGTACGTTATAATACATAAAGCATTCCTCAAGTTCATTTCATAGACGGGCGGGGCGTTATTTCAGAATACGTTGACGAAAACGCTATGCGATTAAAATCTCGTTATTTTCTTGTAGGGTGGAAAAGCCTGGGAAATGCCGAGGAAATTCGCTTCATCACGTTTGCTGTTCGGTGAGAAGGAAATTAAGTACTCTTCAAGTATGTGAGGCTCAGAATTATAATTATTTTTGCGAAATAGCACGAAAAAAACTTACAGTTGTGCTCGGAATCAGTTTATGAGTTTTACTGCAGTGACACTTGACCTCTCGTCAACGTTTAGAACTTAAGTATCTAGATATTAAGTCAACAATAACAAGAGGTAACATTATGAATGCTGATTTCTTAATTAAAACGTACATTTACTAATTACAAGAGAAAATACCAATAATAAACAATTTTAAAAATTGATTTTATTTATGAGAAAAATAATCGGCACAAAATTAATTATAACCAGTACCTGGAAACCGAAAAAATGCTTTAATGCTACGATATGAATTTTCCAGGAATTCACCAATACAAGCGCAAAACACGTCTCCCTTTCATCTCTAAATTAAATTTCCTATTTTGCAGTATAAATCTTTTTAAGCCCATATAATAATTTATTCATGTGGTAGGGTTAATTAAATTTTAAAAATCTAATATTTAACATATAAATTCGTTGTATTAGGACGTTTTCAAATTTTACGCTATAGCGTAAATCTCTGTCCAACTCAGTATCTGTTAACCAACTTAATTACGGCAAATTTGTTAACAAGAAAACCAAATAGTTTACTCTGGATTAGCTGAACCGTCTCCAAAAACGAGTGGAGAAAGTATCGCCTTCAATCCAAATCTAGACAAGGGAAGATGTAAACTAATTTCAACCAATTAACTTCTACTCGCGTCCAATCCCACCGAATGGCTTGCGAAGCCTGCCTTATCTAGATTTAATCCCATTAACGGATGAGATCTGTTCTTCTGTGTATGTTGTCGGTTTGGCTCAGAAATTGGAACATTTATTTTAGGTATAATATCACTTGTAGCATTAACCTTTCGAATTTATCTATTTAAATAATTAATACTTTAGTTTATTTGCAAATGTAATAATATTGTTTTTTTTTTATTTCAGGTAAACGATTTTTAGTATTTAATCTAAAAGCAATAAATGGGTATGTATTATTTATGATATTTTTAATAAATAAAAGTTATAATATATTAAAAATTTATATATCATTTATTCTATAAAAATATATGACATCGAAAATAACATATTTATTAGTAATAACGGTTTCTATTTATAATTCATTTTAATATCAAATCAAATCGACAAATTTAGTAGGTTTAATTCAATCTCTTATCCTTCATTAGACCTAATGCCTTGTTATTTTCTAGTAGTATTTATTATCTGGTAACAGGGATTTAAAACCAATTTGGCAATGAAAAAATTGTGTGCTCTATATCATTATAAATATTGATCTTATCTTATTGGGAAGTGGGTTCCGTTCTAACTAAAAAATCATAAAATGTTACAAAAAGGAAGCGAAATAATAATTTAATTTTAGTGGCCCGCTAAAATCCTTTTCTTCTTCTTCTTCTTGTCTAAACTTTGTCAACGATAATTTTGCATACTACCTATTCTCTATTTCTTCTGATTCTTCTATTTTTAATTGTTGTTGTTCTTCTTAAGCATTATTCCATTTAACATCCCAATACAACTTCTACAAAATCATTTTTTTTTAAATTCCAATTTTTTTTTGTATTATAATATTTAAATAAACTTTATTTACACTGTAGTTGTTTCTCATGTTTTATATTTTTTTATATTGGTTACATAAATATCTACTTGCTATTAATTTTAATGTCTCGTTTCTGCTACTAGGGCTAATCTGGACGTGAGTTCTGAACTACGGTCCTCAATCACCCTAAACCCAAGACAATTCCTTTGTCATATTCAGGTGATCTATTGATTAGCAAGTGTGTAATTGTGCCACCAACTCTTATCAGTTCCACGAGATACCCGATCTCATCCGGCCTGGTTACCACCATAAATGGAACTGCGCATGGCACAAATACCTTTTTGCACGTGCTTAAAGTATTATCTGACTTTAATTCCACTTGAGATTCATGAGAATCGAACCCACAACCCGAACAATGACCAAATATAAAGGGCGACGCCTAAACCAACCTGGCCACCGTGTCCGGTGTATAAATATCTATAAATTCAGTTTTTTCTATTATAATTTCAATAAGTCTTTCTACCTTGGCACAAATTATTATAAAAATTATGACTTTTGTAAATTTCTTCATCTCTAATAGATTTCGACTTCTTTATTGTTATCATACCAAAAAAAAAAATCATTACTTGACTCTTAACTCTTGTCCTAAATCTTTTATACTGAATGATTTTTTAATTTTCATAATTACATTTTAAATTATTACTTTTCCAAATATAAAACAAATATTTCTATAAAAATTTTATAATACCTTCCTTAAGCATATCCATAATTGTTGATTATACCAAAAAATTTTCCTTATACTAAAAAAATTCATATTCGATTATAAAAACCTTTCGAATATAATTTTTAGAATACAACACTTATTTATAATAATAACAATAATAAATTAATTGAAATATATCATACAAAATGATTTCTTTTTAATATACTCACACATGTTGGCAAGCATAGAAGCTAAACAAAAGCATATGGTCATTCCAAAATTTTGTTAAAAACTGTTCCTTAATTTTTATTTTGATTCATCGTTCATTAGACCCAAAATCTTTATATTTTCTGGTAAAATATTATAATATTTATTTTCTGGAGCAGATGTTTCCAATTTTGTTTCTCTCTTGCTTAGAAGCTAGAAAAGAGCCTATGACCATTCCAAAATTTTGTTGTTAAAAACCGTTCCTTAATTGAGCTTTAATTTTCCTTTTGATTCATCCTTCATTGGAACCAAAATCTTTTTATTTTTTAGTAATATGTTATAATATTTATTATCTGGAGCAGATCCTTCCAATTTTGTTTCTCTCTTGCTTAGAAGCTAGAAAAGAGCCTATGACCATTCCAAAATTTTGTTGTTAAAAACCGTTCCTTAATTGAGCTTTAATTTTCCTTTTGATTCATCCTTCATTGGACCCAAAATCTTTTTATTTTCTAGTAATATGTTATAATATTTATTATCTGGAGCAGATCCTTCCAATCTTGTTTCTCTCTTACTTAGAAACTAGTAAAGAGCCTATGACCATTTAAAAATTTTGTTGTTAAAAACAATTTCTTAATTAGAAATAAATTGTTTTCATCCACCCACCAAAATTAAATCGCCATTTCTCTTTTCGCTTTTATTCACAAAATTCTAATCGAATTTCACATCTCGTTAACATCCTATTCAAAGGGAGGAATAATTTTAAAATAGGCTTAAAAGCTTACAATTTAATCGTTGTATCAACATTAAGTCTCTCCAAAATAATAGACATTCTAAGTGATGGGGATTATTTTCCGCGATTTGGAAACCCCGTAGAATTTAGATAGACGTGTAACACTATAAACTATAATAAATAGAATAGCTTATGGTTGACGTTTCTGGGGTTGCTGAACTTTAAACTTGATTTATATAACTATTATTAATTGCTGTTATGATTACAATTTAAATCCAATATTCTATCTAGTACATTTTTTTTATTATAGTTTAATAATTCTTAATTAATTATTTAATCTCTTTAAGAATCCGATTTCAGTAGACAATTTAACAAGAAAGAATATTTTATCTCATAGACAATGTAGACGGTTTCAAGATCACTTTAGAAACTATATACGTAGTTGGTGTAACTAATTATAGACCTTAATCCTTCTCGGCTTCACTGGCTTGATGTTGATAAAGACACTAAATGGCAGAGCAGCTTTTATTCCCTCTTATTAAATCTACTTTACGATTTTAAACTAACGAATTTTAAAAATTTACTATAATTAAATTTAGTTTGTATATATTTTTAAATTAAAATTCCATTTATAAATCAACCTGGACAAATTTTAATTTTTAATACTTTTAGAATTTTACTTCGTTCCAAGATAATTACATATTTATTTCGGTTTTATCCCAGTTTTGAAATATGATGTTGTGCTGAAAGCTGATGATCTAATTGAATTTAAAAATTCAAAAACTCTTCAGGAGTTTTTAAAACTTCCACGATTAAAGAATAAAGAGGTCAGGTTGATTTTGATGTATTGGAAATTTATTGACAGAGAAATGAGATAACAAACCCTTTTCTGTCAAAAAGTTTTCTTAGGTTGTAGCGCTAATCGCTGAAATCATTTATTAAATTTTATTTAACACGTTGGATTCCGAGTGACAAAACGACTTAATGAAATAAAAATTGAATAAAAAATAATAATAAAAAGTAATTTATGATAGATAAAATTTTACCTATATTGATACCCTTTAGGGTAAGATTTAAGTACCTTAATAGAATTTTAGTTATAATTTAGTAACCCAACGAAATGAGCCATAATTTTCTCTTTGAATCATCCTTCATTAGACCCAGTATAAAAACATGAAACTTGTTTTATATGGGATTTTTAATACAAATCCCGATGCACGTCATAGATCATTTATGATGTCAGGATGCTCCATTGCCTGCTCGTCAGAATAGTCGATTAATGTAGGAATTTTTGAAAATGTAAGGTTATGTTGTTTGGCTTTGTTATTATTTTAAACGCCGTGACTGCAGGCATGCTAACGTGCCGCGTTATATTAAATTAGAGGCACAATTGCGTCATACGTTAAATAATAAAACGTGAAAATCAAAATACTTAAAACTGAGGCCTAGATTACACACACCTTAACCTGTGAATAATTTCAGAAATTCCCCACACGTTAAAACATTAAACTTTGTTATCTGATCTAAAAAAATATTTATTTTATTAAAAGTAGTCTTTACTATCTAAATCTAGCCTGTGTATTTAAAGAAAAATATTTATTTTATTAAGAAAAGTCTTGACTATCTAAATCTACCCTGTGTTTAAAAAATAAATAAAGGGCAATGTGGGATTAGATCCCCGGATCCACTTCACCATTAGCGGGCACTATGTCACGCGACTACCAGAGCTCATGCTTAAATATGTTCAAATTTATTATTTAAGCGAAATAACGTATAATGACGCAATTCACGTGCTTTTATTTTAATATATCGCGGCACGTTAAAATAAAAAAAAAAATAAAACAAAATTTGAAAAATCAAGAAAATATAAGAATTAAAAAATAGCAAAAATCGGAAAGAGAAAGAAAAAACGGAAAAAGAATAAAAATCTGAAAAATCTGAAAAATCTGAAAAAAACAAAAAAATTAGAAGAATTGAAAAAATAGGAAAAATCAAAAAAAAAACCAGAAAAAAAATTGAGGAATTGGAAAAAATTAAAAAACAAAAGAAAGATTTAGAAAAAAAAAGACAAAAACTATGAGGAAATGAGGAAAAATTAGAAAAAAAATCAAAAATATGGAAAAACAGAAAAAAATGGGAAAAACAGAAAACATTGGATAAAATTAAAAGAAAAATCAGAAAATAATTAGAAAAAAAAATTATAAAAAACGAAAAAAAAAAACGAAAAAGAATTAATTCGCAAAAATTCCAAGCAAACGCAAAATATAAAAAATCGAAAAAATAGGAGGAATAAGAAAAAAATTAAAAAAAAAATAGAAAAAAAGCTAGAACATCAATAAGAAAAAAATGAGGAAAAATTGGTAAAAAAACTGAATAAACCGCAAAAGAAAATAAAAACAGAAAAAATAAATAAAAGACAAAACAAGCAAAACCCAAAAAAATTAGTAAAAACGAGAAAAAATAAATAAACTGAAAAAAATTGAAAAAAACGAAAAAAAAACAGAAAGACGAGAAAAAAACAAAAAAAAACTGGAAGATTCAAAAAATCAGAAAAAATCATAACTAGTCAGAAAGAAAAATCAAAAAATTTTGGAAAAAAAAATTGTAAGAAACGCAAAACAATTGCAAAAAATGAAAAGTAAGTCTCAAAAAATGCAATCAATCAAAAAATCCCAAAAAAAATCCACAAAATTGCAAAAAATCGCAAAAATACTACAATAAAATTCCAGAAAATCAAAGGAATGAAAAAATTAGAAAACGAAAGAGAGAACAATGAGAACAATGAGAAAAAATGAGGAAAAAATTAGAAAAAATAAAAAATAAATCAGAAAAAAAGCGGTTTTTTACGATAATATTTTTCGATTGCTTCTGGTTTTTGTGTCTTCTTTTTCGTTTTTTTTTGTCGTGGCAGTTTTATATCTGGCAACACTGCCTAAAACTAAGAAAGAGAAAAAGAGTGACACTGACATTTATTATTTAATTTTTTTTTATTGAATAGATATTTACAATTGACAACAGCGCATCAAGGCTTACCAATTACTAAAATGTCATTCCTTCTCTCTAAATACGAGTTTCATTGGCGTACAAAATGTCAAAATTATTTAATAAAAAAATATGGTTTTTTGAGTACTACACATATAATAATATTTTATAAACTTTATATTATCAAAAATAAGACGTGAATAAGTTAATATAATTGAGATCATTCTTAAATTGTCAAACTAATAACAATTGCATTTTTCGGTTTTAGTACTGTAACTACGTTCATGGATACTCGTGAATATTCGTTAGTTTCCGATTATTTTACATATTTAGGGAAATTTTAATTAGTTGGTAGTACTAAAATGTAACGTGCATCGGGATTTGTATTAATCCCAAAAAATTAACCCTACCACAATCAGCTGTACAAAATTCTACATTTTTCTTATTTATTTTTACCGATGACTTGTTTTATTATTATTTTCAAATCAAAATGAAATTAAACTCGTTTTGTCAAGTTTTTACTTCGTCTTTATAGGATATTTAAACCTCGTTTCAGAAAAAAAAAAATATTTTTCTTCGTTCAAAATGTATCCTGCGTTCGTACAAAGATGCCGGCATGAATTTTTTATTGCGTTTTTCGAATGAGAAATGTGAAGAACATGAGAAAAGTGTTTATTTAGAGACAAATTTAAGACTTGGTCTGTCGTAAAAATGTTCTAGGAAATAAATGATTAATACAGGTGTAAATTTGAATTAATAAAAATGATTTTTAATTCCAGGTGTTCAGGAAATTATATAAAAAATTTTATAACTGATCCATAAAATTCTGTTTAAAAAAATAATTAGTAATTATGAAAATTAATTAATTAAGTAATTTTTTGATCATCGCTGCTGGGCGTTGTTAGGGAATTTGTTGGAGAATTTAAATTTTTTTACAGACCGGATGTAAAAATTTTCATCCTAAAATAAAAAATATTACAATAAGAACTTACAGAAATATCTAATATTCACTAGAATAAAATTTGTTAATAATATGTAAAAGTTTGTGCTACATAACTCACGAGAAGAAATTAAAATCCAGAGAAAAATCATATGGAAAGCTGGTTTGGATTTTAGACATGCTGGTCATAAAGAAACAAAAAAGTGTTATTCTGTTTATAACCCCATAAGTTTTGTCTATTTTATTTCCAGATACCGTGTATATTAGGGTTATTAGGACTAAATGGGTCATAATTTTACATGGTCATCTCATGACAGCCCCATTTCCCACCCTACAACTCTTGATTTTCGCGTTATTAAAAAGTACTTAATTTTATTTTATTTTTTGGTATCACCTTCTTCTTCTTCTTTTATATAAGGTAAGAAGTGAAGGCAGCCTGGGCGATTTTGTGGAACCTGTTTAATTCGATAATTAAATATTTTTTGAAGGAAAGGAGATATAAGCTGGTATGAAAAGCATAATTAACATGAAATATTATTTTTTGTCTAATTCTAAAAAATATCACTTAGATCAGAAAGATCAGTAAAAAAGCTCATCATGTTGCTGTATGGATTAGAGCTGCTGGAAATTTTATTACTACATCATAAAAAATTCTACTGAAGTTTCAATAAATGTCATAGTTTGTGAATTGCTTTTGGAAAATCTAACTGCATTGTCTTCTGAGAAAGTATAATCTAAATAATTTAGGGTTTTTCTTTTCTGTAAACTTTTACAACAGCCGTTATAAAAATCCCTCATTTGACTCTTTTTCTTGGTCAGAGAGGTCCAGATTATTGACGCATTCTCTAGTAAAAAAGCTCTCCTCATCTTTACTTGAACTTTTCATCATTTTCTTTTCCTCTTGATCTTTTTTCTGCAAATATTTTGTTGTGGTAATTATCTAACAGTTTCCCTTTTTCTACACTGGCTGACTAGGTTAAACATTTTCATTTCCAAAGTTTCTCTTTTCTGAATGCATTTGTAAGAGGAAGGCTAGTAGTACATTTTACGTAGACCAAGGGTCCGGAGGTTGCAAAACACTTTTCCGATTCACTGGACTTATCTTCTACGGTTTCTATGGACTGAGAATTGGAAATATCTTGTTGGGGGGAGGGGGAGGCTACTGTTGAAGTCGATGCTGAGAGGATTATGTTATATTCTTGTAACTTTATGTGGTGCAATCATTTATTTAAATAAGCTGTAACAGATGTAACCTGTTTAATTAATGCTCTTATTGGTAGTTAAATGAACCATTAAATTTGTGTATTTAATCTTGAATCTAAAATCTTGCTGTTTAAATTTTATCAGAAAATTGGACGATGTGTTTTATTGTCCCACGTCCCCTAAACGTGTAATAATTATAGGGTGGTCCTTCGAAATATTTATTCGACCACGCGATAGTTTATGTGTGATTTTTTTGAACCAAACAAGTCCACAAATCTACAAAATCCATTCACTCTGATTCACACAGAAGATATTTTTAATCGATTGCCACCTCCTATATAAAAGGCTGGTATTATATTTCGAATTTTTTTAAGGATGACTTTGTTTTATGTTAGCATTGCAGATACTTTTTTAGCGAAATGTATTTTTGAATTATAGGAGTTTTTTGTGTCTTTGTTGTCTTTTTTTGGGATAACCCAAATATCCTCATCGCCTGACCCAACTCTCCCTTGTAAAACAATTACTAGGAAGATAGTTTAAAAAATTTAACAAAATGCTGTACTTACATATTTTTATTTTGATATAATAAAAAAAAATTACTACAAAAATCTAAATCCGAAAATTGTCCCTATTCTTCATTGCTGAAACATAAAAAAATACAATTTTTTTTTTTTTTTGATGAATCAATACATATTGAAATTTGACAAAATTAAAAATTAAAAATTCATATAAATCGAAATTTTTTTTTGATATCATTACAACACATTACAACTAATACCTGTATTTATATTTTTTTCCGTCGAGTCTTAACAAAATCAAGAATTTCAAACATTTTCTTAGAGAAAAACTTGAAAAAAAAATTCATCTTAATAATGAAAATAATGAATAGAAAGTTTTAAGAATTTTTAATGGAGTTTATTCTCAGCTTGCAGAAAGTTAAAATTTCAGCATCACATTTATAATTCTGTTTTCGCTTAGTATTGAATTAAGTTTTTAAGAAAAGAACCAAGTTTTGTTTACTTTCAACTTTTTATCACCCTTTTAGAAATATGAAATTTTCGCATCTATACCCGGTGTTCAAAAAATTATAATTATATAATAAAAATCATTAATGTTTAAATTACATCTCCAAATATAGCTATAAAGTGTGACAAAAAGGATAGAGAGATGGTAAAAAATGGGCCATTATTTTTTCTCAATATCTTCGTCCTTAAGTTTTTTTCGTAGCCAAGTCTCGCCTAGATCCATTTCGGAAAGGAAAAACAATGAAATAAAACAACCGCCAAGCCATCTAGTCTATAGGAACGCATCAGCGTTCATCTAAACTATGTCCCTGTTTCCGAACCGATATAGCATACGCATATAAAAAACAGGATAGGACTTTAGATTAATATATATTTTTTTTAATTCAGTACTAGATTTTTTTATTAAAATTTAAATTACATTGTATTTAAACCACTTGTTAAATTATACATATGAATTTTAGACCTAAGCCATCACTTTCTCTTTTGATTTATCATTCATTAGATCCAGTAGCTTTTTATTTATTAACGAAATGTTAAATGAAAATAAATTCGACACATATAAACTTATGATTTAGTATGATTATTCATTCTTCATTTTTAATACCGAAATTTCAATAATTAATTTTCAGTTCCTATAGTCGATATTTAAAATTTTCTATCACTGGATCCTACCCTGGCTAAAAGTTCTCGTATCTGCATCGAAATTATATGAGTAGCGGTCCATCGTAATAGGCCCTCGGGACTCTAAAGGCTCCATTGTCGAAGGAAAACACATTCATACATCTTCTAAGGATTTGCTACGGGGCAGCATATGCTTCAACTAAGATTTTATGAAAGCTACAAGAGGGATGACGCAACATAAAAAATAAGCAATTTTCAAGTAGACTTTTCCAAGCCAATAAAGTTATAAAATGTTATTATGTAACAGTAATAAAGAAATTTAGGTTTTTATAGCATTAATATTTTTATGTTAAATAAGAAATATAATAATAATAAATTAAAAATCTAATTTAATAATTTAATCTTCGGTTACCTACAACAGAAAAAACACTTTTAATTACTACAAAACCATCCTTTCTTAATATTAAAGATCCGTTTTCAGTTTAAAATTTGTCAAAGACGATACTTATCGCGGTGCTGTTTTGTCTGCATCAAATAATTAACAAAATGCCGTAGTAAGAACACACAACAAAACACTAATTAAAAGTTAGTCGATAAGGTTGGGAAAGGTCGTCTAGAATTTTCTTGTTTCTCAAATATTTACCATCCCGAAAACCGGTAATGAGTAGGAACTGAAACTTCAAAACAAATTAATTAATACCAATTTTAAGTTTATGTCAGAAAGAATTTTGTATCAGACTACAAATATATTATTAACTCTACTTTTTTGTCACTTTAGCTACCCTGTCTTTTATAAACGTCACATTATTAGGCACTTTTTGGCTTTAATCTATTTATAGTAGTCCTATAATGAGGCAGTCAATCCAGGATGGCACGCGAAACACTATTTATATTTATTTTATTAAAAGTAGTCTTGACTATCTAAATCTAGCCTGTGTATTCACCCTAATCGGCTTTTATTGTACGTTAACTTGAAACTTGATTATTTATCACTGAGTGTAGACGTTACAAATGAAAGTTCCAGGTTCGAATCCTGATATATATTTTTTTACGAAATAAATCGAAGTTGCATTTTTTTTAATAAACAGGCTAGATTTAGATAGTCAAAACTTCTTTTAATAAAATAAATATAAATAGTGTATCGCGTGCCGTCCTCGATTAACCGCTATCGTATATATATATATATGATATACAGTGTGTTTCACGTAGAAGTTCCACCTCCTTCGAACTTTATTAATAATTAAGATATCGGAACAATTTTCTTTTTATTTGAAAGTAGTAGTTTTTTACGCGACAATCAAATATGATGACGTCACATTTCACTCTGGGTTTTCCCGGAAACAACATAAAATGTCATTTTTTGGCCGACTACAAACATGTTTTCAATTCACATTTATGAAGAGATTAAGAAAGAAGAGTTTGATTTGAACTCTTTTATATTAAATTTAGAAGTGAGTATTATTTGTAAGACAGAGGAAAAGGTTGCAGAAATAGTAAATGTTTCTAAAACTAATAGATCATCTGTAAAAGAAAGCGGACTTGAAATAAATTCATGTATTCCATTTTTGTCAAAATTGTCACTATTCAAGAAAACATTATCCACTCGGCCTTAGGGAAAACCTAAAAATTTTGTAAGATGTTAATGATTTTAAATTGATTTGACAACAACGAAAAATGTGTTTTAAAAAAATAGGTTTTGTGCTTGTTTAATATAGTTTCTATTTTGATTATCTTGTGATTATAAAAATCATGATAACCTTCTCGTTTCTTAATGTCTTCTAACAATTTTGCAATTTAAATACGTCATTGGTTTGTTATTATACCTAGAAATACATTTCAAAAATTAATACATTTTGCTTTCCCGACCCACTTCTCAGAAGGGAAACTATTGTGAACGAGCTAAAAAAAATTTCGAGATAAAGATGGAAATATTCATTTTAAGGTCACCTGAGATGATTAAGACCATTTCCAGACGGAAGTCTGTCTGTCTGTCTGTCTGTCTGTCTATCTGTCTGTGTGTATTCATTCACGATCAAATTGAGCTGAAATTTGGTATATGGCTTGGGGTACCCTTGGGAAAAACCCATTAGTTTTTGTACGACATCTGTCAAACGGAAGTGTCACTATCCAAAAATGACAGATGCAATATGTCACGGAATTCGACTTGCAATAAGTTATTTGAAAGCGCTTGAAAAACATTATTCAGAATAGTTAAAATTATTTCTCCAACTCTCACCTGTCAAAAATAAAAAAATGTCAAAATTTTAAGCTTTAACATTAAATATCTGAAAAAGTATTCGTGGATTTTTTTTAAATTTTTTACAATCTTTTTAATACTTTTTGAAATTTTTAAGTTTTTTTGGGATTTTTTGATATTTATGAGATTTTTTGAGATTTTCTGAGATTTCTTGAGGTTTCTTGAGATTATTTGAGATTTTTATAGGTTTTTTGAGATTTTTATAGTTTTTTGAAATTCTTTTAGATTCTTTGGGACTTTTTAGATTTTTTAAGGATTTATAGATTTTTTGAGAATTTTTTGAATTGTTTTAAGGTTTTTTGAGATTTATTTAAGGTTTCTTGAGTTTTTTTGAGATTTTTTGAAATTTTTTGAGGTTATTAAAGAATTTTTGAAATTTTTTGAATTTTTTGTTTTTTGAGATTTTTTGAGGTGTCTTGAGAATTTATATTTTTTGAGGTTTTTTAAGACTTTTTCAGATTTTATTTTTCAAATTTTTCAAGATTTTTTGAGTTTTTGAGATTTCTTGACTTCTTCGAATTTTTAGAGATTTTTTGATCGAATTTTTGAGTTTTTGAGATTTTTGAGATTTTTGAGATTTTTTATATTTTTAAGGTATTTTATCTTTTTGATATTGTTGAAATTTCTGATTTATGAGGTTTTTTGAAATTGTTTGAGATTTGAGATTTTTTGACATTTGAGATTTTTTGAGTTTTTACTTTCCGGACCCACCTCCGCGAGAGGAAAGTATTGTAAGAGTTTAAAAAAATTTCGAGGTACAGATACAAATATCCATTTTGAGGTCACCTGAGATGATTAATACCATGGTCTGTGTGTATTCTTCCACGATAGAGGCCACACGTTTAAACTGATTGAGCTGAAATTTGGTATGTGGGTTTGGGTTACCCGTCGGAAGAACCCATTAGTTTTTGTACGACATCTGTCAAACGGAAGGGTCACTATCAAAAAATGACAGATGCAATATGTCACGGAATTTTACATGCAATATGTCATTTAAAAGCACTTGAAAAACTCTCTTCAAAACAGTCAAAATTATTTCTCCAACTATCACCTGTCAAAAACAAAAAAATATCAAAATTTTAAACTTTAACATAAAATATATGAAAAAGTATTCGTGGATTTTTTAAATTTTTTACAACCTTTTTCAATTTTGTCCAAATTTTTTTTCAAATTTTCCATGACTTTTTAATAGTTTTTGAGGTTTTTTGGGTTTCTTTCGACTTTTTGATATTTTTGAGATTTTTTAAGATTTTCTGAGATTTTTGAGATTTTTCGAGTTTTCTTGAGGTTCCTTGAGATTATTTGAAATTTTTAGAGTTTTTTTGAGATTTTTAGAGGTTTTTGAGGTTGTTTTAGAGTCTTTGGGACTTTTTAGATTTTTTAAGAATTTATAGATTTTTTAAAAAAATTTTGAAATGTTTTAAGATTTTTTGAGTTTTTTTGTGATTTTTTAATATTTTTTAAGAATTTCTGAAATTTTTTTGAAATTCATTTCAGTTTTTTGAGACTCTTTGAATCTTTTGAGATTCTTTGAGAATTTTATGAGATTTTTAATTTTTTTTAAGAGTTTTTGAGATTTTTTGAGGTTATTAAAGAATTTTTGAGATTTTTTGACTTCTTTGAATTTTTAGAGATTTTTTGATCAAATTTTTGAGTTTTTGAGATATATACTATTTGAAATGTTTTGAGATTTGACGTTTTAAATTTTTTGAGATAGTTTAGATTTTTTAAGAATTTTTAGAGACTTTTGAGATGTTTTTGAAGCGTCTAAAAATTTTTTGACATTTTTTGATGATTTTTTTGATTTTTCAGATTTTTTATGGTTTTAGCTTTTTGAGATTGTTGAAATATTTGATTTTTGGTTTGTTGAAATTTTTTGAGATTAAAGATTTTTTGAAATTTCAGATTTTTTGTCGGGAAAGTTTTGGGGCGACACAACCGATTTTTTTCAATGTAAATGGATGTAATTGAATATTTGAACTTAAATTTTAGATCTCTTCAGCTTTTTTAAATTACATTTTTCGATTATGTCAAATTTAAAGATACTTTACTATTGAGCTAAATTCATATTTTTTATAAACGTCGTATATTACTGGAAAAAATTGATATCTGATGATTGCATTTAAAATTTTAGAACATGCAGAACTTTTTATGAAGAATATGTTTTTTCCTAAAATTAATAATAATACTGTATATGATATATATGTCATGTATATCATATTTATCATAATATATCATATATATCATATCTTATAACACGTCAGTTAAAACAAAAAATAACAGCTAAAACAACAGAATAAATAAAATTTAATGAAATATTCGATTATTCCTTAAAAGCACTTCGTTTTGTTACAAATGTTACTAAACCTAAATTACATAAAAACCCTTTTAACAGCGATATCATTTGACAAACTCGTTGATTATAATGGATATATAAGAACTTTGACATTAGATATAACATATACGCAAAAGTACTCTCCATCATTTATTTAAATTCGTTAAAATGCGCACTTAAATTGCCTCTGGGACAGAGGCACGTTCTGATTAAATGTTTTCCAACGTTGGATTCCATTACATCACGTCTGGACAAGTTTGTGGTTTTTTCTATCACTCACGGAAGGCGTATAGCGTGAAATGGAAAAATCCAACCAGTGTTGTCGTCGTTACGTGGACTTCAATTTCAAAATAAAAATTGTTCAAGAATTTTAACATTCATTGATTTTTACCAAAATTGCTTCTTTTTATTTTATAATATTTTTTGGATTTTTTCTTTCTAGGGTTTTCTAAACTAATATTGATTTATTTAAATTATTTACCAGTATTTGTTAATTCTAACATTTTTGTTTCTTATGTCTGCAATTGATTGTTTTTATAGTATTTAAACTATTTCGTATAGGATATACTCAAATAATTAATGCTTGATTAAGGAGTATGAAAGAGAAAAAAAAATCTAGTTTAGGGATTGCTTTTATATTTAATTCGCGATACATATAATACTAACTTAGAAAATTTACTTCTTTATTAACACTAAGTGGCAATTTATTGATATTTTTGAAAATTTTCTGTACCAATAATATTTTATCTATACACGTCTACTCTCAACTTTAAAAGCTCTTAAATTTAATTTTTAGCTTGCAAAATAAAACGAGATATAACTTTATACTAGCAATTACCTTCAGCTTCGAAACTGAGCAATAAATATACAAGTAGATACTCAATAATTCACTGTATTTTGCTGTGCATTGCCGTATTTTGAGACCGTTGTTCATTTTGACAACTCTGACATGATTGATTGTGAAAATAATGGACGATAGACGATGTGTATACAAGTAGATTGATTTAGCGAGTAATCTGTTACCCGTTGCATTTTAAGGCCATCCTGACATATCGCCGTGGAAAATGTATAAAAAGTTTATGCGATTTAAACCGTATTCATCAACTACATTTATAACTGATCCTGCCAGCTTATTATGGAAAATATTTTTATTTGTCTTATCAAAAGCTTTATTGAAGTTAATACTATACTCATTTTCCTCAAAAACTGATAGTAATAGAATGTAAAAGGAATGTTGACATCTGTCATTGCTCCAAAGTAGTAGACATTTTGGATGGTTAAGGGGAATAAGGAAATTTTTCCAGTGGCGGGCAATTTTAATGTTTTACATAAGTATGAGATAAATACATATTTTAATTTAGTACAAAAATTATTTTTAAATTATTTAATTGAAGTGAGCTCAATTATTGTTGTTAAATTTCTAGACCACCTATGAGGTATTTTAAGGATTGGTTCGCCAGTACCCATATATTATATGACCACAATATTTTAATAAAACTATAGGGTATTCCTTAGGTAATATTATGATCTAACTCAAGCTGCTTTAATAAAATATAATTTTACTCCGTGGACTTAGTGTACCATGTGGTTATGAATTCAGTATAAAACAGAGTTCCTCATTTAGTATCTGACCATATGGCACTTAAAGCTCTCAAAAAACTTATAAGATTAAGTAATCATTCGCCATAGATTTCATAGTAAACTTGTGAATTTTCTCCCATCCCAATATCCCGAAAACTGCTAATTTAATCAAAGTGTTTTGTTTCTCATTTGAAAGATTTCGATAAATGAAAAAAATGTTATTCAGAAAATTTCAAAAAGGTATTACTACTACATAACTGTCACCATTAAGAAAAAAATTGAAATTTGACTTTGCTACGAGGTTTTTATCATTGTGGATACAAAGTAGTTAAGTGCACCGGATTTTTAATTTCTAAATCTTGGGAAAATTTTGTAGCAATGTACCTATCATAATTCCAAGTTTCATCCAAATAATATTTTTTTCTCCTCATGTTGACTTACAATCTGACCTTAATCTTACCACTATTGATTGTCTCCCACAAAAACCTAATAGGCATTTTGAGTTGCGATAAAAAGAAAAAGCTTTATTTATATTCTAAATGGGGCTTCGTTGGTAGTAGTGGCCTAGTTCTTACAAACAGGTATTCTGGGGCGCAGAAGCTGATGACGTATCGGTATTTATTCCTCTCCGGGTAATGACTGGATCGAAGGTAGTGTGGCAAAATCCGAGACCAAGATCTACAAGATACTGTCGACTATTAAAAATAAAATTTCTCAAGTAATCTACAACTGTATCATTAAGAGAAAAAGCAAGGATCGATGCCTAAGTTTAACAACGTACTTTAAGTGAAATTCAGGTGGGTGAAGATATTGTAAAGTTTAAGCATAAAATGATATTTTCCATGATTGACGGAAAAATTTGCAATGCTATAATAGAAACGACCTCTACACAAAAGTGTTACATATGTGGAGCTATATCAAAAGAATTTAACGACATCGATAAACTTCTTAGGAGGCTAATAAAACAGGAAAATCTGGAGTTTAGAATTTCGGTTTTACATGGGTGGATTATATTCTTCGAATGTCTTCTTCATTTGGCATATAAAATCCCTATTCCAAAATGGCAAGCAAGAGGCTCGGATAAAGATATTGTTGCAAAGACAAACAAAAATCAGGTTCAATTTAAATAAAGACTTGGTTTAATCGTTGATAAGCCCAAGCCAGGATTTGGCAATACCATTTCTGCTGAAATTACCAAAGTGGACTTATTAAACCTACAGAAATTATCGAATGTCCCTTGTTACCAATAGGACAATTGACAGAAGAGGACATGCATTTTTTGCTTTTATCCTCAGACCCTCATAAAACAAGTAAGAGAAACCTTCCTAAAAAGAAGCTCTCTCTAATTGCTAAGGAAGCTGTGGAACGACCCCCTTCAGTGCCATACTTGGAAGGAGATGAGTTATATGTTTCAGATGAAGATTATTAATGTTTTCATAATATATTTTTATCCTGTTTATTTTTATATAAGTTATTGACAAATAAATTGTTTTGATGTGTTTTTTATCAAAAATAACTGAAAATAAAATAATAAAAATAACTGAACTTTCGTAAAATCGAAATAGAAAGTTTTCGTTGACCCACCCTATATAATAGTCACATTGCCAAAAAATCTCAATTTTTCGATGAAAGTCACTTTCTAATATGTTAATTTTCCTTAACACCCTTCACCCAATCATTTTGGACACATCTGATAAATCCTGCCCCACTACGCGGTGTTTTAGTCCAGGTTTCGGATTGCCTCTGGCGCCACCTCCCATTTATAGTGTGAAGGCCACTTGTTCGGGGTAGCGTCAGTGGAGAAATAAATACTCCATGGATCGTTATGGTGCCGACAACCGTGTTTAATGGTCAGTAGGACAGCTTTTACTTGTCACCACTGCTTCTGGTGCCTGGGTATTCACTACTAGGATGGTGATGCTCGGAATTATATGAAAAATAATAATAATAAAAATAATGAAAACGCCAAGTAACAAAATAATTATCTTTATTATCTAAAAAGAAATTACGTTACAGGAAGCCGGGGAAGGGGAAGGGGAAGAGGAAAGGCGTGCAACGGCTGTTAAAGTTCTACTTCGATAATGACATTGCTCTAGTTTCCCCAAAAAATTTGTACTGACGGTAAATGGAAGGTATTTTAAAAACGCGGAGACAGAGAGTGCCCTGTCGATTTCTTTTCCTTCGGTACAAAAATTCTTAGCGGTGAAATAGAACTTTGATAATACAACTAATCAAATCAAAACCTTAAAATTACAATGTCTTGCCAATACTCCTTCAGACGGTTTTTTCTGCATGCTGCTCTTATTGACGATTCTGTTTCAACTGCCACTAAAATATTAAAGGAAATAGAACTAACTAATATTTCCCTACTTTGACTCTCAATCGGATATGGAGGGAGGCAGGCGTGCGTGGAGTAATCTTCCAGGACTATAATTTCTACTTTGATTTAAATTTGGACCTACCAAAATTATACTTTACTTATTAATATCTTACGGTTCGGCCGGTGTTGTCGGTGCTCACTGTAGGTAGGTCGACTGCTGCTGCTGATTATTCGATGTGAACCACAAAACACATACCCTTAGAATGGAATCTTTTGTTAATTTTCTGGAATTCTATTTGAAGCGACACGAGTGTTGGTTCCTTTAGTTAATTGACATAAAATGGCGGGAACTTTTAAAAAAGACGCAAGAGCGGGAATATTCAAAATCAGTACATAAATAATGTCAATATCTGGCTCCACTATTGCAGCGCATGTCACGAATAAAGTTACTTTTCTGCAAAAATATATTACTTTTTGCAAAAATGTAATCAGAATCGTGCAATGAGCCTTAATTGTGCAGATATGAACAAATCTTAATCTAACTACTAATTTTATAATTTTCATCATGACTGTCAGTAACGAATAAGACACTTTCAGTTTATACAATGGATTTATTTATTTAAACAAATGGGGCACATCAAAAAGGGGAACAACTTCATGTTCGTTGACTAAAAACCCAAAATACTTATAGTGTTTTTCTTGTCGCAAATATTTCTCTTTTGAAGCCTTTATAAGACCATTATTTGCTGCACAGTTTGCTCCAAGTTGATCACATACTGTGTATACAACATTTAAGCCAGCATCTTGGCAAGCAGTTATATTTTCTTTTATTAATTTCATTAAAACTGCTGATTTTTCAGACTCACTACTGAAATAATAACTAATGGGCTGCTTCCACTGCTTATATAAGCTTTTAATTAAAAAAACTAAGGCATATCCAGCAATATCTGCAGTTCTTGATTCACCCGTATCAGGTATCCCTTTAATAATATCATGTCTGCCATTGTATTGGAGATCAATTTTAAGTGCCATTTCATCAAACATTAATACACAACATTTTTCTTTTGATGACATTGTGGCAGTTGTTTCCTTTAAATGGTCAAATATCTTTTTATTTATGCCAGATCGCAGTGGTATTTTGTTTAGCATATTGGTCAACGTTCTTCTCGAGGGCAAGGCAAAAATCTTTGACAAAAAATTATACCCCTTTCCACTAGACTTCATGATCGACAAAGATAATATTAATTCTTCCTCAGTAAATTTTCGACCCCTTGGTTTTAGGTGTTGATTTCTAATTTGGCCCAGTATAAAACTATATGTGGGTTGACTAACAAATTTTAACATGCCAAAAAAATTAGGATTGTCAGCAAGCTTTTCAGCCAATTTTAATCGCTGTTTGCCATTTTTCAACCGATGTCGGAGCTTTGATACTATTTGACTACAAAGAAGTAACTGTTTATATATAATTCTCTCGCGTGGGTTTAATTTCTTTTGTCTTGTTACATTAAGTTTTCGTAAAATGGACTTTTCTTTAATACCTGTAAAATAAACAGATATATTTTAATAAATAGTGCTTTACTTAAGACGATTGTTACTAAATTTAATTACAGTATCATCTACTTTGGTTTAAATTTATTTTTTATCGTACATCAATAAGAATTTATATATGGAAAATACCATTAAAATTTAAATTATTTAACTTACCCACTACAGCTGATACAGGTTTTACTCTTAATTCTGTAAGTACTTCGGCAGATGATGTAGAAGGTACATTCCACTGATTGTCATCACAAATGGAAGTTGACGGTAGTTCATCTATCATAAATGGACAACGTGCAGTAAGGATTTGAATATTGGCTATAAATAAATAGGACCATAATTAGTTTATGTAATGTCTTTCTTTTGTCATTGAGTTACTATAAGTATGGTATAAACAATATAGTACTACTTTAAAAAGCAAATACATTTCAACGTAACCAGAACTTATTGAAAGTTACATATTATATATCATCTACGTTTTTGTAATAAACAGTCTATTATATTTGTATTTATTATATTATCGTATCAAAGAGTACAGTTTGGATGTATTCTCTGAATAAGGCACAAAATATTTGAATATAATATATAATATAATCGTTCTTACTTGGTAAATGTAATGTTGGATATGCTTTAACCATTAAACCTCTACGAGTCCATGGAACCTTAAATTCTTTCTTAAAATGTCTATCACACACTAAATAGTTTTTATGAATTTGTTCTTTTGTTTTATTATGAAACAAAGGACTGTTCACTTTTTTCACCCAAAGTTTGGAACACTACATTTTTTCGGGTTTACGGTGAACTCCATGTTTATAAAATTTTTAATTTTTTTTAAACTAACAGCAATAATTATAACGGACAACGGCCAACAAATCCCAGAACGAAATATACAACCGTCGAAAGCCCTCTCACGACATGGTGAAGAATTTCATAAGTGCTAGTTCCGTGAACTTTTATACTGTTTCAAGGTCGCATATCCGAGTTACAAGACCCTGAGGCGAGGTGAACTGAATTTCATTTCTCGAGTCAATGCCGTCTGGACCCCATCGGTACCATCTCTCCGCGGTTCCAAAGGTAGGAGGTAATCGCGCGCCGGCTAGACGATTCGTTCTCAGGTAAACGACACGTTGTAAATATTTATTTAAATAATAATAAAAATAAAGAAAACGGATTCCTCGAATTATTTATAACACGGTAGCTAATGAAATAAACGAAAACAGGGAGGAGATAATAAATAATAGCGGAGCTTTAGTAACTTCGTTACAATATAGTAACTCCACGTGGAGGGGTAAAAAGAGGATAAGAGTTTAACAAATCGGGGAAGGAAACAAGTACAGAAAACTTTTATTTATTCAGACATCAACGCAGACGTAGTGGCGGGCAAAAACTAGTCAATAATATAACAGATAACATTTTCTAGTGAATATTTATAAAAAACAGAATCCATTATCAACGAGATAAACAATACCCCTATCGATCTATCCCTTATTTTATAGGATAAACATCCTAAAGGTTTTGTATACAGTAAAGGATAATATAAGCTAAACAATTTTACCCTCTGCGTTTCTTAGTTATCCATATAGGATAATGTACATAAATAATATGTTGATGTTTCGATTAAGTTTTTATTTTGTTTACTATGGTTGAATAATCTTATATTAAAATAATTGTAATGATCTTTCAAAAGTCCATGTTTTATTTTTTCACCTGTTATTCTTATTTAGTTTGCGCTTTTATTTTCTAATATGATTTTAGTCACGCCTTGAGCCGTCGTCGTAAGCTTTGAACATGAAAAACCACTTTCTTTTGATGTCCACTTCAATTTATATCTGTTCAGTACCATTCATCTTTGTTTTTTGACATTCTATTTATCTTTCTGTGGCTTCTCAATATTCTTGTCAGATCGCCTATATTTTTTTTTTCAGGTTGTCTGATATATAGTAGGAGCGGTATATAAAAACAGGTTTTATATTATAATAACTTATAATTAACAAGTTTAATAACTCATAACTAGCGCGTCATGGGTTAAAATGTTTCCCATTGTCATAAACGATAAAAAGTAGTATGTTGCTAAATTAGTGCGAAAGTGAAAATTAGTGCGAAAGTGAAAATTATAATTTTAGCAGTTTAGTAATTATTAAACGGTCTTGTTATGAACAAAAATTACCAGAAGGGACAATATAATTTCTTATGGAGATTTATATGAGAATTTTTGTCCTTTAATCGGTGTAACTTCTTTACTTAACATCGCCCTATCGCTTCCACTAAAACATCAATGCGGATAATCAATAAGTCTTATAATATCACTGGGAAAATTCATAAATTATTCCGTTTCTTAAAATTGCGAAAGGCACTCTACATTTATGAGGTTTCCGTTTTCTTTTCTCTGTTAAAGAAATAATAAGTATAAATTGGAAGTTCGAGATATATCAGATATCTATTTATTTTATAAACAGTTTGTTATGTTTCAAGTCGAATTATTTTTTTTTATAACAGATTCGAAAAAGTGTTATTTTAGTAGATAAAAAAATACTGTCATTTTTTTTAATTTTCTAGTTTAAACTCGTAGTAAGAATTGGGTCATTGGAAAAATAAACGTATTCATCAGGTAATTTTCTATTTCCTTCTTTAAAAGAAAATATACCATACTTGACTAATGAATTTTTAGTGTTAATTACCGATCAATATGCTTTCTATAGATATATATTATTGATCCTTATTAAGTATTAAATTTATTTATTCTTGTTGTTAGCTACTAAAATATTTATAAATAATAGTTCATTAGCCTTTATGCTTTTAATAATGTTAAACCGCAACAAGTTTATTTATTTTACAAAATGGTTCCTAAATATCGACTAAACTTCAAACATTCTAGTAAATGCAATACCATTAGGAAAATGAAGTTTGAAAAGTCAAGCACACGTTGTGTAATTTAATTTGTTATGTAAAAGTTTAGCAAACTTTATTAGGTAGAAAGTTTATTATTTTTTATATATAGTTGTTTCATAAATTCAATATTGAAATGAAAAATAGAATTCATAATAATTATAGCCTTATAAAATCTTTATTCAAATAGTTTTCCAAACAAAAAATTATTCTCCGAATGGTCTGGTTCTTTTAATTAAAACCAAATTACTGTTGCAATCATCACATTTATTTTGAACGACCGTGGCATCGCGTTTGCAAACCACAAATTTAATTGAGTAAAAAAAAAATAAAAACAAAAAAATAAAAATGGATGAGAAATGTTTTTCAACTAAAATGTGTTACTGACGGATCCGAGTCCGCATGCTTTGTCACTATTTTATTCACAGCAAATAGAATTCGTGTTGGTACAAATATTTTATTTTTAATTTACAATTTTATTAAATGCTGAATGTCCAGTTTGTAATTTGGAACAAACAAGACGAATTTAAACGAAAACGTATCTAGAAATACTAAAATTTTTCAAATTATGGAATTCTCCAAGACCAAGTTAAAATATTACATAATTGCCATAGTCCTAATATATGGGTATCGAACCCACGACCCGAACTGTGGAACAATGTAAAAGCCGATGCTCTAACCAACCTGGCCACCGTGTTCGGTTTTATTTTATATTTTTCATGCTAATGATTCCACAAAAGTTGATCACTCTATACCGGATGTCCCAAATTTTTTTGCCCGGTGCATATTTATGTTTAATGACATAAAATACTGAAAAAAAAATCTGTAATGTATAGCTTAAAGCCTTTACATTGGTACTAGTAAAAGCCACCCTCATCATTTCATCCCTTAGGAATGACCCTTAAATGTTTTTTTTAAATGCCACCCTCAGTTTTTTCTATATGCATATTCGTGGCTACCTGTTTACGTATACATTAATATATGTATATTTAGCGACTTCAATAAAAAATAATCATTTTCTTTTAGTTGTTTAATTTTAGAAAAAAATTAAATAAAATAGATTAAAACGTTTATTATTATCTTTAATTTTTTATTATTATTACTATTTATTTTTTAAAAATATGGAACAATACTGCCTCCGTATGTTTAACACCCTGTATCTCAAAAACTGTCCATTAGATCTTGTTGGGTCCAGAGAGACATTTGATCAGGGCATCATAAACTACTAAATTTTCAGCCAATTCGACTGGGACTCTTTTTCCATAAGAACCGTGCGGGGTCCTTTCTGAATAGGAAAACAAAATGAAGTAAATTTCTCAAAAATTTGATAAGCATTGCAAAAATACGTAAAAATTTTAATTAAATTGGAAAACAACAAAAGTTAATAAAAATGGCAAATAGTTATTATAAATACGCATTAATTCAAAATAAAAAAATTGTTAAAGACCAAAAATTAAAATTAATTAAAAAAATAGTTAAAACTGGCAAAAATAGGCAGAAATAGAAAAAAGGTCAAATAAAGCAAAAAAAGGGAAAAGGCAAAAAAAAATCAATAAAAAGTACAAAAAAAAGCCAAATACGACATAGTAAAAGAAAAAATGCCAAAAAAGTAAAAAAAAAATTAAAAAATGGCAAAAAATGTAAAAAAAAAGACATTAATAAGGTTAAAAAAAAATCAAAAATAAGGAAAAAAAATGTTAAAAATAATAAAATAATTGTTAAATTTGAGCAAAAATTAAAACTTATGAAAAAAGAGTGAAAATTTGCGAAAAAAAAGGCAGAAGTAGCAAAAAAATGAAACAGCAAAAAAAAAGGAAATAAGCAAAAAAAAAGAAAAGAGGTAAAAAAAGTCAATAAGCCAAATACGACAAAGCAAAGGAAAAAAGCAAAAAAACACCAAAAAAGTAAAAAAAAGTTTTAAAAAAAGGAAAACAGGGTAAAAAGTAGCACAAAAAGCCTAATGGAAGAAAAAAAGTTAAAAAAAAACATAAAAAGTTTCAAACAATCAAAAAGAAAAAAAATTTTAAAAATGATAAAGAATTGTTAAATTTTAAATTGTTAAAAGACATAAATAGCAAAAAAGAAAAAAATGTCAAATAAAGCAAAAAAAAATGAAAAAAGGGTAAAAGAAAATCAATAAAATGCCAAATACGACAAAGTAAAGGAAAAAAAGCAAAAAATGCCAAAAAAATAAAAAAAGGCAAAAAATGTTAAAAAAAAGACATTAAAAAGGTTAAAAAAAATCAAAAAAAAAAGAAAAAAAAAATGTTAAAAATGATAAAAGAACTGCTAAGTTTGAGCAAAAATTAAAACTAATAAAAAAAGAGTTAAAAAAAAAAGGCAAAAAAGGAAAAAGGTAAAATAAAGCAAAAAAAAGGAAAAAAAGCAAAAAGAAAGAAAAAAGTTAAAAACAATAAGCCAAATCCGACAAAGGAAAGGGAAAAAGCAAAAAAACAAAAAAAAACTTAAAAAAACGGAAACAGGGTTAAAAGTAGAACAAAAAGCCTAATAGAAGAGTTAAAAAAAAAACATAAAAAGTTTCAAACAATCAAAAAGAAAAAAAAAATTAAAAATGATAAAGAATTGTTAAATTTTATCTAAAAAGACATAAATAGCAAAAAAGGAAAAAATGTAAAATAAAGCAAAAAAAAATGAAAAAAGGTTAAAAAAAAATCAATAAAAAGTCCAATAAAATGTCCAAAAAAAAAGCCACATACGACAAAGTAAAGCGAATAAAGCAGAAAATGCCAGAAAAAATAAAAATAGCAAAAAAGGGTAAAAAAAGCAAAAGAGTAAAAAAACAAATATGGACAAAAAAGAAAAAAAAAAGATAAAATAGCAACAAAAAAAAGGCAAAATAGGTTAAAAAATCGCTTGTTTCGCCCCCACTAATACTTTTTTAGATATTTAATGTTAAAGTTTCAAATTTTTATATTTTTTTATTTTTGACAGGTGACAGTTGGACAAATAATTTTAACTGTTCTGAATAGTGTTTTTTAAGTGCTTTCAAAGGACAAATTGCAAGTCAAATTCCGTGACATATTACATCAATCGGAATAAACTTGTGGCCTCTATCGTGGAACAATACACACACACAGACAGACAGACAGACAGACACACAGACAGACAGACTTCCATCTGGAAATGGTCTTAATCATCTCAGGTGACCTCAAAATGGACATTTCCATCTTTATCTCGAAAAAATTTTTAGCTCGTTCACAATACTTTTCCTTCTCGGAGGTGGGTCGGAAAAGTAAAAAAATATAGGGATAACATCTAAAAAAAAAGAGTTAAGGGTCGTTACTAAGGGATGCAATAATAAGGATGACTTTTAGTAGATTTTTTTTTCAGAATTTGATGTCATCAAACAACCTAGATATTAGCTGGGAAGAAAAAATCTGGGACACCCGGTATATTGTTAAAACTATATAAATTATTGTATTATTAATCAGGAAGCAACTAATGGTCACAAAAAGAGATTATCTCGCCAATGACAAAGAAAAAGTAGGACAAACATTATAATTAAATGCCTAATGCTACTCCAAAAAGCGGGGTTGTCGTTTATCTTATGAATAATTGAAGTGGAAAGAAGTTGGTTTTTTTAGATATGCAAAATAAGGTTTATCCCTTTATTATTCTGAATATAAAATCTTTTGCTTTCGGCACATTTTTCCATTTTGGCCATTATGCTTTTGCATTTTGTTTATTGTGTTTATGGGATTTTATTATTGGAAAAATAGCAAATTCAAATATTTCGTAGATTAATGAAAATCTGTTTAAATCTTTGGAAATAGTTTACATAAATGTATTTTAAGTTATACTTAGGATAAAATATACAATTATCAAAAACTGTTTACCTAGTAGCTCTGTTAAATAGTAATTATTAATCAGGACAATTTCATATGCAATATTTGTTTATCCATTTGAGAAGCCACTATAGCTGTTGTCATATTAAACAACAATATAAATAATCCGAGATTCCAACGCTCGATTCGGCAGGTATTTGTTTTTTTAATGAAACTAAATTCAAATGAACGATTAGTGGGTATATTTAGCTCCGGGATACATATAAAAATATGAATTGCACTATATGTTTTTTAAATAAATTATACGTCATTTGAAAAAAATAATGTAAAGAATTTAAAACACAAAGTTACCAGCTCCCAGTCAGCGTTACCTTTGGGCTGCCAGGTATAAACAGGTAGATACATTACTCTTAATTATTTATAGTCATCTGTTTTTTATGAAAGTATTATATGAAATTGATGTTTAATATCTGCTGTATATTATAACCCATAGTTACCAGTAAAAAATGGCCGCAAGCTGTGGTTGCCATGATTGAAATTAATTAATTATTAATCGAGTGTGAATGAGAGAGAAAGGATGAACTGGTCGTTTCGTATGCTAAACAAGGATACAGCATTTGCTCTAGATTAGTGTGAGCTAGAGAGAAAGGATTCACAGGTCGTTACATGATGTAAACAAGGATATAAGATAGTAATATTGTTAGCGCGACTGGAGCATTCTTTCTCTCTCGCTCACACTCATCTGGAGCGAAAATGATTAATTTAAATCATGGCAACCACTGCTTGCGGTAATTTTTTTACTGGCAACCATGGGTTATCGTATACAGCAAATATTAAACATCAATTTGATATAATATTTTCATAAAAAACAGATGACTGTAAATAATTAACAGTAATGTGCCTACCTGTTTATACCTGGCAACCCAAAGGTTGACTGGGAGCTGGCAACCATTGCTTTTTAAATTTTTCACATCATTTCCATTAAAATGATGTATAATTTATTGAAAAAACATATAGTTGCAATTCATATAAATAAATTTAATTTCTATACTCACTAATTATTAATATGATAAAAAAAACAGATACTTGCAGAATCAAGCAGTGGGATCTTAGGCTAATACTCTACATATTGGAAATTTATAACAAAATGGCAATATCTACTTTTTTAGGTTGATCACGTGGGATTGAAATTTATTGCAACTTTTATATTAAAATATTAAATATCAAATTATTACTCATCGTTCAACCACATTCGAGATTATGGATAACTTATTGGAATTATTAAAAATTTGTTTATTGGTTAATTTTTTTTCTATTTAACTTGAATATTTGGCGTTTTGAATAGAGCTACATGTTATTTGAATCAAACTAAACTTAAATTATTTGTAGCTATAATTTATCTTTAATTTCCTTTTCGTATACCATCTTTTATTTTAAAAATCGTAGTTTACATCCAGTATATTTTACAATAGCATCTTACGTACAACCTGGTAAGTAAATTTCATGCCGTTTATCCAAAATCCATTATATTCGCTAAAAGTAACATATCGATCTAAGTATGCACTAAGAACATGAAATATTTTGAACAAACTGAAATTTATTTTCAATTTCCTTTGTCTGTAACCATGTCTTTGTCTTTTAAAATTTATATTTTACAAATTATATATTTTAACATGGTGTCTCACGTATAAAATGGCGTTTGTTAAAAAATTTATATTACATCCCTAAAAGTAATAATTAAGTCTAAGAATTTAATCATTTGCAAATATAGCCAGACTGTTGATACATGTTAATTAAAAAAAATCGTTAATATTACTCCATTAAACAAGTTGACGAAAACATCTAGAGTAGTGAAGACAAATATCATAAGTTTCTAATACCCCTAAATCTCATATTAAATTAAAATTTTGCTACATCCGTTAAAATGCAGTAATTTCATATATGAAATATATTTTATTCACAATCGTATATGTAATAGCTCGATTACACATTTTAATACACATGTCACATAGTCACTTTTAAAATTAATAACTATATATTCTTTTTAAATTGTGAATTAAAATAAAATGATTATGAATAAAATAGTATACAAACTATGGTGAAAATTTTCATTTATGTCTCGGGCAATAGATCACCTGTGCGCTAGCGCCTCGGTGATCTATATTTGCCCTCGATAGTAATGATGCATTTCCCGCCTCGATATGTAATCTACTATTTCTGTTTAGTCAGTCTAGAACTAGAATTTATACTATTTTATAAATAACGTTTTTTTTTTAAATACTTTATCGAATGTTTAATATAAATTATATACAATTTTATGATTAACTAATTTGAAAAATATAGTAAACATAACAAATTTCTTCAATGACTCCGACACAAATTGATTTCTCAGTAGATAAGCAAAGACAGTTCTGGCACATTTATTGATTCCACGTCACATTTATAATAAATGCTGTTTGTCCTGTTTAAATCTGGCTACTAATAACGGAGATAGAGTCATCACAGTTAAATGCTTTGTTGAGATCAATAAATGCGCCAGAACTGTCTTTTCTTATCTACTAAAGGAAACTATACAGCTGACTAGTAGTGCCATCTGTCGGATAGTAGTCAAACTAGCTAAAATTGTATTAAAGAAAACTATACAGCTGAGTAGTAGCGCCTTTAGTCGGATAGTCGCCGAACTAGCTAAAATTGTATTAAAGGAAACTATATAATAATTGATACACTAATGTCCTTTGATCTTTGGTACCTGACAAGATTTTTATTTAAATATATACTCTGCGTCACATTTTAAATATACCACCTTTTCTGCGTTTAATTTGGACCAATAAAAACGAAGCTTGACCTTAAGGCCTTTTAGTCTTTGCTTCTGCGCATGATTTTTGTTTGCCTGTTTATTGTTCATCATATTTATAATATAATGCCGTTTGTCCGGTGTAAATCTAACTACTAATAACGGAGATAGAGAGTAATGCCCATTGGTCTTTTGTTCTAGTTTTGATTTTTATTTAAATATATATCCTGCGTTATCTGGCTACTGTTAACGGAGATAGAGTCGTCACAGTTAAATGACTTGTTGAGATCAATAAATGAGCCAGAACTGTCTTTGCTTATCTACTTTTCTCATTCTTCAATGACTCCGATATAAATTGATTTCTTTCTATTTGAATCTCTATACCATCTTCTTCTAATACTACTATTTAATCCAGATTCCTTCCATCCAAATTCTCTCCATCATCGATCCTAACCAGCTCTGCTTTTTTTTTTTTTTTTTTTTTTTTTTTTTTTTTTTTTTTTTTTTTTTCTTCGTTAATCCAAGGCAATGAGGCAATGAACCAGTTCATATTATATTTTATCGGCAGTCCCATGGAACATTTTGATGAAATAGACTAATTAGAAGACGATATGATGAATGATGAGGAAGGAGAAGAGGGTGTTAAGGGACGAAAAGGAAGAGGAACCAAAATCAAATCAAACTATAAATGGTTTAAAGTAAATAATTCCGTCTCTTAATATAATCTATTCCAAATACATTTTATACGTATATATTAACAAATTTTTAATTAATTCAATGACATGCCCCCTTTGTTTATTATTTTTTCAACTGGTTTTTTTAAATAAAAATTTTTCTTGATTTATCATAAAAAAATTTCAAATCTTGCCATTAATATTTCTTCAATTTTCTTTTTAAATCGTTTCCAATTTTTTTTTTCTTTCATAATAATAATGATATGTTAAAAACAAAAATTATATTCTTCATATTCCACAAATGTTGATTTAGAATAAATTATATACAAATTATAATTAACTTATAAAAAAAACATACTAATTATTTCATTCAATTATATAAAATACATTATTTTTACTAATTTATAATGATCATCAAAATCAATATATTGTGTTTTAAAGAAAGTAGAATTTGTTTGCGGATACACTATTAAATTGAAGGTCATTTATTATAGATCATCCCTTATCAGTTCAACCGCCCTCTTTTATTGGGACATTAGTTGGAAGAAGAAGGACATCCTAAACGAAAATGTTTCTTTTATCTAGTTTTATTGGGAATGGATGAGCGCAGTTCAAGATGAGGGTTATATTTAGCCGAAGAGTGATAAATAAACGAAGTTAATGGGTTCGTCCTTTCTTAAATGTTGAGGACTGTCTCAAAAGTTTATTTATTATAGACAGTTATTTTTGTATATTATTATATATAATAAATAATAAAAAAATATTGCAATATTTTATTATTAGACTGATTTGATGAAAAGACTAATAATAAACCTAACGAGAAATGAAAATACATTTATGTGTGGGTGTGATTATATGTCCACCAGAAAATCGTTCCCTATATATAGATTCCATCCAAGCATGAAATTGTATTGGACGATAATCATCTATGCGGAACTTGACATTGGAATTTGCGAATAACTGAGCCACTGATTTAGAATGGCAACACTGTTCTTTATATTTATATGTTAAATGGATTATCTTGTTCAATTTATTCAACCAAAAATTATATACATTTTTATTAATAAAATCTGAAAATAGAATATGTATATACTAGGCAGTATAAAATATTAATCCATGCATAGTATCGATGAACCCTGTACAAATACTATTAAAACAGTTTTCACGCTATTATTCATCAACTGACCCAACAAACCAAGAGTTGCTTAATTCTCAATTGTGCCCTTTTAAGTCCAGGGACTAATTTATAACAGTTACCGGAGTTGAGTAAAGTACGGAATTATTATTGTGTTATGATACTTGGGAAAATTTATATTATGACAGAGGAAGTTTGCACTGAGACCACATTAAATCTCTGTCGAAACTTAACTAATCCCTTCTAATAAATTTACGAACTGACATCTCACCGCGTTTAATTAATCAAATAATTATCATAATAAGCCTTATATAATTACGCCACAGATTTAATATTTTATAGAATTTTTAAATAATTATATTAAAGTAACAGGTTGTTAAAATATTAAGAAACATTAGGGGCTTATATAAAGTAGGTCAGGTAAGTTATCATGATTATCTACATTGGTCTGTAATCATTAATTAATGGGATTCTAGTGATCTGTAATAATTTAGACTCTATTATAAAGCCCTGGTAAATAGATTATGTGATGTTAATTCAAAATTGATTCAAGTAATCAAAATTAAAAACAATTATGTTCTGCTGTTCTGGCTATCACAAATAATAACCTAACCTAACTTATATATTTCAATCGATTCAATTAAATGAGTAGTTTATATTTGTCATGTTAAAGTAAGGCCAGGTTTAAATAATAAAAAAATATGCGGCATTGACCCGGCACGTACGAAGGTAACTCGATAACCGTGAAATAACAGAGGGGATTCTCACTAGTAAAATTTTGTACATGTATTACCGAAATGTGAAATAATTTACTAATATTTCTGATACTTCCAAAATATTTCTGAAATTTCCCATTATTTCCGATAGTTCCAAAATTTTTGAAATATTTCTGATATTTAATATATTTCTTGAAATTTTTCGATATTTCCCAAATATTTTCCATTTGAAACCGTTTCGATATTTACCGACTAATTGATATTTTCCTGTCCTCTTGCACTATATTATGATAAAGTAAAAACATTGCATCCAAATATCTCAATCCGAGCCACGCGTGCCGCCACTGCAATTCAACAGGTAAAAAAGGGAAAAATCCTGCCGGCAATCGAACCTTTACATACAAAATTTGTAAGATAGAAATAAGACAATTTCTTGAAAAGTAAGTTCTATTTCTAGACGAAAAGGAGTTAACTCGAAGTTATGATACAGAGTATTTATTTTTTTTGTAATTTTTTCCAATTGCATTTTGTACGTTCTTTTGAAGATAAAAGAATGTGTTACATTTAGCTTCAGAGGGCCATGAAATATAAACTTGTTTTCTGCTTCATATATCAACTCTTTTTTACGCCAAATAAAGTCTTCTTTCAAAAATTTACCAGTACAAAATAAATCGTCTATTTTAGAATCCATCCTAGTTCCCATTTGTTTTCATAATATATTGCATAGTACTATTCAGTCTATTTTTAGTATAGAATTTTCTATTTCTTCCTACTCTGAGATATATTCTCCTTCGCTATCACTTACACTATAATTCCCTTTATTTTCTGTTGCCGAATCAGTTTCAGAACAGAGCCATTTTTTCTTCTTCTTCGTCTAATTTAGTTAATCTTTTCGATATTTTTTTGCCATTTTTTTTACTTTGAATTGCCAACTTTTAGCTATTTCTGTCCTTTTTACTGTCGTCGTTACTAGTTTTGGGCCTTCTTACTCGCATTATTCTGTTTACTGACAAACGACCTGTTTTCTAAGCAAAAAACATGACTTTAGAACAGTTATGTCTTTTTTGTCACTTAATCTCAATTTAAATTTGGTGTAGTAGTGTGAATATTATTGGAAGAGTAATCTTTAATATTAGGTTCTTTAAAATTTTAAATTATTGAATATATTTCTGTTTGTTCGTCTATAGGCAATAACTCGGACAATGTAACTTCTGATCTCGGTTCTGATTGAAACTTGTTTGAATGATGAAGAAAATTACTCAAATAGCACCACGTTGCCGCGTGTTTGTCACATATTTCCGATATTTCCTGAATATTTCTGAAATATTTCTGAAATATTTCTGAAGTATTTTCTATAATTCTCCAATATTTCCCATATTTCTGAAGTATTTCTTATATTTCTCAAATATTTCCGATATTTTTTAAATATTTCCGATATTTATCAAATATTGCCGACATTTCTGGAATTTTTCTGATATTTCTTAAATATTTCTGCTATTTCTTAAATATTTCTGCTATTTCTTAAATATTTTCGGTATTTCTGAAATATTGCTGAAATTTATAAAATTTTTCCAATATTTCAGTATTTCTGGTATTTCTGAAATATCGCTGAAATGAACGGACTTCGACTGAAACATCAATTCATACTTCGCCTGTCACTGCAGCTAACTGATCGACTCCGTCTGTCGTATACCATAAGGTCGGCTGTGTATGCGAGTGACTCCATCTTTCAGTGGGGGTTACAACTGGTCCTCTCACTTAATTTTAGAGTTATTCTAAATCGAATGCCACTCCCGATTTAATTTAAATATTTTAGTTATTATGGAAAGTAACTTTGTTACACATCAATAAATATTTGCATTGTGCGTTGTATTTTGAAATCCAACAAAAATATTTTATCACATATTTTACCACGTAAATATTTATCTTGTAAGTTGTACTACCTAGAAGAGTACCTAACCAATAAAATATTAAACAACACGTGTCGGGAGTAGTAAAATAAGTCGGGAATATTCAAAACCCGATTTATTATGGAATGCAAAAACTGTAACCATTTCAATAAAATACAGGAAGCAGATGCTTGAAATAAAATAGTTGAAGAATGGAGTGCTACTGTTAAAGGAATAAAGAAAAAAATGTCAAGCTTGTTCGGGTGTTTTCAAAGATAGAAGGCTAAAGGAAAATAAACTATTGGGACAGGAAGAGGTAAATTAAAAAAAAAAACAATGATATTTGACATGGTATTTACAGGTACCAGACAGGTATACAGAACAAATAGGTACGCTTTTTAATGGACAGAGATGACCCAATGAATTCTGTTAACACTCTTCTGCTCTGTCAGATGCGTCTTGTCAACTCTTCAGGTCTGTCAGATGGGTCTGGTCTGTCCGATGTATAAATAGAACCAAAATAATTGATTCAATAATAAGATGTCATATGATACGTCACGTATTAAAAAGCTTGCTAAGAATAATCGAAAAAAGTATAAGCCTATAAAAAGAACGGAAGATGATAAAGGTGAAGGTTTGCAAATGATATTTAAATTGATAACTGAGCCACTGAAACAAATATTGGAATTTGGTTCAGCGCATGAAGTGCCGAACGACCATTCTTCAGACAAAAAAAGCCTTCTAGAAATATACAAGGTCAAATCTGATAAGGTATACGTACCTCGATACGAATTTTCGAAATGGAAACGGTTTGATAAAGACAAAATATTTCTCTTACTCCTCGTGGTATTATCTATCCAACAACGTAGCGCATGCATAGATTGCCGGCGAGCCCTGACGAATGACCTTGAATTAACGCAATTTTGCCAGAATAGACCTTAGCGAGTTCTTATGGGATTTAACGCACAACACAAATCTTTACTGATATGGATCCACCTTAACAATTATTTTAGTTATTTCTTTGAAATGAAATCTTGCTTGCTTGTTATTAATTTTAACGTCTCTTTTCTGCTACCAGGCCTTATCTGGACGAAACCTACAGCTTATGGTGGTCGTCAATCATCCTAAATCCAGGACTATGCCTTTATCATTCAGATGATCTACTGACTAGCAAGTGTGTAATTGTGCCACCAACCCCTATCAGTTCCACAAGATATCCGATGAAACTATGTATGACACAAATACTTTTTGCACTTGCCCAAAGTCTTATCTGACTTAATTCTACTTGAGATTCATGGGAATCGAACCCACGACCAGAACAATGACCAAGCATAAAGGCCGATGCCCTAACCAACCTGGCCCGCCGTGTCCGGTGAAATGAAATCTTTTCAATGATTTTATCTTCTCCTTTTTTTGTTATTAGTTAGATTTTTTAAATTCTACTTATTTATTTAGAACTTTTATACGTTTTACTATTATTCGTTTTCATCATATATAAATTCGTGCAAATTATAATATATTTTAATTTTTCTCTTTTAGGTTTTAGTTAAATTATTTTATGAAGTATTTTCACGTAATATTTAATTATGATACAATTTTAATTGAATTTTTCTACTAATAAGAAAAAAATTATTTTTACATTTTTAAAATTATTCTTTTAATTCCATTTTACTGAATTATGTCGCTATTTTATATGGACTAATTAAATATAGCACTATATATTCCGTGCGAGTAAAATTTTTGGTCCCCTGCAAAAAACTTTTTATTCTATGAAGGACTATCTTATTCCACTTTGATAGAAGTCCTCTTGAATCTATCTATCTATTTAAAATAAATTTGTTTGGACGTGTTCGCTACACGCCATGCTTTAGTAATAACGTTTTTTTCTTCAGGATTATATTTCCGAATTAGCGAGTATCCTAGAGTCACGTTTCCTTAGAGAAATGTCATGTTTATTTTACTTCTAAATGTCTGCAAGGATATCTATCATGTCAGGGGCGAATCATATATTTACAAAAAGGATACAGTACCATTTTTTTTATTGTATTGAAATTATATTTTATTTTGTTGAAAATTAGTAATAAATGTGATTTAAGCTCAATTCTTTTTATTATGGGTTCGTTCCAGGAATAGTATTTGAAATATATCAAAAACTAAAATATTGAATAAAAATGTTTGGAATAACGAGTGAGTCTGAAATTAAAATACACCGAGCAGAGGAATAATAAAACTATAGGGTGGCACAGAAAAAAAACGTAACAGGACGCTTAAAAAACTATTTTTATTCAGTTGTTTGTAAAAAAAGGATTATAATTTTATCAGTGTAAACATGACTATAAGAATAGTAGAGTTAAGAACAACAGTCCTTGTAAAATTAATTAATTAATTAAAAAACTGAATAAATTTTAGTAAAATATCTATTTCGTTAATAAATACTTACCAACTCCACCACTGTCTAATCCTTTTGATATTCAAGACACTGGCACTAGCGCGAACGTATTGGGGGGTGTGCAGTTGTGAAGCAGGCCCAAATGAATACCCAATGGCTGGAAAAGTGTTTGAATAGCGAAACAGCACGCATTGATACAATAAATATTTAGATTAAGTTAACCCTTTAACCAGCACTCAATTTACATTCTGAAAAAGAAGAACGTGCCATTTGTTTGGTAGACCATATTGGTCTAGTAAAGCTTTTAATGGGAATGATTTTTTGACTTTATAAGGAGCATTTGAAAATTTGTTAGCATATTATTTTTTTTATTAATATTTGTAGCAAATTCAATTTTACTTCTTACATTTTCCATTGTTTTTCCAAAATCTATATCTGAACATTATGAATTAATTTTTATATTTATATTAATTTTTTATTCACTACATATATACAAAAATGTATTAACCAAAAGATAAGCATCCTTTATATACTCTTATTTTGTAGGTGACACTCTTTTATACTTTAAACTTGAAAACTTTTAAAGTAAGTTATCTAAAGGTGGTTTTGAAGTAAATTTTGCAGGGATGGAAATAATCTTGTTCGGCTAACTTAAAATCTGACACAGCAAACTGACCACAAAAGAGAAAAGCTCCAAGAGAAAATACATTTGTTATGCACAAAGGGAAATTCAGGTTATGTAATTTGTACAAAGTGAAAAGTTTCTTCTAGAAATACTTAGTCTGGACCTGTTGGAAACAGCAAAGGAAAGCGACGTTATTAAAGGAAATACTGGTAAATCTTCTTTACGGTCAAAAATAATAATAATATATTTAAAACAACTTATTTATTATATTATGTCGGCTTTGTATCTACCAATTGTATTAAATTTAAAATAATTTTATATTACATACTAAAGCTGACTAATCTTAATGCGTACATGTCTTCCAGTTTCTATTTCTTTAAATTAAAGTTTTAACTAAATCGTTTTGTCCCAGAACAACATTTTCTGTAATGACGTTCAGACTTTGCGAAGACGTAGCTTTGATTTTGGTCCGGATTTAATCAAAACAAAGATGCATGTTGGCTAACAAAGGATTTTAATTAAAGTACTGAATCCTTAAATTCTTAGTTCTTTTGTTTCAGATAAGCGAGCAGATAACGTTAAAAAGAGACGATGAAGTCATTATGAGTAGGAAGCCAGTACAGTACAGGTGATGGCTTTAAAATGAAATACAGATTGTCTGATTTCTAAATATAAAAAAATTTATAAATGCTTCTTATATATTTATTTATTTTTTTATACCAAACTTACTTTTTATTGGACAAGTTTGTCCTATATAAAATCATTTTCCTGTTGGTACTATTTGTTTATATTATGCCCCATTATAATATATGCTGATTTAGAATCAATATCAATATTGCATATCTTACACCGTATATAATATAGTATATATAACATTGTATATATATATATATGAGAGAAAATAAAAATGTAAATCAGAAACTTAAAAGGATGATTTCGTACAAAAACAAATCGACTCAATGATTAATTAAAGTTTAATGCGAATTTGGGTTTAGATTGCAGCATTATTTTTGCAAAATCTTGTGCCATTGTGCAACTCCGCTTGAACTCCGAGTAGATGATGAGCTGCATTGAATAGGAGAAGAATAGTATTCCGACAAGTAACAAATGAACGCGATAATCATATAATAAAAACGACATTAGCTTCACGGGTTAATTAATCCATTCTCTGCTGAATAATCGTTAGGGTACTTTTACCTTTTAGTAAATTTATTTTTATATCATTGTAAAATTATTCAAAAGAAATATCGTTGTATAATTAACATTTAGTTTTGAAAAATTTAAAGTTTCAAATAAGCTTAAAAGCACTTATAATATTTTAATGTGAATTCAACCAAAAGTCATATAATAAATTATGTGTAAAACATAATTTGTTTTATAATAAATAATTTCCATTGCTCGTTTTACTACAGTGCCGTCATAACTGATTGTCTCCCACGTGATTTGGTCGCCACTAAAAAATGGCTAAAATCAATCTAAAGCGCCTGATTTAGTGACATTTTGAATATCAAACTTCAGTATAAACATTTAATTTTTTTTTATAATAAAAAAAGTCTGCATAGGTTACGATAAATTTACGAAATCTGTAATCTGGTAACCATTTGTTGAATATTTTATTTTATAATTTTGGACCGTGGCGTTTCGAATTTTGTAGAGTTTCCAAACAGTTTGAGGGTAATAAAATTTTATGACCCAGTTAGGTACCCAAAGCATATGTAATTACATCGGTCAGAAACTACATTGTTGTTAAAGTTTTAAAGTTTACTTATTATTTTTTTATCATTTTTAACGTTATAAAAATTTGCAATTTTAAACAATCAAAATGCCTAAAAAGCAAGAATTACATCTTAAAATTTATCACATTTACTAGCCGTCATACCATTAGATTTTAAAATAAATATATTAATATAAATAATAAAACATCTTGTTTTAGACAGGATTTATCTTGTTTTAGACAGCATTTTTTTAAATTATCAAAGAATTTTGGCCCTTGGCACGAACATTTATTGTTGTTATACCTTAAAAAGAAACTAAAATTATTTCTGACACTGGATGGCGTCTATGGATATTTTTTTATGTACTACCAATTGGTGAAATGTTATCTCAGCCACGTCGGAGACAATAATTTTTAAAGGCACTGTATGTGCGTGGGAAAGGGAATTTGTACTTTTTCTACGTGTTCTGAGTAGGCTTTGTTACTATTTCCCAGCCCACTTTTAGAAATAAGAAGATCATAAAATATTATTTCTATTTATATATTAAGAAATATTGTCATACCAAGATACTATATTATACTGTAACGCCATTTGCGTCGTCAAGCGATCTTTAGTTTCTGATTACCTCAGGCACCACGATACGTTTATATTGTGAAGGTCATTTGCATAGAGCAGCGTCAGTAGAGAAAAGAATACTCCAGGGGTCTCGACCAATATTGTGTCGGCCGGTAGTGGGTAGTGTAGACTTTACTTGCGAGAAAAAATAAAAATCATTAAAGTTGAGTAAGCCAATTTTATTTATACCAAATCCGAAACATGCAGAACGGGGGTGCAATATGGTTCCTTAATCGTTGATGTGTCTGACGGTACATGAGCTTATGTTTGGATCCATCTTAAGAATCTTAAGACAACGTTAAAGAAAATAACTACAAATTTTGTTAAAAAAGACATTTTATTTTATTTTTAATCTCTTTTATTGACATTTCACAAAAATAGGTCTATTTTAAAGTTTATAAATTCATATAACAATAATCTATCCTAACAGTGCGTCGACAGATGGCTAGCTCTGTGAAGTAAGTACTCAGCACATGCCGCTTTCCGTCGATTATCCCGATTAAAAATATAAAAAATGTACCGCGCTCTCCGGTAGGAACAACGCTGAAAATAATTTCAAAATTAGTAATCCGACAGATGGCTGGACCTGTGAAGTAAATACTCAGCCCAGACCGCTTTCTCTCGGGTATCCCGATTAAAAATAAAACAAATATATACGGTTCTCTCTCCGGTAGGAACAAAGCTGAAAATAATTTCAAAATTAGTACGCCGACAGATGGCTGGCCCTGTGAAGTAAATACTCAGCCCAGGCCGCTCTTTGTCGGTTATCCAGATTAAAAATAAATCAAATATATACGGTCCTCTCTTCGACAGGAACAATGCTGAAAATAATTTCAAAATTAGTACGCCGACAGATGGCTAACCCTGTGAAGTAAATACTCCCCCCAGGTCGCTTTCTAATACTCACCGGTGTTCTGGTCTGGCATGGTGGTTCTGCTTGCGGTGCTGGCAAAACTGACTTTATATTAGCTTTTGAGTGAGGAGCAAGTTTCTAAATTAGGGGTATTGAATCTCCATCGCCCGTCTCGATATAGCGTTGTAGAGAGGGAATGACTCGATGGCTTCATTACAGTATTAAGCGTGTAAGAGGGTCGATGCATCAGAAGGATTTAAACTTATGTGTAGGATATATTACAAGAATATTTTTGCCAAAATAATGAAGGTTCTACGATAATTATAAACGGAGATAATTAATGCTTTTCTAGTTTTTAAAATTAGCCGGAGTTAAGTAACTTCGTTATAACTACAACAGGTACTTTCCTCATATAAACATAAATACTACTGTCCTAATGGCCTGGTTTCGCCGCTGGCTTGCCCGTGCATATACAACCCGCGGTGAGCCAGTCATGAAAAGTATGCCGTGGAGAATAACAACGATCTGTTGTTTTTCTATCCTGTCTTCATCACTGGATTTGGTTTACTGTACTGTCTAAAAAGTCCAATGCACATGACGCCAGTGCTGTCCTGGCTTATTATCCTAGTGTGCGTGTAATAGGCATAAGGTGAATCCACGTTCCTACCTTAAGGTATGTGGCGAATGGTGCTAACCGTTATCTTGCCAAAACAGCACCAACCCACTCTCCAAACAGTAGAGCGGGGATATGATGAGTTACGAAAGATGTTCGTAATTTTTTTTAGCCTGACAACCTGTAAACAGATAACAATGATAAATTTATGTACCCCAGAGTTTTTTTAAGGGTTTAGTGTGAGAGTCATATGGGAGTTGTTTTAAATAGTATGTTTATGGAGTTTATGGTGATTGAATTGATGGAATTTATTGGGATTTTTATGGCAGTTGGTTTTTATAAGATTTCAGTTAATGTTTTAGGTTATTCTATTTCTGTTTCATCTTCTATTAGATTTTGGGCCCACTCGTTTAAGATTGTCGGTTTGAACTCCCACTCTAACTGGGACTTCAGCTGGAACTGATGACAATGGATTGAATCGTGATATACGGTAAGGATTTCTGCGTCAGCGAAGCAGGTAGGTGACTGTATCCATCTGTCGGATGGATGTTTAACTTGTATGACTGATTTTATATTCCAAGAAAGGCCTTTATCATAATTTTTAGTAATTTCTAAACCAGTGCCGTGCTTGATGTAATTAATATATTTTAATTAATAATTAAGTAACTTCTTTACAGTATAATTGATGTATTAGGATGTTATATTATATTGTCATATCAGGATGTTAGACTGTATTATATTGTCATATCTAGATATTTTATACTGTCATATCTGAACATTACGTAACAGAAGCAATTTAAGGTAGATGTATCCATTAAACAAAAAAATATTTATTTTCGCGACTTCCATCAACAGCGAGCATCATTTACCTAAAACTTTCCACTTAATTCACCGCTTACAAACTCATACGTTACTTTGTGCCGTTTTCCAAAGAAATGATTCATAATAACGAACGTGTCTAGAATGGCGATAGGAAGGTGAGCTTGAGTGAAAAATCGGGAAAGGTTGTAAGCAAAAAGCATTTCACGACTGGTTTGCTTGCACTGTGCAAAGTGAAAATGAAAATGTTAGTGGAATATCAAATCCTCTATGCGAGAACGATAGGAGGTCGTCTGGAAACTGTACGTCTGTTCTGGTTAAATGAAATACGATAGTTCTTTTGCCAAGTTCGGACGAGATAGTTTTAAATGATAGATTTTGTGGAGGTTTTTGACTGTACTCTAACTAAATGTTAATTTTTTTAACAAAATAATTGTGATTTAGATTAAAAGTGTTTTTACCACATTACTTAATATGCTCATGGTTAGTTTAATAAGCTACATATTAAAATAGAAAATGAATAGTATAGGTAATATCTTTAACTATATTCTTATTAGCTTAGAATCGGCAGCACAAATAAATAATTTAAATTTAACATTTTTGAAAAAATATGATATAAATGTTTGTAAAAATTTACTATGGCAGTTGAATAATTATCGAAGGACCTACATTTTAGCTGCGTTATGCACTGTCACATTAACACAACTAAAAACAAGTATATTGAAGTAAAGTAAGGGTTATTTTCTTACCCATTTATTGTAATAAAAATGAAATTATAAAAATGGTACATTATTTTGTACTACAGTTTGAACAATATAAAACAATTGGTTTCACTCACTTTCAATGTATAATTATTAATTACATGAAGGAGTGTGATCTTAGAATATTATTTAATTAATATTCCGTTTCCATAATGGATTCCGAACTCCTACTAGAAACTAATGGAAATGTTTTAGATCAATTCCTTTCTTCTAAATAATTTGATACGTCTTAAGGAATAAATCAGACCCAAAGATAACCATATTTTCCTTTCTGACACTTTCAAAGTTCTCCTAAAATCGATATACTTGTATTCCGTTCATACTTTAGTTGTTGAGTAATTTAGCTCATCCAACTTACAATTATATAACTTTCTCCTAACTGTCATTTTACATTCTTTTATCCTTAGTTGACAATTATTCTTTCCTCCACTATCTTCAATTTTCTTCATTTTCGCAAGTCATTTCCTCGTGCCTGTTCTCAGTCTTCCATTGTCAATACTTTGTTAATATGTTAACCACGATAAAAAAAATTTTTGAACTGTACATAAATTATACTACCTTAAAGATTTAAGAAACGTCAAATTTTGATCTGTCACGATTGGTTAAAAGTTTAAAATTAAATAACTAACCCTTGTACTCTGTGACATTTAATAAAATAAATGTCATAAATTTTAAAATAATTACATTTGATAATTTCAAAATTGGTCAAAATTATTATTTTTCACATCAAGTATTTTTTGATCATCCGTTGCTAGGTTCGTTGCTAAGGAGTTGTTGAATATGTTTGGTGAAATTTTTTTTAAGATGGAGGTGAAAAATTTTAGATCATAAAAAAAAAGAAAGAATTATTAATAAAATCTTGAAAATGAAAACATAAATAATCGATTAAAAAAAGAAGCCGTCTTTAGAGTTTTGGAAGTTTGGTTTTCTACTTTGGATCATCTCAATAGTGTTTCCAGTTATTCCTATGTAAAATTGAACAAGTTACAAATCGAAATAAAAAATAAAAACCTTTCTTTCACAATTAATAAAAAAACAGAGTATTTCAATATATATAGAATTGTAAATGCTTTTCAGTGAAATTTATCCAATGTTTATCTTAACAATATTCTTCCATATTAAATTTGTATGCGATAGTACTGCTATTGCACAATTTTTACCGTTCATACGACTTTGTTCTCTTACATACATATTTGTCTATTAAAAAATTGTCTATGATTTGTGTTCTGTATTACGAAGATTTTAAGGATTTTATTGCCTTCTATACTATACCTGATGGTCGTTTTTGATACACTTGAGACTTTACACGCATAGGCCCAGTGCCAAAATTAAGACAAGCGATATACTGTGACCTACCAAACCTCAATCGTTCTGGTAGTCTCTCATTTAGTGCACTCTTTTGCTAATATGTGCATATGAATGAATCTGGTCGGATGAGTTGAGAATTTCTGCCATGGTACTTGAAAGTCCAAACTTCTTCTTTTGAATGAGTAGGTACTGCTGGCATTTAATGGGGATGTGTTTGACATGGTCTTCTAATAGTTATTTTATCTCTTCTGTATAATGAAGGATGGCGGAACATCTTGACTAATTGGCGGGCCTCATATAACTTCGAAGAAATTCTAGTTCAGTGTTTTTGACATGATGAGTAGGTACTATGTAAAGATGTTTCTCAAACCCCTGCCCCTGAATATTTTCAACAGGAAGATTGGATATTGATGCTTCTTTTGCTGCGCAGTCTGCCAGTTCGTTCCTGATGATGCCGACATGTTAGGGAATCCAGAGTAAAGTTACAGTTACTCTTTCGGAAAAATGCTGTTGGTATCTTTTGGGTATTGCTTACATAAATCCAAAGCTGTAGATGGAGTTAAAAGTATAGCAAATAGTTCTCCAGTGTGAATACTGGAGAAATATTGGAGTTTGTTTGAGGAAACGGTTTTGTGAGAGAGAGAGAGAGTAACTGAACATTCTAGGATATTACTGTTTTTGGAAGCATCGGTGTATTATACTTCATTAAATTTGGAGTTATACATATGATCTAGGAAGTATTGTCTTAGGAGTTCATTGGAGTTATCGTGTTTAAAATATGGCTTAGGTTGATTTTTGGTAAGTTTTTATTTCTGGGAGGGGTGGAGGACCGAGTGGTAAGTGTCGTCTGTTTAAGGTCTATATTAAGCAGTGGCGGCATGTCATGGTTGACTGGTTGGATTCTTTTAGGAGTACTAAGCTTTGTGTTCCTCTTGTGTATGTTTATGCATGTTGGATTTAGAAAATTTTATTTTCAATTCTTTATTAACTAACTTAAAAATATCTCTCATTTGTGGTAAAATAAAAATGGTTTATTCAGGTTCTATAAACTTATTTATAAATTTAGTTTCTTTTCATAATATACAAAAATAAAAATGTTTTGATTAAAAATTAACCATCAATTGAAAAATCCTATAAAGATATTCGAATAAATATATATAAACACATCAATTTTCTTTTCATACTTAATTTAATAGAGTTAATCTCGGACACAGACGTATTTCCGGTTTTGCTTTCATCAGAAATATTTATATATATATATATATATATATCTTATACGTTGTGGAGTGCTTGCCTTTTTCAATATAAAAAATTTTCCTTCTTTTCATAATAGCTTTTCCTCTCCTCTTCGGCCTCATTCAGTTTTGAATTTCATGAGCAACAGAGCAGATGATTTATACACGTGTAATTCTTCCGATCCATATATTTTTTATTAGATATGGTCTATCGATTGTTTTCCTATTACGCAGGGTACAGACAGATAAAAGTATACAATTTTTGATATATTATAGAGTGGTTAAGGTAACAATATTGTTACACATATAATATTAAATAAGTCATAATGGAATTATTTCCTTATTTTAATTTAATTAATTTAAGAATTAATTAAAAAAAAACTCTATGACAACGGTATATTAATTTAGATTAATTAAAACTGGTAATTAAATTATTCTACAAAATGACAAAGACATAATTTGAGCAATAATTTGTCTTCTTAATTAATCAAACTGTGAATAATTTTTACATTAATCACATTTACCCAAAAATTGTTAAATTAAAAAAAAAATGTTCTCACGAAAATTATAAATTAAGTGATTAATTAGCAGCCAAGACGGTCTCTGAAAAAAAAAATATTTTTATTATGCACCATCTATTAATGAAAATCTTATATACCGTTAGCTGTAGAATTAATAAATGTTTAGTAAAAAATATTATTAATAACACAATTCTATTTTTTACGTTAATTCACCAACTATCATTAGTTAACCGCTAGATATGCTTGAAATTTTTGATTCACGCTATTCCGAAAACGAGCTCGCCTTTGTAGAAATACCAGAAACCTTTTGAGGTCTGACCGGGAATAAATGAGCGTGTAGAAATGCTACATTCGTTTATTGTGGAAACTGACAAATTGTTTAAGGTCAACAGAAATAAAGCGTGGAATGGAGTGCTAGAAATAAAAATGGAAGTAATTTTTTACAGGCTTATCGAAAAACTTATGATAAATCTTACATACAACGGTTATCCGAAATCGAAATTTTGTTTTTGTTCTCTATAAATAAAAACTTTTTCACAATATGCTTCTAAATTTTAAAAAAATTATTATAGATATAAAAATAAAACCCATGAAACATTGCAATAATCCAAAAAGAAATTAATCCGAATTTACAACAAAGGGTTGGTAATGGTAATTGTCGGATTAAACGCGGATTGACAATTTAAACTTTTATGATCAAAAAGGAAAACACGTCTTCATAATGAGATAATTTACAGTCGGCTACCGTACAAGTTCTGATCAATATTCAAAGAGTTTTTTCGCATTTTTTTTGCTCGTTAAGCAACTTTCTACACTTAATAACTCATAAAAAAAATTTAGAAGTAACATCGATCTACGTTTTATTTATAATGAGTTGTGGGAGATATATTTAACTAAGATTTTGCAGATCGTTGCGAACTTTTTTTTTAAATTGTGGGATTATGGTTTAAAATGTTTAAGCATAAAAATATCATATTGTTAAAAAACAAGTATTACAAAATTATTATGAGATATAAAAAAACTGTCGTTGTCGAAACTAAATAATTTATATTTTCATCTTAATTTTTAACTTTTTTATTGCTGTTATTAATCATGATTATTTATTTTTGGATAGTTTTTAAGATGATTAATATAGCTTATAGAGCTTAAAAACTTTTATCAAGAATGAAATTTTTTTACTAACAAAAGTATGGGGCGTAAAAAAGAAATAAAAATAAAGTGTCATGGTATCCGCATTGCTCTACTACTAATTAATAAAATTAAAGTGCTTGTATTGGATAGTTTGATCGGAAATAGTATATTTTATAATATTTAGAAACTTTTATGAAAAATATAATAAAGAAAAATGATGTTGATTTTACATCTTTCTATCAGTTGTCATATTTTTTTTGTCATTTATCATATCTATATTTTAATATTTTTTATACAATGGGAGCATTTTACAATATAAAATTAAATCCAAAAACTTATCCATTACTGATAAAGTAAAAAAAAGTCGAGCACCACAAAATTGGTATTAAAGATGAAAAAGATTGGCAACTAGTTTCGATAAACTGCCATCATCAGGGCTAGAATATAAAATTCTTAAGGCTGGAGAGGGGGAGAAAACCTAGTACATCTTACGAAATATTATTGTAAAATGATATACTCATTGAAACATATCGAATTATAAATCATAATTTTTTTTTTTATACATGGTTGATTTAAAGAAGTGTGCGCGCGCACTGGTAAAAGCAACGGTAACTTAAAAGAAGGAAGCTATGATACAGGAAAAGGGAAGTAATAAAATATTTAAGATAAAAGGTACGACATGTTATTAGAGAGAAAATTGTTGCAACAGGTAAACTACCCTTTTTGATGTGAAATTAGATAAACATATTAATATTTATCTATTCTCATATTGAAGGGTTGCGTTCATGCCTTAATACAGTTTATCTTTATTTAGGGTTTATGTAGGATATGTTTCAAATAAGGGTTATAAGTTAATAAAAAATTTGAGATAGTAAAAATGACTTCTGAAGACCTCATGAGTACTAAGAAACTGGAGAAGTTACTCACAAACAGAAAAAAAGATGAGGATGATGTTAAAGTATCATGGCTTAAAATACAGTGGCTAATGTTTAAAGCAGACGAGCCATTTAAATATTTTAAATATTCTAACAGTGAAGATGTTTTATTTTATTGTGTAAATGTTACGAAAAGAGGAGCTGATGTTTCTCAAATGGAAAGCGAGGACTTTTACTTAGACTGTCTTTATCCAGCTGGAAGACCAATACAGAAATTAAAATACAAGAATCTTCAATGTCTTCTTCCATACATCCCGCCGATATGTCACAGCTTCTACACTAACTTAAAAACCAACGAGCAAGCAGAAAATAAAGATATTGGACCTGAAGAAAATAATGAATAAAGGCCCAAGTGAAGAATTTGTTTTTTTGTTACAGTTTTGTATTTGGCAAAGTGGCCCAACTGACTTTTTTTTCTAAAAAAACAGTAATTATAATGTTCATTTTATATTATTATTATCTTACATGTGTATGTTCGAACAGAAGAAAAAAAAATTAAAATAAATAAATATGTAGTGGATAAATTTCACTGGAATATTATCTAGAAAAAACCAAATAATTCATATTTCTTTTAAAATTAATAATAATAATCTTTCAGTTCATACTAATGTCTATTATTGTATATTTTAAAATCTAAAAATAGATTTAAACTCAACACAAGAGTTATTCCGTCTTTCTCTCAGACGTTTTTTCTGTCTACTTTCAAAATACCGTTAACGAAAACAAAATACATAATCGACCGTTGCTATGCAAGCAATATTATTGTTCTCTCATATTATCCCATCATTATAAGAGACAAAAAATATAAATATATTTCTTCCCGCTAAGATTCTGAATTCAAGGCTATTTGGATACCACGTATCATATCTCCTACCAATAAAAAACCTGCAACCCTACTCTCTGCTAAAATTCAGAGCATAATCTCAGACTCGCTTACCGACTGTAAAAGGATGCAGTCGCATTTAATAGAGTAAAAAGTTTCTTCAAATAATTAAAATGGTGCGTAATTAACCACACCCAAAAAGTTTCTGAGTTTTCGTAATAATAAAAAATGTAAATAGTTTTTTACAGTGAGTGAAATTGATGAGTTATATTTTGATTTCGGTTTCATAATTTAAATTAATGTGCCGTTTATTATTTTTCTGTTTATGTTAGTACTTGGAATAAATGGAATAAAAAGTACATTCCTATTTCAAATACTGTTTTTATTTTGGTTTAACTCCTACCTAAAGAGTTTGGTCCTTCGATGTCATTAAAAAAAATATAAGTCTAGTGTTCTTTCAACATTTATGAATACTAATATTCGTAAATCGTTCATGTAGAAACTGTAAAAAACAGATTTGATTTTTACCTAATTTTCTAAAGGCTATTATCTCAAAACTAAAATATTTCACTTAAGCCACTCTGCTTTTGAGCGACTCATTTAGACAATTTTTTGACGGATTTACTGTTTTATTTCAAATATTATATTAAACCTACCATTTAATAAAACAAGTCCGGTATTCATTGCAGGTACAATATACTTTAAATTATATAGAGCAAGTTTGATTCCGTGTTGAATGGAATTAACTAAGTTTTCGAATATGAAGTGAGTTGTATCGAACAAGCTGCTGCATTGCGCTTACGCTATGTACACATCCACTAAACTTACGAACAAATAAATAAAAATAAACGACGATGATGAAGTATATTTTAGTATGAAATGCTAAAAACAACTTTGATTAACTCGAAAATTATGTAAATATTTACTATATAACTACTTGTTTATTTGGTTTTGAATATTGTAAGTTTGTGAAATATAGTTAATATTAAGTAAATATAATTTACATAAACATTGATTATAATTTTTAATAAATTACAATATATACTGAAACTGAATTATGTGATTACATCAATCATTTTATTTGATTTTTGTATGATCCTCTTTGAATAAAAAATATACAAGGTACAAAAATCAAATTTCTAGCTAAAAGTAATTTATGTGAAAGGGTCTCTTACAACTATTCCTCGAAGGGATTTTTAAAATTGAAATATGAAATCCAATTGAATAAGAGTATATGCATTCCTTATAGCGAAAGTATATACTATTCTGTCACAGTATTATACGAATCTCAAAAATAGAATCGTATCAAATTCAAGCCAAATACAAGGTGAAACATTTTTACTTTATTATATTTAATACCGATAAAAACTTATTTACATCAGCATAAAAGTTCGTAAAGCGTGAAAATTTTAGATAAAAACCTTTTTGGGTAGTTAGTCACTTATTTTTACCTAAGTTATAAATTTCTCACGCCGGACCACGTCCAATTTATCAAAATTATTACCTTCCTAACAGTTTCGCCAGGCGGGCTTGATCTAGTGGGTCTTTCTATAGAGAAAGAGTGTCGACTATAGTCATATTTCTCGCTTATATCCAACTTAAGCCTCTTAGTTCTGGACTTACTGTCCGCTAGCAATCAATGTAATTGCGTTTTGGTCATCTAATTGAAAATTTACAGGGACGGACTTGAATTATGGCCACACAGTAGGAACATAATACTAATAGTAATTCTTATAAATGGGTAATTATCTTGATAATAGTCTTTAGAGTGCTAAACTTTTTTACACAATACCAAAATCAGTGACAAATTATTTTTGCTCATTTTACGAAGATAAAAGAATAATAATAATAATATTTATTAATCATAAAGCATACATGCATATAAAATAGTTAATAACAATATAAAAGGTAAATGAGTAAACATGAATACACATAAAAGTAGTGTTAGACTACTTGTTAGTGATATAGTAAATTGGGTGGATAAAGCCAATTAGTACTTGTTTCAGTAAAAAAACAAATAATTAACACAAAAGCAGTACAAAAGTTTTAGACCATGGTTAAAATCATAAGTTAAGACAAAAGTTATAGAAAACAGTACTAAGTAATAATAAATATTAACCGCTAGCTCGATATAAACTCGATTTACGATGATATAGCGCGCTGTTGGAGGTGGAGAGGGTTGTTGATATAGACAGTGTTGTCAAATGTAGTATAATTGCACCAAAAGTAGCACTCTGGAGTTGCACTAGAGCACGCACTATTGGAAAATAGACAAAAATTGGCACTTTTTCATTCTATAACGTTTTTGGGCTGGAACGAGTTTGTTAGTGAACATATTTCTTAGTGATCTCTCACCATTATTTAAATTAAAAATTATTATGTTAACACAAAAAGTATGAAAAAAAATTGTGCTATTTTTTTACAATCGAAAGAAATTGAAAAAAAATCGGCTGTGTCACCCCAGAACTTTCCCGGCTCGACCGTAGAGAATTTGTTATTTATTATTATTATTTTAATTACAAAATACTAAAGCATTACATTGATTTATGGAACACATTAAAAATAGCGAGCTGAATTGATATTTCAATGTCGATAATGACATAAGCTGCGCATGCGCACGTTGTATATCACACTGCTACAATTAGGATCTCCTAAAATCATGTGTGAAAACTATTAAGAATTCCGGAAAAATTGTCATACAATAGTTGTAGGGAATATTATGCTTTACAACTTTTGCACTGAAACATTTTGGACTAAAGAGTATAATTTTAAAAAAATGGAAAATCCTAAATGTGTATTTTTCGGGACATCTAGCGGCGAAACTATGAGGAATTCGATAAAAAGTTAAACTTAAAAGTTAAAGAAAATTTGATGCTTTACAATTTTGCATAAGAAAATTTAGCACTAAAATGCATTGTTTGTCCCCAAAATCAAGAAAAACTAGAGAAAACCTACATGCACATTTTTTACGCGCCCTCTAGTGCCGCAACTATTGGAAATTCTGGAAAAAGTTTGAAACAAAAGTTATAGGGAATTCTATGCTCTAAAACTTTGTACCACAACATTTTGCACTAAAGTGTATTATTTGTCCTTAAAATTTAAAAAAAGTAAAAAATTGTTACATGTGTATTTAATTAATGTCGGTCTTGAGGACCTTCTACTCTACCAATTTAAACCAAAATCTAATGGTCGCATTCTAGGCACACACCGACCCTCCATACCAAATTTCAGCTTGATTGGTCAAACGGTTCGGCAGTTACCGTGGAAGATTACACACAGATACACAGATACACAGATACACAGATACACAGACACACAGACACACAGACACACAGACACACAGACACACAGACACACAGACACACAGACACACAGACACACAGACATACCATACGCTTTAAATGGTTTCAATCGTCTTGGGGGACTTCAAAAAGGATAATTCCATCGATATCTCAATTTTTTTTTGCTCGTTCACCTTACTTTCCCTTTGATGGGGCCGGGAAAGTAAAAAATAATAAAAATCTACAAAAATTGAAAAAACCGAATAATTCGAACAAACAACAGAAAAATGAGAAAAAGAAAACTTTAAATTCTAAAAATCCAAAAAAATCAGATTGACAAAAACCGAAAAAACCAGAAAAAGAATGAAAATTAAAATTACGGAAAAAACCAGGAAATCAATAAAATGGTAAAATAACGGAAACCAATATAAATCGAAAAAAATCAAAAAAAAAATCGCAAAAAAATCTCAAAAAAATCGCAAAATAATGGCGAAAAAAATCGAAAAAAATTGTAAAAAATTGCAATAAATAAAAGAACCAAAAAACCGGAAACGACTGTATTTGAAATTTTTAAAAAGTGAAAAATGAATGAATGAATTGTAAAAAAAATCGCAAAAGATCGAAACAAAATTATAAATAAATTATAAAAAATTTCAAAAAACGAAAAAAACAAAAAAGTAACAAAAAATTGCCAAAAAATTTAAAAAAAAATTCAAATAAATCATAAAAAAATAAAATTCAAAAAAAAATCGCAGAAAATTAAAAACGGCCAAAAACCGGAAACAACTGTAAACATACAAAAACTTGTATTGTAATTTAATTTTTTTTTTAAATAAAATAACTTGTTGAAATAAATTGAAAAATTCAGAGGAATAAGAAAAAAAAGAGAAAAAAATCGGAAAACAAAAAAAAAGAAATGGAAAAACAAAGGAAAAATTTGAGAAAATTAAAAAAAAAACAGAAAAAAATAAAAATCAGAAAAAAAAATCTGATGTGGCCAGCACATGACTTGTGTTAAATAAATATTATCTACAATCTCTCTTGTTTTACTTAAAATTATACATTTTCTTACAAGCTAAAGTAAAACAATTAAAACATTTATATACTTAAAAAATATTAATTATTGATAGTGTTAAAAGTGCTAATAAATTTGTTAGTAGAATTACTAGCGGAACTATTGAAGTTAAGTATATATCCTATGTATTAAGGAAAGTTTAGAGCGCAATCGTTCGGAGTGGCAAATTATTTCTTTAACCAAATTAAATAATGAAAATTATATGAAAATATATTTCTTACAGAAGTACACATTATGATATAAAAAAATTATTATTTTTTATATAACTTCAAAATAAAAACATCAAAAATGTACATTTTAAATCGAAGAAGTACTTTATTCTTAATATATCCGGTTTTAATAATTTCTTAGAAATTTTGTATAAACATTTTTAAATAAAATAAAATATATTTAATTAATTAAATATACAGGGTGATTAAAAAAATACGCAATTTATAAAATAAATGTTTTCGTAATATTTATTAGTCATAAAATGATAAAATTTTCTATATCTAAAAAATCATATAAAATAAAAAAATATGTTACAAATATACATGGTGATTCTTAAAGTATTATTTGTGATTTTTCTCCTATATATTGTTTGTAGTTCTATCTTATTATCTATAACGTTGTTCTAATTAAAACATAAATTTCCATCAAGAATTTAACTGCTCCAAATAAGCAAATTTTTTTAATAATAAAACTCAAATATCTTAAATAACTTTTAACATGAAAATTGCTTAAATCGCATTCTTTCCGGCTTATTTAACTTCCTAACCAAGTCGGTTGAACTTCAAAAATTCCAACATTAATAACAACTCAAAAACTGCTTGATAAATAAGTCTTTCAATTTTGTTGACGCATCAATAAGAACCAGTTTAACAAAATAATGATCCCGAAAAGTCTGTCCCAAACAAATTAACTTCTGAAGTGAAGTGGTAAACTTCTGAAGAAGTTACAGAGTCGCTCTCGAGAGGTCTGCTTTTGGCGTTAATGATAAATAAGTGGAATCTAGAGAATTCAGAGCATTATTCATTTCGACTATTCTCCCTTGATTGTACGTATTTACCATTACAGGATAAGTTTTTGTTCAAACTCCTCGGTACAAGCCTAATAAAGTTTGAAACTTCATTCTTAGTTCAACTTTAAATTGCCGGTGGGTAACAAATCAGCAGATAAATACGGTGCAATAATAAAACTATGCTTATCCTTACACCAAATCCAATATACTACAGTCAACTTCGAGAATGCATTATTAGAACATTTTCCGAATAGAACTAGTTATTGAAATTCTTCTCCAAAGTGATCCCGTATCCATTCATAAAGACGAAACTGTAATTTTATAAATTCGAGCCCTGCATTCTGATATACAGGGATAGATACATCAAATTTTAATGTATCTAGATCAAAAAATTATTTTATAGAATACAACCACGTATATAATATATTAGAACGCTCTTTCGTCGTTACGGGGCACTCCGGTACTTTAGTTCCGGCCTCGGGTGCTCCGACAGCGTCAGTGAAGAATGAGATACACCAGCAAACCAGAGTAACTGCTGCCATGTATAACAAAAGAAAACAAATACAAAATAAATTTTTTTTTATTATTAAAATTGTCACAGAATAATATCAACAAATTGGCATGGAAGGGGGAAAGGTATGTACGTGTACGTGATTTATTCTCTGCGGGGTAGTTCTACCTCAGCTCAGGCTGCTTTCTCTCGATTATCACGGTATATATTGCTTATTACATTGCAGACAGAAGGCAGCGATATTAAGCGCCTCAGCTCAGGCCGCTTTCTCTCGATTATAAAAAATATTGTTTATACTAAAATTTTTAGACTTTAAAGAAAAAATATGTTGACAATATATTAAATTTAAAAATTAATCTACTTAGAATATAGATATTTCAATATATAAATTTAATTAATGTATCGAAGTTAAGACAGTGAAAAACGGAGTAACTGTTGGCCGACGGAGCTCTTTTGCGAAAGTTTAACAATTATTTTAGAATCTGGTACAATTTTATAATTGCAGCTGAAAGTTTCGAAAGTAATTTGGGAAAGTTCGTTGTTACGTTCGTTTACATTCGTCATTTGTGTTTGCGCAAAAATTAAAATGCTGGAAGATATAACTTTCTTCTGCGAAATTGGATCTGTTCAAGATTCATTACGTTTTTCCGCATTTAACTTTAATTGGCTTCCATTACACTAACTACGTGGATTTCTTTACAAACGAACAAGATAAGCGTAGCAATTCTCTTATTTATTAAAAATTTATTTATATTTAAATATCTGGTTATTAGTTTTAGCTTGTTATTACTAATTATAATATATTGTAAAAGTATTTTTTTAACAGTGTAACGAAGTTACTAAATTACTGATATTTTTTTTAATAATTATATTTAATATTTGATAATTCAAATTCCATTAATAAAATTTCCAATCTCATATGTTAATTATTATAATTAATTAAAATATATTATATTGTAATAGAAAATGTAATAGAAAATCAACATTCTCGGTACAAATCGTAAACTATAATAAATACCGCGACCTTTATTTGTTGTACAAGTAAAGATCCGCACCGAAACATGAAGAGAGTCGCGTAGGGTCTTTGCACATGCAACGAACATTACCTTATACTCCTACCCGATTCATTCTCTGCAAGTCAGCGAAGCCAAGATCAGTCGACAGCAAGTCTACAGACAGTCGCTTGATTATAGGCACCGAAAGCTACTAAAGCTCGGTTGTTCGGGAATCGCCAATCTGATCACTACACCAGCCTGCTAGAGCGCCACGTCACTGAATAAGAATCTTCTTGTTACTGATGTTATATAAAGATAGTTAATTTTATTTGCTGATTTTATTTTTATTTGACTAAATGGTTGTGAGTTTTAAAATTTTGGCAGCGAATAACTGTAACGATTCCTGGAGTATTTTTCTTCACTGACGCTGCCCAGAGTAAGTGGCCTTCACACTATAAACGGAAGGTGGCGCTCGAAGCAACCCGTTACTTGGACTAAGACGCCAAAAGTCAAACCATAACGATCAAAGAGCGTTACAATAGATAAAGGTCATGGCTCAAAAAAAGGTGACTATATGGGTAAATTGGGATGGAATTGGTCAAATTTTTATGTTAATGATGGAAAAAATTGCAATAGAATGACTACCATTTAAATATAATTTACTGGTGTTTTCATGCTTTGCTCGGAGTCTCTTTTAAATTACCTATTTTTCCTAAAATTACCATTTTTTCTCATTTTTATTACATTTTCGCCTTAAATTTTCTCTTTTCCCCTCGTTTCTCTCAAGTTTAGTTACTTTTTGTCTCAAATTTAGCATCTCTTTTCTCAAATTTTGTCACTTTTTATCTTCTTTCTCAAATTTTGTCACTTTTTTCCTGAAATTACTTCTTTTTTTTCTCATTTTTGTCACTTTTTCGACTTGAATTTTCCCTCCAAAATTACTACTAAGTTTTTTTACTTTTTTGTCTCAAATTTGTGGTTTGTTTTCTCAAATTTTGCCGTGAAATTACAATCTTTTATTAAAATTACCATTTTACCATTTTTTTGCTAAAATTACCCCTTTTTTAAAAAATTATCTCTATTTTCTAAAATTATGTTTTTTTTTCTTATTTCTGTCACATTTTCACCTTAAATCCCCTTCCTCCAAAATTTCCTCTAGTACCTAAACGACCGATCTTTATGTATTTTTACATATTTTCTTCTTTATTTTTTAAGATTTTCCAATTTTTTCTCTATTTGTCTCTAATTTTACTATTTTGTTTATCTTTTTCTAGTTTTTTCCATATTTTTCCATATTTTTCACTATTTTTCCATATTTTTTACTATTTTTCCCTATTTTCTCTATTTTTCCCATCTGTTCCTATTTTTCCCTATTTTTTCTGTTTTATTTTTTTGTATGTGTCCCTATTTGTACTTATTTTTTCCTGATTTTCCCCGTTTTTTCCTATTTTTACTATTTCTTCATATTTTTCCTGTTTTTCATTATTTTTTCCTGTTTGCCTCCATCTATCTATATTATTTTCTATTATTTAATATTTACACTTTTCTCCTTATTTTCCTCTGTATTTGCCTATTTGTCCCTATACTTTTTCATATTTTTTTTTTACGTTTCCTTGTATTTTCAAATTATTCCACATTGTTTTCCTATTTTTACAATTCTGCAGAAATTTTCCAATTTTTCCCTATTTTTCCGGATTTTGCTCGATTTTTCCCCATTTCTCTATTTTTCAGTCTCTCACCCAAATTTCCCTATTTTTCTCTATTTAGCTCTATTGTTCCCTATTTTCCAAATTTTTCATTATTTTTGAGTATTTTTCTTTATTTTTTTCCCATTTTCTATTTTCCTCATTTTCACGATTTTTTATATTTTTTCTATGAAAATAAGTGAAAATAAATGAAAATACATGAAAATAAATGGAAATAAATGAAAATAAATGAAAATACATGAAAATAAATGGAAATTAATGAAAATAAACTATATTCCCAATTTTTTGCTATTTTCCCTATTTTTTTATTATTTTTTCAAGTTTCCTTTTTGTTCTATTTTTTTCCATTTTGCCTATTTTTTACTATTTTTCAAAAAATTCGGCATTTTTCACGATTTTGCCCTATTTGTTTCTAATTTTTCCTACTTTCCCCGATATTTCAAAAATTTTTTCTTTTTTTGTCTATTTTTTCCATATTTACCCCTATTTTTCACTATTTTCTTTATGCCTTGCTATTTTTCTCAATTTTTTTTTCTATTTCTTTCAATTTTTTTCAATGTCTTTCAATTTTTTTCTGTTTATTATTAGTTGTTCCTATTTGTTTTATTTTTCCCTATTTGCCCTTATTTGTACTTTTCTTTCAATATTTTGTTTTATTTTCCTCATTTTTTCAATTTTTTTCTGTTTCCATATTTTTAACTATTTTCTCAGTTTTTTGCTATTTTCCCTATTTTTCCTATTACTTCATATTTTTCCTGTTTTTCATTATTTTGGGCCGTTGTCCTCTGTTCGTCCCTATTATTCTTTATTTTTTCCTACTTTATTTGTTTTCCCTGTTTTTTCTTTATTTTTCCTATTTTTCTCTGTGTCCACTATTTTTCCGTATGTTCCCCATTTTTTCCTATTTTCCCTAATTTCCCTAGTTTTTCCTGTTTTTCCTATTTTTCCAAGGTTTCCATAATTTTCACTATTTTCTCTATATTTCCCTATTTTTCCAGATTTTGCACATTTTCGCCTATTTTCTCTATTATTTCTTATTTTTATCTATTTTTTGTATTTTCCTATTTGTTTTATATTTTTCGCAAATTCTTTTATTTTTCCTTGTTTTTCGCGTTTTATTAATTTTTTAAAATATTTCCCTTTTACTTCATATTTTTCCTGTTTTTCATTATTTTTTATTGTTTGTCCCTATTATTCTCTATTGTTTCCTATTTTATTTGCTTTCCCTATTTTTTCTTAATTTTTCATATTTTTCTCTGTGTCTACTATTTTCCCGTATATTTCCCCAATTTCTCTAATTTCCCTATTTTGTCCGGTTTTTTTATATTTTTTCAACTTTTCAATAATTTTCAGTATTTCCTCTATATTTCACTAATTTCCAAATTAGCTATTTTTTGTATTTTCCATTTTTTTTTCTATTTTTCACAATTCCTTTTATTTTTCTTCATTTTTCATATTTTATTTATTTTTACAGTTTTTCCCTATTACTTCATATTTTTATTGTTTTTCATTATTTTTTCTTCTGTTCTCTGTTCGTCCCTATTATTCTCTATTTTATTTGTTTTCCCTGTTATTTCTTAATTTTTCATATTTTTCTGTGTGTCCACTATTTTCCCGTATGTTTCCAAAATTTTCCATATTTTCCCTAATTTTCCTATCTTGTCCTGTTTTTTTTATTTTTCCAACTTTTCCCTAATTTTCAATATTTTCTCTATACTTCAATAATTTCCCTATTTGTCGCCCATTTTCTCTATTATTCCCTATTGTTCACCATTTTTTCTGTTTTCCTATTTTTTGCTATTTTTCACAATTCCTTTTATTTTTCCTTGTTTTTCGCATTTTATTTATTTTTACAATTTTTCCCTTTTACTTCATATTTTTCCTGTTTTCACTATTTTTTCTTGTTGTCCTCTGTTCGTCCCTATTATTCTCTATTTTATTTGTTTTTCCTGTTTTTTCTTAATTTTTCCTATTTTTCTCCGTGTCCACTATTTTTCTGTATGTTCCCCATTTTTCCCTATTTTGTCCTGTTTTTTCCTATTTTTCCAGCTTTTCCTATTTTTCCAGCTTTTCCCTATTTTGTCTATTTCCACTATTTTCCCGTATGTTTACAAATTTTTCCCTATTTTCCCTAATTTTCCTATATTGTCCTATTTTTTTATTTTTCCAACTTTTCTTTAATTTTTAATATTTTCTCTATATTTCAATAATTTCCCTATTTTTCCTGATTTCACATTTTCGCCCATTTTCTCTATTATTCTCTATTCACCATTTTTTTCCAATTTTTTTTTTTATGTTTCACAATTCCATTTATTTTTCCTTGTTTTTTGCATTTTATTTATTTTTCCAATATTTCCCTATTTGTCCCTATTTATTACTATTACTATTTTTTTTCTAAATTAATATTATATTAATTTAAAATATGGTAGGTAGGAATAAAGCTCATTGTATAATTCATTTTTGATATTTATATAGTTTGCATGACTAAATAATATAATTTTTGGGGAAAAATTTTCCCCTAAACTGAAATATTTATGTCCACGATTTATAATAATTAAAATGAAACTAACTTTTGACTAATGTCTGACTATTTAAAATTAAAGAACAATTTGTTGCATGTTTAATAATAGAGAAAACGTCTATCTAAATTCACGAAAATAGCGTGTTTACGACAATAAATTTTTAGAACAATAACAAATCATTTAAATTAATTTTGTGAAATTACAATAATGAATAAGGGATATTTGTTTCAATTAAGAATTTTTTATTCAGTTATATATAAAAATAAATATGCTCTTAAGAGGAAGTGATACATGACAAACAGAAAGACCTGCGGGGCGTCGGGTGAAGCGGAGGTATAATATTCGCTACTGATAGGCGTGTCCTAAATACTACGAATACATTATTACTTGGTCGTCAATCCGTTCCTAGACCGAAGTTTATTACTTTTGTCCAGGTGTTGATCTATGTCGAACACTTACGAGGGGGAGTCTAAATACGGTATGGCGGTACCGTTGGTGGAACTGTAAAATAACAAAAAATAAGAGCAAGTTGTAGGATAGGAAGCGAACCGTTGGCGAGTTTCGTATATAATATGCGACTGTAATAATGGCCATACGCTATTTTATTTTTTCTACTCCCATTATATATTAATTATCTTAAATGAAAAGGAACTTTTAATTAATTAATCTTTTTTGTTATTAACTTTTTAAAAATTTAAAATATTTTGACCGTTGTCAAAATAACTTTCAACTTACCTAAAAATAATTATATTCTATTGGCTAAAAAAGTATCTTTATTGATACAAATAAATTATTTGATTATTATTTTTTTTTTTAGAATTATTATCATTTTTTAAATTATTTTTATTATTTTATTATTTACCCTACAAAACTATATTTATAACTTACAGGAATAAACATTAAAGTGACGTACCGAGGTTAAAATAGGGAAAAATAGGGAAAAATAAGGAAAAAAAGGAAAAAATAGCGCAAAATAAGGAAAAAAAAGGAAAAAATAGCGCAAAATAGGGAAAAATAAGAAAAAATAATGAAAAACAAATAAAATAAGAAGTAATAGGAAAAATTCGGAAAAATGTGGGAACAAATAGAAACAAATGGTAACAAATGTGTCAAAATAGTGAAAAATATGGAAACGATAGAGTAAAACAGGGTAAAATAGGGTAAAAGGGGACAAATTGTAAAAAACAGTCAAGATAAGAACAAAATAATGCAAAATAAAAAAAAATAGAAAAGAACAGGAAAATATGGAAAAGTTTGAAAAAATCAAGTAAAGCATGGTCGTACAGGTATTCAGCTAGTATTTAGTATAAAACTGTTTTATTTTTCGACACGCGGAAAGTGGAAGAGGCCACGTGACTTGCTTTGTTGCCATTTAGAGAATTACCCAACGAAAATATTTATCAGAAGAGCGCATCTGTTCTACTTTTTCAAATTTATCTAGAGAAAAAGTTGATAGTCGTATCACTGTTACTAAAAATATACCATAAATGCGCTCTCAACAACTAAATACAGAATCGATTGGTGAAAACCGCAGCTTCCTAGCTTTAATATTAACGGAGCGCCCGTCCAAAAACTTTTTCAGGCAAGATAACATTTTTGTATTGGCACCTCTTAATAGGGGCATTGGCAAGTAAACGAATTTCATCTCTATTCATAAATGATTAATTCCTTTGAATTCTGATAGCGGCGCTACTCTCCAGATATAAAATGTTGTAATGTAAGGGTTTCCTCACCCCTCAATTTTTCGAAATTTGATTTGGATCTTTTCTAAAAAAAAATGTGAAAATAGTCAAAAAACGTGGAATTTTGCGATTTTTTTTTGAAAAATCTAAATCAAATTTCGAAAAGGTGAGGAGTAAGGAACATAGATCAGATCTTTACTAATACGTACAAATTTTTTAATCCACTAATAATAAAAATTAAACTTTAAAAGTTACTGACTACGAAACCTTTGCTTCCACTGCTTTTTAGTATAGTACAACTTCCTCTTAATATTTCACTTTTCGATATATTCAAATTATATTCATGGAACGAATCCATAATAAAAAGAATTGAGCTTAAATCACATTTATTGCTAAATCACTTTCATCGACGAATAAAAAATTAGCTTTTCACAAGTTGGCGCCCAACGTGGGGTTCGAACCCACGAATTTCGTTTTTTTTTAGGTTTAAGAAAATATTAAAAAATTTGTGAAGGTTCTCATGTTGTTTAGAATTTTTAAAAAGACTTTTTTACGTTTTTTTTCTGTGCCACACTGTATTTTCTTTATTTCTCTGCTCAGTATATCTTAATTTCACACTCTCTTCATATCCCTTCTTCATTTCTTCTCAAGATCTTTTGGTATTACTATAAAATGTCTTTCTCATGTTATATTTATTTTGAACTGAACAAATTGAAGAAACGGATTTTTATATATTGTGTGTCAATTGTCAAATCCAACTATTTACCGTACTTTAAACATCGTTATTAAAGAGATTCCAAATTGCATAGTTAACTTCATTGTGTGAACGACTTGAGCGAAAAAGTTGAGGTTGTAGAACGCACTCATGACCTAATTTAAAAAACGGTCAAGTGCGTGCCGGACTTCGCACTTTTAGGGTTCCGTACCAAATGTAGAATATAAGCCAGCTGTGCAGATGCAGGATTATTAAAGGACTTTAAAATTTTAATCGAACTAAAAAGATTTAAAGAAGAGAAAATAAAAATAACCTGGGAAGGTTAATGAAAAAATCATATTTATTAATATATTGGTATTTGTTGGTAAAATATACGAAACAATAAACATTATCACCAAATTTCAAACTTATAGGTCAATGGAAAGTTAAAAAAGTCTTCGGAACAAAATTTTGTAAAAAATGCTGACTTTGGCAGCTTCTCATGCCTACATTTTGCAATATTTCTTAAAACAAGAAATATGCCTTTTATCTACTCAATGAGCTCTATTCAACGATACCTCACTCGATGAGGTAGGAAAAAAGCTTCCTAGCTTTAATATTAACGGATCGCCCGTAAAAAACTATTTCAGGCAAGATAATATTTTGTATTGGCACCTCATAATAGGGGTATTGGCAAGTTTTATTAAATTGCAGTGTCGCCTCTGTGCTGAATATACGTTCTTTTCATAATTATATTCTTCATTGTGACCACATTGCAATAATTTTTTTTTCATTTATTTATGACAAGTAAAAGTAGAATTGTGTGTGCAGCAAAAAATTGACCAAATCAAATATAAAAATTGTTTTCATTGGTTTCCAACTAAATTCAAACGTAAATGTTTGGTCATTTTTCGAAATTTGATTTGGATCTTTTCTAAAAAAAATGTGAAAATAGTCAAAAAACATGGAATTTTGCGATTTTTTTTTTGAAAAAAACCATATAAAATTTCGAAATGGTGAGGGGTAAGGAACATAGATCAGATCTTTACCAACACGTACAAATTTTTTCACCCGGTAATTATAAAAAATAAACATTAAAAGTTAGGGACTACGAAACCTTTGCATCCACTGCTTTATAGTATAGTACAACTTCCACTTAATAAATGTTAAGTTAACAATTAAAAATGAAAAGTGATTTTAAAAATTATAGTAAGACGTTGGCTAAAAGTAATTTTATTATTATGAAAATAAAACTAAAAGTATTATTGCTGTAGGCGTAAATAAAATCGATGCTATATTAAAATAAACTGTACGTCATAATGTTTATGATCGTTTTCGAAAATTGTGCAAACTCATATTGATAATTTGATAAAGCGTGTTATGTTTCGGTTTCAAATGGATAAAAATTTAACGCTTACGGCTACTATGAAAATTTAATGGTAAAATATATACGTATGTAATTTTGTTATTGATCAGTGAACTTTAAATAAAATGCTAAATTGCTTTTATGCGTTAAATTTTCTGCTTTTTTTATATTAAATGTTTAATTTTTATAGTATTTCGAAAATATTATTTAGATGGTTCAAAAAATTTGTGGTGTTATTTTGGTTGTTCTTTTTATTTGCGATTTTTCTCGCTTATTCCTCATTTTTCTAAATTTTTCATATTTTTGCAAATTTTCCTATTTTTCCCTATTTTCTGTATTTTTTCTATTTTTCCCCATTTCCTATATTTTTCCCATATCTTCCTATTTTTTCGTTTTCCATTATTTTTCCTATTCTCCTCATTTTTTTCTGTTTGTCTCTATTGATACTTATTTTTCCATATTTTTCCCCAATTTTTTATATTTTTAATATTTCTTCATAATTTTCCTGTTTTTCATTATTTTTCCTGTTTCTTTCCATATATCTCTATTATTTAATATTTTTCCTTTTGTCCTTATTTTCGTCTATACTTCCTTCATTTTTATTATTTTCCCACATGTTTCCCTATTTTTCACTAATTTCTCTATTTTTCCATATTTTTTTCCTAGGGTTTCTTATGTATTCGGATTATTCCCCATTTTTTGCCTATTTTTACATATTTTTCACGATGCTGCACAAATTTCCGTATGTTTCCCTATTTTTTCTGAATTTTGCTATATTTTTTCCCCATTTTCCCTATTTTTTATAATTTATCTATTTTTTTCTTATTATATCTGATTCATCTGATTTTCTGATTAGTTTTAATTTTTTTGCCATTTTTTTGGTTTTTTGTTGCGGTTGTTTTTAAAATTTTTTACGGTTCTTTAGAGATTTTTTTTGTGATATTTTTCGATTTCTTACATTTTTGCCACTTTTTCGTTTTTTCTTTTCGATTTTTAGCGTTTCTTTGGTTTTTTATATTTGTTTTGATTTTTTCGTTTTTTCCGTATTTTACAATTATGTTTGTCATTTTTTTCTCAATTTTTTCCAAAGTTTTTTGTTTTTTGCTGATTTTTTCGATTCTTTTAATTTTTTTCTCATTTTTATGATTTTTTGTTTTTGTTTGTTTTTTCCATTTTTTTTTTCTTCTTTTATCAAATTTTTCTAATCTTTTCCCTTTTTTTCTGATTGTTCTGTTTTGTTTTCTAATTATTTCATTTTTTTCTAATTAATTATTGTTTTTTTTTTTCTCTTACTTTTTTTTTCTGATTTCTTTTCTTATTCGATTTTTTTATCATTTTTTGAAATTCTTTTAGATTTTTTCTCATTTTTCTTATTATTCTTTTGTTTCCTTATTTTTTCTCGTTTTTTCTGATTCCTCTGATTTTTTTTGATTGTTTGCAATTTTTTTGCAATTTTTTTGCAATTTTTTTGCAATTTTTTTTGGTTTTATGACTTTTTTTTTACAATCTTTTGCGGTTGCTTTGCGAAATTTTTTGATATTTTTTGATTTCTTGCATTTTTGAGAAGTTTTTGGTTTTTTCTTTTCAATTTTTAGCCTTTTTTCGGTTTTTTTGTAGTTGTTTTGATTTTTTGTTTTTTTTCCGTATTTTACAATTTTGTTTTTTATTTTTTCCCAATATTTTATGATTTTTCTGTCAATTTTTTCTTCAGTTTTTTGTTTTTTTTTTGCTGATTTTTTCGATTCTTTAAATTTTTTCTCGTGTTTTGTTTCTCATTTTTATGATGTTTTGTTTTTTCTGTTTTTTCTCTTATTTTTCTTATTTTTCTTATTTTCCTAATTTATCTAATCTTTCCTCATTTTTATTCACTGTTTTGTTTTTTTTTCTAATTATTTTCTTTGCTTTTTAATTTGTTTTTATTTCTCTGTTTTTTTTTTCGATTTTCAGTTTATTTTTTATCATTTTTCAGGTTTTTCTGTTTTTATGATTTTTTGAAATTCTTTCAGAATTTTTCTCATTCTTTTGTCGTTTTCTATTTTTTCTCGTTTTTTCTGATTCATCTGATTTTTTGTGATTATATACATTTTTTTTCCATTTTTTTGGGTTTTTGTTGCGGTTTTTTCCATTTTTTGCGGTTTTTTTGCGACTTTTTAGTGAAATCTTTCGATTTCTTGCATTTTGCGACTTTTGGTTTTTTAGTTTCTATTTTTAGCGTTTTTTTTCGGCTTTTTATAACAATTTTGATGTTTTCTTTTTTTCCGTATTTTACAATTTTGCTATTCATTTTTCCCCATTATTATCTAATTTTTCTCACAAGTTTTTTATTTTTTTGCTGTTTTTTTTTCGATTCTTTTAATTTTTTTCTCGTTTATTTTTCTTATTTTTATGATTTTTTATTTTTTTCTGTTATTTTTTCTTATTTTTCTAATCTTTCCTCATTTTACTCACCGTTCTGATTTTTTTTTCTAATTATTTCCTTTGTTTTCTCATTTTTTCTTATTTCACAGCTTTTTTCGATTTTTTGGTTTATTTTTCGATTTTATTTTATCACATTTTTTCCGTTTTTTTTTTGTTTCTTTTTTAAATTCTTTCAGATTTTTTCTCATTCTTCTTTCATTTTCTAATTTTTTTCTCGTTTTTTCTTATTTCTCTGATTTTTTCTGATTTTTTTGGGATTTTGTTGCACATTTTTGGCGATTATAAGACGATTTTTTATGATATTTTTCGATTTCTTGCGTTTTATGCAACTTCTTCCGTTTTTTTACGATTTTTAGCATTTTATTGTTTTTTTTTTGGCTTTTTTATAATTTTTTTGATTTTTCTGTTTTTTTCCGTATTTTACAATTTTGTTTTTCATTTTTTTTTCCACAATTTTCTGATTTTTCTAGTAGAGAAGTTTTTTGTTTTTTTCTTATTTTTTCGATTTTTCTAATTTTTTTTTATTCTTTCAGTTCTTCTAATTTTTTTCTCATTATCTTTTTTTCTATTATTTTTTAATTATTTGAAATTATTTCAGATTTTTTCTCATTCTTCTTAATATTCTGGTTTTTTGCGATATTTGTTAATTTTTTTCGATTTCTCTCAATTTTATATCATTTGGCCATAAATTTGAAAAAATGCGATTTTCAATTGCCTATAAAGTTAAAACTATTTAGTTTACATTAAAAGTGTAATAGGCTTTTTAAAATCACCTTCCTATGATGAACATAAAAATATAAATAAATACAGAGTGTTCCATTTAAAATAATATAGCTATGGTGCAGATCTTTTTATTGAGGCAACATGAACAAATCAAAAAAAATTAAAATTGTACCTATAGTAAACGGTTTTTACACAATCTTATCACTGTATATGGTGGGCCACCCTGTATATTTCATTATAGGGTTTTAAATAGAGATCAACAAAATATAATTAATTTATAAACATTATTTTAATTATACCCGTTGGTGTATTTATATCGATATTTGAAGCTCAAAAGCAATCTGTTTTTTCCATATAAATGAGACATCCTGTATAATAGTACTAAACATTTTTTATTAGTTACACTTATTTTATAGATTGGGTTTATTCATTTTGTTTTAGATTTTTGTTTCATCTCAGAAATACACATAAATTAAATTTAGTATCAATCCAGTTACCAAAACAGTTTTACTTTTAACACTCTGTAGAGGCTAATGTAGTCATAGCAGAAAATTTGTACTTTACCATTTTTTTTATTTTTATTAACACACACAACATATAAAATTTTAATTAACTTCCACCGAGATCCAATTTCTTAACATTATGTACCATGAATGTTTCAGGGATTTAAATTTTTTAAACCCTTTGAAATCCTATTTTCTAACGTTAGTTAGTAACATTATATATACATATAAATGTTGTTCAATGTGTTAAAATAGGAGTAACAAAAAGGGATAAATACAATATAAAGCATAAGCCCGTAATTAGAGTTAACTCAAATCCATGACCTAAATACGACTCAAAGCTTTGTCTGTAGTCTCCGTTTTCGTTGTAATTGTGATATTTATAGAAAAACCTTTTCCATTTACTACAATCAAACCTGGAAGTCTTGTAGATGAGAAAACAATCGGAAAGGACTTTGCAAACTCTCTGTTCTTCAGTTCACATTTTGTCATTTTACAGTCTAGATGTTATGAGTATTGCTTTGAGCTGTATTTCAAGCTATTCACTTAATGTATTAAAATATTTTCCCAGTTTTGGTTAAGATACCGAAGTAGAAAAGTCTCTTTGTTTATAATAAAATACATGGTAAAATATTTATTATTGTTAAGCTCAATTAATAAGATTAATATTTGTGGAGCAAGCATGCAAAACGGGTTAACTCCACTTTTTGCATTTTTGAGTAATCGCCAAAAAACATTGTCACTTTACAGCCGCTTTAAATTTTTTGATTATCATAAGATATTAGTGATTATGTTTTTAAGCACTTGCAATTACCATATTTTAGTTAATTTATATAAAGCCATTCGGCCATTATTAAAAAAAACAGTGTGGATTTAATCCGGTTTGATTGATTTATTTGGATTTATTACGGTTTGATTGCTTAATTATTAAGGATTTATATCAGTTCGTTGGGAAATAAATATCGCTGGTAAAGTTTTATACCCTTTATTAAGTAAATTAAAGAACATTGAAAGAAATTACAAATCAAACGAAATTAAGTAACGAATATAAAAAAATTAAAAATCAAGTGAAAATAAAATTTAAAAACAAAAGCATATTAGATTATGTCAAATGTGAGTCCCAATGTCATCTTCTAAGCAGTCACATTCTTGTTCGTTATGGCTCTCCTCATTATCGCTCTCCTCACCCTCAGCTCCAGGGATTTCATATTCAAGGATATCTCTGTACCACTGAAAAGTTTGGTGAGTTTCCCATCCATTTCCAAACTGTTGAGATAGTAAATGTTTCAAGGATTTTTTCTTTTTTTCAGGAAAAGGGCGCCCCAAGGCCCCTACTTGAAGTTTCAAGTTGGAATCAGTTTTACCCCTTTTGACAATGCTTTTTGCAATTTCTTCAAGGCCATCATAACGAAAATTTTTGTGGCATTTTAACATTATTTTTTGTGATTTTTTTTTTTGCCTGTCAGTCGTAGTTTTCTTTTGAATACAAATTCGTTTATATTCGGATATACCATCAATTTTGTTTAAATTATTTTCCAAACTTTTGATGTTGTATAGCTTCCAGTCTTCTCCAAGGACCTTTATAACACCGAATTTTCGGTAGATATTAGCATATTCTTAAGTAGTCAATAAAGTAGGGTTTTTTCGTAATTCTTTCTCGACCCAACCAAAGACTCTATCTGCATTCTGATTTCTAAAAGAGTTGGGGGAGATTTTACTTTAAGCCAATAATATAGAGCATGCACAATATGCTTATTTTTATTTTGGCCCCGCACCCATCGCAAAATAATCTTAAAACTTTTATATTATTCGCGAGATCTAAAGAATCTAAGTAATTTAAAAGTGCTGATCCTATCTCTTCAGAACCTCGTCCAGCCTGATTTTCCGTCCAAGAGTAAAACGTTGGATTTTTGGAGTTCATATTGACAACACAAAATAGGTAATAACTTACCTGATGTGAATAAAAAGCGTCATTGATTGGAGTTCGCGGCAGAGGCTGCACCTGTTGAAGATCAAAGCAAAAAGATATACACTCTGGTGGATCTTCTTTGGCCAACACATAAAATGCTTTGGCCCTCTGTTTATGTATTCTAAGTTGAACCATTGCATCAGTCTTCTTGCTTTTGTCTTTTTCTGTCTTAATAGCAAACTTTAATCTTGTGCATAATGCACAGCAATCTGCAGCTGGAGATGAAAATCCAATGTTATATTCATTTGTAAAGATTCTTGAAAACATAGAGAGGCTTGTTCTAAAACTCTCCTCAGACTGTGAGTTATATGCCTTGTACAATTTTGATATATTTAAATCAGCAGCTAAATAAATACGTCTTGATTTCTTACGATTGTAATGGCTTTCTCTTCCTTTCAGATTGTTAATAAATTCTCTAATTTTATTTTTCTTTGCTTCACTTTTTTTTGAAATTCTGTCACCACCTCTACGTTCCGTAGGTACTTTACCCTCATTTATTAACTTTGCAACGTGCGAAACTCGCCTCTTTGATATCCCTAAAGTTGCAGTCAAGAAAGCTAAGCAAACCCTAACAGAATGTCGACGTTCTGGGCGTTTTAAGAAATAAGCAGTGCTAAACTGACGGATTCTCGGTGTATCTTTAACTGGACGTTTCCTCTTAATAGGAATAACAGAAACCATATAGGAAAGTCTAATTTCTTGATCTATTTTATTGTCAGTTTCATAGAAACATTTCCTGATCATCTTAACATCTCTTAATGTTATCGTGTTGCATGCATAAGATTTTCCATTATGATTACACGGTCTCACAAATTCGTCTAAAGTCATAGTTAGTTTATACCTGAAATTATATCTCATTAGTTTACAAAATTATTTATTAACCTAACTTTTAACCTTACCTTTCATCTTTTGCTAATTTTCTTCTTGATGGATTGACTTTCCTCTTTCTTGTACCAGAATTCTCTTGCAACACTGAGACATCCATTAGATACTAGTTTTTTTAATTTATGAACACACTATCTTCCGTATCTTATTTTAACCACTGAGTTTGCACTGTAAACAACGTCTCTAAATCGTAAACAATGTTTTGGACAGCTGCTGGCATCTATTAAAATAAGCAATAACTGAATAAGAATATTAAAATAGAACACTGCTCTGGTAGCCACCTAATATGGATTTAATACAGTTTGCTTGAGTAAAACTTAATTTTTGGATTTAACGCATTTTGATTGATTTCGTTGTTTTCGACATATAAATTCAATGGGATTTAACACAGATAGCTTGATACTGACTTCACCAATGGATTTAAATCATATCAAAAAATATACACAACACCATAAACCTGAATATGCCAAAAATGGAGTTAACCCGTTTTGCATGCTTGCTCCACATTTAGAGTGTTCTAACAATAAATGTAAATACGTTAAATCAGTTTACGAACAATATTAAAATTTTACAGCGGAATTATTATTTTTCAATAATTTTGCAAAAAAAAATTATAACTCATTGAATTGTAAAAATCAAAATTATGCTGTAAGAACACGGTGAGTATGGTATTCTTGAAAATTTGGGAGAAGACTCATTGATTTTTTGGTGTACGGATCTGGAATTAATTAATTATAAGTTCATTGTTTCAAGTGACATAAGTAAAACATAAGTGCCAAACATGGGCGAATTAAGTTTTATCCAAAGTTCATTAAACACCCTGTATCTCATTAAAAAATGACATTTGATCAACCTTCACTAGGGTTTTTAGATTCGCTTTGGTGCCCCCTATCTGCCTGTATGTACATTTTATGTTGGAACACCCTGTATACAATATTCGGATATTTTAAAAAATGGTGAATGCGAATTAATATTAAACTAAGATTATAGTACTTTCACCAAAATTTGAAAATAATTTTCGAAAACAGATTTTGGTGAATGGGTTTAATAATTTTTCTTAATTACAATTATTTTTGTATCAGTTATCATTAACATATACAACATAATTATTCTTCAACAGAAAAAAATTATCGAAAAGAGGATATTTCAATTCATGCCTTTGTGATTATTTATGCAAAGGAGTATTTTAACGACTACTTAAATTTAATGCTCTAAAACTCAACGGGGAAAATGTCTAAGAGTAGAACTGAAATTTTCAGGAATTTTATCATATTCATTGGCTTAACGAATTAGTATATCTGCAGTAATTAAAGCCTTTATAATTCCTCGCCTACTCGATCCTAATTCAGCGAATATTTGGCACTGAATGGCGTAAGAGGATTAAGACGATTATTTAATATTCACTGGTGTGAGTAATAAACAAACATCGTTGTTATTAAGAGGATCGTATCTATTAGTATTTTCTTTTTGTACGTAAATATTTTTTATTTAAAGGACGAAGCACAGGAAAATAAAAATTTAACGATTGTATTGATATTAAAATATGTTCTGGACTTTCTTAATAATAGTTATGAAATTTGTTATATCCTGTATAAGATTTTTTATAAAAGTATATTGAGTATATTATATTGAGTTAAAAAAAATTGGATAGTAATTGGAATTAAAATAACAGTGTTCCTTTATTTTTTACAAAAAAAGAAAAATGTAAATTAAAAAGAAAATTTAGTAACTGGTATTAAAAGTATAAACTAATTTTACTTTCCCGATCCACCTCCAAGAAGGGAAAGTATTGTGAACGAGCCAAAGAAAAAATTCAAGATAAAAACAGAAATATCCATTTCCGGGTACCCTGAGATGATTAAGACCATTTCCAGATGGAAGTATGACTGTCGGTCTGTGTGTGTGTATTCTTCCACGATAGAGGCCACACGTTTAATCCGATTCAGCTGAAATTTGGTATAGGGGTTTCGGTTACCCGTCGGAAGAACCCATTAGTTTTTGTACGACATCTGTCAAACGAAAGTACCACTATCAAAAAAAATCGGTTGTGTCGCCCAAAAACTTTCCAGACGAGTATCCACGAATACTTTATCAGATATTTATAATGTTAAAGTTTCAACTTTTGACATTTTTTAATTTTTGACAGGTGACAGTTGGAGAAATAATTTTGAATGTTCTGAATAGAGTTTTTCAAGGGCTTTCAAACGACATACTGCATGTCCAATTCCGTGACATATTGCATTTGTCATTTTTTGATAGTGATACTTCCGTCTGACAGATCTCTTCCAAAAACTAACGGATTCTTGCGACAGATAGCCCAAACCCATATACCAAATTTCAGCTCAATCGGATAAATACTTCTTCAGATATTTAATGCTGAAATTTCAAATTTTGACATTTTTTATTATTGACAGGTGACAGTTGGAGAAATAATTTTAACTGTCCTGAATAGAGTTTTTCTAGGGCTTTCAAATGACATATAGCATATCCAATTTCGTGACATATTGCATCTGTCATTTTTTGATAGTGGTACTTCCGTTTGACAGATGTCGTAGAAAAACTAATGGGTTCTTCCGACGGGTAACCCAAACCCCTATACGCATTCACACAAGGGTTTTCGGATTGTTTGAAAATATTTTTGGAGTTTGGGGATTATTTAACAGCAAATTGTCGGAAGCATGCGCAATACCTAGCAGAAATATTTTTGACAGATAAAAAAGTTATTTTTATAATTTATAACCCTATTTTTCTTTAACTTTGTCTTTTATTTAATTTAATCGCGATTTTTCTATTATTGAATTAAAATGAGTGATTTTGAATTATCCGATGATTCTGAGTTTTCTGATGTCTCAGTTCGGATACAGAATCAGACTCTGAACTGGAAAATATTTTTTGGAGGAAAAAATAAGGCCCAAAAATAAAATTTTTTTTTTAACTTATTGTTCCCCGGTTCAACAGAAAAGAATTTATCGAGCATTTTAAAATAACCGTACAAAAGTGAATGAAATAGCAGACGAAAATCGAGATATCGATGGAAATATCCATTTTGAGGTCCCCCAAGAGAATTGAAAATATTTCCAGCGTATGGTCTGTCTGTGTGTCTGTGTGTAATCTTCCACGATAACTGCCGAACCGTTTGACCAATGAAGCTGAAATTTGGTATGCAGGGTCGGTGTGTGCCTAGAATGCGACCATTAGTTTTTGGTTTAAATTGGTACAGTGGAGGGTCCTCAAGACCGACATTGGTTAAATATACATGTAACAATTTTTTGCTTTATTTAAATTTTAAGGACAAACAATACATTTTAGTGCAAAATGTTGTAGTACAAAGTTTTAGATCATAAAATTACCTATAATTTTTGTCTTAAGCCTTTTCAAAAATTTCCAATAGTTGCGCCACTAGAGGGCGCGTAAAAAATGTGCATGTATGTTTTCTATAGTTTTTCTTGATTTTGAGGACAGACAATACATTTTAGTGCAAAATGTTGTAATACAAAGTTTTAGAGAATTAAATTCTCTATAACTTTTGTTTCAAACTTTTTCCATAATTTCCAATAGTTTCGCCACTAGAGGGCGCGTAAAAAATGTGCATGTAAGTTTTCTCTAGTTTTTCTTGATTTTGAGGACAAACAATGTATTTAGTGCAAAATTTTCTTGTCCAAAGTTGTAAAGCATCAAATTTTCTTTAACTTTTATGTTTAACTTTTATCGAATTTCTCATAGTTTCGCCGCTAGATGGCTAGAAAAATACACATTTGAAATTCCCTACAACTATTGTATGAAAATTTTTCCCGAATTCTTAATAGTTTTCACACATGATTTTAGGAGATCATAATTGCAGCAGTATGAAATATAACGTGCGCATGCGCAGCTTATGTCATTACCGACATTGAAATATCAATTCGGTAGATGTATTCACCATTAGCTCGCTATTTTTAATGTGTTCCATAAATCAGTGTAATGATTAGTATTTTGTAATTAAAATAATAATAATAAATAACATATTCTCTACAGTCGAGCCGGGAAAGTTCTGGGGTGACACATCCGATTTTTTTTTTTAAATAATAGAGGTTTAAAAAAATTATGAATATTTTTGTAGGCATATTTGATAACAGACTTTTAAGATTCTAATTTAAAAATGTTACATAATACGTCCCCATTTGCTTTATAAAACGTTTTTTTCTGTAAAAGTCACAAATACATTAAATGTATAAATGTTAATGAAAAGTTTCCACCTAAAAAAATCAGATTTGATATATAATATGCAAAATGATAAACATCGCATGAAAACTTTTAGCGAGTTAAAAGTTCTAAAATAGTGAATCAGTGTTCGCTCAACATATTACCATTTTAATATGCTAATTTAAAGTTTTAATACAGCTTTTAATAGATATGTCTGTCTCGATGATGTACATACACTTTTGTAAATGACTCATTTGGTTAGTCTGTAATTAAATGTTGATATTTTATCTACGTAACCGATTTATTTATTATATTCATTTGGTATAAAAAAAAATTAATTTATAATTCTATACAAATTATAGTTGTAGATTTGAAAATGCATTAAGAAGTTTAATTATTTATAGAGATATTGCAAATATTTTTTTGGCTAAATTTTTTAAAATCCGTTAAAGAAAGTTGCTAAATGAATATTTTTTTATTATATAACAGTCTAATTTTTTTTAATCATTCAGTGTGGGTGCAAAATTAAAACGTACTTAAAAATGATTATTTATATAAACTGGTCTGAAATATGAGCAAATGCAACAATAAATCCATATTTTTTAATTTGCAAAAAAAAAACCGACAATATATAGAAATAATTGGCATAAAATGTAGCCTAACGAAAAAGCGTGACTAGTTTGTTTTTATTTTAATTCATACGCATGGTTCGTAGAATCGTAAATTGAATAGACTGGATGAAATTATTGCAATTTTATAAGAAAAATTAAAAAGAATAGAGGAAATATAGATAAAATAGGGAATATAGGCAAAATTAGGAAAAATTGGGGAAAAGTAACAAAAAATGGGAAAAAGTAGGGAAAAAATAAAGACAAATGGGAAGAAATAAAGGAAAGAGGGAAAATATATGGGAAAATAGGAAAAAATAATGAAAAATGGTGCCAAATAGGAAAAAAAGGAAAAAATTATGAAAAAAAATTAAAAAATATTGTGAAAAATTGGAAAAAATAGGAAAAAAATTTCACAATTGGAAACATTGTGAAAAATTGGAAAGAAATCGAAAAAATGACATTAAAAAAAAATCGAATAAATCTAGGAGAAATCGAAAAAAAATTTGAAGAAATTCAGATATAATCAAATAGATCGGAAAAAATTGGAAAAATCGAAGAAATCGAAGAATTTAAAAAAATCTGAAAAATCCAGGAAAAATCGGATGAAATCGAAAAAAAAAAAATTGGAAAAAAATTGGCAAAATAGAAAAATTAGGAAAAAATAGGAAATAATATTCCTAGGGAATATAGAAGAAAATATTATAAAATTGGAAAAAAAAAATTCGAAATTGGAAACATTGGGAAAAAATGGAAAAATGGAAAATGACATTTAAAAAAAAATCGAATAAACCCAGGCGAAATCGAAAAAAAATTTGAAGAAATTCAGATATAATCAAATAGATCCAAAAAAAACAATGGAAGAAATCGAGTAATATCAAAAAAATCGAAGAATTTAAAGAAACTCAGAAAAAATCGGACAAAATTAAAAAAAAAATTGGAAAAAATTGTCAAAATAGAAAAATTAGGAAAAAAATAGGAAATCATAGGGAAATAATTGGAAAAAATTGGAAAAAATTGGAAAAAATTGGAAAAAATTGGTAAAAACTTCAAAAAAAATTAGAAAAAATGGAAAATTGAAAAAAAATGACATTTCAAAAAAATCGAATAGATAAAGAAGATTGCAATTAATTAAAAAATTGAAAAAAAATCTAGTAAAATCGAAGACATCGACAAATTTAATAAAAAATCCGAAAAACCCAAGAAAAATCGGATAAAATCAAAAAAAAAAATTTAAAAAAATTTAAAAAATTTGGCAAAGTAGAAAAAATTAAAAAATAATGAAGGAAGCTTGAAAAAAAAATCTAATAAATCCATGAAAAATCAGAGAAAAATTTAAGAAAAAAATTAAAAAATTGGAAAGAATTAGAAAAATAGAGGAAATTAGGAAAAAATACGGAAAATGGTGAAATAATCTAGGGACAGCAGGGAAAAGTTAGAAAAATTGGGAAAAATTAAAAAAAATTAGACAAAAAAGATTTAAAATTGGAAAAAAATGAAAAACAATGGCAAAAATTGGATTAATAGGAATAATTTTAAAAAAATTGGATAAAAACTAGACAAAACCGAAGAAATCGAAAAAATCCAGTCCTTTCTAAAAGCAATCGAATCAATCCAGGAAAAATTCAAAAAAATCGAAAAACAATTGAGAAATTCGAAAAAAATTGGAAAAACCCAGGACAAAACGAAAAAAAAAATTTAAAAAAAGGCAAAAATACAGGAGAGAGACAGAAATCAAGCAAAGGATCCCAAGACCGCAAAAATTTTTCTTATAAATAATTATACAATATTAGCCTGCCCCATGTGTTCACCTAATAATTTTTTTTTGATTAATGTACAGGGTGTTTCATTATATTCTGACTTAAAAGCTCATATCTTCCAAACAGTTCTAGATCTAAACGGTTATAGATAATGAGATTCGGTTTATACAGTTCGGTTTAAAATTACTTTAAGTTTTATTGTGACATATTAAATAGCCTACTTCCGGTTTACCTGCTTTAAAATCGGCGTGTTTTCGATATTCCAGTTAAAGTTCTGAAACTTCGCTTTCTGTGTACCGAATTTAAACTTTAAGGTACCGTTACAAAGTAAAAATATGTGTCTTTTAGAATATTACTTAATATACAGGGTGACCAATTTAGAAAAATAACATCTATTGTCCTCTGAACATACGTCTATATAGAGTAAACCGGAAGTAGTCCACTTATATCAATATGTCACAACAAAGTAATTTTAAAACTATGAAAACTGATTATAATTCTCTAGAACCGTTTGGAAGATATAAGCTTTTAAAAACAGTCGGAAATATAAAGAAACACCCTGTATATTAATTGTTATAATCACCATAAGAAAAATGCTATATAAATAATTGTTGCATAATTGTTGCATTTAAACCAATTTTTTAGAGTAATTTTCGGTTCACTTTTGCTAAAGATTCATACATGTACATATCTCTACATCATCAAGTATATAATTACTGACAATTAACTCAACAAAAGCCCTGTGATTACTGCAATTTTAGCATTATCTCAATCAAGTAACAATCGAACGCGCAATTAGAGTAAAGTCCCAAGTCCGCGGTTCGGAGATTAGAAGCAGTTTTGTCGTGGCAATAATTCATTTGACGTCATTCATTCACGCAATGGAAACACGAGCAATTTAAATGCAACGTTGAATCTAATTTTCTGTAACTTTGCATGGAACCAAAATTGAAGCTGTATGAAATTGGAAAATTAATGTAGGAGTTTCTAGGCATAATATTTCCATATTGGGGAATAATTTTCGAGTCTAATAAGCCCTAGAGATGTGTCAACTCGTTTTAATGCACGGATTTGTTTTGTCATTTTGTAATTTCGTTTTAAGAGCTACTTTTCATTGTTATTCTAACGGATTTCGCAATTTGAAATAATGAGCTAACTAACGTTGTTTAAATATTATTTTAAATATGGTAATAAAGCATAAAGTGGGTAACCAAAAAATTTAATTATAAAATATTATGCACTGATCATCATCAGGCCGAAAGATACAAAACGTTCACAATTAGTCATAATATATATATTTTTTTTTAAATCAAACTTACCAATATTAAGTAATCACATAAATGAAGGATCCATTAAGTGTAGAAGATAACTTAGATAAAATTGAACATGATAGTACTTGAAAAGTATTGAAAACATTATATAAATTAAAAAATATTTATGAAAATAATTTAAAATTATTTAAACAAAAAAATAGGTTGCTCCCTGGAGGTAGCAGGAGAAAAGGAGAAATAAATATAAAAATAGCCCCCCAAAGTGGGGGCTCGAAAGAATCGACCACTCGGTAGTCATAACAGTTAAAACTGTAAAATTAGTCCAAATAGTAGAAAGTTAGCACGTGCCAGAACACAATTTCACCGGCGAAAGAAGAAAGTGACATGTGACATGTGACAGATGACAGTAAAAAGAAAGTACTGCCCTACACGTTGAAATGTGTTAAATTGGAAAAAAAATTGGAAAAAAAATAAAAAAGAATTGTCAAAAAAATAAAAAAAAATTGGAAAAATTGGAAAAGATTTAAAAAAATTGGTAAGAAATTGGAAAAAAATTAAAAAATTAGAAACATTGGGAAAAATTGGAAAGAAATCGGAAAAACGACATTTATAAAAAATCGAATAAATCCAGGAGAAATCGAAAAAAAATTTGAAGAAATTCAGATGTAATCAAATAGATCGGAAGAAATTGGAGAAGTCTGAAAAATCCAGGAAAAATCGGATAAAATCGAAAAAAAAATTAGAAAAAATTGGTAAAATAGAAAAATTAGGAAAAAGTAGGAAATAATGGGGAATATAGGAGAAAATAGGGTAAAATTTAAAAAACTTAAAAAACAATTGTGAAAAAAAAAATGAAAAAAATTGGAAAAATTGGAAAAAAATTGAAAAAATTGGAAAAAAAAGGAGAAAAGTGGAAAAAATTGGAAAAAAATTAAAAAATTGGAAACATTGAGAAAAATTGGAAAGAAATCGAAAAAATGACATTAAAAAAAAAACCGAATAAATCACGGAGAAATCGAAAAAAACAATCGAAGATATCGAGAAATTTAAAAAAATCTGAAAAATCTAGGTAAAATCGGATGAAATCGAAAAAGAAAATTGGAAAGAATTGGCAAAATGGAAAAATTAGGAAAAAATAGGAAATAATAAGGAATATAGGAGAAAATAGGGTAAAATTGGAAAAAAAATCAAAATTGGAAACATTGGGAAAAATTGAAAAGAAATCGAAAAAATGACATTTAAAAAAAAATCGAATAAACCCAGGCGAAATCGAAAAAAAAATTGAATAAATTCAGATATAATCAAATAGATCCAAAAAAACAATCGAAGAAATCGAGTAATATCAAAAAAATCGAAGAATTGAAGGAAATGGGATAAAATTAAAAATATGAAAAAAAAAATGGCAAAATAGAAAAATTAGGAAAAAAATTGGAAATAATAGGAAAATAATTAGAAAAAATTGGAAAAAAATTAAAAATGAATGAAAAAAATTGGAGAAAAATTGGAAACAATTGAGACAATCGAAGAAGTCGACAAAAACCGGACATTTAAAAAATTAAAAAATAATAACGAAAAGTCACGGAACTCGGAAAAAAATACTGGAAAATAGGAAAAATAATGAAAACCGTGAAAATTTGAAAAATCGGTTGTTTAGCCCCAAAAAATTCACGACGAAGATCCACGAATACTTTTTTAGATATTTAATCTTTAAGGTTTCAAATTTTGACATTTTGTTAATTTTGACAGGTGACAGTTGGAGAAATAATTTTGACTGTTCTGAAGGGTAATAACAAATTAATAAAAACTAACATAGTACTAATAATGCCAAAAATGATTCCGAAACACAGTTAACATACAAAATTACAGAAAAAGTTATAAAATAGAATTTAGAAAAAATGTAAACGCTTGATTGAAATTCGGTACCGGCAACGTAAGGAAAAAGAAGAAGTAAAATTAATTGAAAAGGAAAAAGAAGAATAGCTTGACAAGGGACAAAAGTGATTGATGGGAAGATAAATTTATAATTTATTTTTGTGGTAACTGACTTTGTGCTTTATTACTTTAAACTTTGGATCACATTTAAGATGTGGATAACCTTTGGGAATTTAAATATTTAATATTTCTTTCTTTAAACTTATACTTTTTCTCGATACTGAAGTGAGTATTACCCACAATCACAATTATGTATATAAAGAAATATTAGGATTTTAGGAAATTAAATAAAAAATCAAATGAAGAATTATTGAAGAATAAAGAGGAGTATAATAATAAAATTGTATCAGTTACTAAAAAAATAGAAAATGTTAAAGACGAAGCAAATTATTAGTGAGACAAAAAAGTAAAATTCATAATATTCAGTTTGGAACATTTTATGAATTATACAGATACAGAATATAAGAATATATGAAGGGGAATATAAAATTAGATAATTTTGAAAGAGTTAAAAAAGAAGATAATAAATAATTTTAAGATATGAAACCAGAAGGTTTATAAGAGATATAGAAGGAGAAAAGTCAAATTAAAAAAGTAGTATGAATACAAATTAACTGAATGATAAATGAAAATAAGAAAGAACAAGAAAAAAGAAGATAGAAGGTATTGGATAAATTTCACTGGAATATTATCCAGAAAATACCAAATAATTCATATTTCTTTTAAAATTAATAATATTAATCTTTCATTTCATACTAATGTCTATTATTGTATATTTTAAAATCTATAAATAGATTTAAACTCAACACAAGAGTTATTCCGTCTTTCTCTCAGACGTTTTTTCTGTCTACTTTCAAAATACCGTTAACAAAAACAAAATACATAAGCGACCGTTGCTATGCAAGCAATATTATCGTTCTCTCATATTATCGGTTTCATAATTTAAATTAATGTGCCGTTTATTATTTTTCTGTTCATGTTAGTACTTGGAATAAATGGAATAAAAAGTACATTCCTATTTCAAATATTGTTTTTATTTTGGTTTAACTCCTACCTAAAGAGTTTGGTCCTTCGATGCATATTTAAAGAAAATACAAGTCCAGTGTTCTTTCAACATTTATGAATACTAATATTCGTAAATCGTTCAGGTATTACACTACAGGAATTAAATAAAAGAAGTGAAATCTCTTAACCCAATAACACACATTTTTTTTAAACTTCTTAGTTACATGAGTAAAAGGGGGCAACAACTAGTTTCGGTAATATGCCATCATCAGGCCGAACTAATTACAATCAAGACGAAGAATAAGTGACATAATACATGTTTAACGAAGAATTAAAATTAAGTCTGCTCACAGGTACACATAGGTATAAGGTATGACTTATTTTAAAAAGGGGGTTAAGAGGGGATTAAGTGGTACTATACTAGAATCGTGATCGAGCCGGAGTAATATATCTGACAGATCGGGAAATTTTAGCTGTTGGTGTCTATATTACTATTTACGGGGTACATAAAATCATCGTATTATTTCGGTATGAATTTTTTTTCAGAGGTGAGTTTCGAGGGGACTCAGCTAAAACAAGCACTTCGGCGGTTAAATTACAAAAAAATGGGTTAGCCTCCTACAGGGTTACCACAGTCTACGTTGCTCCTGACCCATCAGCGTGTTAGAATGAGAGGATGCAGAGGTTCAGCGTGTTAGAGAGAGATAACACTCGATATATATTCGTTACTATTGGTCCAAATTGAACGCGGAAAACGGCGCTATATTTTAAATGTGACATAGAATAAATACGTGAAAAAAATCATGTGCAGAAGCGACGCCAAAGGGATTATGGTCTATCTTCATTTCTAGTGCTCAGATTTTGCATTATATTACAAATATGACATCGAATAAATACAGCAACGCCAAAAAGGCACTAATGTCTATCTTTATTACAATTGGCCAGATTTAAACATGACAAACCGCATTGTATTTAGAAATTGTCGTATAATAAATATGTAATGAAAAATCAATAATATATTCCATAATTTTTACTTTCTCGTTACTCTAACAACGTAATAATTTTTTATTGTTTTAATTATTTATACAGGAATAAGAATTAAAGAACTATAATTTCTTCTTTCACCAACATAATACTGTTTAATTCCATTAGGTTATCCATTATCTCAAATTAGGTCAAAGGATGAGGAACTAAAACTCAAAATCTAGTACCACATAACATATATTTCACCATATTTTTACCAACCATACATTAAGCACTCGTTCTTAATTAATTTTTTCTTGGTAAGTTTAAATACTTTTTTACTTTTCTCCTACTGACACTGTGTATTATAGGCCTGATGATGACAGTGATGCCGAAACTAATTCCCTTTGTTTAACTTCGGTAAAATATATGTTATGTGGTACTAGATTTTGAATTTTATAATACTTTATAATACTTTTTCTTTAATAACATTTTCAGTAGCTGACAACGGTCATTTTAATATGAAAAGTACTCGGAATAATTCTCATTTAAAATAAAAATATTACTTTCGCTAGTACTATTTTGACGTTGTATCTACGCATAATTTTTTTTACGTATTGATTCTCCGTCACATTTGTAATATAGCGCCTTTCTTCGCATAAAATTTGTATCAATAATAACGAAGATATACGTTAGTACCCTTTTGGCGTCAACTTTGCGCATGATTTTTCTTTATGTTTGTAATATAGGTCACCGTTTATAATGTTTAAACCCGACTCTTAATATCAAAGATATAAGCTAGTGCCCTTGTGTCGTTGATTCTACGCATGATTTTTCATTATGTATTTATTGTACCTCACATTCTAAATATAGCGCCATTTTCCGCGTTCAATTTAGACCGCTAGTAAGGTAAATAGATAAAATAGTGTCCAGAGCGCCCTTTGTTTTGCGCATGATTTTTCTTTACGTATTTTTTCTGTGTCACATTTCAAATATGTCGCCGTTTTATACATAGTAACGAAGATATGCGCTTGTGTATTTTTGATTTGCTCATGATTTTTGTTTACGTATTTTTTTACGTCACATTTCAAGTATAGCGTCATTTTCCGAGTTCAATTTGGACCAATAGTAACGAAGATATATCGATATAGCACTAGTCGCAACCCCCCTTTTATTCAATGTAACTAATAAGTTAAAAAAAAATCATATTAAATGTGGTACTGGTTCTACTACCTTAAAGATAAAATAAGTAAAAAATGAAAAATTCAATAGACAATTATATCATTTAGACGAGGGAAATGAAATGACATACAAGTACGTAATAAATTAATAATTGTCTAGGTTAATAAAAATAGGCAAGAGTTTTGAAAAGTTCAGAAAGTCATTTGATAATTATATAAGTTAATTATTTACATGGTTGAATGAAAATAAAGATGAGACGTTTTAAAGGTTTCTATATAAAAAGGAAAGGAGAGAAAATTTACATTTGCAATGTTTAGGATAAAGGTGGAGAATGCTGACCCTGAAGGTAATAACAGCCACCAGGTAATTCGATTACAAATAAGATTTTAGCCGTTATAACATGTTGTGCCATCTGTTTGAACAATTTTGAACTTATTCCAAAAATTGTGTTACTGTCAACTGCTTGACAGGTGATATATGGTTAAACGAAATTTGACGCTCTATTCCATTCTTTTCTAGCTGAATCCGACGTGGGAGATCCCTTCTGCACTGATCCTCTAGGCATAAGGTTTCCTATCAGACCAGTACCCTTGACAGAATCCGGAACAGTTCTGGTGTTAGCGTTCAGGATACTGTATCCATCCCTTTTCTTGTTTAGGTTCCGGCAATGGTAGAATATATGAAGAGAAGTTTCGTCCTCTTCCTCACATTCCATACAAATGGAATCCTCCGAGGTTTGGATGTCTTCTGAGCCCGTAGTGTCCTGACAGGACACCTAGTGCAGTTTTAAGTTCCGGTCTATTTAGGCATAATAGCAAATTGTCTCTGATCTCATAAGTGCTTTGGACTGTCTAAGTCTTGGAAGTTCCACCTAGTATTCCATGTGTTTGTCCTTTAATTATTTCTCCAGCATATTCTTTACATATTTGTAAGAAATAAGACATGTAGGTTACGATCAAATTAAAGGTTTTTCGGCCCCTTTACGAGTCAGGCAGTCTGTCTCTTCATTTCTTTCTATGCCCTCATGTGTCCAGGTACCCATTCAAGAGTTATGTTGTTATGTTCTACCAGGCAGTTAGGGTTTTATTACAGTCTAATACTACTTTTGCACTGTATTTCCACTTTGAGCTATACTTGATTATCTGTGAGTATCTATGAGTATTTCTAAGATCATCATATTTATACAATTGCCAGAGATTCCAGGTTTAGGATGCTTTTTCTTCCTGAGTTCACATGATAGAATCCAGATCTTGTGCTGTCTTTTTTTTGGGACCCGTCTGTATACTAGAATAATTGATTTTCCTCCCAGATATAGTTATATCAAAAGGATTCAAAAAATTGTGGTTGATAGGTATTCTATTCGATATCATAGTTGCACCGGATTTCTGCCAATACCTCTTTTTCCTCTTCTTCCGACTTTAATAAACCTTTTTAGTAATAGTTCTTTTTTCTCAAAAACGTCTCGGTGTAATTTTTAGTTTGGACTCATCTACTAATATTTTGAACTGCTCAAAACAATGTGACTTTACTGGGTAATTGTAGCTTACTGATTTGACCATATGTAATTTAAATATAGATTGAATGTCAAACACACAAAACATGTTACTAAACCAATACTAATATATAAATCCGGATATTACTAAAACTTCATCAATCCTTGTATCTCCACCGAAAAAAAAAGAAAAACGTATCTGCAAATATCATTAACTTGGCAAAACTCAATATGAATATAAATACAAAAAGCATTCCGCATCGTAAATTTCCAGCAGAAACTCCCAACAATAGCTTTATGCCTAAATTAGCAGCTGGGAGTTCATTTGGAGGCGCATAATCCAATCATAAATGTCAAATTTATTTTCTACGTACAAAAGGAGCTCGCGGTAACAGAACGTTCATTATTTTGGAAACATGCACTCTCTTTTGCTTCCAGCCCGATTTTCACGGTTTAAGTTCTATTCGCGTTAATTTTCACTGTATTAAATAATGTAGATGAAAGAAAATTTTGGGGCGAAATTGCAAGCGATTGAAGACGTAATTTGTTATTTACAATAAATTACGAGGCCGCGAAACGGGTGAAAATTAAGTAATTACTCGAGGAACTTTGATCTCTGTTGATTAATTTTTAATAAATAAATTTCAATTAGATAGTCTTACAGGATTGAATTAAATACATTAAATATTTTTTTTTAACATAAAAATTATACTATAACCGAATCGACTTAAGACAGAGCATCAAACTTATACGTAAACGCGTGTTAATTTTTATTGCATTTGATGTAATTATGCGGCTTTCTACGTACACCCAAAAACGCAGTATTATTGTCCAGATACTAGCCGAGGACAGCCGACGGCAAGCGACAACTTGTCAGAAAAATGACACATGGAGACAGAGGAGGTTACAACAACAACAACAACAACATAGGCTACAAATTCTTTCACGAATATCTGAAGATAACCAATCCAACAAACGAAGTGCCAATTTAAAGTAGGAGAAAGGAGCAACCTAACTGGAATGGTTACTCTATCCCCTCTGTTTATGGTTTCTGGTATCCTACCAACCAAGCAATTCTTTGGATTTAAAAAATGTTAACTCTGGCAAATAAATGGATTGAAAATATTTTATAAACTTTCTTGACATAATTTGTTAAAAAGTGTTTATATTATTTATGGAGTTATACCGCTTTTGGGACATTGAATATTAATCAAAATTTAAACAATTTTTAGAAATGACTATTAAATTTTGTTGGTTTTACATGTAGAGAACATAAACCACATAGGTCTTAAAACTGGCTAACTAGGTATCAGGAAAGTAATACAACTCTGGTAATGTCTACAAATTAAATTATAAAAATAATCTAATGTGTTTATTTATATTTCAGATCAAATCCTTGCATTTCTGTAGCTGTGTTGTTTATTTACATATTAAAATATTTGTTATTCTTTTATTATTTGAAAACTAATTTAAATTTTTAAAGCTGAATAGTTGGAAAATATTCTTAAGATTTTATTAGTATTATATTATGTTAATATTTGTAAGTTTAATGTATTCGAATAAAAGTAGTTTTATTATGTGTTGCCAATTATTTTTCTGCACCTTTATTAGCATTTTACACCTACAATGTGATATAAAAATGACATTTTAAGTGTTACAGAAAATTCTCAGAATTTGATTTTAGAATATTCAAACTACTCGCCAAATTCAGTTTAGTTCCACTAACCCTCCAAGGCTGCAGGTCAGTCGCTGAATATGAAACATATGTCGCTCTATAATACTTGCTCTATGACGAATGACATTTGACAACGAAATATGTCAATTGCCAACGTGAATCTTGATACCAACATTAATTTCAACCAATCAGAAGTTAGATTTTATTAAAATCATTATATTTCGATAACGATATATTCTGGAAAGCTAAATAGATTTTTGTACACATATCTTATCATTGCGAAAATAGTGAAGTAGATTTTGACCAAAAATAATTCTTCCCCATCGGTAGACCTTTTTCTAGGTTGGCAACATTGAGAGAAAGCTGGTATAACTTTTGTTAATATGATGCGATTTTTTTTAATTCCCACCATAAGTTTGTACGTTTTCTGTGCAAAATTAATTTGGTCAAATATTTTTTTTATAATGAAATAATGAAAATTTGTACCTAAAAGAAAATAATGTAAAAAATGAGTCTATCATTAATTGAAGTTAAAATTGTGTCCAACAGAGTTGTCAACAAAAGTATTTATATTTTATTGGACAACCAGGCAGCTTTAAAAGCATTGCGCTCCAGCCTGCTGGACTCGAAGCTGGTGTGGAACTGCATCAAATCCTTTTATCGCATTGCTACCAGTAACAGGTAACCCTACTCTGGATACCTGGGCAAAAAGGGGTGGAGGGCAATGAGAAAGCCGACACTTTTGTGAGAAGAGGTGCAGAATCCGAGTTCATTGGACCTGAACCATTCTTCGGCATTGCCAAAAGTAGTGCCAAAGACACAAACTCTCAGGTAGCACTCTATCGCAGATCTTAGAATTAAGTACAAGTTATCTACGTATCCTAATTAAACTGCTTATAGGGCACTGTCGTCTGAGTTACCATCTGAAAAAGCTACGCCTGAGTCAAACATCAGACTGTCGCTTATGTAGAGTGGAAGACGAAAGAGCTGTCACCGAAGACAAAATGTACAAGGCTAGAGTTTACCGTTACACACCTGCTTTAATTATTGCTCTAATATGTTTTGAAAATGGTTTTACTTCAATTCGCCAAAGGAAAAAATGTGGGGAAAGTCTTATGAACTTGATTGAATTGATTGCTCTGAACCTCGCTGGTGGTGAATTTTTCCCACTCTTTTTTTTATAATCTTATGCAAGTGTTGGCGTCGGATCTGAACATAATTTTTATTAATTGACTCTGTGACGTGGAAAGTCGGTTACATTTATCAGAGAGATAAAAGGTGAAGAATTAGAGGCGATATGGCTTTGCTCGACCTTTGGTGCAGTTAGTGCAACTTTCCTACACAAAACAGGAATCTACCAAGATGGACCCATCTATAGATTATTTAATGAGGAAAAGGAAACAGCCTCTCACATTATACTGGAATGTTAAGCAGATATACGCTGGAGGTACAACATATTTGGAGCAGAAAACTCACAGGAAAGGCCTTCCCCAAAGAAAATCTGCTGAAGAACATGCTAAGGCTGATAAAAGTAACAAACCTTTTCACCTGATAACAACGATGCAATTGGCATAACAAAGTAAGTCTTAACGCTGCAGTATTGAGACCTTAACCTCAGCCAGTAACATCGAGCAAATCAATCAATCAATAATGCAACTAAGTATAAGATTATGTTTTATACTTAGCTATGATATAATTTTTGTCTGCTTATGGATTTAAACTGTTTTATAACAATAGGCAGCTGGGTAGGTTTTCCATCTTGTCGAATCTCTTTTGTTACTCATGTAATTTTTTTCATCAATATTTGGTTAGTGAGACTCGTTACTAATCATGAAAGAGAAGTGAAAAGTGACTGTTATTTAGATGTAGCGAAGTGTTAGTAAAAAAAATGTTGTCCTACTCTCTGAGCTAGTTGAAGCCATTTAGTGATATAAAATTTATTATACAAGGTGGACCAAAATTGTCGAGCAATATTTCTAGGCATGAGAGAATACATAAAAATAAGTAAGGTTTGTCTCTTGAATATATGTCCAAAACCCCAAGAAAGGGCTAACCGATAATTGGTTTTTCATGAATATAGAGGGGTACCATACAATATTCAAATTTTAGGTAGTACTTAAGGGTACTAAGATACCCTATTTAAGTACTTTGTCTTAATTATACGAATTTACTAAGTGTAGTTTTCAACCTTTTTTTAGCCATATTTTTTTTGTTGTCAACTGTTTTGGAAAATGTATATATATATATATATATATATATATATATATATATATATATATATATAATATTTCCGGAAGTTTTTTTTTTGAAAAAACGATACTCTTGATGTATCATCCAAAAATTAATCATTTTTGTGTAATTTCAGTTCAAAAATGGGCTTACTCGACTTGTGAGAATGCTAGGGACAAATATCGACCCTCAGTAACCAACAGTAAAATTACATGTTTTTTATTATCAATTAAATGAAGTACACGAAAAATATTTTAAGTAAAAGTTACAGTAACTGCTCAAAATGTCTTCGTTCCTCTTGTATACACAACTGAATTCTTCTTTTTAAGTTAATAATTAAATTTTCTAATATTTCAGGATTGTTTTGGAGCTCAGCGGATTCATTTGAAATATTTTGTCTCAGTTCCTCAATATTATTAGTACTAGCTAAAATTTGAATATAGTATAGTACCCCTCTCGAAAGAAAACCAATTATCGTCAAGCCCTACATAGGCTCATCTTGTGTATTAAAAATAAATTATTTTTTTAAGTCCATCCCGTAATAATTTCTAATAATTCTCAGAGCCGTTTTGAAATACTAAATGCAAGTCAACGCAAAGAATATTGAAAATGACATCGTTATATCAACATAATACCTTAAAATTCCATCACATTCATACAGGAGCAATTTCTCTTGTCTCTTTTATATTAAACGACTTCCTGGTAAAAGCACTATACAATTTTTGATTTGATCATAAAACCGTTTTCGCCTGAGAAACCCACATTCGTGCTTTATTGCTGTTCAACTGAATTCTTAAGTTATTGATTTTTCTCTAAAGGTGTAATTTCTCTATACAAGTAGTTTTTTTATTTTTTCCAATATTTTAGTAAATACTTTTTATAAGAAAAAAGAATATAAATCTATTTATTCGCTTTTATGCGACGTAATATCTATCGGCTTTCAATTTAAACGTAGCCAACCCTCATATTTCCGCGTGTTTGAAGATATAGTGGGATTTGGCGAGGCTTCTAGCAGATTTAAAAATAAAATCAGTGCTTCGTTTCAACTGCCTTTTACTTCTCAAAATATATTTCCTGATTCATTTCGTTGCTCCGCATAGTTTCCATTACGTGTTATTTATATTCATTGCCACGCGCCCCTTTTTTTATTTAACATGCCCTTGAATCTTCCACTGGAAAAGTGATCCTTAAGGAATATATTGCGTTCTAAAGAAATACAAAATAAATTCAATTAGGAAAGAAGTTTATAGGTTACGTGAAAAGCTTTTGAAACTATTGATAAAAAAAAATTAAATATATTTTCAATGACAAACGCTATGCAAAAATCACAAGTAAATTAACTGTAAAATATTTACTATTACTATTTTCTTTTAACAAAAACTGCTAAAATAATAAATTGTTTAAGTTAAGTATGATTTGATTTTTATTATCAAATCACTTTAGCAGTTTGCAATAGCACAAAATTAACAATGAAATTTTAGAAATAATTTAAGAAGTTTTTCATTCAAGTTATCGACTTAAATGATTAATTATCTTCCTAAGAAAAATTCGCTGAAGCTAGATATTCATTTTTCGTGTCCGTTCATAAATCAGAATCGAATTTCTCGTAAGATGATTAGGAAATTCGACAATTCTTTTTATTAAGCATAACTTCGCGGAAATTAATTTAAAAATGGAGATTTCATATCGGAAAAAATATCCCTTGAGAATTTTAGGATCTGAAAGGAAATAATATTGGAACATATTTATGTATACCACTTCTATAATTGAGTTAAAACTTATTTTGAATATAAAAGATAATCAGGAAATTGAATTTACAGTTTTTTATTAAAATCCCTTTACTTGGAATCTAATTCAGAGTGGAGATTTGGATTTGAAAAGGTTCTGCTCGATGTAGTAGGATTAGGAAAATCCTAGAGTAACAAAGCTTAATATAAATAACGCCTTTGAGCAAATTGCTTTTATAGGATTACCTGTGACCCAATAATATATTCGCCTGGAATTTAGTATTGGTGTTAACAATTTACTATTTGATTAAATTTATTAAAATAAAACTTATTCAGTTCTACCCGTAGACAATTTCACCGTAACAATACAGAAATTTAAACAAAAATTAAAAAAATTGGCTATGTCACCCCAGAATTTTTCTGGCTCTTCTGTGGAGAATAGGATTATTTTATTTACAAAATACAAAATTGGAAAAGTAAAATGATATAAAAGTGAAGTAAATTGCTGAAAAAAAATGGGTAATGCGCAAAAATTAATTAAAATAAAAAACGACAAAAGTTACTAAAAATGGTAACAAGTTATTATAAATAAGGTAACGAATTATTTCCAAAACATTGTTAAAAATGATAAAGAATTACTAAAATTCCATAAAAATCTTAACACAATTTGTAAAAATTGGAAAAAAAGGCAAAGACGCAGAAAAAGTTAAAAAAAAAGCAAAAAAGGTACCTAACAAAAAAAAACGTAAAATAACGCAAAAAAATTAAAAGTAAAAGAGGCCTTATAAAGGCAAAAAGAGAAAAAAGGGTAAAAAAAAATCAACAAAAATCATAAAAAAAGCAAGACAAAGTAAAGGGAAAAGGCAAAAAACGCCAAAAAATGCAAAAAAAAGTCAGAAAAGGGCAAAAAAGTCCAAAAAAATTGAAAACTATTAAAAAAGTTTAAAAAGTAAAATAAGGGCTCGAAAACCGATGCATCTATTTTTTTATTACTTCTCTTCAGCTTTATTCTCCCATTTGTTTCCACTTCATTAAAAAAATTTTAAAAAAAATCATCTTATTTTTTAGAAATTAAAAATGAGTGTAGAAAAAAAGTTGGAAACAAGTCATATAAAAATTATATCACGGATGTCTTGAGTTTGGTGTCAGTCGGCCCAGTAGAAATCGTATACACTGAGAGACAGACAGACAGGATAGTAATCTCAATAGCTACCTTTTTACTCTGTTTTAGTAGTTAATAAAACGTTTCTCTTACCTTCGGTTTAAAGTCTTAATATAATGGAAGTTCTCATGTAATGGTGCAGCCATTTAAGGACACTACCATAGAGGAGTACCAGTTTCATATTTATCAACCATACATACGCGGAAAGCTCAACTATAATGATGGAATTTGAATTCCTATTCAATACTATATTCCAAGTAAACCAAAATTTAATAATATTGGAATATTTATTATGCCTATCCTAGTCTATAAAAAAAAATAATAAAAAAGTAATAGATGAGCCAGCTTCTTCTTAGGGAAAAAATGTTGTAGTCAAATTACATATAACCCTAAAATCTCCGACATAAACTAATCCGTTGATTTCTTGAACCATATAAAATTAATTATCCATAACATCCATTATTGTCTTAATGAGCTTCATTAATAACACCTTTTTTTATTTCAGCAATGTGTGCACAAACTGGAGCATCAAATAGTGGGAACGCTTTAATGGAAAGCACGACTAGAGGGCCACATTTCGACGCTGGAGCGTCGAAAAACGTCACGGCGTTACTCGGAAAGACTGCTTATCTCAATTGTCGAGTTAAAAATTTAGCAAATAGAACTGTAAGTACGCTGAAATTAGTTTAGTTGGCAGTTTTGGCTTATGCATGACGTGATACTTACACTACTGGTCATAAATTTTTGGTATCTTTAAAAATACTAATTTGATATCTATACTAAATAATTAAATGCTGTAAAAGTCAAATTTCAAAATTAACCTAGGTCTAATTTGCAGTCTGGCAAAAAAAAAGTATTACTTAAAAATAATGGATAAATTCTGATAAAAAAATAGTATTTCGTAAATACAAAAACATATTCTTTTTTTTTGTTAAAAAACAAGACCCGTGCTTGTTAATAAATTTCATCTGTGCGCTATTCCCTAAGGGAAACATTTTAGCAGCCGCCACCATTGCCCGATATATCGATCGTGACGTAAAAAAATTACATAAATTTGCATCGGCGTATTGTTGAATAACAAAAACCGAATACATTTTCGGTATATTTGTAATTTTTCCACATGACTACTTGCATTATATTCGCCATATCATGCGGATGACCTACCGGCATTCACGGGAATTAAAATATTGCATACCCATGAATGGGATTTTAATCGAAAAAAATCTGTTTTCGGATTTGTAGATCAGAGTTTGGTATTTTTAGGAGATTTAAAATGTGACGGAATAAAATCATGTGTTGCATCGATTATATAACTCATTATAAATTTAACCAATAGCAGTTTCAATTTCTACTTAGTTACCATATATTGATAAATGAATATACCCTTGACTACGTGGTATAATCGTTTTAGTGATTCATCTTGATAAATTTGACATATTAAAATAATGTTTGATGTTTATAATAAGCAAACGTCAACAATATAATTCGTTATATTTCGTTATATAATCGTACGAAAATAATATTTATACTCTCCTTCTCACTTGACATATTTTTTAGAGCTCTCGTGATGTTTCGCAAAAATACGTCTCTTGAGACGGACGTATAGTCAATTATTTTCGACGCTCTTATGATATTACTACTGATTAAGTGACACTTGCATCTATCTCTGTGGTTTAATTTTAATGACAAAAAAATTCTAAATACCTAAAGAAAAATCATACACAGTAGCTATGACAAAATGATACCAGCTTCTATAATTATTACTATTCATCTGATTTAAATAGAACAAATGTCTCTATATTATAAATGTGACGTAAACAAAAACCATGTGCATCAGTAATGATAAAGGGCAATATAGTCCGTGGGATAAAATGCAATTTGTAGGGTCATGGTTACGAATGTAAAATTGGTCTCAATCGCTTGCTATAAACCAGTCTAAGGTTTTTTGAAATTTTCAGATTATAGATTTACCAACTTTTCGCTCTAGGCAAAGCTAATCATGTCGCTCCTGGCATTTTACTTTTATTATGACTACGATTAATTTTTTTTTAAGTGGAAATTATGTCCCAAAACACAGAAAATCAGTTTGCCCGACAAAAAAATTTATAATAGTTTTAGATGTAGCCCAAAAGCGCCCGTCACTGCGCAGCTTGGTCTGCACGGCTACGCGGGCCCGCGGCTACCTGTGCGTCAGTCTCCACATGGCTTGATTTTCTTGAAGTATATACTCCAGTATTTTTAATAAAAAAAGTATGTTTATATTCTTTTTCTTTACATTATGGAGTGCTTTTTATATAGTTATAAGAGCGAAGATGAAAATTTTTGCCCAAAACGTGAAAAAGAAATCTTTCTTTTTATATTAATAAATTGAAGCATATTGAAGAAATACATTCTGGACTATTAGCTGAATCTAAAGATTGTTTCCTTTCTGTTCGCAGAACCTCTAAGCCATTTTCTCGAATTCCAATAGCTTTAACACTAGAGCAGACACAGAATTCTTACACACGTACTTCGGGTGTAATTAACTTGGCTGATCCTTTTTCCGCATGCAAAAAACGGGCAATTACTCAGTCACTTCGGACTAGTCTTACATCAAGACTGAAGGGCTTTTGCGACCTAAGAGAAAAAGAGGACATTACTAAAGAGTTTAAAAAATCATTCATTCAAAATATTAACATTATTGCTTGTGCAGTGTGGAAGATAAAATGAAGGAGCATATTCTATTCTCCTGTCCTGCCCTGCTCTGGAAATAAATAGACTTCGTACTTTTGGTTCCGTACAGCTAGAGCCTACCGACTTCAAAAAAGCTTCACCTAAATTAACCATAGACTTCGTAAGAGGGTGTAAAGTGTATGGTGAATTACAGCCCTTAGGGATGAGCCACAACAGGCCTCTGCTGGGCACAGTGGAAGGGTGAGCTAATGCTCCAATCACATTGAACCTTAACCTAAACCTTCCAAACAGTGAACTAATTCTTATTCCAGAGATCTATCAAAAGATCATTTATATAAAGTCACAATTTGCGGAAAAGTGAAAGAAGCAACGATGCAACTAGATGTTTTCGGAAAAAACATCGATTTTGAGCAAGCACTATGGTATCCTTTAGCACCTATTTATTTCGCTTATTGTCACTGGGATGGTACTAATTGCAAAACTCCAAAATCCATAGTGATCGATGAATTATTAAAATACCAGACAACGATATACTTTATTTGTCCGACGAACACTTTTTTTGTCGGACAATGTTAAAATTAGCTCAAGTATATACCAATTTAACGTTTGTGACCATTGTCGGAAAAGTAGTCATAAGAAAAGTAAAATGGCAGTAGCGACATATTGACGTTGTCCGACTGGGCCATGGCGGGCACTTTTTTGTCGTGAAAAGACATTGTCTGTGTAAGTAAAATGCAAGGAGCGACATGTTTAGCTTTGCCCAGAGCGAAAAGTTGGTAAATATATAATCTAAAAATTTCAAGAAACGGTAGACTGGTTTAAAGTAAGCAATTGAGACCAGTTTCATATTCGTAACCATGTCAAACTGCATTCTATCCCAGAACTATTAGTATTTAACTTTAAGAATTTCATAAACAGGAAAGTGTATATGATACTAGTTAGTCAATATGAAGAAACGCGAAAAAATTAAAAAATCTAAATGCTCTTTTTCGAACATTCTAGAAACAATTATATCTATGTAGAAAATAATAATTGGGTGTCGAAAAAGAAAATATTATTTTAAGTAAAACTGACAATTATAACATCATTTTCCTTTAATTCCTTCTAAAACTTCTATTTTTAAAGTAACTCAACACTAATTGAGCATCTAACGTGACATTCGCTTCATTTAACTGTCAATCACTTTTAGAGCGAGTATTTTTAGACGGTCGAAAAGCGGTCGACATAATAAAAAATACTATTTGTTTTGGTCTAATGAAGTGAAAAAAAACTTTCACAACGAAATCAATTTATCGGAAATTCATTCGAGTCCTTTGATGGTCGAATTCGAGTAAAAGAAAAGAAATAAAAAGATTGAACTGTTTTAACTAAAAAACGTTGGTTATATAGAAGGATAAGAAAGGAAATGCACAATATAAGTTTAGAAGTTGTTACAATTGTAAATAATAATAAGGAAGGGAATATTATTAGTATTTAAATATAGATAAATTCTCCATAATATAGAACCAACAGAATATAATTGACATTACAATTAAAATTTATATATAATTTTTTTTTTGTAATTAAATAATTTTGAATAACTTAAAACCTCTAAAAATATTTTTATGTATTTTATTTATTATTTCGTCAATAAAAATCAGCTTTGGCTACCCAACGCGTGCCATCTGATTTGACCGGTAGTCAAATTAAGACCGACTGGACCAAAGATAAAGCTGACGATATCTTTTTTTATTTTTCTCCATGTTCAGTTAACTGCTGACTCGATATTTTGACTCATTTTGATTTATTTAAACTTTGATATTTTTCTGATCACTTACCTTCGTGTGTAATTGCTTCAGCAACATTTTACACAAGTTCCGGAATATTTTCGTACTGATTTATGAAATTTGATATGTTGTTTATGCAGTTTTTTGTGTTAATTAAAAATAAAGAAGTGACAGTTATTTTTTAATGTTTAAATTTTAGTTTCGCCGTCAATGTTTTTCTATTTGCATATGCCCTGTTAATGGTATATTGAATATAACCATCCATCAGGATATTTTGTAACAAAAAGTATGATGAATATGAAACGAACGAGTGACGAACACGATTTTATGGTTTAGTTTTTAATTTAATAGATTTCATATTTTGATCTATTGATGATTTAATAGTCACATACATTATAGAATATTGAAATAAATTAAATATTCGTTGTCGTAACACGTGCGAGTTAAATTTTGGATCAAATGGTAACATCGTAAGAATCCGAATTTCCATCTTTATGTTAACTAGGGCCTAATCTTACTGTCGTTGACCCAATTCTCCTTTGTCCATTTCACTGAAAATGTAATGAGACGCGGCATAGCAGCCGTCTGTCTCTGCCATTAAATTTTCTCCACTTTGGATCGGTTTTCATTAAAGCTGACATTAAAACAGGCCTAAAAATTTCGTCTTTAAACACAGAGCCGTATGCGAGTTGAATTTTAAGTGCTTATATAATTGTAAAGATTTATGGAAACCATTTGGCACTGTCAACCGTGAAATTTTAGTTTGTAACGGAGGTATTAAATATATGTAAAATTAGTATTAAAACTAGAAAAATATTCATTATCTTATCTTAGTTAATAATAATCCTACAAACTTCATTATTTTGTAAAAAATATCCTTTTAGCTCTTTGTTTTCTGACTAATTAGAAATACGATTTTTTAAATAATTTTTATTAATAACTTAATAAAATACCTAAATTAAGATATATAATTTTTTTGAAAATTTTTTGAAATCGTTTTCCCCCAAAAAAAATGCAAGGTACTTAAAAATACCATCAGGTATCTGAAATTAAAAAATAATAATTATAATAAAAATTAACGAATTTAGAAAAAAAACTTTTTTTATATACAGGGTGTTAAAAAAGTCTGGAAAGGGTCTTATCATTATATTTGCTTTTAAAGAAATTCAAAATGTAGCAAAACCAAATGAATGTTCTTAAATTTTAAACGCTTTATGCTGCATACCTCGAATCTACTTCTATTTCCATCAAAAACAATCTAGTATGGCCCTCTGTTAGAAAGCTTGACATTGGCAGTAACAGAATAGCCATGTCCACGTCTTTTCTTTAAAGGTACATTATCGGTAACTTCAGAAGTCCGTTTTGTTGTTAGTTTCACATCGTTTGTGTGTTATCAGTTCCAAAACAACATCTCTACGGAAATCTAAGAGGTGTTTCTTTTCTCTTAGATCAGAGTAATGATTTTACAAACAGTATGCCAATTTTCTGCCCAAGCAAGCTCACGTCACTACATACTTTCTTTATGGGTTAAGCTATCGCTGTCTGACCAATGTTGCTCGCGATTAGAATATTATATTCATATAATAGTCTAAGACCCGAAATAGAAACGACCTTCACCCATCTGTTTAATGGATGAAAAGTATTTTGTAACAAATTTAATATATTAGAAAATATACCTTCAGTGGGTTGTCTAAAAAATTCCTGGAAAGACTATGATTAATTAAAATTTGAAAAATGACTTTTTGTTAAATATTGCACTTATGAATTTAACGAATACATTTAATAACAACCGAAAGTATGTAGCCCATAGAATATACAAACGTTGGGTTCTCTATTTTTTCCTAGCATTACTGCTGGGTTGGCAGGTATAAACAGGTAAATCGATAATAGTTATTTTCACCTATTTGTTTAATATATAAATCTTATAACGAAATGAGCGCTATTTAATTGCGAATACGATGATATAGGGCTGTCTGTAAAAAATCTGGCCCAAATGATGGTTGTCGAGTTTTGAAAGGTGAAAATTTTATGCGTGTGGAAATAGGTATGAGTTAAATATCCCGTGCGATAGAAGAGGATGCAGCGTTGTAGCTGAGCGAGACGTGACCGCTGGCTGAAAATTACAAGAAAGAGGTCCAAGCTAACGGTCCCATGCGATAGAAGAGGACACAACATTGCAGCTGCGCGCGATGACAGCGCCAGATGAAAGAGAGCGCATATGCATAGGAAAATCATTTACAAGATCGTTTGGGTACCAAGTCAGGTAGAGAAATTATACCTTCACCTTAGTTTTATTAAAATTTATTTTTTAAATAACCATTCGTTGCAAAACGTATTGTAAAAAAAATCAATTTATTCTATTAAGTTTTGTAAGAAACTCCTTTTCTTATAAAGATACATTAAAACAGTCCATTCAACTATTCATATTTAAATTTCTTTCTTGACTGTCACTGAAGTATACAATTTAATTACAACTATTAAGCGAATGAAATTAAAGCGTTCAAACAAAAATGGTGGAATAAATAGGACCGACACGTTTCAAATACACAACATTATGGTTGGAATATTTACCACTGAAATTTCAGATGAAGTCTCATAAACTAAACAATATCATTGTCAAAGTAAATTCAAGTCGAGTTTATATTAGCTTTCCATATTGTTATGCAAACATCGTTTTATGTGTACGATTCAGTGTACTCCAGAATTGAGCATTTGTGCTCAAAACGCTCTTGTCTGAAGCGTTAGCAATGAAAGTTTGCAGCGTGTATTAAATAGATGGATACATTTTTAAAAATTAATGGTTTCATTAAAATTAGTACAATTAGGTACTAATAAAATTTAGTACATAGAAGTACAAATAAATAAAAAAATTATGAAAAAAAAAATGTATAGGAATAAAATAAATTGTAGATTTATTAAGTAACAATATAGGAAAATGAACAAAATAACTTCAATCTTAAGTTTGATTAAATTTATGTTAAATTTGAGATTTAACAGCTTGTTACTAATAATCCATACAGAGAATGAAAAAAAAAACACAAACAAATACTAATTAATAATAAAATCATAAAAACATAAATATCAACAGGATATATCTTGTAATTTATACTATTTTAAAAGGATACTTTTTTATTATAATTATTTTTATTAATTCTCTCACAATAATGTTAACTTCAGAAACCACTTTAATATATAATAAATAAGCTCACCTTCCTTATTAGTATTAAAAATTATTTCGATATTATCAATGTGCTCCAGTACTTCTGTAAGGCAATGACAATGATATCTTTATTATCATCATCCTGTTGTCATTTTGGGAAAATTCCTTTCCCTCCTCCTGTTCTCTAAGTTTCTTCTGTGCTGGGAATTTTTTAAGTAAAGTACTTGGTACGTGGTTTTTTTGAGATACTTCTACCGTTAAATTCTACGCACAGTTTCTGCCAGCATTCTTCCTGTTCGGTATAAATCACAGAGTCAATTTTTTTGATTGCAAAATGTCCTTGTATTTTCACTAGTCGTATTAGTTCGTGGTTAGAAAAATTGGATGATATCTTGTTGTCCCCCGCAATACATTTTTATTCTGATTTATTAAGACACAATATGAGAATAGTATGGTGAAAACTCGTGTAGGAATGTGGGAAAGGAAATACTTCAACACAACACAAACAAACTCAACCTTAACAAACATCTCCGACTTGTCGTTGTCACCACTCTTGTCAGAGTACTGTCAAGTGTCAATTTTCTTAACTAATGTAATCTGAAGCTAGGTATACATTCTTAACTGGAACATATACAAGAAATATTTTTAATTTTCTTCGGTTTAAATCTTAGTTTAAACTATACTATAAACGTAACATATACAACTGGCCCTTATCTATTAAAACACTATATAATTAATCCAGGAATCCAAAAGAATCCAACTGTAAAATTTACATAATAACTCAACTCGTTCGAACCCCTTTTAGAAAAGATCTAAAGGAAATTCGCTGATAAAGCAGGAACGTCTCAAGGGGATAAAAAACGAGGGTGAAAAGTAAAAATGGGCGGCGAACTAAGTAATCGCCGAAAAGAACAGATACCGGCGATTCCCTAATGATAACCGGAAATTAATTAAGAAAAATCAGCAGTAATTTTTACTTTCCTGCTACATATACAAAATAAGGGTATAGCCAATTTATCTTACAAGTCGCCCCTAAAAATTTACTATTCAAATTATTTAAATATGAAAATAATACTTTAGCAAAAACGCGAGGCGACATTATTCCTGGTTAATAAAACTTCAGTACATTGCGATGTTCAATTAAATTTATTATTAAATTGGTTTTACCATAATTATAGGTCCCACAATAATATACTTTAATGTTTATGGAAATAATTGATTGTGTTTATGATAATCTACATTGTCATTTTCGATAAATTCATGATTATCTATGTTGAACGTTATTTTTTGTTTGACAGCTTGCATTTTATTACTCGTATAATAATAGTGGTTGCTAATAATTATAATACTCATATTGATATATAGAAACTGGTGGATCTATTAATATTTTTGAGTTTTTTATTGGATTAAACATGGAAGTTTGGACTAAATCTATCATTACGTTAACGTGTTATTTGTAATAACTGAAAAAAAATTTTATAATAATATTATTTATGATTTGTTTTTTTTTTATTAAAAATTAAAAAACTAACTAAATAGAAGCTTAAATTGTATATATTTTTTCAAATCACTAAAAATAAAGAAATAACCTTAAATGTGTAAATCCTCTATTTAAGCTTTGTATCAAAGTAAATATTTCTTATAAAGCTATTAGCATCCTTTTTACATGATCCACACTTTTCTTTACATTAGAGCTTCTCAGATAATATTTTATTTTTTTCAATTCTATTATCTAACAAAATATTATAACTTATCAGAATTCATGTTGACTTTATGTCCACAAATTTGGTTACTTACTTTACGACTTTGCTTGATATCAGCTCATTAATTGATAGTATTCGGTGTTCGGTTCGATTCCCGCAACAGCCAAACGATCGTAAAATTTTATTCCCAAATCGTAAACTTGTAAAATTAAGATAGATTGACACTTTAAGTTCGACATTTTAGAACATAAAACTTTAACTTTCATTAGATTACATTTCTTCGATTTATCGTCACCATAAATTGTTTTTGATGTACATTTTAACCATAATAAATATTCTTTTTAAATTTATTTTATTTTACATATTTTAAAAAAAGATTTCTAAAGTAACAAAACCGACAGCATCCTTTTTATCAGCACCAAAGTTGTTACATAATTAAAATATCCAACAGCAAGGGCTCTTTTATTTAAACAGCGCCCATACATATTCATTACAAAAATATAACACTTCATATCTCTTTCATGTACCATAATGGATGACAAAACGATTATCGTCAGAGATACACTGAATAGCGAGCTCACTTGCTTTCATCCTGTACAATTAACGCTACCATTTATTTTAACATTACAAAACACGATCGATAAGTACACTGTTAAAATTACAAAAAAAAATTCTTTTATAGTAGAAATTTTAAACATCGGGATATACTATTCCACCAAGTATTCTATAAAGAATAATATTTTCCAAGATGTTAATATTAAATGCTGTAAAAATTTAATTACTTTGATGACCTGTAACCCGCATAGTTTATCTACTTTTTTTGATAATTTAAATTTCTATCGGTGATTTAAAAATGTAAAATGTGGCTTTTCCCTTAAAAACAAATCTGCACTTTTTTAATTGCTGTTTGTTTTATATTCATAAAATATTTACTAAACATTTTATCCATTTTATTTCTAATGCCCATTTTTTATCAGTTTTTAGTTGCATTGAAAATGCATTTTTACTAGAGTAAAAATAGTGGTCTATTTCCCATATATTCGATACGTAAATAACGAATTCAATTCAATCACTAAAGTGACTTTCTAGCCAGATTACTTTTAGACCAGTCGATATGTATAAAATCGCAAGATTGGAGACGGTTTAAATTGAATCGATGCTTCACAGTTTTTAGAAATTTTACTTTTAGAATCTGGCCAAAATAATAAAAATGGATTGCTCTTACTATACCACTTTTCTGTTATTTATGTATTTTAAATTATAGGGGTAACTAACCAATTTTTTTTTATATAGAAATATATAAAGCAAGTCGGGAAGTACTTTTTAGTTTGGGTGCAAATTGAAATTTATCAAATAAATTATCAACCCATCGTAACGTCATATGAATCAACAAAACTTATAATATAGCAAGTTTTACTTAAAACTCTGAAAAATTAAGGATAAAATATTTCCTGATATAAAAAACTATTGATCGTGTACTTTTGATTTAAAAAAAATACTGAACAAACACAATTAACTACGTTTCTTTCCTGCACTATCCCGCTGAAAAATCACCTGATTTTTGCTGAGTTTGTTTTCTCTGGCGCAAATACATTAGATCAGCATGAAAAGCACATCTATCACAGTCACCGTGCCATGGCTATCAAGAATGCGGATTTCAGTTAAGAGTTCTGTCTGAAAAGATTACGCAAAGAAAAGAAATCGTCGCTTCAACTTCATCAAGAGGTTATTTGAACTGTTTGTCTGACTCTCACGAACTGGTTAACTTCGGATAAATGATAGCGGTATACATTTTCGAGGTTTATGGGAAGACATATATCAGAACATTAACGTTTAGTAACTGTATATTAGGTACGTTCGTCTTTACTAAAGAGAATACTCTATTAAATTCTAGAATATGACACTGTATTATATGAATAGATATGAATGTCAACTGTTTATTGTATATTAATTCTCAGTTGTCCAGTATAGATAAGTTTTATTTGACTGAAAGTATAATTACCTGTCATGTATCATTCTATACATAAGTAAGCAATTAATTCTAATCTAACTTGGTAAAATGCTTCGTTCATAACAGTAGATTCTACCTCTAGTATAACCACCTTCGCTAAATCAATTAAAACAAGTTGTCCCCTGTCAAACTTTTCTCATAACTAAGCTCCAAACCATTTACAGCAAATTCCTCAAATAAATGTTATAACTTCACATAAATATAAAATAAAAATATAAAAATAACACGAACAAAAACGATATGGAGTTAAACTTCGAGATGATGGAGAAAACACTACACATCAATAGCAAGTATTCAGAAAGCAAGAAAGAGATCGATAATGAGATATACCCGTCAGTTTTAACAATCCTCCTATAATATAAATATATCAATAAACAAATTTGTCTAAACAAAAAATAAGCACTGGATCCCACTAGGTTGCATACTTACCATCTTGTCCCCTCTTTATTTTTGATCTAAATTAAATTATTTAGAAATTTTTGAAAATAATAAAACTTATTGAGAAGTTAATAATTGAAGCTTTAGAACGGAATAGTAGATTCTGTAACAAGGTTAGAATGAAAAATTCGACACGAGTGGAAAATTCCGAACGCGAGCGAAAGCGAGTGTGAGGAACCACGAGTGTCGAATTTTTTCATTCTCACCGAGTAACAGACTATATTTTCTCTACGATCAAAAAGTATAAATCAAAATTAAATTAAATCTGAACACAAGTTATTTGTTGACATATTTGTATTACATTGTATTAATATTTATAGTGTTATTGTATACTTACCGATATTAAAATCTGGTGCATTGGTGTTTATTTATAATTTGCAATTTCAGATATTATTAAATTCTATATCTACTTCACTTGATTTTTCACTCATTATTTTGTTTAAATTAAAACTTGTTTGAAAATAATTATTACCGTCGCCATTTTATATCTGACAGTGACACTTTTGAAATCCAGTGCAATCCATATTATTTATTTCGATTACAGAAAATCCATTCTTTACCTTGATAAAGAATGAAAATACATGCAAAATGCATAAGAGGCAAGTATTATAGAATAAATATTCAGACTCTAGAGGGTGAATGTTTACATTCTATTATTAAAAATGATTTCAGAATTCATACATTCAGTAATGGTCGTGGAGAAAATAAATTTTATGACCTCGAACCCGCATAGCTTATCTACTTAATTTATTTATATATCGAATATTTTAATATTAATTAGTGTAGTTTAGGTGATTCAGAAGCTTTTACTGCAACTAAAATTTTCTGAAAAGAGGATAATAATTTTTTTGCCATCAAACCCTGATACTTTATCTACTAATTTTTTTAATATTCTGAAGTACTGAATATTATGATGCGGATTAGTGTAGTTTTAGTGATTCAGAAACTTTTATTAAAAATAAAATTTTCTGTTAAGTTGATAATAAATTATCTTTCCCCGAACCCTCACAGCTTATTTACTTAATTTTTTTTGTATGTTGAGATATCAAATATTTGAATGAGGATTAGTGTAGTTTAGATGATTCAGAAGCTTTCACCAAAATAAAATTTTCTGAGAAGTAGACAATAAAATTTTTGTCATCAAACTATAATACCTCATTTTTTTAATGTTTTAATATGACCAATATTTTGGTGTGGATTAGTTTAAGTGATTCAGAAGCTTTGATTAAAAATAAAATTTTCTGATAAGTTGATAATAAATTTTCTGTCCCCGAATCCTCATAGCTTATCTACTTAATTTTTGTTATATTTTGAGATCCCAAATATTTTGATGTACATTAGTGTAGTTTAGGTTATTCAGAAACTTCCATCAAAAATAAAATTTTCTGAGAAGCAGATAATAAATTTTTTGTCATCAAACCCTCATAGCTTACCTTCCTAATTTTTTTATTATTGTTATATACCAAATATTAAAATAAAAACAAGTTTATGAGCCATGAGGATTCGGGGACAGAAAATGTATTATCAATAGGTGGGTAATCAATTTTTTGTCATCAAACCCTCATTGCTTATCTACTTATTTTTTTTTAAATATCCCATCAATAATAAAATTTTCTTAGAAGTAGATAATAAATTTTTTGTCATCAAACCCTCACAGTTTATCTGATTTTTTTAATATTTTGATATACCAAATATTAAAAAAAAATAAGTATATATCAGCTATGAGGATTTGGTGACAGAAAATTTATTATCAATAGGTTGATAATAAATTTTTTTGTCATCAAACCCTCATAGCTTATCTACTTATTTTTTTAATATTTTGATATACTAAATATTTTGATGTGCATTAGTATAGTTTAAGTGATTCAGAAGCTTTTATTAAAATTTTCAGATAAGTTAATAATAAATTTTCTGTCCCCGAACCCTCATAGCTTATCTACTTATTTTTTTTAATATCTTGATATACTGAATGTTTTGATGTGGATTAGTGTAGTTTTGGTGATTGAGGAATTTCCATCAAAAATAAAATTTTCTGAGAAGTAGACGGTAAATTTTTTCTCATTAAACTCTCATAGCTTATCTACTTATTTTTTTTTATATTTTGATATACTAAATATTTTGTTGTGAATTAATGTAGTTTTACTGATTCAGAAGCTTCCGAAAAAAATGAAATTTTCTGAAAAGTAGATTAATTTTTTTGTCATTAAATCCTCGTAACTAATCTACCTATTTTCTTTTAATTTTTGATATACGCGATATATCAAAATATTAAAATAATTATTTTTGGTGGAAACTTCTGAATCCACATCAAAATATTTGGTATATCAAATTATTAAAAAAAATTAAGTAGATAAGTTATGAGGGTTCGGGGTCAGAAAATGTATTATCAATAGGTTGATAAATTTTCTGTCTTATGAGCTTATTTTATTTTAAATATTTTTAAATAAAGACAATTTACTAACTGAGTTATTTGACATTTTATTTCACTTTTAATTTACTACGACTATTATTCTTTAAAAAATATCCCGTCAGTGCTAGTTTTTTTTCAATTTAACATACATTTCTTTTTCAATAACACGTGAAATTCCAGTCTAATTGGCTATATACGTATTCTCGATAATTTAAACTCCGTCATAAATCTAGTAAGAGGAAAAATATCGTGCTCAAAAGTAATAAATCCAGATACTAAACTCCCGACGTGAAGTTTTGAGTTATTGCCGCACATCGTGCACCATGTTCATTTCAATTATCTTATGACAGTTACTAGCTCAGGTATTAAAAGTAGGAAGTAACGCGCAAAGTTTATTACCTAACGACAACTGGAACTAATTCCATAGAAAATAATTCCGTGGAGCAAAACTGCAGCTGATCAATCAGGAGTTGCATAGACATGATTTTCACAACAGAGTTTCATAGCCATGATTTTCACAACAAAATTTCAAAAGTTTTTTCATACAAATAATTTTTTTCTGATTAAAAAAATACATATTTTTTCCTTATTTATTATCAGCTGTCATACTTTAATTTTCCTGGATATTTTGGATAAATTTTTATTGAGTATGTATCAAGTTACATAAGACAAATAATATATCACTTATAAATCTCGCAAGATAATCTTCTCGGATATCCCTCGGGAGTAGCAGACGTGTTAGGAAATAGCAATTTTTTCGACCTACTAAATTAAATTCGTTTTTTTTTATCAAATGGGAATATATTAAGAGATAATAAATACATTTATTCTGTTGGGAAAAAAAACAAAACAAGCTATATTTTTATACTGTGATTATCAAGATTTATTTTTACATTGTGGTAATTGATGTTTACCTAATACCCTTCACTGTAAGCTTAATGCTGTTGATATTTACGTGTGTTTATTTTTAAATTCCGTTAATCGGTAAAGTGTAACAATATTGATCCAAAATCAGCATATTACCAAGGGAAATTTTTGGTTATAAACACAATCCTTAAATTTTACTTTAATTTGTTTATTAAACAAAATATACGCAATGTTTACCGTTATACTTTATATTAAATTAAATATTTGTATTCGCATGTTCGATCTACTTACCGCGAATAAAAAATTAAAATATAGGTTCAATTTTTTGTATTTTAAACAAAAATTACCTAATATAGCTTAAGAAATAGTTTGAAGATTAGTAGTGTAAGAAGGACAATTCTGGGCGGAAGATGATGATGACCTTGATATTGACATTTGCCAAGGTCTAAGTACAGGTCAACGTCAAAGGTTAAATGATAATGTATAATATCAAGGTCACTCTCTTCTCACGTTAAAAATCAGTTTTCTTCCACTATTGATATTCTAAACATTTTATTTATGTTAAAATGTTTAATGGATGGTAATAAATGATTCAAACTACGATATAATAGCAATAAAATTAGTAAGTAGAGATTTATTTTTACTTAATACGCACTTTTCCGATAATCACATCATATATCTCTTGTGACCTATTTATATCTTTTAAACGAAGGAGAAAAGCAAATAAAATCGCATTACTTCACATCCTCATAATAAAAGAAGCTGCAGAAAACCAGAAAAATCTCGTATTACTACTTATGGAATTTCAGTATATTATACAAGGATAAGTGCATCATCCAAAAGAAAGATAAGCCGTCTTTGATGTCCCGTATTTTCGCGCGTTTCTGCTGTGTTTGCTCCTTTTTATACAGACAGGTCTACCAAAGAAAACAAAATTTTACAGACGAATAAAATTCAACATATCTACTTCATGTGCCGGTCTGGTCTGTATTATTAAGATCGTGTAAAACTTAAGTGCTAAGTTGGCTCAATTGGAAATTAACTCATTCGTCCACAACCAGTTTTTCTATAAAATATAATAAAAAATAATACATTTTTCATGGTTCCTTAAATCCTTATCAGGAGAAAACGGCGATTTATTAAATGTCACCTTATTCAGTTTGACTAGTCATAAAGAATAAAATTATTTAGATGGCACCATATATCCTAAAATACTGTGAATACGTAAATAGTGTGAAAAATCCTTAAATGGAATTATTAAATTTATTTAAGAAAATTTGGAAACCCATGTGTTTGCTTGAATCCAGAGTAAGTGAACTATTGTAGTTAGTAATAATAATTTCATTCACCAATTTTTTTAAATTATCTACGAGCATTTAGTACGCGTCAGTCATTTAAAAATTTTAATTTTATGATATATACTGGCACATGAACAATTCATAAATGTCATATCCTCGATATCGAACTTAACAAATTCTGTGATAAGTTGGTAAGTTTATTTATGAATCGTAAAATTTTACAGTTGGAGCTTTTTTATTCGTTTTGCTTGAAATGTTTGCTACAAATCCCGAGAAATTGGCTTTTACAAATTTATACGACTTCGCTATGAAAAGGGTGAAAATAATTGGTCTTTAGACATTCAAAGCTTCAAGCTTTATAGTTATAGCAGACTCCTTAATGGTTTATTGAGTAATTTGAGGTTACTTACCTTGACTAATTTAAATTATTGATTTACGAATCTATTTAACCTCATTATTAATAACAATTCATAGTTATATTAGAATTGTGTCAGCAAAGTTCTGAAGACATCTGAGTTTGATTTTGTTGTAGTTTAACCTTTCTTTAAGGGGCAATTCGAAAAAAGAAGTACAACACCCTTTTCCTATTATTCCTTAAAAAAAGTGTTTTACGATTCATCCAATTTTCTGTATAGAGACACCAACCTCCGGTTTGTTACTTTTTTACAGCAACAAAACCCTCTAACTTTCAATAATTCATTGGTTTACGTTATAAGGAAGAGGACAAATTTATGATCAGGTCCACATTTTTTAATAATTTATAATTATAAAAATTAAGTGAAACAATAATGTGTGTAACATAGGAACTTTATATTGACATAAACAATATTGTTAAATTAAATATATAGAAATATCTGAGTTGAATTAATGTAATCTTAAAGTGGGAGCAGAAGCCATTTTTTCTAAAGTTTCAAATAATTGCAATAATTAATGAAAACTAACCACAAAATCACGCAGTTGGTCTATTCAGTATAAGGTTAATAAACCGCACATTTGTACTCTCATTTGTTATCTACTAAAAAAAAATTGTAATCTTATTTCTTATCTACTATAAGATAACAATTGATTCAAGGCGTGTAGTGGCGGAAAATCTCGCCGAAAACGTTGTTATTTGTTATGGCTCTAATAAGCTTTATTTGCTTTTTGTCGCTTAAGGTTGAAAGATACGAACATAAAAAGCATTGTTGCTCCTGAATCACAAAATGCCAATTGGGACTTTAACGATGTCGTCAAACTTCTCCTTTCATCGTTCCTTTTAGAGATCTGAGAACTGGATAGTATTCTAATTACACTTTAGTTGTTAAAGTATAAAATTAAAAATAAGACAATGTGTTAAACAGTATAAAACTTTTTACAATTTCTTCAACGTACCTAATCAAATATTAAAAAGATTAATTATATTTTCTCTCATTTTTACTTGAAAATCATTTATAATTTTTTTAGTACTACACTGTTTATCTTTAATCATATTATAACAGTCTCCATTAATAAAAAATACTAATAATAAATATACTCCAACTGGAATTGATACCTTTTCCATTTCGCAAAATTAATGACTAACAACCCTATTCCCATGTATACCACACGTGCTAAAACTTCATTAATAAGTTCATAAACTCCCAATACCTACGTAATTTATCATTGTAGCTGAAATTTAAAAAAAAGAAACAACATCTGTTAGATTTTAATATATGTTGGATCATAAATTTCATAAGCAATCTTCACGTGCGGCGAACGCGTCGCTGACTGCTGAATATGGAGATATAAATTTGAGAAGTTCGTTCTCCATTATGGAATGTCATTTGTCATATACAAGAGGAATATAAGCGACGTACTTAAATACATTTATACTTATAGTTAATCAAGTAAATATGGTGAAAATTTATTATTTTCCCTACAAATAACCAAATTTAAATTATGAATAACTTTTTCAACGGTTATAAATCAACTTAGACTTATGTTAAACCGGTTTTCGCTGATAGAGTAACCACTATATCTCGTATTACATTTACCTTCAAATGTATGGTGACATACAGGTATTTATTAGATTAAATGGATTCGGGTATTTTAACAATTGACTCAATAGCCTTCTCCTTTTATACAATCATTATATGGTCATTGAAAACCAGTTTAGAATGAGGAGTTGACCTTGATTATAAATTATTTATGACTTCTTACTTTACACAGCATGCTAAGCAGCTATTTTCACTAAATATATTTCATTTTTTTCTCTTATTATTGTAGTACATGCTAGAGGTGAGCGATTTATTAAAAACTGTGATTTTTTTTAAAACATGCTTTCATGCATTTATGACAATAACCGTTCACCTCTAGTATAACGCACCAGCCATACAATCACTCGCTTGATCCATTAGGCAACAGAACGAAATGTTACTTGCAGATGTCTCCGCAGGTGTCCTGGGTGAGGCACAGAGACGTGCACCTTCTCACAGTCGGCCGATACACCTACACCAGCGATCAGAGGTTCAGGGCTATTCATCAACCCCATTCTGAAGATTGGACGCTACAGATCAAGTATCCCCAACATAGGGACTCTGGAGTTTACGAATGTCAAGTATCGTCGACGCCCCATCTGTCCCATTTTATCCATCTAACTGTCATAGGTAAGTTCGTTATAAATTTTTTAAAACTTTCCAAAAAATAAAGTTATTACCATTTTATTATTTTGATCATTTCTGTATTTGAATTTCCATTTTCTTTAATTATATTTGTCCAATAAATATTTCGTACAACTAATTTGATGAAATATCGTAATAATAAATATGTATTGTGAGGCACATAATCTAGAACAAAGATTAATTTGTTATCTCAGCACAGTTGACAAAAGGTGTAAGTGAATGAAAATCGGAACAAAGGAAGTAGACTGGGTGTTGATTAGATGGGTGCACATCTAAGGTATTAGTAAGCATCAGAGATATTAATTAAACTTCCTGTTTCTGCTCAACGAAAATCAGGACCGACAACGGTTCGATGATAATCAACATATTTGTCAATTTCACATTCTATATATAAATATAAAATCTGACTAGATTTCAAATAATGTTAATGATATAACTATTAGATTAGTTTTGTTTTGTTATATTGATCTAATGTTTCAAAATTTATTAGAAAAGTGTCACACCTAATACGATAAAAACAAAACTTTTATTATCATTTTATTTGATATCTTTCAAGAAAGTTTTAAGTTGATATAAATTTTATTCGGTAGAAGTCTCAGACTTTTATTGGCCATCACATCGACGAAGTATTAAATCGATTCGATTAAAACCGATAGATATCTTGGGAAAAGTTTCGATAAAAAAAATATGCTGTCGGTCAAAATAGCTTCACTAGGATAACAAAAATATTATAGAGGATGGTAGTCCAATAATAATAATAATAATATATTGGTATAAGTAACCAAGACAAAACATATATAAAATATATCTAAAGCTTATATTTGGTTATTTAATCAAAGAAAAATTTAATTGTTGCTTATTCTTGTCTACTAGTTTCAGATTAATAAACCTGTTTATATGCATCCCGATGATTTCATTATTGAAAACCGGTTTAGTATGCTTTTATGAGCATAAATAAATAATCGAGAGTGGAAGTTGGTGGAATCAATTTTTTATACCTGTATTTTCTATCTACTGAACAAAATATCGCTTTTGTGGAAATTTACACCTCATTTTTAAAATAGTCTTTAACGGGTAAATTAAATATGCAAGTAAAATTCGAAATTACATTTCTAAACTAAAAGATAATAAAGGTTTCTGTAAAACCTTTAAGTTTGTTTATAATATATTATACGATGTGAAAAGTAAGTAAGAGTAAAAGCTTTTAGGGCATTTTACAAGTATGCAAATTGGTTATTATTTTTACTTCAAATTTGATAAAAAAAAATAAAAAAGCGATTAGTTGATGAAAATAAGAGAATTTTATTCTCTTAAGTAAATATTTTACAAACAATGGTTAATTGTTAAAAGTTATATCTTAAATCATCTTATTCTAGTTTTGATCATAAAATTTTTAATTATATTTATTTGGATTTTTATCCCTACAGAGATTAACTCGGCGCGCATTTCATTATAAAATTAAATTATATTACTGACTCGTTACTTTCCATAATGAAACGTTGTAAAATATATACGATTTATTTCGTTTCATCTTTGGCGCGGAAAATTTTAATTACGTACCTGTAATTAAATTTTTACCGTTGCAATAACCTATATGAAACAAATAAACTTTTATTATGAACATAATATGTTTACCTTCCACATAAAGCTCGCTGCTAAATGACCAGATAAATTCTCAGTCGCCCATTATGTTATGAAATATTTTTAGGTGAAAATGGATTAAATTTTATTAGACAAGATATTATTAACATTATTTAAATTATTGGTATTTGCGGATCATGTAAAATCATAACAACAAATATTCTGTTCATTTCACCTATTTGGTTTTTTTTAATTTATTGATATTGATCCAGCAGATAGTTTTATAAATTTTCGAAGAAAAGAAGTAACCATTAATTTACATATTATATCCCAGAAATCTATAAGAGATTTTACACTGATAGACAACTACTGATCGTACGATAAGTAAAAATTCGCCATTTAAAATGCATGGTGAACTTTGACCACCCCCTTAAAGTTTGACATACCATATCACCGGTGACCCTGGGCATGAGGGGGTAGAAAATTATAGTATCAACTGTTACTGACTAGAGGTGTCGATGTAGCAAACTTAGTATCGATCATCCCAGTAGTTTGAGAGAAAACCTCTACACAGTCAGATAGACACACAGACAGACAGACAGACGGGATTATAATCTCAATACCTACATATTTACGGTAGTTAAAGGTTTCTGACTTATCTTGGGTTAAAAGTATAATGGAAGTCCTTCAAATAACCGGGTAGCCTACAATGACATTATTATAGAGGACTACTAGTTTCACACTTATCAACCTACATACATGGAAAGCTCAATTACAATGATGAAATTTGAATTTCTATTAAAGATTTGGATGTATTTCATTACCATCAAATAGTTATTTTTAAATAGAAAGCAATTTTTGACTGTCAAAGGAACTAAAAAACAATAAATGTATGCATTTAAGGGTTCACTAATTTAGTTAGAAATCAATAACAATATTTATAAATATTTTTTTTGTTTTCAAGAAAATCAATTTTCTTGACGATGTAGAATTAAAGGTTAGAAGAATACAATGGAGCTGAATTCGAAAGTTCCACAAAAGAAAAATAAAGTAGGTTTATAAAAATATAATTTGGTTTTGATTACACTAATTCAATTCCATTGTTGGATTTTCTTTCATACCGAACCAAATAAATATCCAAACAATTTTTTCCGTATTGCTCGTGTAACTCTTGATAATGTACAAAAAGAAAATTAATGAGTTTTTTTATGGTTATATTTTTATTCAACGTTTATTTATAATTTAACCATAGAAGGTCAAAAATTAAACTTAAAATTTTCTTATTTCATTATCAACGAGGTCGTGTATTAAAAATCAGTATTCACCTTCGAGGAAACTCTTTCACGAACAATTTTAGATTACGCTATTAGTTTTCTGATATACAGCCTGGAAAATAGAAAATGGATCCTACGTTCGAAATTAATTTAAAATTCAGCTTCATGGTTTTACTTCTAATATTAACATTTAATTAATTTAAGATAGCTGCCGTGCTTGTTTCTTTTTTTATTGTAATTTTATTAAGTTAAAGTTAAATTACATTATTAATTATCAATAGTAATTTAGTTTACTTCAAGTCTGGAAAAAATCTTTTAACTGGGAGTACAAGCCGCCAGTTTAAAAATCTATAAGTTCCATAAATATATAAAATGAAAGAAGTCAATCAATATTTAATAAGTAAATTTAAACCATTATTCATTGTATAAAATTATTAAACGTTAACGACTATAAAATTTCGTTACAAATAGTCCAAACGAAATTTTGTTGTTTTATTTGCGAATGGAATAGTCGTATTAGAAAAGAACACTTTAAAAGATAGATGTGGCCTCTTCGTCAGTCTCTTCAACCTGAATAAAAAAATGTTCAAAATGATCCTTTAGTTGACCCCCAAAAAGTGTTACTTCTACCATTGCATATAAAACTAGGGCTCAAAAAAAACATCATGGCATATTTTTTCCTTTGGAAATAGTCAAATAATTTCACAATGAACTGCTGTTCTTTATTACAATATTGAAATATTTTTTTAAATGTCTAAATGTCAAATGACATAAAATTTGACTTCGTTGGTGAAGTTATTCAATGCACTCTCTTTAGATGCAAATTGTCTGTATCATTTCTTTTACATGTGCTACTAAGACAAGCGCTAGTGATGACGTAGGGGTAAAGGGTCACTGAACAAAGTATATAATCTCATTTATTTACCGCCATGAAGCACAAAATACAATAGAGAGCTCAAAATCCCTTTCCAGTGAGAAATTGATATGTAGCTTAGTCATATCGCACACAAAATAAAACTATATCATGGATTTCCAAATTTATATTTACGTTAATAAATTGTTACGGATAAAAACGACCTTCCCTCTCTTTCTCTTACTCTGTCATTTTCTGTAATATGATTTTTTTCTTATTTAGAGTTTTTTTTGTATCATTTTAATTATTTTATGGTTTTTTTTTGTTTTCTGATTTTTCTCATTTTTTTTATTTTTTCGATTGTTTAAAATTCTTTGTGATTTCGTAGAGATTTTTTTGTGATTTTTGCTATTTATTTCAATTTTTCTTAATTTTATCATTTTTTTATGGTTACTTACAGTTGTTTCCGAGATTTTTGGTTGTTATTTGTTTTTTTGCGATTTTTTCCTTTGCATTTTTAGCATTTTTCGGCTTTTTTTACAATTTTTTGGATGTTTTCGTTTTCTTTTGTATTTTACAATTTTTATGTTTCATTTTTTTCCCAATATTTTGATTTTTTTTTCATTTTTCTAATTATTTGGTTTTTTCGGTTTTTTTTTCGATTTTTTGCCATTTTTTTTTGGAGTTCATTGCGATTTTTTTATGATTTTTCGCGATTTATTTCAATTTTCTTATTTTTATCATTTTTTTTTGGTTACCTACCTGCAGTTGTTTCCAAGATTTTTGGTTATTTGGTTTTTTGCATTTTTTTGCTAAATCTTTTGTGTTTCTCTTTTCTGTTTTTATTTGTTTTTTTTTCTGATTTTTTTCAATTTTTCCTCATTTTTTCTCATTATTCTCTTTTTTCTGTCTTTCCTAATTTTTCTTATTCCACTTATTTTTTGTGATTATTCGCGTCTTTTATTTTTTCATTTTTTTGATTTTGTTTGTTTTTCGTATTTTTTTTATTTTTAGCTTTTTTTCGGCTTTTTTTACAATTTTTGTATTTATTTTATAGTGATTTTTTTTGTTTTTTCTTTTCTCATTTTTTTTCTTTTTTCTAATTTTGTTTATTCTGTTTTTTTCATTTTTTCGATTTTTTCTAATTTATTCTCATTCTGTTTTCCTTTTTACCTATTTCTTTTGTTTTCTAATTTTTTCTTGTTTTTTGATTTTTTCCTGTTATTTACAATTTTTTTGCCTTTTTTTGGGATTTCATTTTGCTTTTTTGAGATTTATTTAATTTTTTTTATATTATCATTTTTTTACGGTTACAGTTGTTTCAGAGTTTTTTGGGTTTTTACGATTTTTTGCTTGCGATATTTTGTCAAATTTTTCGATTTCTTGTGTTCTTTGCGACTTTTTTTTTTATTTATTTTTAGCGTTTTCTTTTCTTTTTATTCTTTTTACCAATTTTTTCGATTGTTTTGTTTTTTCCGTATTTCACCATTATATTGTTAATTTTTTTCCCAATATTTTCTGATTTTTTTCTCAATTTTTCCGGTTTTTTATTTTATTTTTAATTTTTTTCCGATTTTTTCCGATTTTTTCTGATTTTTTCGATTTTTTTCTCGTTTTTTTCCATTTTTATGATTTTTTTTCTTTTTTTTTTCAATTTTTTCTGTTTTCTCATACTTCTCTCATTGTTCAATTTTTTCTAATTTTTTTCTATCGTCTTCTAGTTTTTTCTTATTTTTTTTTCTTATTTCTCTGATTTTTTCGATTTTTCGGTTTTTTCGTTTTGTATTTTTCATTTTTCTGAATTTTCTGGTTTTTAATTTTTTTGTTGGTTTTTGATTTTATCAAATTCTTTAAAAATTTTTTCTCATCCTTATTATTCTGGTTTTTTTGAATTTTGTCTCCATTTCTTTCGAATTCTCCAGTTTCTATTTCGTTTGGCCGGAGCATTCGCTTAAAGTTGAAAAAATTTTAAACTTTATATAACTTCAAAATTTTTTAGTTTATAATATATGTCTAATAGGATTATAAACATTTTTTATATAAACTTAACTTAATTATATGGTTTTAAATAAATATTTACAAAATATAATTCTTTTTTAAACATTTTTTTATCTGTACGATATTTGAAGCTCAAAAGTAATCTGTTCTTTCCATATAAATGAGACATCCAGTATAACAGCTCTAACCGTTTTTATTTTTACTTTTAGTAACATAAACAATATACAAAATTTTCATTAACTTCCACTGAGGGACAATTTCTTAACATTATGTTCTTTCAAAAATCGGATGTTAATGTTAACGTTATAATATAAAATAGTTGTTAACAGAAATAGTTAAGCCATTTTTAGTCCGTAATTAATTATTATCTTAAAAATTTTTAATTATAAATTAATTCAAAATGAATAAAGGTTAGCACAGATAGAATATACGCTACATTGTTAATGTTCCAGAGCCAGATACAGAGATCGTAGGCGGACCTGAGCTGTTCATTGATCGAGGGAGCACTATTAACCTCACCTGCGTCGTTCGACATAGTCCCGAGCCACCGGCCTTTATTTTCTGGAACCACAACGATGCCGTAAGTATTTATTTACCGAATTTAATATTAGGACCTACAGTAGCAATTATTAAGCTTCAAAGTATCAATTTGTAATCACTGATATATATTTTTGTTGATATTTAAGAATGATCTACACGTAAAATAATTTCAACCTTATATAATCAGCGAATAAATTATAAAAACTAATTTTGTATTTCTAGCAAGGTCTCTACACCGTTACACTCAAAACTAACATGTAAATGCGAAAAATGTAGCTTCATATATTTTATCCGAGATTTTCATTACCGGTAAAACATTTTTTTGAGTTTTATTGCTGTATAAGAGCAATTTCCGGCGCAACGGTGAATTATGAAGATTTTCATATAAAAATATATCATTGCAGTCACTCTAGTCGTGCCCTCGTTTAAATACTTCATTTAAGAAATGATATGATACGATTTTTTATTTAAATCTTCCATATTAACCTAAATAATTGTATTTGGTTCATTCAAGGTTACTCAAAACATGATTAGAATCAGATAGGTTAGATTTAGCATTGCTGAATGAACAATTTGACAACGCTGTATGAACATCGTGATCTTCGTAGCTCCATAAAAAATATACACAGTTTCGTAGAACAATGCTGTGTTTGGAAAAACAATGGAAAATATAAGAAAACATCATATTGACAAGCTTAATACAATATTGGGGAGAAATGGAAAGTTATTATTATTAATAAATGTTATTGCAAGTCAATGGTTTGGTAAAAATGTCGAAAAAACTTATGCAAGATTTTTATTCGGAAAAATTTTTGTTTCTGCCCGTAATTGTTTTTGACTTTTAGAACGCATTATGCTCAATTTGGAGACGGGAGCGGATTAAGACCATATGCGGATCAAGTGAATCTAGACCTGATCAAAATCCAAATTTCATTTCATTTAATTTTGCTGTTTTACTTATTAAGAGCTATAAAAATAAAAATATTACTTATACAGTGATCATAGAGAATTAAATAGATTAACATATTCATGGATGTTTCATGTTTTTCATTGAATACTACTTATTAATTCGGTTCTTTAGTTGTTTATTTTTACTGTATAAATGACATTTATTTACTAAATTGCTATTAATCTACATAATTAAAAACAAGTCATATTCAGTAACCTGTAACAGGTAGACACGAAAATGAAAGGTGGGTCTATGTAACTAAACTGCAATTCAATTTTAAATAATTTACCTAAATAAACTATTTATTTTTTGTTAAAAGGATTATATTTTTCTGTGGTTTGCATCCTCGTACAACATAAAAGAAACTAAAAATTGCAATAATAGAGACCTTGAACATTTTTTTATGGACAGGTGACGTTAAATTCACAACATAACGGTGACGGTACTGAATGCCGTTTGGAGCAAAGAGCAGAGTTTTGGAGTTTGGAACTTGAAAAAGTTTGCTCTGTTGCCATATCCTCCTTTTCATTTTGCAATAATTAGCAATTAAGGAATTTTTAAAAAAATACGTTCCGGTCAGTTTTAAAGTTTAAAATTTTGAGAAGTATATTTATTTATGATCTATAACTGATAAAAAATTTATTGACATCGGCCATTGGGAAAAACGATAGTGTAGAAAAAAAGACGTTAATTTATTACAATTTATTGTATTATTTCTTTATAAGTATAGCTTGTGGGATTTAAAAACTTTTATAAAAAATATTCTTTTTCAATTTTTAAATGATTAATATCTTTGTAATTAATTAAAACTTTCATAAAATTCATAAATCAGATAACAAAGATAAGGTTAAAAACTATAGAATAGTCTGTATTCAATCAAAAATTTCTAAATTATAGAATTTCTTTATATCTAAAAAGTAATCGTGGGATACTAGATCAATCATTAATCGAAAACAACATGGATTTCTGACAGGTAAATCGACTGCGATTAATTTAGTTCAGTAAAATGCTTACGTCAAATCATAAATTATAATCTCATTTTGACACCAATAAGATTTTACCTAAGTTAATTATTATCACTGTGTATATTACATATCTAAAGAAATTAAATTCCTAACATCCTTTGAACATTTTATCCACAATTTAATATCTTGAAAACTAATTAGAGGATCCCTTTTAAAAGCGAAGTAACATTTTCCGCAAAGTTCAAGTTATGTAGATACTGTCTCTTGACACGTCACCGTGAAATTAAACTTCAAAATTGTACCGTATATGTTAAAAGTTTCTATTCATCAGAAATTTTATAGTGTAACAATGTTTTTAAATAAAAGTATTTATTTTATATTCTGTTTTCTGCCTCATGAAATTTTCAATAAAATAAAACCGCAGTCGGGGTTGTAGGTAGAGTTATTATTGCACGAATTCTAAAATTTAATTTTCCATTTCCATATTACCAATTGTTCAGACATTTTCGGAAATTTCTTTAAATTAACCAAGTGAATCGAGGCTCTGACATAAAGTAAGAGAAATTCGCTATTAATTATTACACCAACTGACAACTTTCAATATTGCGTTTATAATTGCTTAAATTTATCATCGCTTCTTTATACAAAACTGTTAATTAATTTAATAACTGTTGAAATTAATCATGATAGAAGCTAAGCCAGATCTCAATACAAAAGTTTAGATATGGAAAACATTTATTATTAATTAATTGCTTATATCTTGAAAGATTGTCTAATGGAAACCACATTTTAATATTATTTGCTCTATAAAGTTGTAATTGATCTATATTATTTATTATTATTATTTTAACAATTAAAACATAATATATAATCATATAAAAATATTTATTATAAGAATATATTTTAAATTTAAACTATTTTTTCTAAATGTTGATTGCACTCTTACAGTATACCGAGCAGAATCATTTTATTTTCGTTGATGGCAGTGAATACGAAGTGACATTGATCTTTGTTTAAGAAACTACACATGCATGAATTCCAAATGAACATACAAAATTTAAATATTGACAAGCAAGCAAACTTCTGAATATGTAACTCTGTAAAATTGATGATGCGTCAAATGCAGAAAAACAGATGCCTTTGTTCTAGCGACGAGGATTTCGAAAATATTACTTTTCGGTTTATAAATAATTTGGAGCCTTTTGTAAAAAGAATGCGGCGTCCTTTTGAAATCCTTAAAAAATATGAATGATTGAAATGCTTCAATCTAATGAAAACAAGAAAAAATGATTCGCATTAATGCCACCTGTTTTTTTTTTCAATGAAATATAAAAGTAAATGAGCAACAGAGACAGGATCACAAAAACCCTCATTTTTCTATGTACAATTGGTTCATTCAAGGTCACTCAAAACATCATCAGATAGATAAAATTTGACAACGCTGTATGAACAATTTGGCAATGCTGTATGAACATTATGATCTTCGTAGCTCCATATAAATTATACACAGATTCGTAGAACGATGCTGTGTTTGGAAAAACAATGGAAAATATAAGAAAACATCATAATGTCGAACTAAATACAATCTTGGGGAGAAATGGAAAGTTATTACTGTTATTAAATGTTATTGCAAGTCAATGGTATGGTGAAAATTTGGTAGCCTTAAAGTTAGTACAGCAAAATATTTTTTTTTTAATAAACCATTAATTAAATAAAATCAAGAAGGAAAATTATGTCTTTTCTCTGAGTCATGCAAAAATTATCCGGAAAAATTTTTGTTTGTATCCGTAGTTGTTTTTGACTTTTAGAACGCATAATGCTCAGTTTGGGGACATGAGCGAATTGAGACCTGATTATAAACGGATCAAGTGAATCTAGACCTGACCAAAATCCAAATGGTCTTGAATGTGTCAATTTTTGCAAAATTCATCTTTTAATTCTGTATTGAGATTTACATCAGGGATTTTAGACTCTTATTATTTTAACAGTGACTATATTTTAATTAAAAAATAAAATTCTTTAGCTCATTTTGCCGCCTTTTTCGAAATTGGCCAGCGAAATTAAAAAACAAATATCATCAGAAATTCCATTACCTAAAGGTAAATAACCGTCAAGAATAATATCTTAATATTTGAATTAATTAGTGGTGAAGGAGCAAAGGTTGTTGATTTAGAATGTGTCGAGCTCGATGGGAACTTTATACATCACTGAGATAGCAGACAGATGTTCTTTGATGTAATACACCGCGTGGATATTAGGTACAGTGAGATCGGAACCGATGAAAATTATTTTATCATATTCCAAAAGTTCGTATCAATTTATTTTTAGCTTCTTTAAGTTTTGTTTACTAATTCCTACAGATATGTCGCAGTAAAGATAAATGAGAAAATGGTAAAAATATATTAAAAAATAATCTGCTTAAAGATTTAAATAGTCCCTATTGGGAAAAGTACAATTTAACATAGTGATTGGAAAATAATTGGTTAAAATATATTTCCTATATTTCAGGATTATATTCCAGTTTGCAATTATTTTCCCATTCAATACTAAATCCCAAACTCATCCATAAAACAAATTCGACCTTGTATCTGAAAAGCGCTACAGAAACAAAAAGAATTTAACTGTTCCGTGACATTCTACCTAAAATGTTATCCCGTTTTTCCTTTGAATTTCTACAATTTCTCCGATTTCACCTTTATCCGTGCTTCGAAGGGCCACCGGAATCCCCTTTATCTTAACAGTCCAGTATTGATTCAAGAAACTCTTACCCCGAACATCTCTTGCATTAATGAACGACTCGTCGACTCGTTCGAAATTCAAACTTAAGACCCTCCGGTAATGGGCCATAACTTTTTTTAAAGAAAAAGTTCCTGAAACAAATATCTTCACGTACTTGGACTCTAGGGAAGAGGAACTAATGGATTTTTTTGCTGTCATTTATATGAAAAGAAAGTTCACACTGTAATTAATTGTAGGGAAATTTTTTCATCGGAATAAAATTAGAAACACTTTTTGTCAAAGCAGGTAAAATAATTATAAATCTTTTAAATATATATTGATAAAAAAAATTTCTCCTCTTTGTATACGTTTGGTCAAGTTTAAATAATAATACATATGGAATAAATTGTAACTAAATATTTATTGTCTTTTTCACAGAACTTTTTCTAATAACATCCTTATATATGATACATCGTATTATAATATCATAAACCTAATCGTTACTGTCGACATATTTTCCATGGGAGTAATAAAAAAAATTCTTGCTCCTCATATTTCCCGACGGAGCCATTTGTGCGTTTCCCCTCTATTTAGTGTTTCATCGCAAGAGATATTTGATACTGAATAACCGAATATGCATGCTGAAAATATAAACCTTTTATGGAAATGGATCGATTAAAGAAAGGATTGTTGTTTAATTTTGTAAAAAAATGAATGTTTGAAATTAACTGAAAAAATATCACTTTAAACATTCATACGCAGATTGATAGCAAATAACAAATATTTTTTATTATTCCCTTACATAAATTTAAAATTATATAAATAAGGATTTTAGTTGTAATTAGGTAATAGTGAAATAATGAATTTTTCGTTTATATTGTTATATTTATAAATATACAGGAATTTTTGTTTTTGGGATCTTTGGGAGTGTTTTTTTTTGTAATTAGATTTCTTTCAATGTCTTCCTACCATAATTTGGGTCGTTGATATAAGTAATCAATCTGGGTTTAATTCAGAGAAATAATTAATAAATCCCAAAAGTTATCTATCTCTGGGAAAGTTTTTAAGGAAAAAAAATCTGTTGCTACACATTGGTTTCCTGTACCAAAATATGCACAACCTATTACTGGGTTTTCTGTGTAACATCATATCCAGGAATGGAAGACATCTGTCAGATTCTGTTTCTACAGTAAACTGCCGATTCGCTGAATAATTGTTGAACACAGAACGTAATCAGTTTGCCTTACGGGCAAGACTAAGACGAGATCGTCTACGTATCTCTTCACAAAAAGAATCGGGAAAAGGATTAAATTCAATTCATCCATAACATAGTTTACTAAATAAGAAGATATTTTTGATCCATAGGTGTACCAAAAATTTGTTTGAAAAAAGCACCCTCAAACACCAAGTAGTTTGAGCCAAAAATAAAATGTAAAATTTTAATGAAATTGTCTCAACTGACCGTACAAAATTTTTTATATGGACCCATTGTTGCAAGGCTAGATACAATTAATTGAAAAGAAATATTGTAACAAAGAGAGACAACGTCGAAACTTACAATAATGTAGTTGTCTGTGTTGTATAGAGATAGCTGCAAAAATAAGTCTAATGGACAATGTGGGTGTATGAATTTTTAGAAGGCTGTAAAATCTATGAACGCAAATTATAACATCGAAGTTTTTTGCTTCATTTTCTGTGAAAACACCTTTAACAAAATTATAAATCAAGGTGTTAGATTTTTGCTGAAGAGTGGAAGTGGGATCGCGTGGAATTTGTTGTAATATTTTGTATCATTTAGTAACTCAAAAGATTTTTCAATATAAATATTCCTGTACATAATGACAGTTAAATTTCCTTTGTCACTGTTGACTAAACACAGTTCTGGGTTATTCTTTAGGAAAATTCTACTTTTATTAAAAAGAGTGTTCAACGGATGTTGAGAATTTGGAAATTTATGTAAGAAATTAGTAATAATGTTGGTGTATTGGGCACGAAAAAGATCTTTTTTGTTATATCAAACTGAGAGATAATAAGCTCAAGATCACCTAATAAACTTGGTATATTTAAATCCTGCAAGGATGGTGGAATGACAAACTTAAGGCCTAAGGCCAAGAAATTGTTTATCTCTCTAGATTATTAGAAGAACAAAGCCACCCTACATGGGGGCGAAACGAAGAAGATTTCATTGCCAGAGTGTCAGTAAATGATTTCAATTTTGATGTAAAGAAGTTGTAAAAGTGAATTGTAGGATCAGAGGGTAGGGGAGTGAAAGTAGGGTCACTAGAAATAACGTGACTACACAATTACCTTTATCAGCTTTAGTGACAACAATGTCATCATTTTCTATTTTGTGCGATGACCACCATGTGGTTATCTTCGTCTCGCCCCCATGTAGAGTGGCTTTGTTCTTCTAATAATTGTTTCCGGGATGCGGTTCCGCCCAGTAGATGTAGTCCTTAGGTGCTGGTATTTACTGCCAGCCGGGCCCCTAGGAAGCAACCTATGTTGTTTTTTACATTTTAAAATAAGAAAAAAAATTTCTTTTCTTAATTTTTCAAGTACCATGACAATATATTTAATTTTATAAATTTTATTACCCTTTTTCCTCTTAAAGTATTTAATAATGGTAAGTTTTTTGATAGTGTTTATTATATCTATCACTAACTTGTAACCATTTGTATATATAGGCCTGATGATGGTCAGTGACCGAAACCAGTTGCCTGCATGTACGTATAACATTAAATTCTTGTGGTACCTGAATTTATTCTTTTTTTTAATAATTAATAGCTCTAAATCACTTCTATTGTACTCCTTAAATTTTGAGCTTCTATTTGCAAATATATTTTATATTTGTAGTAATCGTGAATTTTTTTATATTTTATTATCAGTAATAATGATAAGATTTCAATATTTTTGGTTTTTTTGATAATTTTCAAGGTTTTAATGTTTCATTCTAAAAATAATCGTTAAGGAAAAAAATTGTTATTAAATACTTTTTAATAATGTACTATAATTTATTTATACTATTTTAAAAATATTAGACATAAAGTTTTCATAATTGTGCACCAAAAATAAAAACTTTATTAAATTCAAGGCATCAAAAATACAAATTAACTCATTTCCATTTTAACCTTACGTTGCATATTTATTATTTATTTACAAAACAGATACTCATCATTTATTGTGGTAATAAATAGGTAATAATACAATGGGATTATTACGAATAACAGTACAAACAACATTAATTACGGTTTCTGAAAACAATATTTATGAAACAAACGAACGATCGATCGTTATTTTACGCTAAACAAAAGCTAAATCGCTTCGACAATAACCATTTTACTTTATGGAATTTCAGAGGAGGGTTGAAAACGGAGTGAGTCAATGATCAAATGACCGTGACATATAAATATTTGATATATGTCCATTGTCATTTTAAAATAAAATTGGACAAAACAAATTTTAAACCGATAATCTTTTTCAATATTATTTATTATAAGTCAAGATTATTTTACTTTTTACTGACTAACAAAATTAAATTTAAACAGATTTGGAATGAGTCTACTCTACTTTAATATCTTAATAAACTTGATGTTTTTTATATTTTCCATCGTTTTTCCAAACAAAGAACTATTCTATGAACCTGTGTAAATATTTTCACATCAGTTATTATTTTTACTACTTAATCATTTTTTTTTATCCATATCCGCATAAAATATTTTTTTTAAAATCTGTTCTGATATAGACAGATTCCCAATTTAGTTGGTCCTATATTATAACTTCGAAATTAAGCTTTGATTTGATTTTTATTCCTAATTACTATTATTATTTTTTTTAGATAATTAGCTATACAAGTTCAAGAGGTGGAGTGAGTGTATCGACTGAAAGAGGCGAAACCAGCAGAAGCGTCCTGCTGATCCAAAAGGCCAAACCCTCAGACTCAGGAAACTATCAGTGTAACCCTTCCAATGCCAGGCCAGCCAACGTAACTGTACATGTCCTTAACGGTAAGTTTCTCCTAGAAAAAATAATTTTATATCTTATCGAAAAATAAATGGTTTAGATAATAAAAACGCCCAATCGTACTATACCAATTTATGAAAAAAATAACAACAACTACAAGAAGATAGGAAAAGAGTTTCAATTGTTAAAAAAAATTGATATTGTAACCAACTTTAATAGCATGAGACATGTTACAATTCGTTGGTAATGATAGCTAGCTCTAACTTATGAGTCAGGATGGATAAGTGAGGTAAAATTGGTTGTGATAATATTACATAAATATAAATTACCTGAGCGCCACTTATTGAATTGTTTTGTTGTTAAACTAAACAAATGAAATGATTTCCTGGAAAGGTGTCAAAAATGAAGAAAATAAAAATGAAATATAATGAATTTAATGAAAGTAAAAATTCAGAGTTGAAACATTTTATTTGAATTTTGTAATGTTCTGCACACTTCCTGCGGTTTTTTCTTAAATAAGTTACCCAGAATGGTCCTGAGGCTGTAGGTGACAGCAGTGTGTGTCCTGGTAGTGTGGGTAGTGCGTTCACGACACAAATTCGATCAGATATGGCCAATAGGATGTTCTTCGTTGCAAGTGGTGTTCAAGAATGCTCTTAAACCTATTTCCGATCCAGATGAATGAGCCAACGGCTCCCAAAAACGTTTTACAAAGTGAATATTTTTACAAGTGAATAACTAATTAAAAAGAATGTCTCAAAAAGTTTCGAATAATAACAGTAAAATCAGTAAAATGACATTGTGATAATCAATATGTAGAAAAGGTAATCAAATATATGTTAAAAACAATATCAATCGAATTGTCCTGGCCAAAGACAATTCGATACTTAAATGAACCTTCAAAGTTTTATAAATTACAAAAAAAACAATTATTTCATAGTGAAAATATTTATTCATCAAGAAAACAAATATCAAAGTAATTAAATGGGATTTCGTAAAATTGGGTAGTGAAACGAATAATGCATAAAAAAATCTGATTGAAATTTCAAACAACCTTGATGGCTACAATGATGCATTGATTCATGTTAAACAAAGATACTAATACAGCATCCGAAAAACCAAACGTAGTTACAAATTCACAAAAAAAAAACGTGTTTTCAACATCAACAAATTTAAATTAATATGCAACACATGCATCTGAAAATTTGAAGCACGCTTTTCTAGTAAAACTAACGCTTAATTATTTGAGAACGCCCTTTCTTTATATAATCAAAATTACTTTAAAACTAAAACTATAAAATACATGGTCAAGTAGCCATATCGTACGACACGTGCAGAAAAAACAAAATAATGCTCATACAAGTGATGTTAAATGAGCTCAAATGCCAATACTTTGTTATAAGTAAAAGAGATAAGCACAAATCAATTATAATCATTGTACCATCTCCGTCTAATGACATAAACAAGATAGTAAATTATAAGAAAAACATATATTCTCTTACTCGCTTCACCACATAAATCACAAGAGAGAGATTTAGTCGGGACCAGAGATTTTATACAGATTCAAAATGTATCCCACCCAGGCACTAAAGGTGTGTATACGCAAAACGATTGGAAAAAATTATAATTTCTATAACAAAAATTTATGAACCAAAACATCATTTGAGAAATGTTTCTAAACAAATAAAAATTTACTTACATAAGGAAACATTTAATAAAACCGTATTCCAAAATATATACACAGGCCATAAGAAAAATGGGACAAGCTGAAGTGGACTATAAAATTTAAAAAGTTTACTATTTTAAATGACGCCCGATTAATCGTCTGTCTAATACAATATAACCACTGAAGATTTTTAAAATTTGTTCAAAATAATTTTAAGGGAAAAATAATTACGTGGATGTTTGAGGGAATTCAAATAAGGCAGTAAGGAAAGATGGAGAGAAACTAAGTTTTTAGAGAAGTGGGGTATACGTACAGCAATTAGAATGAAAAAAGCCAAGTAGTAAAAAATTTTCATAGATGATACTAGTACGTTTATTTTTGTAAATTTCTCTAAATTAAGGATAACGAATTTTAGAATACAAAAAAATGCAACTTGGGACACAAAAAATGTAATGAAAGATTTTTCATATAAGAAAAAATAATATAGGCACTATATCGAATGATTAGGAATTTTTTGTCGCAAAATTGTACTATATATCATTTATTGTTTAGGGCATATTTTACAATTATCGTCACGCAATTTCAATTTTAATATTTATTTACGTTTCATATTTTTGGTTTATTAGAAAATTATTATCATCGAATTTTCCTTAACTAAGAAATATTTTATTTGCAATAAGGTTTTTGACTTTGCTTAAACAATTGGTTGTTTTTTATATTTTCCATCGTTTTTCCAAACAAAGAATTCTTCTGTGAATCTGTAAATATTCAACTGAATTTTTTTAAATAGAAGTTCCGAAAGTATAATATTACTGACTAGACTATAACTATAATAAAAGTTTCTCTAGTCTGGCATACGAACTATCTAAAACAAATCAATTTTTTGTCCGCATGATGTTTCCATAGCAGCCGGAAATCGGAATAAAACAAGGGACAGTTCGTATTGAGGTAAACAAAAGCTTCCTCTGGGAAAAGGTCATCCGGTCGTGAACGGCTTCCTCTCGCTGGCCTGGCACTGTGGAGGACCATGAGTAATTGCAAATTTTGATAATTCTAATACCTTTCCAAATAATAATTGGATATGGGTATCTCTGGACACGAGAAGTGAATTAGAAACTCGCCAGGGTGTTTGGCGGAACTTCATAACAAAACATGCTTAACTTTAGTCATCCAATTAAGAGACGAGGGTCGCCAAAGAGTAGTATGAAAATTAATGACCTAATTAATTTTAAACATAAACATTCAATCATGACCGAGTGAGTGCGCTACTTTAATATCACTTAATACGCTTCATAAACATGTCACTCAAAAACTTCGTTTGAAAAATATTCCTTAATGCAACATTGTTATTCTAGAGAAAATATACATTATAAATCGATTATATTCATTATCATATTAGAAAAAACTAGTATAATGTATAATAGAATTAGAAATTCACTAAAAGAAGATTTTGCCAACAATGATGCAAATGATAATGCTATTTCCAAACTTAATTATAGTTTTAATATAAAAATTATTTACTTTACCTAACTTTGTAGCTACCAAATTTATTTTGAAATTGTTCCAACTATCGAATATACAACGATCAATAAATGTTTTAAATTCATATCTTCCTATGTTCAATACCGTAAAAAGCTTGACGATAAGACGATTTTATTATTTTCCATTGTTTTTAGAAACAGAGCGATATCACTTCACTCTATTTGATTATTTATATCCGAAGAAACATGTTTCATGAAATTTATTAATATCAAAAAATAAAATTTTTGAAAGAAGAAACTTCTTATAAAAAAATTATTAAACCCTATAATTTAAACACATTCCTACTGTATTCTTAAAGTGACTAAACTTTAACATATAAAGAAGAATAAGCTCACATTCTACTCCCAACTTAACGTCTAAGTTCCTTTGTTAAAAAAGTCCTTTTCTATAGACGAAAAATGTCAATAAATATCATAAAAGACTTCCCGTTTCTCACTCTAATCGTATTTGATTTCTCAATCTTTCACAAAAAACATCGGTCGTCAAACAAAAGTGTATAAATTGAATATCGTGGCCGTCGGCAAATTCGTATAAATTTGAATCTGATTTGTCCATCGATTTCCTTCTGACCGTATTGAACACCATATGAAATGTCAATGGGAGATGAAGAACTCCTGCTGATGCATAATTCATATACTGCTGAGGAAACAAGGGCTTTTTGTTTTCTGATTTAGCAGCGAGTATTATAGGAAATATGGTGGTAATGTTTATTAAAAGAATCAAAAAAAAATGATTTTTAAAAATAAAATAGTTTTTTAGACTATTATTTATTTTATACTCTATCTTTTTTATGATTTTATTTATTTCTGATCTTTAATCATTTATCATCCTTCGGTATGAAGTGTCGACCGTAACTTCATAATTGTGCTGGGTTTTGGGGTGACGTTTGGCCTACCTCAACTTTACACAAAACTTTGGAGAGGAAGTGCCCGCAGGATTTGTGTTTAAGCTTGCTTTTCCTACACCGGAAGTGAAAGTTGATGAATAAATGTCAACAGCTAAAAGTGAAACATTCGATTTGACTTTTAGTATCGTAAGTAATGAAATCGACTAAATGATTTTTTTTATTTTTATGGAAGTCACTAAAAATAAAATAAATTACATGCACTGAGATGATCCTAATGAATTAGTTAATCGATTACGTTTAATATTATTGGCGTTTGCTATATTGGTATCTTTTATGGTACGTTATGTATTCTACAATTATTTAACAACTTCTTAATTGATTATTATTATTCTATAATTTTCATGGAAGTACATAATAAAATTTATTAAATACCTTGGGATGATCCTACCGAATTAGTTGATCGATTACGAAAGAGCAAGTCGTATTGGATATCTTGTAATAGAAGCAACTATTATATCATCAAAGAGGTTAATTATGAGGAATTAAGATTTTAAGAATTTTTATAATTATTTCTTTTAGCATCAAAATTTTATATGTACAACAACAAAGTAAAGCACAGCTACTTTATTATATTCTATTATGAAACTGTAATATATGAATTGATTAGTCAATCTTTATTATTTTTTTTAAACTCATTCTTTTATTTCAAAAAGAATGCTAATTTTTGAATACAATTACGGCTACTCATCGTGTTTCGCGTTTTGTTCATCAATTGTTTTTCTCGATAACACCATTGTTGTATTATTTTATCTCTGGACTTTTATTCACAACACACTTATACTATTTTTATCATTTATTTTTGGTTTATTATTATTGAAATTGCTTTAACAAAGGAATGTTTTATCTGAATTAAGGTTTTTAACTTTGCTTAAACTTAACAATTGGTTGTTTTTTAAATTTTCCATCGTTTTTCCAAACAATGCATTGTTCAATGAATCTGAGTAAATGTTCACCGGAATTTGTTTTACTAGAAGTTATGAACGTATAATATTACTAACTTGGGATGATCCTAACGAATTAGTTGATCGATTACGAAACATCAAGTCGTATAAGACATCTTGTAATAGAAGCAACTATTATATCGTCAAAAAGGTTAATTATGAGGAATTAAGATTCTTAAAATAATATATTTTTATAATTGTTGCTTATAGCATCAAAATTTTATATGTACAGCAACAAAGTAAAACACAGCTAATTTATTATATTCTATTATGAAAGTGTAATATATAAATTGATTAGTAAATCAAATTTATTATTTTTTTTAAACTCACTCTTTTATTTCAAACAGAATGCTAATTTTTGAATACAATTACGGCTACTCATCGCGTTTCGCGTTTTGTTCATCAATTGTTTTTCTCGATAACCCCATTGTTGTATAATTTTATCTCTAGATTTTTATTCACAAAACACAATGTCTCGGCACTTTACTTTTAACGAGGAGTGCCTGCGAAAACTCCTCCTTTTTTTCGCTCTCTCTCATTCATGCATATTAATGAATTATTTTAGTCTGTTTTTCTTGAGTAATTACTTTTTCAATGTTCGGTACGCATAAAATTCTTGCATAAAAGATGAAGTGTTCGTTTTTCGTTTTAGGTGCCAGCCGGCCCAACGCGTCTTCTTCCTTTATTTAAATTTCCTACCGCAGTTTTTCGTTAAGATTACCAATTATTTGTCTAAATGAAAAATTACACTATTAAATGCTTTTTATTTTATAAATAATAAAGATATATCGAAATTAAGTTATTAAGATTGTTTATTGCTGCAATTAAACACTTTTATTATTTATTCTGTTTAAAATTTCTATTTAACGTTACAATATATATATAAATTCTCTAATCGTTATTTTGAACGTTACAAACTCACTGAAACACAACCGTGGATTTTCTCTATATTAATTAAAATCCAGCATTGAGAATGCCAAACACGTTGACCTCTGCAGCTGGGATTTCCTCTGGAATATTTAATTTGCCGGTAATTATACAATGGGTTTTAAAACTCACTGCTGAGGATTGTAAAAATGCTGGAAAAGCGCCGAAAGGAATTGTAATTACTTTCTTATAGGTAAAACCAAAAAAAATTACTTCGTAATTTCGTTTAAGGTTTGAGGTATTTTTAATTCAAACTTTATAATTTAATTAATTAATAATAAAACATAATTGCATTTATTCTATAAAGCTAATAATAATAAAATATTAAATGTATTTGTTATATATTGAAAAAATTATAATGATAATAATTTATATATAAATGTTTATATTCAATTTCATAATTTTTTTATAGGTGAACATCCAGAAGCGATGCAACACGGAGGCAATCAGCGGATGGGCCCTTCTTTGGGTGCATTGGCGTTTATCTCCTACGTTTTGTTGGCTTACTGTTAACTTTCATTTAGACTCTTCTCCATTTAGTCGTTTATGCTAACGACCAGTGTCGACAATGTGCGTGTTAATAATTAACATTTGAGGAAATGTTTTCGTTCTTTTGCACGTAGAATTTTATGTCAAAACGAATATGAAAACTACAACGATTTTTGTTGGGTAATAATTTTTTTGGGTTTCGTTGCTTAGGATTCTATTTTTCTTGTAATGATCTAAGTAACGAGCATTTTTTGTAATTTTATTATGAATTACCCAATTAAGTAGTTTTCTTTGACTAAAAATGTTACGTGTGGAAAGTAAAGCAACCGTTTAAGGTCCCATAACTGAATTTTTGTGGAGGGGTACCGCAAGTGAATAAGATTGATAATTACGTAATAATTAATTAGGGCAATCATCTAATAAAAATTATTAATTTTTGAAAAATTGATATAAGATTCAAAATTTGTTTATTTTTATAAAAGAAAATGTTAAGCATTAGATATCGCTTATTTTAATTTAATATTTTTTTGTTTCTTTGTATATATTAAAATTTGTAAATATTTGCAATGTTTGAGCTAATTTAGTAAAACATATTTTTATAGAAAATTTCTATTTTTGTGTAATAATTACATTTATAAAGAATACGAGGAAAATTAGAATTTCGGGATAATTAATTACCTAAATTTATTTATTAAAAATATACCAAAAATCAAATTTTTTATTAAAAATTAAATACATCTAAATAAAAAATACTTTTTCATAGTATATTTTAATTGATTCCGAAGATATACGAGAAAATATTAAATAAGTCCAAAGTAAAGAGGATGATAATGAAGATGAATATTTAGAAATTTTGCTTATGAGTTGAGATTTAATTCTGACAAGTTGAGGTCGATACTAGACAGCGATGCACCTAAATGAAATAAAATTCAATGACAATATTTCTTTAGTGATGATATTTTATTTGATTCCGAATATATACGATAAAATGTTAAATAAGTCAATTTCTTTATTTAATTCAAATTTATAAAGTTGTAAAGAAGAGCGTTTCTGATTTATGTTTCTTCGCGTAACGAGGCAACCATTTAATAATAACATCATAGAAGAATACCAGTTACATACTTATCAACCGTACATACCTGGAAAATTTAATTACAATGATAGTAGAAGAGCTATGGGTGTTCTGATGCAGTCCTTATTGAAAATAACATGGGAAATCACCAAAATCTATTCTGATATTTTTTAATACACGTTTAAGTTCCGATCCGCGCTATACGAGCCTCGGAACAGCTTTTAACAGATCAGATTTGATTTGCTTAGCAGGTTTGATCAACCCAATCAAAAATTGTTCGAGATCTGTTAAAAGCTGTTCGAGGCCTGTTAAAAGCTGTTCGAGACCTGATAAAAGAAAGCTGTTCGAGACTCGTCTAGCTCGGATCGCAATCTTGACATGTATCAAAAATTGCCAGAATCTACCTTAGCGATTTCCCCACGTTATTTTCCATAAAGAGTGCGCCAGAACACTTATAGCTCATCTACTAATGATGCAATTTAAATTCCTATTCAAAACTTAAATGAATGCATTCAACATTAGGCATTAAAGGAAAATTGTTGACGGATAAAGGAAGTATTCCAACCAAAGTAAAATGTATGTCTGGTTTTATATAAATAGATATAATTTACAGAATATGAACAGTTTCACGCAAATAAACTTTTTTGGTTACTATGAAAAATTATCCATTTTCTATATTAAAATTTCTAGTATTTTTTTAAATATTCCTCGTATACAACAAAAGTCTAAATCAATAATATAATGACGTCAAACAGTGACAGTGTCGAATTCTATTCTCCTTCAATAAATTGAATTTTTTGTCCGCTTGCAAAACCCCTCCTAAAAAACGAAGGAAACTGTACTAGATCTTGAGACCGTACTTACATTGTGTTATAAGTTCCCTTAGGATCTAGCGAAACTTTCCAGCCCTGTCTTGTGGATTATAACGTTTTGAAAGGAAAGTTGACGACAGTAAATTTCTCTTTTTAGAGACCGGCAGACGCCGAAATTCTGGCCAGGGTATTTTATGAGAATATATATTTATTTTATGCGGTTTTCAGGACCGGAAAATTAGATGCAAGCTAAAAAATATATTTTTTTTCTATAAAAAGAATGGTTTGTGACAAGCATACTAATAAACTACAAGAGATTATCTTTATACTATATATCGATAAAATTACTTATTTTTTACTAAATTAAAAAAAATTATTTTCTTCTCTGACAGAGTCGTTAATAGATTTTTTGTGTTCCAATACAAACTGATTTGACCGATGGTTAAATTGAGACTGACTTTGCATTATTTTTGATTATTATAAACATAACTAATCATTCTAAGTTGTAATGAACATTGATATATGCTCATGTTTCTATGTTACAGACCATCTACATCTCTTTCAAAATAGTATCATAGTTAAGTAGATAGTCTACGTGAGTCCGACCAGAGAGAGAGATCTACGAAATATGTCACATTTTATGACGTTTATGACGTTTTATAACTTTCAGTATTTTGAAGCGTGAAACAATGTTCGAAACGTCACATTTTACGACTTTTTTAACGTTTTTTAACGCTTAGAATTTTGATTGGAAAAAATATATCAAACAATGCCATAGACGTTGAAAACGTCGTAAAATGTGACGTAATTCCTATACTTCTCTCTGTAATACGTTGAATTTCCTATACCAATGGTCGGACTCGTGTAGACTATCTACTTAGAATATTAGAGATAGCGCTAGTCTGAAACTATATGTCATCTCCCTCTATCCTTTCGAGCAAAAAATAATGTCGATGTTCATGAAATTACATTTACCTTATTACTGTGTCTCATTTTTACGTAAGTATTTTTTCTTTACACATTTTTTTTTTCTTGAAGCCGACTCTGTTGATCCTTTTTATATAATAACCCCGGCGAAATAGGGGCCTGATGAACGCGATTGACTTTGAAATAACAATTGGAGGCTTTGAAGGTTTTAGTGTCATGCAAAATTCGGGCGCTGGTTGTATTTTTTACGACTGGGACTTTTGATAGCCCAATTATAGAGCGTTAAAAGAAAATTTTTTATGTGTTTGGTCACCGAGGGATCAATGGAAATTTAGTTTAAAAATCTTAATTAACCTTCATAAAGTCAACTTCCTTAGTAAAGATATTATGTAATCGTAATATGCACAAAACCTTCTCAAAATAATCCCGCACTAAATTGGAATTGTTTAGAAGGGCTGGAAGGTTTTAATTTTTTTTTATACCTTTGTAAATGACCCGCCATGTTTTCTACAACCTCGTCCTTATTTATCTTCTCTTCTAAAAAATATTTTTTTAAATATTGTTTAAATATGTTTAACATTAAAATAATTATGAAAAAAAAATATATATATATATATATATACATTAAAACGAATATTTTGTACATTAAAATTATTTTTTAATGTACAAATATATTGATTTCTTCTAAATGTATATTAGTATAACTAGCAAATTATTTAATTTGAAATGTTTATAATTTTGATAACGTTTGTGCTTCAAAAGGAATATGTTGTGCATTAAAATAATTTTAATATTCAACATTAAATTATTTCATTTTGCATATAATTAAGCCCATATTTTAATGTCATTTTATTGCATTTTATACTTATGTTTATTTAATGTACATTGTACTGCACAAAAAATCGTGTTACTTATTAATGAATAATTATTATTTTAATGCATACATTCTTCGTTTTATTGCATATTTAAATTATTTGTTTAATTGATTTTAAATTTGTAAAATGTTTTTTTAAAAAAGAAGATAAAATTCATTATATTTCACACTAGTATAAACTAACTATAAATTGTATATAAAGTTACTATATGGCAAACTAGTAGAAATAAGTAAAAAAATTGTTAATTTATTTTCCTTATTTAAAGAAAAATTAAAATTGTTTTGTTTTAAATTTATATTTTATGTTCCACTATTAAAAATGTCTTTATTGTTGGTAATTGATCTCACTAATTATTGGTTTAAATAAATATTAAGAAGACTATGATTGTTTTATTGCAACTAAACGTAGTTGTGTTTTTTGTATTGCTTAATAGGGGGAAAAAATTATATAAATTGTAGTTTTTAAAAAATTAAATTTTTATAACTTTTGATTGAATTAAGACATAAAACTTTGCACATAAATACTAGACGGGACGGTCTATATACAACGGATAATAGTACATAATTGAAAAAAGAAGAAATTCAACAAAAAATATTTTAATAAAAAAAAAAAGACAGATATAGTTGGAACACAATCTTCCAAAGTTTTTATTACTCAGATTGTAATGAAAACTAGCAGAAAGGTGATCTTTGGGAAGTATATTAAAGGAACTAGATTAGTGCTTCTCTGCTTCCATTAATTTTAGAAAAAAACGAATTTTTAAAAATGGCAAGAGCGCAAAATCTATATATTTTACAAATTAAAATGTTTATAACTTTTGATTGGATAAATAATAAGGAATAAAACTGTTTAAATTATTATTATTCGCTTCTAGATTGTCGATGAGAATAGTTGTTTGACGGCGAGAGCTTTTCACTTTGAAATATGCGAGTCAAGACCGCAACGTAATATTGAGAATATTCTGAGATTTCAAATTAGTAACAAGTGTTAATAATGTTTATTTGAGTTTAATGAAATTAGAGCTATGCTCTACACATTGTGTTAAAAGTGTAAATGAAATATATATTTTCATTCAATAAATCGGTGATAAAATAACGCTTAAAAATAAATAAAATCGATTCTTTGTGTTAAATAATGTCTCTGATGTTCTAATCAGATAATTCCAAATAGATCTGAGTTCTTAATTCATATTTATTCAACGTGGTCACCAAAAATAGCAGCCCAAACTTTAATTTTCTCGGGTATTCTCATCACTCCAATATCTACAATTCTTGGTATTTACACTTCCATTTAGGTAAAAAGTGCTTGCATCGCTATGAATTTGCCAATTCTTTCTGCCATTGTCTCGCAATTCAATTCCACGGGGTCCGGATCATCTTCATGCAAAATTTTTATTTTGAAATATGGAAATATGGAATTTGTTCTTACTGATATTTCAGAAATATTACATGTCTCGAGAAAAAAAAAATAATGTCGTAACTTAATGTCGTAAAATAAAAGGTTTTGTACTGGCAATCGAAAATCTGAGATTTCAGACTTTGCACGATAATATTATTATTAAGCACGAACCTATTGTCACATTAATACTACTGTCAGAAGTTTGAGATTTCGACCTTTTATTTATTATCTGCAAAAGTAAAATTAAAGATGGTTAAACGCTTTACCGATAAGTCGAAAGAATTAATTTTAAATGTGTTACGCTCCTTTCACATTATACGATTTGGCTCGTCCGATTAAAAATCGTACGTTAAAATATTTTCAGTCGACTAAAGAAGAGCATGGCCCCATTCACATTATACGGTTTTTAGTCGTCCGGTAGCTACTTTGGAATTTATATTTACTTTCGATTTGTTTTATTGCTTTTTGATATTTTTGGTTTGTTATTGTTTAAAGTGGAAGAAATTGACGATGAAATTTTAATTTCGCTTGTTGAAGCAAAGCCTGTATTGTGGGACAAAACTTATATACTTACGAAGACCGAATAGCGACACGTAATGCTTAGAGGGAAGTTTATTTGGCACTGAAATCAGATTTTGATGAGATTAGTGATATAGAGAAAAATGCATATGGTAAGTATTTATTAATAAATTAATCTTTAAACAAGAAAAATTCAACTTCAGATCATTTTCCCAAAAATCAACTAACGGCAAAAAATCGTATAATGTGAAAGCACAATGCACACGATATAAAATCGTACGTTTTTTAATCGGACGAGTCAAATCGTATAATGTGAAAGGAGCATTAGTCTTTTTCGAGACTTATACGGATTTCTGTCAACAACAGGGAACAAGTTGTTGACAAATTTTCTAGGAGGAGCCTGTACAGGTTGAAAAAATCGCCTGTAAATTCAGACATCCAATTCACCGAAGGTATGGCGACAGATAATATAGTAAACAGTAATATTTTAAAAACCAAATCAACTCCTAAAGATGTTATAAATGTGTGGGTCCAAGCAATTAATTATGTTACAGAAGAACATGTCCGTCACACCAAAAAAGTTATTTCAGATACGTGGGAGATTGAAAAAGTTTCGGATGCAGTTAAAGTTGATCCATTCATAATTCATATAGATCAAGACACTAGTGATGAATAAGAAAGATTAGACGAATCATATATAATGTATTATAAAATAGTCGTTTCGGATAAATATATAGTTACTGGAAGAACGTATATTTACTTATTTTTTCCCTATCAATTTTCATTATTTATGCATTAGGTAAAACGGTAAAACTTATTACTTTTACAAACATATACGTCCATTTTCATTGTATATGACTGAATAATCGGAAATGAATACCATTTCCAAATACACGTTTGTTTCTCCTTAAAAACTTAGTGGTGGTACGACTATGTTTACATGCATTTAACCGAATTCGACGTTTTGTACCTTGATGAATTTCCTTCAGTATACTTGGTTTGTTAATTATTGCGGGTTATTTACCATTTCAGCTAGTACTTGAATTTGACATCTTCCGTAATTATTTTCGGCCTTCTAGATCTTGATTAAACTTTTACCGTTCCTGTTTGGTTAAATGTTGCCACCAATGTCTGCAGATATTTTAGATACATAAGATTTTCCGGAAACCGCTCATAAATTAATCAACGAGAAAAGTTATATAAAAAGTAATCCAAAAAAACCCACAAACTATTTATAATTGACATTTAGCTAAAACAGATAAGAGTTGTTTTCTTGTTGTCGTTACAACGGAAGCGTCTAGCGTGCACCAGCCCACATTATTATCGTAAGGGATCTGAAAACAAATCAGTTTTGATTAATATTTTTCTTGGAATTCATAAATGCAATGATATACAGGGTGTCATATTAAAAAAAATAAATTACCAAATCACTGTGCTTTTTTAAGACGTACCTATAAATAAAACGACCCATTGATGAGTTCGAATGAAACCTTACAACAATTATATTTAAATTTTTTGTAATGTATAATATGACAAATAATAGATAGCAGTTCATAATTGGAAAATGGAAATATTCATAACAACAATAATTTAATAAAAAACTTAGAAATAAACAAATAAGTGTCTTTCTCTAACGGAGAAAAAAATGGTAAGAAAAATTTGAAGTATAATCTTAATATTTTTCAAAAATATATTTAACGAAAATGGAATTTGAAAATAACCAAAAAAAAAATCATATTACAGTAACAAAATTTAAAAAAAAATGACAAAAAAAACTGGTTAATAATATGCTGGCTATAATCTATTTTTATTAGAAGAATCTTTATTAGATATTGATTAATATTTTTTAAATATTATTATTGCAATAGCTAGACAAAATTTTTTAGATGTTTCGACATATTATGCCAAACCCTGTATAAGAGGAATTTAAACTATAACAAAATTATCATAAACCCAAATACACATCTGAGATTATAATTATAACTGGTTCTTTAACGAGTGACCGCTCGTTATCAGGGTTGCCTACATATATCAATAAAAGATACACTCGAATAACATTGTTTTTAGTAGGTATTTATTGTAAAATAAACAGTAAGAATTTTAGAATTCTCCATGACATTCGGTTATACACAAGGTAGTTAAGTTAGTTAGTTGGTTTTTATTAAACATTATGGTTTATTTAAAAATTAGTGCAGTTTTGTTCGCCTTTGTTGTGTTGTTTGTTGGAGAAATTTTAGGACAGTACGATGAAAGTAGGTATTATTTATTATTATTAATTATTACTTATTGTTTGAAATTAGAATTGTTAATTATATATTATAATAAGGCTATTCTTGTTTTAATTAAATATGTAGGGTGATTGGTAAGATATATTTGTTATAATGGCGACTGGTGACTGGTGCTATAAAATGTAAAATTTTTGGAAAATTCTTTACTACTATGAAACTAGCAATTTCGAATATTTATTATCACTAATAATTTAATTTTTTTTTCTACGTCGATGAATCTAACCAGGATTTGATTAATTTTTGATCTAAAATTTTTGTGTATTTCGGGTTTTGTTTCTTAGCCGACATTTATAATGTTGAAATTAAAATTCTTCAAAAAAAATTTTTTTTTCAAAATAAATAACACTGCCGAATTGTGGTAATTTACAATAAAGAAGATCGTACACGTTTGTTGAATTTAACAAACAAAAAAACTTCCAAAAAAGAATAAATTGCAGGGATTTTAAAGAATTTTTTTTTCGGTTATTTTAAATTTTTTTCAAACCTTTGTTTTTTTATAATTTTTTCGGTTATTTTAAATTCCTTTAATTTTTTTTTATTTTTAAAAATTTTTAGATTTTTTTACATTTTATTTGATTTTTTTGATTTTATCTACCTTGTCTTTTTGTCTTTTTCTTTAATTTTTTCTTATATTTTTCCTTTTTTAATTTTTACTTATTCTTATTATTTTTCAATTTTTCCAGGTTTTCTATTTTTTTCTGAATTTTTCCATTTTTTTTTTAATTTTTTTTCCAATTTTTGCTATTTTCTAATTTTTTCCAATTTTCTATAATTTTTTTATAATTTGTTTATAATTTTTTAATATATATTTTTATATTTTTTTTTAATTAATTTTAAAAAGTGAAGCCATTATTGTTTTAATTAAATATGCAGGGTGATTGGACACAAGATGATACTATAAAAGTAATTTTTTTTTTTAATAAATAACACTCCTGAATTCGGGTAATTTACCTATTGTGAGTTCATTTTTTTCCTTAACAATAAAGAAGAACATACACGTTTGTTGAATTTAACAAAAAAAAAACTTTTAAAAAAGAATAAATTGCTAGGATCTTATAAATTTTTTTTTGTTTTTTAGTGTTTCTAATTTTTTTGGGTTTTTTAGAATATTTAGGTTTTTTACATTTTTTTAATTTTTTTAAGATACTAATTTTTTTTAATTGTTTTTTAATTTTTTTAGCTTTTTCTGATTTTTTTATATTTGTGTCAGATTGTTTTCGATTTTATCTAACTTAGGTCTTTTTATTTAATTTTTTCTGTTTTTTTTTTAATTATTATTCATTATTTTATTTTTTTTTCCACTTTTTTCTATTTTTTTCTCATTTTTTCTAATTTTTTTTATTTTATGTTTTTATTTTTCTAGATTATATAACATTGAATTCCGATAGATTACTTATTGTGATTTTTATCTATTTTTTGCCTTAGATTCTTTAGTTTTTTTAGATTTCTAAAATGCTTTTAATTTTTTTTTAATAGCTTTAAATTTTTTCGATTTAATTTTACCTTTTTCAGATTTTTTTTTTGATTTTATCTACCTCTGACTTTTTCTTTATTTTTTATGGTTTTTTCTTATTTGTAATTTTTGCTGATGCTTATTTTTTTTCCAAATTTATTCTAATTTTTTTCAATTTTTCCCAATTTTTTTTAATTTTTTTCGTATTTTTTCCAACTTTCCTTAATTTTTCCAATTTTTTCCAGTTTTTTTTTATTTTTTCTTCCAATTTTTGCTATTTTCTAATTTTTTCCAATTTTCTATAATTTTTTTATAATTTGTTTATAATTTTTCTATATTTTTTTTATAATTTTTTTATGTTTTATAATTTTTTTATAATTTTTTTATAACTTTTTTATAATTTTTTATAATTTATCACTCTGTATAAACCGAGAAAAAAATATCTAATTACGGTTATAGATATATTAAATTGTGCTATAATCTCAATATATTTATTTTAATTACTATAATTATTGCATACATAATTTAAATTAAAAATCATAAACAAAACAGTCTCACAAGTTGTTTTCCTGACATGATCAATTAAATTTTAATATTAATAAATACATAATACATTTTAGTTGAAATGAGTCATTTTTATTTCAAAAATAATATTAGAAAGAAAATAGATGCGCCCCTGGAAAAAGTATAAAAATCGGGCATAAAATTCAGTTCACTAAAAATATTTTCATAAGAATTAAATATTGTACGTGCCACTGGAGGAATTTTTATATAGTATTTCAATAAATGAAAAAATATATATAGGTACGCCTCTGGAAGAAAAATTATTCCTAATATTATTTATATTTATTTAATAAAAAATGGTCAATTTAAAAACCACAAATGCTTTTTTATTAAATAAAACATTATTTTTTTAATGTTTTTTTTGCTTTACCGGAAATAAAATACAAGGTGGTCAATATCAAATAAAATATTACTAATTAAAAAAAAATATTGAACGGTGCGCTAATGGAATAAAGAAAAGATGAAGAGAAAATATTGAATTTTTATTATAATTTTGTTACAAAAAATATTATACACCTAATTATTTTTTAAACATATGTCTATAAATATTAACATAAATATTGTTAACACGTTCATTGCTGGAAGAATAAAAATGTGTAGGTAATTAGTAAAATTTTGTTATAATTTTTTCCCATATGACTTAATTTTTGATTATAAATTATTATTAACTTTGTATTTATTTATTTAACCAGATATAATAATGTTTATATAAAATTGTCTTTGCTGAATAATAAATTATAATTTTTTTTTAACTCCAATGTTAGTTGCTTAAGACTTAATTATATGTTTTATTTTATCACATTTATTTATAATAATAATTAGTTTATCACATAATAATTTGGAAGTTCCTATATGACGTTAATGTATTTTCCATTATATAAGAACAGTTTTTTTTTAACAAAATATTAATAATAATGACGCTAATGCAATTTTTTTAAATTAAAATAAATTCTTATTTCTGTATGCAATACAGTAGCGCACTTATATAATTTTATTTCTTGTAACAGACTTTCAAGTATAACAAATTTTTATCACCGTGTTAGTATAATATTATTTACAGTGTCGTATCAATATTACAGGGTGATTACGCTAACTGTGGATAAAGGACCATTAGATGAATCCATAAATCATACGGTGACCCCCCCACTTATCTAACTCGTTACTGGACTCTTTTTAGGAAAATCGCCGAGATTTCGATATTTTTTTTGATTCCGGTCCTGGATTTTAAATTTGGTCACTATGTCTATTAATTATCCTAATTGAGTGGAACAAGATTGTCAAATATCAGAAACATATACGGGGTGGTTCAAAATATACGGGGGTGAAATAAATGAGCAAAATTGACAAAACACCCTGTAACTTGAGCCTTTTCAACAGTTAGCGTATGTACCTTTACCTATGAAACACCCTGTATAGTTAATTAATAATTATTAAATATGAACAAAAATTAGATAGAAAAAAAATTGTGTGGTCGGGGGAGCCCCGTTTGGAAATAAGTTCCTTACGTTTTTTTTTTGCAAATCTGAAAGTGTTTTAATATCTCTCTCTCTGTCTTTTCCTTTTTTAGTATTTCTTTCTATTTTTCCATGTTTGTACCTATTTTTCTCTACTTTTTCTTATTTATTCCCATTTTTTCTATTTTTCTCTAGTTTTTCTATTATATTTCCCCATTTTCTCCATGTTTGCCTCTTTCATCATTTATCCTATTTTTTATTATTGTCCCTAATTATCTCTATTTTTCACTATTTGCCTTATTTTGCCCTACTTTTTAGTCTAATTCCCAATTTTTCCCAATTTTTCCGTAGTTTTGCTTATATTTCCCCATGATTTCCTATTTTTGCCCATTTTCTCTATTTTTTTTATTTTTTTCTATTTTTACCTTTTTCATTAATTTTCCTAGTTTCCCCTATTTTTCCCTATTTGTTTGTATTTTTCCCTATTTTTCCAGATTTTCTGTATTTTTTCTTATTTTTCACAATTTTTTCTGATTTTTTCTTATATTTCATGGTTTGTCCAATTTTTCTCCAATTTTTCCCCAATTTTTCCCCATTTTGTCTCTTTTTTCTTACTTTTCCTATTTCCTGTTTTTCATTATTTTTTCCTGTTTTACCTTATTTTTCCCTTTTTTCTCCGTTTTTTACAATTTTCTCCCATTTTTCTCAATTTTTACCTATATTCTTTCCCTATTGTTTCCTTTTTTTCAGGTTTTTTTCTATTTTTCTGTAGTTTTTCTATTATTCTCTATTTGTCCCTATTTTGCCTATATTTCATCAATTTTTCTATTTTTCCTCTTTCCTCATTTTTCCTATTTCTCATTATTGTACCTAATTGTCTCTTTTTTTCACTGTTTTCCTTATTTTGCCCTACTTTTTCCTGTTATTCCCTATTTTCCCCATTTTCCTATATATCCCAATTTTGCATATATTTCCTCATGTTTTCTTATTTCTGCCTATTTTCTCTATTTCTCCTATTTTTTCCTATTTTTCCATTTTTCAGTAGTTTCCTATTTTGCCCTATTTGTCCCTATTTGTTTGTATTTTTCCCTATTTTCTGTATTTTTCCAATTATTTCCTATTTTTCATAATTTTTTCTGATTTTTTCACATTTTTTCATGGTTTGTCCAATTTTTTCTTGTTTTTCTTTATTTTCTGTTTTCCCCTCTTTTTCATTATTTTTTCCCATTTTCCCATTATTTTTCTTATTTTTTCCATTTTCTTATGTTGCCTTATGTTCCCCTTTTTTTCACCGTTTTTTCCTAATTTCTACTATTTTTCTCAGTTTTTCCTCTCCTTTCCCTATTTTTTACGTTGTTTCCTATTTTTCCCTAGTTTTTCTATTATTCTCTATTTGTTCCTATATTTCCCAGTTTTTCTCTACTTTTGCCTATATTTCCCCATGATTTCCTATTTTTGCCTATTTTCTCTATTTCTCCTATTTTTTCCCATGTCATTTATCAGTAGTTTTCCTATTTTGCCATATTTGTCCCTATTTGTTTGTCCTTATTTTTCCCATATTTCCCCATTTATTCTATTTTTGCCTCTTTCCTCATTTTTTTATTTTTCATTATTGTCCCTAATTGTCTCTTTTTTTCACTATTTTCCTAATTTTGTACTACTTTTTACTGTTATTCCCTATTTTTTGCTATTTTTCCATATTTTTTCTATATTTCCCAATGTTTCCCTTGTTTTGCCTGTATTTCGCCATGATTTAATATTTTTGCCTATTTTCTCTATTTCTCATAATTTTTCCTATTTTTCCCTTTTTCAGTCGTTTTTCTATTTTCCCCTATTTTTTCCTATTTGTCCCTATTTATTTGTGTTTTTTCCTATTTTCTGTATTTTTCTGAATTTTCCTATTTTTCATTATTTTTTTATGGTTTTCACTATTTTTTTTCACTATTTCTTCCGCATTTTTCCATATTTTTACCTGTTTTTCATTATTTTTTCTATTTCCTTTGTTTTTTCACATTTTTGTTTAGTTTTCTCTACCGTTCTCTATTGTTCCATATTTGTCCCAATTTTGCCTTATTTTCCCATTCTATCTCTAACGGGGTAAGAATTGGAGGGGGTTGAAATGTACAAAAAAAAAATCAGATCTCCGCCGTTTTTCAAAATACTAAAAAAGGTCGTCGGACTTTTTATATGCTTTGAGTGTTATAAAATTAATTTATCTAAAACTTTTTTTCATCCGACACACGGGGGTGGAATTGAATGGGGTTGAAATTTCAAAAAAATTATATCTCTGCCATTTTGAAAAATATTGAAACAGGTCATAAGACTTATTTTTTGTTTTAATTATTATAAAATTAATTTGTCTGAAACTGTTTTTAATCGGACCTAAGGGGATGGAACTGGAGGGGGTTGAATTTTCAAAAAAAATCATATCTCCGCTATTTTTGAAAATATTGAAACAAGTTATAAGGCTTTTTTTATGTTTTAATTATTATAAAATTAATTTGTCTGAAACTTTTTTCCATCTGACCTAAGGGGATGGAACTGGAGGGGGTTGGAATTTCAAAACATTCATATCTTCACTGGTTTTGAAAATATTGAAACAAGTTATAAGACTTTTTTTATACTCTTATTATTATTAAATTAATTTGTCTGAAACTTTTTTCCATCTGACCTAAGGGGATGGAACTGGAGGGTGTTGAAATTTAAAAAAATTCATATCTCCGCTATTTTTGAAAATATTGAAACAAGTTACAAGACTTTTCTTATGTTTTAATTATTATTAAATTAATTCATCTGAAACTTTTTTCCATGTGACCTAAGGGGATTGAACTGGAAGGGGTTGAAATTTCAAAAAATTCATATCTCCGCTATTTTTGAAAATATTGAAACAAGTTACAAGACTTTTTTTATGTTTTAATTATTATTAAATTAATTCTTCTGAAACTTTTTTCCATGTGACCTAAGGGGATTGAACTGGAGGGGGTTGAAATTTCAAAAAATTCATATCTCCGCTATTTTTGAAAATATTGAAACAAGTTATAAGACTTTTTTATGTTCTAATTATTATAAAATTAATTTGTCTGAAACTTTTTTCCATCTGACCTAAGGGGATGGAACTGGAGGGGGTTGGAATTTCAAAAAATTTAAGTCTGAGTCATTTTCGAAAATAGTGAAATAGGCCATAAGACTTTTTTTTATATTCTAATTATTATTAAATTAATTTGTCTGAAACTTTTTTTCATCTGGGGGGTTGAAATTTCATGAAATTCATATCTCCCCTATTTTGCAAATATTGAAGCAGGTCATTAGACTTATTTAATGTCCTAATTATTGTAAAATTTATTCGTTTGAAACTTTTTTCGATCTGACCATATCGTGGGGTGGGGAAGGATGATAGTCTTAAATTTAGACAAGAGAAATCTACCTCCCCTGTCGACCCTACCGACAGGAATTTTTTTATTTTTCCCTATTTTTTCATTATAAAATTGTAATAATTCTACCGACCATGCAAAAATAACATTACAATTTCATATTGTTAAATCTTACCGCAAGCCACGTTAAGGAAGTTCCAAAATAAGAATTTTACTGAAAAAAAAAATTTAATCAGATAAATAAATTATAAATTAAGTAACGAAATTAAATTTTAACAAATTGCATCTATATTTATTAATCTTATAGATGATGATTGTCAAACTCAAAATGGTTCGGAAGGTATCTGCAAATTCATCACACAATGTCCATCAGCACGTGAAGATTTAAGAAAAGGAATATTTCCAAAAATATGCGGTTATAGTGGCACTAAATCTATAATATGTTGCGTTGATAGAACAGTAAGACCAGTTGTTACTGTAAGACCGACACCAACACCAACTCCACGTCCAACTGTTGCCACGACACCGGAATTTAAACCAAATGTAGGAAATTATCCAGGAGCTAGAGCTAATCAAAGTAAATAATAATAGAAATAATAATATAATAATATAAATTTTGGCGCTGTATTTTTAATAGAAAAAGTTGTCATGGTAATTTTTTTAATATAATAATTTGTTGATAAATCTGATAAGCATATTTAAATAAATAAAAGTAAGTCTTAACAATAAATATTTTGTTTTTAAATAAACATCTTTAATTCTCTCACATTAAATATTTATGGAAAATACTTAATTATTAATTATATATATTTAGATATAGAATCAATTTTATCTAATTATGTTTTGACCTTTTATGTATTTATTGATGATAATTTATTTATTTTTAGTGTGTAAAGAATTTTCAAAATACGCCTATGAACGAATTCCATCGCAAACTTTATCGATTTCTTCTACATTTTCAACATCATTAGAATGTCCAATTTCGACTCAACAATTGATTGTAGGAGGAACAATTGCTGCAAGAAGAGAATTTCCACATATGGTAAATAAATAAAAAAAATTCAGTTTATTTTCGTAATTTTTTGTTTAATTTTTAGGTACAAATTGGTTATGTAACAGGAAGTGAAACGAGTTGGGATTGTGGTGGATCTTTAATTAGTGCTAGATTTGTACTAACAGCTGCTCACTGTATATATAGTATATCAAGGTAAACAATTTAATTCTACGATGAAGTTATTCGATTCTGAACAAATGTTTCATATACTGGCTTTATCCGTCTGTCCGTCTGTTGAAGTGTAGCGAGCTTCAGCAGATAAACGGTAAGGTTAGAGCTAATAGTTCGTGGGAAGGTTTTTGAGGTAATCTGAAAACTTGCCCTATACCTCTCCTATAGAACTGCAGACGTGGCTGGGGAGCAGCTACCCTTATATTTCCAAATATTTTTGCAAAAAATATCCTTTAGGCAATCTGAAATGTTCATACCTTGAAATTGAATTTTGCTTGTAAAATTATATTGCAAAAAAATTAAAAAAATATATTTGAGGCTGTCTTATTTGTATAATTATTTATGTGATACTTAGGGATGGCTATTAATAACTTGTATAATTCACAATATTAATTTATTAACCTCGCTGATCTTAGCTCCCGGCCGGCCAGCTCCAAGCTTATACTGAGGTAATCTTGACTCTCGACCGGCCAACTTCAAGTGGCACTTTTTCACCACGGTATAATACTTTCACAAATTCATTCAGCCGATTTAGGGTCTACTTATACAAATTTTCTCGTTTTATTAATTTGTTTATATTTTTTGTGGCTTTGAGAATAGGCGGCAAAGAACAAAAATTAGCTGATTACATGGAAGGACTATTTAGACAAAAATTTTCGTTAACATATATCTCCCCCAAAGGGCCAGATCCAAGAATATAAAAGTAGAATTTCAATATTTTTTTTCGGGTTGAGAATAGGCGGCCACGAACAAAAATTAGCTGATTACATAGAGAAATGGAAGGCCTATTCAAACAAAATTTTTTGTTTATATATATCTCCTGCAAAGGGCCAGCTACAAGAATCGAAAAAAATATAGAAACATAGATTCTTTAGGGTAGATATATGTAAACGAAAAAATTTGTCTGAGTAGTCCTTCCATTTCTCTTTTTAATCAGCTAATTTTTGTTCGTGGCCGCCTATTGTCAAACCCACAAAAAATATAAACAAATTAATAAAACCAGAAAATTTATATGAGTAGACCCCAAATCGGCTAAATGAATTTATGAAAGTATTTGACCGTGGTGGAAAAATGCCGCTTGGTGTTGGCCGGACGGGAACCAAGATTACCTCAATATAAGCTTGGAGCTGGCCGGCCGAGAGCTAAGATCACCGAGGTAATTTATTAATACACAAGTATATTATAAAACATTAAATACCTTATTGTAATACTTTAAAGGAAATACATTTACTTCCCGTATCAAGCTTAAATTTAAATAATTTATTTTTAATTTTAATGTTTCTATAAGAAAAACTATAGTTACCTACTGTATAAACGCTATATATTTCTATCTCACTTGTTAGCTCTTCTTCAGCCATTGACACTTCGTCTACTTGTCTTATAGTTACTTGATTTTTCTTCATTGTTTTACAAGCTTTTTCGAAATGGTTTAATTTTCCACATGAACTGAAATTTTTACCATAAGCCTTTCACTTCCTTGGACTTTGGCATTTGAATGTTTTTGAATGATCTACTTTTAAATCTTCTTTCTTCGATTCTGACCTTCTAATTTCATTAACAACTTGTGTGTCTGCCTGTAGGTGTCTTATTTGTACTTCAACTAACTCATTCTTGTTATCTTCTTTTAAAAAATTTGAATCTTTCATAGACCACATTTTTCTTTGGATTGCAGTAACTTGCTTACTATAATACTTTCTTATAGCAGGGATAGCCAAATGATGGAAATGTTCACAATGTTGCTATGTTTTCAACTATTTTATACTATTTTTTCGTCGTATTTTCAAAGGATAGAGAATAAAAAAGAAACCATAAAACTTTGTTGATGGATATTATTTGTATGGATGGATAGTATTTGTACGTGTCCATAGAATATTTCAAAAAAAGGATGCGCCGTGTTTTTTCGTACTATTTTCGATTCAACATTTTTCTTGTTGATTAGCATTACGTTACGTGACAGTGCCAAAACTGGATCACTATTTTGTTATCAATTTCGATACGTTTAAGGTTACAAAAATGTGTTTATACCATAGTTATTTTTCCTTGGCCTAGATTATAGAGTTTTTTGTATACTGATGGTAAGAAAATAATTTATATCGGGTAGTTGGTTGTTTTATGCTAGCAAAATTATATTTGTATCTAGTTTCTTTTTTACTTATTTTCTGTTAATGAAATTTTTAAATATGACTTTAGTCTTATTACAGTATGCGTGTGAGTGAGGGTGCTTTATGTAATTTGTATTGCGAGAGAGAGCTTTTATCGACAGCGGTTGGTGTGATGAAATTTTTCAAACTTTGGAAGCGAAATTTATGGTTACAAAAATGTATCAAATATAAATGCAGCACGATTTCAAAAATTTTGTACTACTCTCATACAGGTAATGCGGAAGAGGAACCTTTTAAAATATTATTAAAAAATTGTGATCTCTCTACTTTACCTCGGTGTAAAGTTGAATTACAGTATTTTGTAAAATGCATATTTGCGATTCCCCAGTTCTTTAACACCGGACAAAATTGGATGGCTACTAAATACTGGTACACTAGATTTTTATTGGTTTAACGGAGATTGTAGTTATGGCCGGAAAAGTCTTCTCTGCGTTCCGGGAAAGCGTTGGAAAATACGGTAAAGGCTAAAAATTAGTCAGTGTGTATATTGACTTTTTTGAAAATGTCACCAAAGTTTCAAACTGTCCTGTGTTTTCATCCGGGAGTTATGCCTAGAAAAAAACTATATATTTATCTGTTGAGAAACGGGAAACATATTTCTGTGACCATTCTTACAAGTTACATAAAAAATTCTCTGTTATGGTAAATAGATTTTTTAATATTTTTGATATTATAATTAAGTTTTTGTATGTGCTGTATTTAAGGGTCTTCATATTTAATTTTATTCAGTGGGTTTCTTCGCATACAATCGACCTGTCAAAAATTTTGTTGATCGTTTCGCATTTCACCTCTTAATATTATTTTTATTTTAGAGGTGACGCAAAACTGGCTAGAGCAGGAATAACCAACCAAACTGACACATACTATCTCCAGCAAAGAACCATTATCGAAAGGATAAAATATCCAGAATACAATTTCCAAAAATATCATGACATCGCACTGCTTAAATTAGACACAGGTTTCAATCTCAACACTTATCTTCGTCCAGCTTGTGTTCACACACAAAAAAATATACCTTACGATTTTGTTGTCGCTACAGGTTGGGGTAAGGTAGATTTTGCCGTCGAAGAAGGTAGTCAAGATTTATTGAAAGTTACACTGGAAATTTTTACTACAGCTCAGTGTAATCAGACATACAGAAGGGTTATTAATATGGCTAATTCGGAATTACCGTTAGGGATTATTGAAGATTGGATGATTTGCGCTGGATCTAGGACTGAAAGGAAAGATACTTGCCAAGTAAGTTAAAAAAAAATATAAGGATTTAAATAAAGTACGTTAATGTTTTAATTAAAAGGAAACTATCATTATTAAGATTGACAAGCACCAGTTAAATTTTTCTGCTGTTATTAAAATTATAATTATTTATTTTTCATCTGACAGTTTAATTTCAATGTATTTATTTTAACTTTTTTTAGGGCGATTCTGGCGGTCCTATTCAAATCGTCCACAAAAATACACCAGAAATTAAATGCATGTATGACGTCGTTGGAATCACTTCGTTTGGAATCCCATGCGGTTTAGCTAAAAACCTTCCTGGTGTATACACAAGGGTTTCTAATTATATTCAATGGATAGAAGATCACGTTTGGCCAAATTAAAATATGCTAAATAGGATACGTTATTTATTTAGAATTAAAATAGTAAAAAGTTTTGTATCGTACTCTTAGTTTTCTTTATCAATCATTTCATCTTGATTAAATTATTTTGGGGAAATTTCGAATTTTTTCAAACAAATATTTTTATATAATTTTAAATATCATATATAAATAGAAAATTAAAAAAAAAAAGAAGAAAAATCACCGTTTAATAAAATCATTTGAGTTATCCCAATATCGAATTTCTTCGGACAAATATTTTTACATAATTTTAAATATGAAATTATGTTTTGTTTCTTTAATCATTTCAAATTTTTACCCTTGAGGTTGACCCACGGAAAAATTAAATTCAAATTCAAAAATTACAAAAAAAAATCGTGAATATATATGATACCTGGACTAGTATTTTCCTAAATTTTCAGCAAAATCGGCGATGTTTTTTTCAAAAAAATCAAGAAAAACAGTTTTTCCCCAAGAATAAAGCTAAAGAAGTACATTCCAGATATCAACTATTTTTTTGTGAAATAATTTATTTTGCTGAAATAAATCAAAAATGTTTTCAAAATTTTTAAGTTTACGGTTCTGGTCCAAAAGAAAAAAGATTTTTGAAATAATTTCTAAATCTTGTTGAAATCTAATTGAAAAAATCAATTTACAAGTATTTAGTAAAAAATATATGAGTCATTTAGGTTTGTTTAAAAAAATCGAAATTAATTAGACTTTTACGAAAAATTTTAACTTCCACCTTCAAAACGTGAAAATTAATCAAAATATTGAAGTCGAAATTTTGAGTGATACCAATTAACAATTTATTTGAATGAACTGTAAATTTTAAAATGTAAAGGGCCCAAATATTTTTATAAATGTATACTTAGAAATTAAAAGTGCCAAATATTACTAAATTAGCATGCGTAAGTGGTAAAATGAACAAATATTTTTACAGGAAGAGGGGAAAGAGGTAAAAGGTACTATATATGTTTACTGGTGCAAGCTAAAAAAGTAAAGGGCCCAAGAGAACTATCTTATACCTCTAAAGATCTTGGCAGCACTCCGATTTTTTTGAATACTTTACAATGAATAGCTTTAAAAAGTAATAAGTATTTTTTACAAAAAAAATGAGTAACCAGCGCGAGTAATTCTAATTAAAATCTCCAGCTTAGAAAGAAGAAATTATAGTAATTAAGTAAGTCAGCAATAGACAAAAAACGGGAGTATCACTTAGGAAAATTAAAAACGACGAAAGGTGTTTTTGGAGTTTTTCTCGATAATTTTGAGGTTATGTTAAAAAACGATTAAGAAAAAAGTTTTATATTTTTTAATTATCTACAACTTTTAACTTAAACCTTTTTCGATAGAATGTATATTTGAGCTACAAATCGTAAATATAACTAATGTCTAACCCTCAAACCTACCCTCGTACTTGTTACTCGTCAGTTGTACTGAGTACTTTAAAATTCAATGTACTCAAAATTTTAGAGTACTGACAAAAAGTACTCACGAGTACCTGCCACTGAGTACTTTGAGTACTCAGTACAATTTATTCGATGCCATATTTTTATAAGGCATATCTTCCCCGCATAGAATAAACGCCGTTACTATTCTTGATAAACATGACACCACGCTATAGGAAATCAATATTCAGCTGTCATAATTTTCAGAAAGACTTACGGCATTTGTATGTACAGCAGAAAGTTGTATATGTAAAATTACGTATATTGTAATACAAAAGGCATAATTTTGTATTGCCGCAACCGCACGATCGTTCATACTTAAGTATGGTGGCGTCACATCTGTCTGGACGTAGCGTCGTTTTACCTACCACTTCATTGTTTGAAGTCTCTTTCTCTCTCTCTATATATACTCTCTCTAACACTTTGTTTTCCCTATACATATATCAGAACTAATTTCTTCCACACGACTTGGCAACAAAACCACCTTCTTCTCAGCTCAGCGTCTATGTCGCAGTATTTCAGTCTCCACGTCTCGACGAAGAAATGGAAGCGCCATAAACATCTAATGAGATAAAATATTAGTAGCCCATGGTAAGTCTGAAATGGTCATATCATCGGGTAGACCAAGTAAACAAAAATTTGTGGAGCTGTTAGCTGAAGTTTGGAGGAGATATGGTATAATACTAACAAACATCATATCAGTTTTCCCATCAAGTGTGCAATGTTTTATAAAGAGTTCTTTGATCCAATAAAGACAAAACCAAAGTATACAATCGTCTGGTTGTTGGCATTTAGATGAAATTTACTGTGCCAATGTTTAATAATAGGTCCAAGAAATGCCGTTATTTTTTGGTGGACACTGTAAACATGTTATATAAAAAGTAACCAAAACTGAAGGACACTATCAAATGCCTTCTTGTATTAAATGAATCCAGTGTAAATATTGAGTGATTGTCTCTAGGCTTATTTTGGTATAACATAGTCAATAACTAGTTATTTTTTGCATCTTTGGTGATCTATTCTGCATCCTTTTTGTTCCTCTCCTAAGATATTATTCTCAACGTGTTTATAGTTCCTAATGTTCGAATTTTATACAAAAATGGCAGACTGGTGGTGTTTATTTTAAAGGGTCATCTATCTGAGTACTCTTCTGTAAGCAAACAATTTTTTTGTACCAGACGTTTTGAATGCTGTCAATTCCAGTTGAGGGTAACTTTAATGACGTCACTAAGGCCGCACTCTACTATCTCCTTAAATAGCATTTGGTGAATGTTAAAGCGTTTCTGTTCGGGTGTTATCGGTGTTGCCGAACCCTATCCATTCTGTGATTCATTAATCGATGGAAACTACATATGTTTCAGACATAAGTAAAAGTCAAAAAAAAAGATTACACTCAGAGGTGGACAATAATAGAATAAATTGTACTCAAAATTGTACCTGTTGGTCAAAATATCTTTTTTTACTCTGTGGAAAGAGCGCAGATTAGAAGCCAGGATATGGCTAAGGGCTGGTAGCCATACATATGTTTCGTAAAGTCAGCGTCCACCTGGCACCCATCAGCTTGGGGTCTAGCTTTCTCAGCAGCTGAATGTTGTGCGCCTGTATGGTTTAACAGTCCTCATGCACACATAATCGATACTCAGCTCAACAACACAATGAATAGTTGAAGATGTCATTAAATCTACCACTACTGAATGGATACCAGCCCTTAGCCATATCCTTCCTCCAAATCTGCGCTCTTTCAACAGAGTAAAAAAAGATATCTTGACTAATAATTACAATTTTGAGTACAATTTATTCGAGTATTGCCCACCTTTGGGTGTAATTCTATTTTGACATTTTAGGCGACATTTTAAAGATAACAAAAACAAGAAGATTATTATTTTTTTAAAAAATTACTCAAACTCACATAAACAACATTATTAGGCAGTAACGCAGACAAAAACAATTTCCAGTCATATGAAATTTAAACGTGGCAATGTCGCATAATAAGAATTTTTCTTTGAACACACCATCTAGTGAGCATTATCGAAAGATTTTTGGATCTAGAAGTTATGTCAACAGTATTCTATATAACTAAAAGTTTACCGACACGTCTCGTAGAGTCCTCTTGTGTACAAAAATCATAATAAATTTCGGTCAACTTAAACGTTAAATAAATTTCAAGAACATGCACTATTTTGTTAAAATTTTTCTTTTTAACGTATTAACGATTTAAAATTTGGGTTGCTTAACTGAGACTCTTTATAACGCGGGGTTCGCGATAAATTTAAATACAAAAATATCTTTTAAAAATTAATTTATTAAAATTGTAAGTATAATTTATTTCTAGCCTCATTTGACCTCCATCTTTACATCAATATTATTAATTTATATCATTAAAAAATATTTCCTTACACATTAGAATTAAAATTTTTATACAATGGAAGATTTAACACAATGGAGGCCTATTCATATTTATTTAAAAATTATACAAATAGTGAAATATTACACACATCATAAATAATTATTTGCTAAAGCAAAAATGTGATATTGATGTGGTATCTTTTTGGTTTGATGTAATTTGGACAGTTAATAAAAATATTTAAGTAGGTGGTATAAAAAAGAAAATAATTTTGAGAGTAATATTAAATTTTTCGAAAATTATCTAGAGGGGAAGAGGAAAGTGGAAATTCTTACCTACGCATACAATTTTTTTTTAAATTTTCAAATATTTAAACGTTTAAATAATTCGTTTGAGTTATTCCAGTAAATATATTACACTAAATTTATAATAATTTTTAACTAGCGGTTTAATTATGTATATATTATATACATAAATTTTATTTATAGAAATTTCTTCATTTTTATTTATCACATTTGTTGCCTACACATACAAAGTTAATTTAGAATTTTGGGACCTGAATTAGTACTTTTCGGTTTCCTTCAAATTACGTTTATAAAAATTCAAACGTTCATTTAATTCATTTGGATCATCCCAGTAAATATATTTTCCTAGAGTTGGAAACACTTTAGATGTTTTTTCCTTTTTCTACCTAAATATACCTAATACATAAGGGAAAGTATTGATATCACGACACTTATAGATCTTTTAATATAATAAGCAGGCGTAAAATTAAAATAAGATGAAACAACAATGACGAAAGCAATGACGAGGACAATAACAGTAAAAATATGTTAAATTCGCAGACTAAAAATTCAATAATAATTATTTTTCTGGTTTGATAAAAAAATTACATTTAACCAGAAAGTTACCATCATTCTAATACCTGTTTGTGTGCTTACTCTTAAAGATATGAGTTTTACAAAATGGCATCATTTAGATGATGTTATTCTGATGACATTTGGACAATTATAAACATTGTTATATAAATAGTGTATAAATGTTAAAAATTGATATACATCTTCCTTTACATTCATTAAGTTCATCTCTCTTTCTCCTTAATGTAAGTATATAGTGAAGCAATATTAACAGTGTATTTAAATTTATAATAAAAAAATATGAATTAATATTATTTAAAAAGTATTATGTCGATTATTGACAGTTTTAATAAATAAAAAGCTTCACATATATACAGTTATGTTGAATTATTTAATCTGATTAAAAGCTTCAACCTTTATTTCAATAACCTCTCTCTTCTTTCTTCTTTCGTCATTTTCCTCCCATATCAGTATAATCTTGTGGATTTTCATTACTGGGCGTTTTTACTTTTCTTGGTATTTTCACAGGAGTTTCATAACCTTGCGTGTTTTTAGTATCAGTCATTTTTTCTACCTCTTTGTTAATTTCTTTTTCTCTAGCGTCACATTTTTCATACGATTGTGTCCTTGATAAATAATTAAGTGGACTAATATCAGGACTATCTGGTGAATCATCATCGAGATTATTTTCTACAAATAAAATATGTAGTTTCTTAAAATAAAAATTATTTTATAATTTAGTCTTACCCTCTTCCTCTTCTACTTCTTCAAACGGAGATACAAAATATCCTTTATTATAAATAGCATTGCTTGATAAATTTATATACTCCATTTTATCTTCGAGTAGTGTGGCGAACCACTTACTTAATTCTATAAACGATGGTCTTCGTTCTGGATCTAAATGCCAACAACTTCTCATTATTTTGTATCTAGAAATTACAAATTTAAAGTGAGTAAACTAGGTTAATTAAATTATAGAAAACATCAGCAAAACTATACATAAGAACAAACTATTTTAATATAAATATGAATCATACTATATTATATAAATAGTGTGATTCATATATTAATTAAATAATTACTTACAATCCAGGTGAACAATTATCAGGTCGTTCCATCCTATATCCTTTGCGAAGGATATGAAACAAATTTTGGACAGCTATACCTGGATAAGGAGTAGCTCCTAAAGTTACTAACTCCCATATCAATATACCAAAACTCCAAACGTCAGATTTTGTCGTGTAGATATGATCAGCCAAAGACTCCGGCGCCATCCATTTAACCGGAACTAAAATTTTATATTATCAGTATAAAGTTGAATATTACATCAAGATTTTTTTATATTTAAAACAGACAAATATTGAAATTTATGTCTTTGTTTTTTTCTTTTTTATTATTATCTCTAAAAAATTATTATTTTTATAAATATAATACCTCTTCCTTTGCTTCTTTTTAAATAAGCATTATCTTCATATACGTCTCGTGTTAAACCAAAATCAGAAACTTTGCAGACTTTATCTTCAGATAAAAGCACATTTCTCGCTGCTAAATCTCTATGAACTAACTAAAATTTAAAAAATAAACAATAAGTCAATTGAAGTGGGGTATTAATTTCTTCCTATTGATCTCCGGTATGGATCGTACTTAAAAAATCTGATGCTTCTAGCAAAAATAATATAAAGATTAAAAGGATTTTTAATATTTTTATTTACCTTCATGTCACTTAAGTAATGCATTCCATTACATATTTGCCAAGCAAACGATAATAAATCTTTAGGGGTAACATCACTAATTTTAGGTTCATCGTACCCGCATTCGTTATCGTCTTTAGATAAAACATTGAGATTGGAATTCTGCTGTCTTGTTCTTCGAAGATAATTCCTGTAAAAGTAAATAAATAATTTTTGAACTATCAATTAAATTATTTTTGTACCTTAAGGAACCAAATTCCGCATATTCAATAATAAGATATACAGGACCGTCTGGTGATGTACAAACTCCAAGTAAACGAATAACATTAGGATGTGATACTTCTTTAAGTAATTGATATTCTGATAATAGATCGGTTAGTTCTGATTCTCTTGCGTCATGTTTTAGAGTTTTTACAGCTACCGTAGTACAACCTACAAAATTTCAATTAAATATAAATACAATTTAGACATTTAATAATATTTATTTAAAAGTTCAACCTTACATTACATAAGACCCTAACAAAAATGTGTTTTATAAATCATTTTTTTCTTGATAGGTTTTTTTTATCTGATATTAAAATATTTGATATAATTTATGTCGGTTTCTCATTGAATCAATCATCATGCAAAACACGCAGTGTATCATAAAATGATGCCTTCTAAATTAATATCGATACTGACAGATCAAACAGGTCATTCCATAATTGAGATTTGTAGCTTCATAATTACGGCTTAATAATCCCAGCTAATTTGAGTGAAATATTCTCTTGGTGTCTGTCTATTTACCATTATTAAAATACAGTAACTTAGAGCAATGTGATTTTAACACATTCGATGTTAAAAAAATATACAAATTTTTGTTGTTGATAATAATTATTTGTCGAAAATTTTTAATGTTAAATATTTGCAATTATTTTTAATTTACATACTAATACTGATATTTAATGATAATAAGAAGCTGTAGAAGGAATATTTTATAATTTATCATCCCATTTTGAGTGGAACTTTTCTGTTTTTTTTACATATTTGATAGCTGGATGTAGTATATGTTAGATAAGGGCTGTGGAAAGTAAAAATAAAAATTTTGATGATGAGGATGATATTAAGGACGAGGATGATGGATTATGTTAGGTAGATAGGTAGTTTTTTTTTTGAGGGAAGGGGTATATTAGGAATCGGTTGGGCTTGCTATAATGCTCTTAATAATTTCTCTAAATCTGAAAGATTTTGAAAGACATCAAACAAAAAATCATTTATCAAATTTCCGAAATAATCTCAAAATCTGGGAAATTTTTCATAACAATTTTTTTAAATATTAAGACATTTTTTCAAAAAAATTCAGATTTCCAGTTACCTCAAAAATATAAACTCTTGATTTTTATAAATCGCTAAAATAAAAATTTAAAGCGGGTTAATAATTTTTCTTTTTAATAACTTTTGGCAATTTTTTCCATTTTTTAGTAATCTTATAAAATATATTCAAAATATACTAACCCGGTTTGCCGGCTATATTCTGCGCCTTGGCCCTAAGAACTTTTCCAAATTCTCCCTCTCCAAGGGTCTGTTCGATGACAAGCTGCGATCTGGGAAACTCCCATTTGGGATCCGGCTACAAAACGAATCAAGTTTACAACACCTCGTAAAATATAATACCTTTAACAGGGTGACCCTAACAATATTTTTATTTATCATCCAGTTGACAAAGATGCAATCCATCTTTTCAGCTAGAATAGGTTTTTGTCAAAATATTAATCAATAAAAAGTTTGTATAGCAACTGTATGATTTAGCTGACTGATGCAATAATAAAAAAAGAAAATACTTTTTTTCATAATAATGTCACGTAGAAGGTCTTGAATATAATCACCATCTGCTCATAATTTTATAAAAAATTATTTGTTCTATTTTTACCGATTTTCCAAATATATCAATCAATATTGGGTCACCCTGTTTTGGATTTTATACGTTACAATCTGACTCCAAATCATCATCAGTGTTGTATTTCTTATATAAGTACTTAACGTTAACAAGTGGAAAGACAATATTAATGATGTAACTGAAGAGGATACGACTTTAACTAGTCATTGTACCTATATTGCCTTTAAAATTAATAATGTAGAGGTGATTAATTTATTTACTGATGTTTCAAGAAAAATATATTTCTCTCTCTATTCTTATATATATTATTATACTTTATTTTGAAACTTTAAAAAAATCAATACTTTTTAACCGTTTTTAAAAAAGCTCTAAATTTTAAACGGTCGATTAACTCATTTGGGTTATCCCAGTAAATATATTTTACTAAATTTATGTGGAAACATGATGATTAAAATTTGGCGTTTTTAAAACCTAATATATTATAATGATATACTGAATCTCATATTTGGGTTGGTTTCAAGAACATTAAAAAAATAAATATTACAAATACTCATATTAAAAAATTTTGTATTTTCCTTTATTCAATTTTCCTTTGCAGTATTCTGCACAATTTTCACTCAGTTTCCTTCACAACTTTCTCTTCTCTATCATGATGTGTTATTTTACCTACATATTATTATTTTATAAAACCTCTTCTAATAATTTTTATACATTAAAATTATTATTTTATTTTCATCTGTTTTTATTTAATATAAAATTTTTCATACTTGATTATTTAAAAAAAATACTTTTGTCTCTCTCTTATCATTTACTTATGCCTTAATTAAAATTTTCTTTTACATTTCCAAAGTTATATTAAATCAAAAACAAACTTATACAGAGTATTTCAGTACAATATATTTTATTGAAATATATAAAAATTTATGGTTTTCTTTCTCACAATTTTTGACCTAGCATAAAATATTAATTTGGAAAAATTTCTGCTTTTTACTATTTTTTTAAATGCTCTTAAATCGTTTAAAAAAATGTAAACGTTCGATCAGTTCATTTGGTTCATCCCAGTAAATAGATTTTGCTGCTTTCATTTAATCAAGATTATTTGGATAACCATTTATTAGATTTAATCATTAGTTTAAGGTTCATGGTAACTAAATTTAAATCCATAAAAATTATAGGTGCTTTTGAGCCATTTTAGTAAAATTTTTAAAGGAATAAAATACTTACAGCATATTTACTAACAATATTACTAATAAAACTGGTATCGTTAATAGAATTCATTTGAAAATTAAACGACAGCGGTTCACCCAATCCATTTCTAGAGCTGGAAAAAGCTAAAGGTGCTGTCAATTCTTGATTTTCCTTTTCCACTTCATTTTTTGTAGTTTTTTTATTTTTTTTTATTCTCCAACAGAAAATGACGCAAATTATTGAGATTATTAGGAATATACATCCTGCTCCTATTCCTGCCATGCAGGCAAAATCACATTTCGCAGTTACTTAAAGAGATATTTCTTGTTAAATTTATTTAACAAATTAATATATATTTTTTCTTACCTATCGCTCCTAGGGTGACATTTTCTTTTTCTATTAAATGCTTATCGGTTATATTTACAGAATTTTTCTGGAACTTCTTTAATTTTTCTTCTTTTTTCTTTTTGGGATCTGATCTTCTAGATTTAATCACAGTACAACCGAAAGCAGTACAAACCACAGTTCCACTGGCTTCGTCTACTCCAAACCCAGATTTTCCAATTCGCAAAGGCCAATCGGTTTTATCTAAAACAAAAAATTATTTAATTATATCAAGTTTTTTTGAATAAAATGAAACCTATATATAATTATAGTTAGTATAAAATATTACATTAAAAAATTACTTACTAGTACAATCTTGAGGACATAATTTTGGATGTAATTTTTCCAATGAATCGCATTCGCCATCGGGGCAAGTTTTCGTATCTGGGGTGCAAGTAGAATATAAATGTGTTGTATTGGTTGTGATATCATCTCCCCTCCACATACATCTCTCTGGTCCCTTCCTAATAACATGTCAGGTATTAAATCATGGTAAAAAAATCGCTAAATTACTATCTGGTTTACTTGTTCTAACATTTTCCATTGTTTTTCCAAAATCTAACTTATCTTAAGAAATTATTTATTATTATTTTATATTGTTAAATTAAATATTGATGTGTATAGAAAGTTTTAAATGATTATCTTATTATCGATTTTATATTTTTTGCTAAAAAAAAATAAACGAAGTTTATTTGTAAGCATTTTCCATTGTTTTCCCGAAATCTAATTTATTTTAATAAAATATTTATCATCAATATAAAATTAATTCTGATGTATCTGAGAAGTTTTATCAACTTGTCTCAATGAATTGTTACCTTTAAATACTAAAATATTTAGTAAATAAATTAATTTATATAATAATAATATTTTACCTCATTTCAACACTGGATGAACCTCCTGTACCAAACGCGCAGGAATCTCTTCGTAGGCACTCATTGATAGTTTCATATTCTGAGCAAACGCTCCAATCGGCTTCTCTCCTCATATTGAAGCAGGTTTGGTTGGGTTCTATTACTATTCTTACTTGAATTTCGTCGAATTCAGTTTTGTTGCCTTTGGTCCATGAAATGTTTAAACTAAAAAAAATGCTTTTGAAATAGTCACTGTTAAACATTTGAAGCGATTTATGTTAAGTTAAATATTCAACCTTCATGATCCCCTTAAATGTACAAATAGTCAAACACAAATCAATCTATATGCAAGGGTTAACTAATGGTTTATTAGTAACATTAAGTTTACTTTCAATCAGATATCTTATTCTTCTCCTTTTAAGGCCTCAGCTACCTGGGCTATTCGGCCTCAAACAGATATATCATCTGATAGGCAAAATTTGACAGTTGACAAATGAAATATGACGTATACATAAAAGTATTTTAAATATAGGTGAACTTTCACTTAACTTACCTTAAAAATTGACCAGTTATGTTCCTCAATTTTAAATAATCATGGACAAAAATAATACCTTCGGTTTTAGTTATTTCAAATATTCCTTTAAATTTGGACGTTTCCATTATTGCAAAATTAGTACAATTTTTATTATTTGGTTTGGGTTGAGCCACTCGTGCTAATGGACCAGCAGATCTTAAAATAAATATTAAAAAATATTAAGACAATAAATTATTTTTATTTTATTTTAAATTTTTAAAATTGATGCACTTTGAGCTATCATATTAGAGAATAGAATTTACTTAAATCGTAGCACAAATTAGAAGCTAATTATAAATCGGTAGGAAGTTTTCTGTACTTTGTGTTTAAGACTCACTGCAGAATTAATTATTTTGTATTTTTCATTTTAAAAGAATTTTGATTTTTTATCCTTTGTTACGTTATTGATTTCGAATAATTAAATCATTAATTCCTATTAAACCTCTTTTTCTCCGTTTACTTTTAAACTTTTAACGTAAATTAATTACCTGAATATTTTAGCTGTACCAGAATACAGTTTTAACATCGTTAAGGATTCTGGATTGTCCTTGAATATAAGATTCACAGGAAGTTGTACCTAAAAACAAAAAAGTTTTATATTTTATGCATGAACTTTCTAGCCATAAATATTTATATTCAAAACAAAAGTAAATGAAAAACAATAGTTTATGTACACTTCGTGAGTAAAGTTTACTATTGTAGTTAAAAAGTATATAAAAGTTCAATCATTTAACGACTGTCTATAAAAGCTATCTTACCGTAGAATCAATATTCTTCACGTTAAGTGAAGTATCGTTTAAAGTCAGTATAAACGAATATTTAGCTGCTGTAAATACCATATCCTGTTTAAATTCCAATTCTGTAAAAGATAAAGAAACATAATATTGACAATTAAAAAAAACTACAATACGAATTAGTTGTTTATTCGTTTAGGTTAACTAGAAAAGACATAAACTTAAATTTAATAGGATTTAAATAACAAAATCATCATAGTTAATAAGTTGAGACAGATCCAAATCACTGGTGACGCCATCAGTCTCAAATCAATGATTTTATTAGAATGCATAATATGCCACTCTGAACGATTACGCTTATAACCTAACACAAACTTTAAAATTTATATTAGAATTAAAATAAACTTACTGCAATGAATGGCAGTTTTAGTTTGATTTTTCATGGAAAACTCCATTTTTGTACAATTAGGTTTGAGGAAACTCTTGGCATTTCCATCTATATTCCATTTATATTTATTTGCATTAGCTGAATCCTCATCTATGAATAATAAATGGGGATGGTGTATTATCTCTCCCTGAAACAAGAATAAACTTTTTAATTAAGGATTAAGGAAGTTAAATGACTCGAATACCAATTGGGGTAAAAAGGCAAAAAGCAATTTCTTACAGAATAGTTTATACATGCCTCGACTGCGGCATTAGGATTATTTTATATCGAGCTGTAAAATTATATTTAAACGCATGAAATTTATTAGTGATAATATTAATACATAGACACAAACTGGTAGTAAATTCATCACAGCAGTTTCTCAATTTCCAGTTAATTTCCTTCGCGTATAAGGAACAAGAAATGCGTAGGTTTGGACAAGTTCTGAATTCATTAACAGGTATTTATCGCGAACTCTAGATTTCAGGATAACAGGAATTACGTGAGGTGCTTACAAGATCGAGTCAAGTACAAAATCATGTTTCAGATTCCTTTCTATAAACTTCTTGATTTGCTGTCTTGAAGATGAATGCAATAAGAAAATGGAGTTTTACTGAAAATGGAGTAATGTTAATTGTTTGCGAAATCTGTTTTAATTATTTGAAATTCCGGTGGAAGATTAGATTGTATATACAGAAACTTTCCTTTAATAAAATTTCAGCAATATATTCAGGGTGAATCACGAGAAACTGTACATACGGTATTAAAATGCATTTTAAAGTAAAAAAAAATAAAAATTAAGACAATAAAAAAATATTGGTCGTCAATTTGACAAATTTTTTAAAAAATGGTAATGTTAATGAAAAAAAAATGTTTTTAAATAGATTCTATAGAGAAAGCTTTGGTAGAAATAGTAATTCAATAAATAAATTTACATTAAATAATTATTAAAAATATAATAAGGAGAGGGTGATTTTAAAAACTGACTGGGTTTATATTATTGGTTTTTGAAGAGCCAGGAAACGAGACTTTGGAAAGATGTGGAAGGAAGACGAAGAATTATGAACTTAATTGGACAGGCAGTATTTGTTCATTTAAGGGTAAATTATTTATAAAAAATTTAAAATTATTAGTAATATTAGCATATTAGTTATATTTTTGTTAATTAGTATTTGAAATATTCGATTTATATAAGTTGTTTATGTGTATCAAATGTTAAGTTATGAACGGATGAATGAATGCTTAGTTTGCTTTAATTTTACAGGTCTTGATAAATAGTTTCCTATAGATACTGAAAATGCCAAGTACTTAATAATAATTAAAAAAAAATTAATAATTAAAATTTGTTTATTTAAATAGTTAAAAAAATCGGTTGAGAGATAGAATATTAAAAAAAAATTAACTTAAAGGAAGCATTTTAAGTTTCTGGAATAGTATTTCATAACAATGATTATACCATAAGCAGAGTATTATCAAATGATCAATAAAAATGTCATCTTCTTTTCTTTATTAATATACAGGGTGGATTATGGATCTTGGCCAAAACAATGTTTGATCATATATTTTCAATGATTAAGTCCATTTGTCTCTTTATTTGGTAAAAGTGTATATTGATGTCAAGTAACTAACTGACATGTTCAGAATTATAAAATCCAGGACCAAAATTAATGGGACTGCTTCATATCCAATATCTATGTGTATGATTTCTCTAAAATCTGATATGATTTTTTCAGAGGTCATTTTTGACAATATTGCAACAGTGAATAATTTTATCAATGAGGTGTTGCCGCGTATTTATATTTTCTGCATAGACCAGATTTTTTATAGCTTCAAATGTAACAGTCAACTGGGTTATGGCCTAGGGATCTTGGTGCCCTTAAAATAGGCCTACAGCAAAATAATTACACATGATTTTCCCTCAAAGAAATGAGAAAACTAGGTTAATAGAAACATTAATTTTGTCGATTTTAGTCCATTGCGGATGGAAAAAATTACATACAAGGTAAATTTTTAACTTGAAACAGATATGCCAGATTTTTAAATCCGGTCCAGTAATGTGTATCTTTATTGTTTATTTTTAAGATTTTTTTAAAATTGCTAAATATAATTATACAGTAAGATGTTTCATTATCGCCAATTTTCAATTTGATATTAAAATGAATCGTTAATTAAAAATTTAAGACAAGTGTAACAAAAATTTTAAACACACTGTCTATTTACGTCCTTTGGAAAAATCATATCAGATTTTAGAGAAATCATATACAGGGTGAAGTATTAGATATGAAGCAGTCTCATAAATTTTCTGTATATAAAAATTATATGTTAACCATAAAAATATTTCAATATATTAAAGACAAGTTTTAAAATCAGTATAATTTCAAATAGTATGAAGAAATTTATGATTTATGATTTACTTTATGACGGATAAGTGTTGATAATGTTAGACAAGATTAGCCAGACCATTTTTACGTTCCCGACCCATCTCCTAGAAGGGAAAGTATTGTGAACGAGCTAAAAAAAATTTCGAGATAAAGATGGATTTTGAGGTCACCTGAGATGATTAAGACCATTTCCAGATGGAAGTCTGTCTGTCTGTCTGTCTGTCTGTGTGTCTGTGTGTGTATTCTTCCACGATAGAGGCCACACGTTTAATTCGATTGAGCAGAAATTTGGTATAAGGCTTTGAGTTACCCGTCGGAAGAACCCATTAGTTTTTGTACATCTGTCAAACGGAAGTGCCATTATCAAAAAATGAGACGAAGGCCTTGAAAAACTCTATCCAGAACAGTCAAAATTATTTCTCCAACTGTCACCTGTCAAAAATAAAAAAAATGTCAAAATTTGAAACTTTAACATTAAATACCTGAAAAAGTTTTCGTGGATTTTTTCAATTTTTGGCAATTTTTTTACAATCTTTTCCAATTTTTTTTTTCAATTTTTCTTTGACTTTTTAATCGTTTTTTAGATTTTATTGTTTTTTTCAAAAATTTCGTTTTTTTTGAGATTTTTTGAAGATTTTTTAAATTGCTTGAGGTTTCTTGAAATTATTTGAGTTTTTTTTGAGATTTTTTGAGATTTTTTGGGACTTATTTAAATTTTTAGCGGTTTTTTGAGATTTCTTGAAATTTTTTGAGGTTTTTTGAGATTTATTTGAGATTTATTGAGTTGTTTGTGATTTTTTTAATGTTTTTAAGATTTTTTGAAATTTTTATGAAAATCATTTTAGTATTTTGAGACTCTTTGAATCTTTTGAGTTCTTTTGACAATTTTAGAGATTTTATGAAATTTTTAAATTTTTTTAAGATGTTTTGAGTTTTTTTGAGATTCTTTAAGGTTTTTTGAGATTTTTTGTGGTTTTTTGAGATTTTATGATATTTTGTGTTTTTTGAGGTTTTTTAAGATTTTTCAATTTTTTTTTGAAATTTTTTAAGGTTTTTCGAGTTTTTGAGCTTTTTAAACTTTTTTGAATTTGTTGAGATTTTTTAATGAAATTTTTGAGTTTTTGAAATATTTACTATTTTGAATTTTTTGACATTTGACGGTTTAAAGTTTTTGAGATTTTTTGTGAATTTTTGAATTTTTTAAGAATTTTTAGAGATTTTTGAGATGTTTTTGAAGCGTCTAAAAATTTTTTGAGATTTTTTTTAAAATTTTGAGATTTTTTAATGAATTTTTTGATTTTTGAGATTTTTTATGGTTAAGGTATTTTACCTTTTTTGAGATTTTTGATTTTTGAGATTTTTTGAAATTTTTTTGAAATTTGAGATTTTTTGACACGAGATTTTTTGAGTTTTTACTATTCCGAGAAGGAAAAGTATTGTGAACGAGCTAAAAAAAAAATTCAAGATTAAGTTGGAAATATTCATTTTGAGGTCACCTGAAATGATTAAGACCATTTCCAGATGGAAGTCTGTCTGTCTGTCTGTCCAAGATAGAAGCCACACGTTTAAACCAACTGACCTGAAATTTAGTATATGGGTTTGGGTTATCCGTCGGAAGAACCCATTAGTTTTTGTACGACATCTGTCAAATGGAAGTGTCACTGTAAAAAAATGATAGATGCATTATGTCACGGAATTTGATTTGCAATATGTCATTTGAAAGCCCTTAGAAATCTCTATTATTTCTCCAAAAAAATGTCAAAATTTTAAACTTTAACATTAAATATCTGAAAAAGTATTCGTGGATACTCGTTGGGAAAGTTTTGGGGCGTCACAACCGATTTTTTTTTGTTGAAATACTTGAAAAATAATGTAATGAAAAATAAGTCAAAAGTAATGACAGTTTAAATTGTTTATATAAATAAAAAAATTTTTTGATCCAAGGAACAAAAATAAGTGAACTATTAAATGCACAACTGTCAAGTGTCCAGAATCCACATAGATGTACTACTCATTAAATATATTATTAGGTTTAAATGTTTTAATCTTTATTAGTATAGTTTAGGTAATTTAAAAACATTTAATAAAAATGAAAATGTCTCATAAATTTTAAATAAGGATTATACAAAATAAAAAACCAGATTAAACAAATAATAACAATTATAGCTCAATTAAGACTTTTCCCGAATTTTTATCTGACTGTGACTATCTAAAAATCGATTATGTAAAAACAATTATTTTTTTTTTGTTAAGCAATTCTACAAGTGGCTTACGCTACTTCTGTATTTCTTTGTTTATTTGCAAATATATATTTATTTTATTCATTCACCTATTTATATTTTAAATGAATTTATTTTGTATTGTATCTAATGTAATTTGCATTTTATGTGAATAAACATTATTATTATATTATTATTACATTAATTATTCTTATTATTTTTCTAAAATAAATTGTATTTCTAATAAAATTCAATCAATTCTATTTAGCTTAATTGTGACGTATCATTTAAACGGTTTCTCCTAAATTTCGAGCTAAATACTATCGTATCGAATTTATCAGGATCCTCTGAGAACACTTTATCCATTAGTAAACGACGTCAGAGATGGTGCAAAGATAATGCCAAGATTAACGCAAGTATAGGAACAGGTTCGAACAAAGCTAACCCTATTTATCTCTTTAATTCCAAGCCAATGATCGTTACAGGAAATTTATTGAACTATAAACATATGTTTAGATAATGTTTAAATAATATATATTGTTATGATTCAAATTCTTTATTCTATTAATATGGCTTTTACTAAAAATTTCATTACAGTTGACTTTATTGTAAAACTAATTTTAAATACGAATTTTATATGCATATCGGCTATCCAATTCCTTTCCATGGAAACCGATTTTATGGATAAATGAAATTACGAAGAATAGAGGATTTTGTTAATGATTTAACTATACTACGCGTTTTAACATTTCAAATAAATGAACGAAACACGAATGTTATGTATATAGGAAGCAGATTGCATGCATAAATCTGCGTTTACATGTTAAAATCGTTTAATTTCAAAGATTTTAACGCGGCATGTTGTCAATGCAGAAAAAACAACTCCGAATGCGGATTGGATTTGGAATTACATATCTAATTTTAGAATTCCAATGCTATAGCAAAAAAATTAAAATAACAAAAGAAATTGTATAAATAATTCATTTATTACTTTTAATTCCTTTATTAATATCACAAATTTGTAACACTCTTTGCGTCGTTAAACGATCGATTTGGCGCTTTAGTCCCGGTAACGGTTTGCCTCGGGCGCCATCTTCCGTTTAGAGTGTGAAGTCGACTTGCTCCGGATAGCGTCAGTGAAGATATAATATTCCAGGGGTCGCTATGGTACCGATAAAAGGCTTGCAGCCAGAGGGGAGGATTTTACTTGCCCCGCTGTATTTAGGTTCCGCTGGAATGCTAATGCTCACAACCAGTTAGTAACAACAAATATAAATAAAAAAAAATCACCAGTAGCAAATAATGGGCTTTATTTAATACCAATTCATATACAACAAAAATCAGGCGGGGACGGGGAAAAAGTGTAACGTGTTCCAAAGCAAAACCAAAAAATGCGTGAATGAGCTTTGAACCAATAAGCGGTAATACGGATTATTATCGTGCAAGGCGGTGAGATAATGCGTGCAGATGATAAGCGAGAATATGTACAAAATGAGTCTAAGAGTTCTATTTGTCGCTTTATAAATATTATAAATTCATATAAAAATAAACTACAGTGCGTCGACACATGGCTGGCGCTGTAAAGTAAGTACTCAGCCCAGGCCGCTTTCGGTCGATTATCCCAATTAAAAATAGAAAGAAAATGAACGGCTTTCTCTCCAGCAGGAACAACGCTAAAAAACAATTTATGAGTTAGTACGCCGACAGATCGCTTGCCCTGTGAAGTAAGTACTCAGCCCAGGCCGCTTTCTGCCGGTTATCCCGATTAAAAATAAAATAATACAAATATAGACGGTCCTTTCTCCGGCAGGAATAACGCTGAAAATAAATTAAAAATTAATACGCCGACAGACGGCTGACCCTGTGAGGTAAATACTCAGCCCAAGCCGCTTTCTGTCGGTTATCCTGTTTAGAAAATAAAACAATATATATGTTTTTAGTTTTAGTGCAATTCTTGTAATTTGTAATTCGTGAAATAGTTAAAAACTTTTATGATGTTACCTGGATACTAAATTAAATTTTATGGCTAACCAGATATTTAATTATGCATAATAATAATAAAATTTTGTCCAGTTTAGAATTTCATATTGGGGTTTTATCACTAAATCTAACAATTATAAGGTTTTCGCATTTAGTTTAATTTATATATACGACTAGCTTTTGCCTGCCACTCCGTCCGCGTTGATTTTAATATTCTGAAGCATTTATTGTAGTACTTTTACTAATGCAAATAAACCTAACGAAATTCCCAAGTATGAAGAGTTACCTCTTCCTACCAAAGAAAATAAAGCATGTAGCTTAGTTACGCACAATCTAAGATTCTACAAAGACGAACCTATATTCGGTTAAGCTACTGCTGTTACATACTATCAAACACCTCAAGAAAATGTTTCATGCAGAACCATCTTATTTTTGATTCACGGTCGTCTTTCCCTACAAAATAAATTTGCAAAAAGAAAGTCTCCTGTTGGTTACCGGCCAACAAAATTCCGATCAAGTGGTAAACTTGACCTTGGACCTAAAATGTACTTTTAAACCTACTTTCAGCTACTGGCTTGGCTCCTAATGAGGTTATTTGGAAACAGTTACTATACTGTCGAGTACAGTCCATAAAGTGGGCATGTTCAGTGTGGAGGTTTATCACCAGGCAGTAAAGAAGTTCTGATAGGTGTTGGAGAGGTTCTAATTGCACATATCTATGGATTCCTTTTTTCACTTTAAGGCATAGCACCATTTTCACTTATGACTCATTGCACCAATGAAAACTTTACTGTCTTATTTGTAAGGCAAGTCAAGATTGTATGTAAACCATGACAAAACTTTGTCTTTCCAAACAAGACAAAATTTCGAAAAAAAACTAGGGGACATAAAATTTAACCCTAAATCCAACGGTGATATCGAAAAATTATTTTTATAGGGTAAGGGTAATTATTGCAATGGTAGAGGATTAACTTTTTTGGAGTTGTTTTTTTTACAACACGGGTACATGTTTTAAATTCTACATGTTTTTATCTTTCAAAAAGTTATTCTTGTTTCAAGTCGCTTAGAGTAACCGTTTTCGAGAAAATTGAAGGTAAACAGTTTGCTGAACCCTAATTTGAGAAACAAAAAAAGATAAATTATTTTGGTTGCTCACAGGTTAATACAATTTAATGAAAATTGTTGGGTCTTAAACTAATCATGTAAATCGAAATTTTAGCTTGTTTTTTAAACTTTTAATTAAAAAAAAAACATTTTCAAAATTAACTCTTTTAAAGCCTCTATGAATTTAACGATCTATGCTTATATTAAATTTTTTTATTAATTTTAGGAGTACTCACTCCTTCATTTTTTTACACTATTTGAGGGACACTCTGTAGATACTCTTTTCTACCCCTTAAAATCAAAATTTCACAAATTCCTTTCTTAGTGGGTGTCTATGGTATGAACAGAATATACTCTCAAAATTTCAAGTCTCTGAGTTCAGTAGATTTTGCTGTACGTTAATTATATGTCTTCCTTATCAAGAATTGAAATCTGTTATCTAAAGTACAAACTGTTTGCCTATTATCAAAGCCAACATTATTAGTTAACAGTTTTAACAAAGGTAATTCTAAAGTTTGAAGCTCTTTAGAATCTGAAAACTAAAAGTTAGAGGATGTGTATTAAACCGCTCACGTGGCACTAAGTATGCCGCATTCTAGAATTTCCAAGCAATTTATTAAGGTATGTGTTAATAATGCAAATGCTGAGCATATCCATAATAATCTTTAAGAAATTCTTAAATCATTGTCTATAAAATGTTTACATAGAACTTAAATACTTAAAACTTTATAAGTAAAAAGATTAATACACATAAATTATTATCAACTAAAGTTTATAAGTCAACAAGGATTTTCGCTAATAAAAATAAATAATTTTGTTATTTAATAATTAATACAAAATAGGGAGCTCAATTTAATCTTGATTTGGATATTCTATTCACAGGTAAATGAAATTATGTCAAATTCGTTTGAAACTACTATTCCTATTATCCGTTTATGCAAATCTAAGATTTATCCTCTCAACGTCTTGTGAATACAAATTACAAAGCGATTATATTTAGGATAGATTATATCTGTCCTACATTGGGTTAAACAAATTTTATAATAAAGGTCCAATTCTCAAATTAACGGTTAGTACTTTTCTAAAAAAAAAAAATTGCTCTAAATTGATGTTTGCTTTTCTCTCAAAGACGAACTTGGTATCATTTCTAAAATAAACTGAAGAGCCATGCGGGTATATAAATTGCTTCTTTCAGATAGGATTTTCTTGTTTATACGTTTAAAAGCACTCCAAGAACTTAGTCTGTCTTTAATCAACCATTTTCCGAGAAAAATTGTGTTTTTGTGGAAATTTTCACGGAGATTAACTGGTCAGTCAAAAACACCCAAAATACGAGACTTACTCAAGTCTAAACGAATAAATCCCTAGAAACTTGTGACCTCAATCTAAATTAAATTTGAAACACCTTTTTTTAGATTTTTAATAGCTACATGTTAATATAATTATTTGTCACTGAATCCTCTTTATCAGCGTAATTTAATTAGTGAAAATTGAAATGAAATTACGAAATTGTTAATTAATGAAAATGGACCAAAATCAATATAATTACAACTGCATATCTCTAATCTAGATGACCTTATGCTTTATTTACACTTTATACTTTTTTTATTATTACCTATAATTAAGTTGATTAGGTTTTAGTTATACTAAAATTTTTATATGTCAAACTTCAAAAACGTATTTAAGCGCTACAAATTTACATGTAAAGGACAGGTGTCGATTAACGTAGAATTTTCGTATAAAATTCATTATGTTCATGGCAACAAATTCACTGAAATATAATTTTAGCATAATAGTAGTATATCTATGCCGATTCTGGACCACTTCCATCAAGTTCTCTCATCCGGCCAAAGATCTGTCATCTGTAACAACAAAAAAAAAGCTTCCACTGTCTGAAGACCTTTACCTAATCGACCTTTAGCCAGGTGCCCTTTTGGTAGATGACCGACGATGACCAATTTGTAAAGAAAAACTGAAGACACAGAAATTTTAAAACCGCTATTATAAAAAATTTTGTTATAATAGATGTCACAACTGGTTTGTTAAAAATCCATAAGATTAAATTTTAATGAGCGACTTAAGTTATTTATGTGGCAATCAAGTGCACCACCCCAAGCAATAATTGTTATTGGAGCAGTTTGTATTTATGAATAATTTAATATTATTTCATACCTAAAATATAATAACTATTGTAGTAGTAAATTAAATTTATTAGTTGCAAATTGATGCATAATACAAATTTTCGAATAACGGTGTTGTTTTGTTTACTAGTTATAGCTTCATTAAAATTATTTCCCGAGAGAAATACACAACACACAAAGCAAAATCATTTTAAGTCGTGTAAATAAGTGTGCAGATATTCATGTTAAAAAGCTATTACTAGATGTTTTTTTAAGAAAAAAAACTGTTGTATATTTTACCGGGTAGCTCAAAATTAATTAACGGATTATTTTAAAATTTGATGTGACTAAAAATCTAACTGTCAGTAGATAGAACGTCCTTTAACTTTAAAGACTCAGTAAGTAAAGGCAATGACGTTTAGAATAAAACTTTACAAGTTGATTTCTTGTACAATTGTCACAATCTAAACGTCATTGTCATTAGTTACAGAACCGTTAAAGTTAAAAAACGTTCTATCTACTGACAGTAAGTTTAACATTTTTTTTATTTATTATAGAAATCGAAAGTAGAACATTTTTTTAGGCAATTTCAAATTTTTTAGATTTTTATTCGGGCGCTTAGACCTTTAAATAAATTATGAAAGTTTGACCGCGCGATAACGAGACGGAGCTTCGCTTGACCTCACTTTACATATGCTTAATCGGGCGACAGTTGAAATAAACGTGAGGCATTTGTTGTTTTTATATAAAAACCGAGCATATATTGTATATCTTCTGGCTGGTTTAAAATGAGTGAGAAAAAACTCCTAATTAGCGGGAAAGTGTATTAGCCACAAAACATTTTTTTAATATAAATTAAATCTAGGCAGGTAGGTAGCATCTATTTACGAGCAATTTTATTCCTCGGATTTCTGTACTTAGTCTATTTTTTAAATTAAAATAGTCAAACACCATAAACATATTTATCGAAATAATAATGACAATAATAATAATTTTAAATTGGAAACAAACACCACTTTCATATGGAGTATAGTATAATTAAATTCGAAGGCCCTTACGTCAAAGACCTGTACTGTATATGCAGAATGACGTCACGAGTCGGCGAAAGTTTTCTAGAGAAACCCAATGTTTAATATTGAATAACTAAGGATTGGATGTACTTATGAAGCGGAGAGTTTAACAGTTTATCTAGTTAATCAAATTCTGTTGAATCCCATTAAAAAATAATGAAAAAATAATATGGGTAACAAGACCATTAAGAACCAATTTAAGTCGTTTTTTTACCGGCATTCTTTCTTTTATTTTCATTTACTTAGCTCAGGGCTGGGAGTGGAGATCTCAATTTTTGTCGCTTTTTTTTCACTAAAACTTCCCCTTTTTTTAATGTTTGTCACTTTTTTCCTTAAATTTCTTCTCTTTACTCCAAAATTTGGTCTCTTATCAAATTTTGTCACTTTTTGTCTCAAATTTTCTTTTTCTCTAATTTTGTTACTTTTTTTCCTGAAATACCCCCTTTTCCCAGAAATTACTCCTTTTTCCTATTGTTGTCACTTTTATTCTTAAATTTCCTCTCTTTCTCCAAAATTTGCCGTCTCCGCTCAAATTTTGTCGCTTTTTTCCTAAAATTACCTTTTTCCCCGAAAAACTAACTTTTTTCTCGGATAAGCCACTTTTTTGTACTATTTTCTGGGGAAAGGCACATTTTTGATTAATTATTTTTTCCTCCCCTCCTCACCCCTTACATATTGCTGAACTCAATAATTCTGCCTTTCTGACCTAGTGAAATTCCCTAGCTAGCAATTTTTTTTCAAATCGTTTCAACTATATCTCAACTTTTTTTATTTAATTTTTATTTATAAAATGAAAAATACACATTTATTTCTTTGATACTCGTCAAAAATAAGTGTCTTTTTGTCAGTTTAGTCTTCTGTCTGTAATTTAGGTCAAAACAGAAATCCGAGAACCGCTGTCACCAGTATAATAACCCCTAATAAAAAAAACACCAGTGTAATAACACCTAGAAAAAACTGGAAGGTTACCTATGGTTACCAGTGTAATAACCTATATCCGGCAGCGTACTGTCACCACTCTCCTAGGAGAGAAAAAAATGGGCGTGGAGTATTAGTCAAGGTTCTGACAAGATGGACGCGCTACCCTGCCGAATTCTCTGGACGGAAACGTCCACTCTCCAGTTTAAAGGGTAGTTCGTGCTCTCACGGTTGTAGAGAGTCTTTACCTTACAGACAGAACTTTGGGGGATGGGGAGAATTTTACTTTCTGTTACTAAATATTTGATTCTTTGATTTATTTTAAGTTTTATTTATTTTACCGTGTTTATTAAAAAAAAAAGATTGTGAAGAGTTTAACAAAAAAAAATCGATTTAAAAAAATTAGACAAGAAAAAAAACAAATAAAACTGACTGACTGACTGAATTGACAAAAAAAAAACTTACAACGCGGAAACTGATAATTATAATAAGAACCCAACTTATCGCGCATATCACGATCAACTCAGTAATAAAATATAAAAAACGTATACTGCAGATAGCACCAACATTTTTGGGACTTAGTGCCAGCGGATTCTGGCCTTACTGACTTAATAATAAAAAAATTAAGTAATTACAATAAAGTATATACGACCGTTAGATGTAAACAATTCTCTGAGATAAATCTGACAAGAGATACAAGTAGTCCACTAACGGTAACTAAACTTAACAAGATTATCTATGAATAATAATTTTAAAAAAATCTGACTAAAAAAAAATTATAGCAAATAATTCTAACAAATTTGACGGCTCCCCATGAGGGGCTCAAATAATAATAAAAAAAAATTAGTGGCTTACTCCCTTACTTAACGGGAGGGCAGTGTCCCTTATTTTAAATTCTCTTTATTCTATTTATCCGTTTAACTGTAATAAATTAAGAACAGAAACCCAGAGAGCTTTTCCTCGAGTAGAGTTCTCTCGATTAATCCTATAGCGCGCTATAGTTGTCGCACTCAAAACAAGATTTTTTTTTATTACTCACTATCCGTTTGCGAGTTAACACCCACAAATAAAAATGATTGCGACGGTGAGAATTTCCTCCGCGACAGTACATATTTTGACCGCTGCGAAGTGGGACTCGTTTCTCACTGCCCAGTTAAATTTTTTTTTGTGACCACGTGCTCCGTGAGGCCTGTCTTTTTTGATGTGTACATTAGCTGCTGATTGGCTGACTATCTCCATTTCCAGCGTCTTTTTGACCAATTGTGGGATTCAGAGCAACCATGGCCGCGCTCTTCCGTTTTCCCATTGGCCCTGGATCTGACGCAGTACCACACGTTGAGAGCGTCAATTGTAATACATTTCACAACTGTCGTTTCGCTGTTTCAGAGATTTTTCTATTTACTGTCAGTTCGTGCTTTGGCAGGAAATTCAACTCGATATGTTTTGAAAATAAATTGCGACATGATGTGACTTTGTTTAAAATAAAGAATTTTGTTATATCCTGCGGATTAAATATTATACCTTCGGGTTCCGTGACCTGACCTTGGTAATTTAATAATTTAGAATATTATGAATTATATTTTTTTCTTTAAATGTTTCTGTGTTTCTTTAGTCTTTATTACAATCAGTACAATTCTTCATACATGATTTTTACTTTCCGAACTCAATTAAAATAGGCCAATGAAATTTTACTGTGTCTATTAAAAATAAACAAGACTATGAAAAGTTTAAAAACAAACAAAGATATCTATATAAAAAATTGGAAAAGAAAAAAAAAACGAAAACTCAAGTTTTATAGAACGAATTAGAACTTCTACTAAAACTAGAGTGGTGATATTTCATCAAATTCCAATTTTTTTTTCAGACCTTGTATATATATATATATATATACTTATAGGATTATTAATGTACAACGTTTTAGTAACTGACAATATTTTAATTAATATTTAGAAAATAAATACTAAATATTTCCCATACTGTTAAATACAAAATTGCATTAACATGAAATTTATTCATTCAAATTAATATTTTTGAAACCTGAAAATAATATTTTTTCTTATTGTATTTTTGTCGGATTATTATGACATTCCATTTTTTTACTTGTTCTCAATTTTGTGTCGATATCGAATATATTTTCAAGCCCATAACCCCATTTAATTAATATAATATTTTCCACTACCAATGCAAATACTACAAACGCTCATTGACTCGGAGGTGGTTTAGAATTCATAATTTAAATAAAAATATTTCAATTAATAATCCAAAAATAACTCACCCTTTTAAATTTGTTCTGCTGCATTATAATATTAATTTCTTCATCCTGAATAATCGGAACATGCCGATCAACGTCGAAAAGTAGGATTCTAATATCTTTCGAAATTTTTCTTAAATTTCCTTTTTCATTTCCACTGATCGTCTCGACATTGCAAAATACTTTCACTGATATTTCCGATTTGCTAAACTTCTTTACTCCCTCATTCGTAGCAATGGACCAATAATTTTGTTGTTTGTGAGGTGGAATTAAGTGTACAAGAGTATCTAAAATAAAATAATTAAATTTTATTTAATTTTTCGTTTTGTTTAAAATAATTTAATTATAACTGGCACAAACACATTTTGTATATTAATTAATCTTTATTATTATTTTTATTAAATTTAATATAACATCTAACTTTATCCATTTACCAGTTCCCACCATACTCTATAATTAAAATACATTTGAAATATTATTATTTTAATGTTCTAAAATTTTCTGTTAATAATAAACAAACATTGACCCACCTGAGTGTAGAGTATAATTAATTTTGAAAGGACACATCTCCAACAAACGCGTTGCTGACAGGGGACCAAGAGAAGTCGCAACGTTTGTTCTCTCGATTCTGTACGTCACATCTGACCAGAAACAAATCTCTTTCACAAATTCGTCGCAATCCAAATAGTCCATAGGAGAAACGGTTACTTGGAGGTTTGTGGTATCGTTATCTGAATTGACGCTGTCCTCTACATATACCGATACTGGGATTGTACCTAGTTCTGGAAAAGACAGCTCAATTAATGCGATAAGTATATAATATATTTTTATAAGTCATGATACAAGGTGGGTAAAAAATTATAATTAAAGTAATTTAGTCTAACGAAGTTACTCTATTGCCGGTATTATTTTTATTAATATTTAATAATTAAAATATAATAACTTTATCGGTTATGGAACTGGATTACAATTAACTTAAAGTTATGATAAAGGCAACCTTCCTTCGAATATAAGTAGATATCCTAGACCGTTTCTACTGCCACTATAGGGAAAACAACGTGTTAGAGAGAGAACGTCTGTATCTCAGTGAGTAAGAGAGAGAGAGATCGCTATGACGTCACTACTCAACTTTATAGTTATCTTTAATACACTTTTAGCTAATTTGACTAGTATCCGATAGAGGGCGTCACCAGACAGTTTTCTTTCATTCAATTTTAGCTAGTTCGGCTACTATCCGACAGTGACCTCCGTGGGGAACGGGGGAAGACGGGAATCTTCGTATCTTCATTGCTATTGGTCCGATTTAAATGCGGGAAATAGCAATGTATTTTAAATGTGACGTAGAATAACTACGTAAAGTTACTGATTAGAAGGAACGCCAAAAGGATCTAAGCTTATATCTCCGTTACTACTGGTCCAAATTTAAATCTGAAAACGGCGCTTTATTTTAAATATGACGTGCAATAAATACATATAGAATTTTTAAAGATAGTTTAATCAACCAATCACGTTGTTAGATTTGCTTCATTAATTTATCTGAAAGAAAAGTGGCTAACAAATAATTTAAAAACACAATTCTATGATGACATCTGGCGAGTATATACGTAAATTAGAAGAGTTTTGCAAACGTATACGAGATCTAAATAAAGATATACAGGTCAGTCGTACCAGTTAAAATTCAGCCACACAGATGGGGACGCTTGCATCTGTGCTTCTTAGACATTGACAATCTTACCGAATACCATAACTTAATCCATTGTCAGCAGTTTCAGTTGCAGTCCCAGTTCGAGTAGGAGCTCGCGTCGATAACAGGGTTACCATTTTCAGTAGATATCCTACTAAATTAGTAGATTTTTATGAAAAATGAGGGTGTTTAGTAGAATTGATAATTTTAGTAGATTTCAGTAGATTTTTTGGATTTGAATTTAAACCTATTTTATCGCTATCTATGGTATATTTAAGTTATGCGACACCTATTGGACCAGTATTGAACTCACTCAAATAATTATACTTAAATAACTGCTGCAGTTACTGAAGTAAGTTAGATGGTTTTCCAATAGATGTCGTACTACAAAATTTGTACTTTTAAATCACACTAAATTAGTAACAATGTTATTTCAAACTATGGACGAAGAATACGGTAAACTAAAACTGGACGGTGAGATTAAAAATGTAATATGTTCCTCATATACAAGTGGCGGTACCATAACCGTAAAAATTTTTTGGGGAGATGAACTGATGAACGTAAATTAAAAAATGTTATAGTTTTTCCATTCTCAGTTTGAGGAGGCTGAAATCAATCGAGGTTGTCACATTTATTTTCTTATATTCTTTCTTAGCCTTACAATAAAAATATTCTTGTTATTCCAGTAAAATTTTAGTTAGTGACGCTGTTAGAGAGATAGTGTATTTTTTTTGTAAATATATAGATATAAGTGTATAACCAATAATAAAATTCACGTTAAATATAAAAATTCGCCTTATGCATGAAAATTTTAGTAACTTGGCAACAGCCGGTCTTTGCGGATAAATACAATGGGATATAAATCTTTTAAACAGTAGTTTCTAAGGGTTTGTTGCTATCGTAAAACCACTTCTTGGAAAAATTGACCATAACTTTTCTACGAACAGTGTAACCCTCAAGTCGGGTATAATAGTGGTAGTGTGTGTTAATACTAGTTTATAAAGGTTTGTATAATCAGAATGGCATTTTGGCGACCATTTGAAACAGCATTTCGAGATGATGTAATGGTGGAATGTATTGAAATAGCGCCGGAAATTGAATTGGCACCGCCAAATGAATTAGAACTATATAATACGGATGATAATATTGATGATGCCGAATTTAAAAACAAAGATTTACATGTCCAGTGTCAACGTGTTGTTTTTCTCCCTATACAAATTTTATATGCACGCCCTTTGTCGGCATGCCGCTCACGATCATTTGTGACTTTTATAGTAGCACGTATCCTCAAACTGAGAATGGAAGAACTGTAACAATGAAGTACGCTTTAATTTGTCAAAAATATAATGTAGTTACCACTATCGAATGCTTCTTGCGAACGCGTGTTTTCCCATCCTAATCTTGGTAAAAACTGACTTGAGAAATTAATTAAAAACAACAAATGTATCATCCCTTTTGCATGTCAAACAGGGAGTATCAGAATTAAGAAACTAAACCTGTTTTAAACCTGTTTCTGGCATGCTATGCAAGATTTTTTTTCACATAATATGTTTCTTTTTTATTTTATTTTATTTTATTTGAATAATCATGTTCTTTGTTCTTTTCAACTTAAGGTCGCTTTATCATCCATAGAAAATAACCAACCAAAAGAGCAGTCATTGCTTAAAAAAAATAATTCTCCCTCTAGCGGTAGCGATAGTAACTTATTTGTAACAGATACGAATTAAGTATTTCATAAAATTTTAGTCAGATGTAGGTAATGTCAGATTTTTGGTAGAATTTCAGGTTTAGTACATTTTGGTAGTTTATTATTGAAATATTGGTAGAATACTGTTAAATGAAAACGGTAATACTGGTCGACAACCAGATACAGCTGCAGTACCGATTCAGCAACCTTTAGTGATAGGTCGAGCTGACGGAGCGAAGCCAAGTTCAATTGTACCAGAACTGTCAATCCGACTTCCACTTCAACCTGGAAGACGTGCTTGTACTGTTCGATAGGTCACCAAATAAAGTTTGTGACACACATTTCCCTGCCGGGTGGTATTAAATAAAGACAGTTATTTTTTACTCTCTGACTTATAATTTAATTAGTTGAATGTGATATTTAGTAACGAATACCCAGGTGTGTTTATACAACGCAGTAGGGCAAGTAAATCCCGCCCTTCTGGCATCTAGTACTTTGTCACATATTTTATCTTCACTGACGCTGCCCGGTGCAAGTAGTCTTCACACTATAAATTGAAGGTGGCGACCGAAGCAATCGGAGACTTAAACCCAGGCACCAAAAGACCGCGTAACGACGCAAAGAGCGTTACAATATTTTTTAGGTACAAGTAATTTATTTTTGCATAATAATTCAAATTTTTAGTTTATTTTGCTTATAACGAATCAAATCAAATCCTTGAATGATAAATTGGCACGTATTTCGATATTCCGAGTTAATAATTACATTGTGATTTCTGATATTTGTTTTGAATTTTATGTCTTTCCCAAGGTTTAGTATTTGTTACATTTTGATACGCTGTATGGGCGGTTATTTGACAAACTCAAACATTGAAACTTGACGATATTTTTATTGACTGTTCAAATAGAAATGTGGGCGACTAAATATACCCAACGGAATAGGAATTAACATTGTATCGATTATTATAAGAAATTAGAAACAATATAATTACATTTAGAAGGAATTTTCCTTCCTCATAGTAATAAAATAAATAAAATGTGAATGTACTGATGTTTTTTATTATTATTGTGAGGGTTAATGTGAGCCAATTTACTTTTATGTTTCAAATTGTTTTGTTAATCTTTTATATAACATAAACCAGCAAATTTACTCATTATTTATCTCCTTGCTTTCGTCTACCATTAGCCCAAAGTATTTTTGTTGTTATATCATATTTAATGTATTTTTAGTTAGCGTTCAATTTTAGATATAAAAAAATGTATCATATTTAGAAAATTTATTTCTATACCTTTTATAAATATTTTGTAAGAAGAATAACTAATCAAAATCAATATGTAATATAAATGTCAAATACTCTTTTATATAACCGCCATTACTTATTGTTTGTGTGGACACTAATAAAAATAACCGATTAACTTATTCATTGGGATCATCCCATAACAATTTTAATGTGTTCTGAATATATACCTTGTATATATGTTATATACTTACTTTCTATATTTGAAATAAACATTTGAGTGAAAAAAATCCCACCGGTTGTGGAATTGATCTGCAGATATTCCCATTCCAATTAATACCATAATGTAAATCTGCTCTTTGCGTTTCTGAATTTATCGTTGTAATTGTTTTCGTTTACCATTAGACCCAAGTTTTTTTGTTGGTATATCATATTTAATGTCTTTTTAGTTACCGTTTAATTTTGGATATAAGAAAATGTATCATATTTAAAAGATGTGTTTCTATATCTTCTATAAATATTGTATAAGAAGAAGAACTAATCAAAATTAATATGTAATATACATGTCTAATTATATACCCTTCAAATACTCTTTATTTAACCACCATTACTTATTGTTTGTGTGGATACTTATAAAAATAACCGATTAACCGATTCATTGGGATCATCCCATAACAATTTTTATGTGTTCTGAATATATACCCTGTATATATGTTATATACTTACTTTCTATTTTTGAAAGAAACATGTGAGTGAAAAAAATCCTTCCGGTTGTGGAATTGATCTGTAAATATTCCCCATTCCCATTAATGCCATAATTTAAATCTGCTCTTTGCGTTTCTGAATTTATCGTTGTAATTGTTTTGTTAATTGCTTATATAACATAAACCAGCAAATTTACTCATTATTTATCTCCTTGCTTTCGTCTACCATTAGACTCAAGTTTTTTTGTTGGTATATCATATTTAATGTGATTTTAGTTACCGTTTAATTTTGAATATAAAAAAATGTATCATATTTAAAAGATTTGTTTCTATATCTTTTATAAATATTTTATAAGAAGAATAACTAACCAAATTCGACATGTAATATACTTCAAATACTCTTTAGTTAACCACCATTACTTATTGATTGTGTGGACACTAATAAAAATTTATCGTTGTAATTGCTTTCGTCTACCATTAGACCCAAGTTTTTTTGTTTGTATATCATATTTAATGTCTTTTTAGTTACGGTTTAATTTTGGATATAAGAAAATGTATCATATTTAAAAGATGTGTTTCTATATCTTCTATAAATATTGTATAAGAAGAAGAACTAATCAAAATTAATATGTAATATACATGTCTAATTATATACCCTTCAAATACTCTTTATTTAACCACCATTACTTATTCTTTGTGTGGACACTAATAAAAATAACCGATTAACTTATTCATTGGGATCATCCCATAACAATTTTAATGTGTTCTGAATATATACCTTGTATATATGTTATATACTTACTTTCTATATTTGAAATAAACATTTGAGTGAAAAAAATCCCACCGGTTGTGGAATTGATCTGCAGATATTCCCCATTCCCATTAATGCCATAATTTAAATCTGCTCTTTGCGTTTCTGAATTTATCGTTGTAAGGTTAATAAATGGCTTATCATAAGGGTGGAACACGAGCTTCTTGATTGCTCTGGGAACGGTTAGTTTGATGTCAGTCATAGAGAAGTATACTCCCCACACTGAAACCAAAAAATATTTGATTAATATACAAGATTTTTTAGGAAACGAAAATATGATCTTGCTCGTTATCTTACCAAGAAATTTCAAACATTTATTTATTTTCTAAACAAAAACGAAATAATTTCTTACTTTTGCGAGAATTTAAATAGAGCTCTAGAATTTTATTTTACATTTCTCGGAATACCGTGGATGAGAATTTATGTCAGAGTTCAATCGTAAAAATAAGTTTCGCATTTACTGGTGTCATGTAAAAATAATAACATAACCAGACATTTCAATTTTTCTAGTTTTAAGAAAATTGCTTGACTCAAAGAAAATATAACCAAATAAATTGCCAAAAAAATTGAAATATTTGAATATAATTATATTAAAAAAGCAGAAGATTATCCATACTCAAATTTGGTGAATGAATAACTATATTATTTGCAGTTATTATATCCATAAAAAAATCATTTGTTCTCAATTAATTTTATTTGTATTATCATTCTGTCTTTACTATGTCCGGAGTGCGCGAATGTAAACATAAAGCAAATGCACTGAAAATTAATATATAACAATGAATATTGGGACTGACCATCGCCTGAATTGATTAGGTTTATATATCCGAGAGCGCTTTGGTCGAATCATTATGAGTAGTATAGGTAGCGGGGTTCTATGACACTAGATGGTATATCCATCACGTATTTGACCTTGAACTGAAGAAGTGTCAACCTCCAATAATTTCAATCCACACCATAATTTTTTATCTATATAAAAATTGCACTCGTGCTTTATAAATAAACATTTTTTTTTAATAATATTCTTAGCACAAAATTATTTTTAATTCAAGACAGCTATTTCTGTGTATTATCGATTACTTCAAGCGTGTTGTGTTAGTTAAAAATATATTAACATATTTCTTATATCAATAGGTAAAAATTTTCCTTTTGTGATATTGTAAATTTGATTTTTGACATAAAATTTACCATACAATTTTTCTTTAGAAACCTTTCGATTTTTGTTGAAATATAAAGGGAAAGAGCAGGAATTGTAACATAATAGACGTTGATTTATGATGACATGCTAGAAACCTTATCTTTATCTGTACTTAACTTAGCATGAAAGTTCTAAAAGTTTCTTATACATGAGCAACAGCATGAAAAGCGACAATATTTTAAAACTTTATTTTTAAATACACCGAGGTTGCTAGATTATTTATTAATTAATATTTATTATATATAACTTATTTTTTAGTTTGAAAATATATAATTTATATTAGTTAAAATTGTTTTTAATGATTATTTTTTAGCTTTAAGATCACCTTCTATATTACTCTTTTTCGTTATAAAGAAACCCAAGCTTTTGTTACAGAAACAATGGTTTTCAAAACAGAACATCAATCAGTAAAAAAGAAGTTTGTCATTGTCATGTATTTACCCGTTCTTTGTGAGCATAAACGCAAAAATGTCTTTTAAGTAAAATCGATAAAAGCAGATTGGTTTCTAGATAAATTTTACTAGATGCATTCAATTGTATAAATGTTTACAAAAATAAATTATAGATGTTTTGCTCTATTTTCTGTAAAACTCTTACAAAAATATTTTTACCTTTAACCTTATTTCCAATAGAGTCAATTATTTTTGTGAATTTTATATCCAAATAAAATATATGTGTGAAAATAATGAATTCGTAATATTTACTTTAATTGGGAATTTGAAACATTTCATTTTCAACAATGTTGAAGAAAATCGTCACCACTAACCACAACTTTTTTAACACCATCATCAACTCCTGATGATGCTAACATAGTTAGCGAAACGTACATACAGTATTAAATGAGTGTAGTTTTTGTTAGTGGTGACGATAATTAAAAAAAATACAAAACAGACTTACTTATAACATTATTTGGAAATTGCTACCAAAAATAATTTAAGAAACTAATGTAAAATTATTTATAAGTAATATCCTTTAATTCTCACGGTCACCTAATTAAAGACCATTCAAAATTCGCGCCACTTACACTTAAATAAAGATAAAGTCGACGAGTATCAGGGAATCAGAGATTTAGAGATCATTTAGTTGGCCACCTTCTGACCAACATGTGACGTAGTCTTCATAAGTGGTTAGTAAACTAACCAGTGAAATGTTGGTGTTACTTTTTTCAGGTAAAACTGTGTTTATGGCATAACATAAACTTACTCTTTGTATAAAAATAATTATCAAGGACTTTAGTAGATAAACTAAGAGAGATCTGGCGCATTTATTGATCTCAACAAGACATTTGACTGTGTTGACTATCAACATGGATGTTTACTTTAACGTTGACGCAGAATCATTTTGAGCGCCGATAGATGACAATGCCAATCGACACTCCAAGTACGATCCATAAGAAGAACTTCAAACATGATAGGTCACGCAATATGGCGCTCTAGGAATAAAATACTTTCATTTTCTAATCCCTTTACATCAAGTGTTACTGTGTCAACTTCAACGTGAACGTCAACGTTGAGGGTCAACACAGCAAAATGCCCTATTGAGATCAATAAATGTGCCAGGGCTCTCTTAGTTTATCTACTGACTTTTACTATAAAACAAGCCTAACATTGTATCATAATTTTTTGTATAGAAATATGACAAAAATAAACAACAATTTTCCATTATCTAGTATCTACCAGCATAGTTAGAACATACTTTATTTCAAATCAAAATGCACATGTGATAGATACAAATTTGTTCACTGGTACATGTTTACTACAATATAATAAATCGATAACTCATCGATAATGAATCAAGAATCGAGAATGAAAAACGAATCAATGACCCCTCCTAAAGAGATAACAACCTATATATGCAAATACAGCAATAAACATTTCCTGACCTGGGTATTCAACCTTGCTGTATCACGTTACGTATAACTCACGTCTCAACCTTTATATTGTTTAATTTATAACTAGTTTAATGAACTATGATATGTTATTATTTAAGGTTATTCTGTGTGGCCCAAAAGGCATCACACACAGAAGCGGTCTAGATTTACGTAAATAATGATAAATTTCGAGGCCAGTTCCAGCAGAATAAATCCAGCTCCTATGTGTAATGGTAACAAGGACAGATCCGATATTCCGAAGCCTCGAGTAAAACGTACTTTGAGAAAACGAATAGCAAAGAATAAAGATTTCGAGGTAGACAGCTACGATTCTATTGGCGGACCTCCTTATAAACAATAATCTGATACTCCGAAGCTGGTAGGGAAACTTACTTTGAGAAAACGATCTTTTGCTGCAGATGAAATTGAAGATGACAGCGACGATTCTCTGGCCGATCGTAATTACAAAGAAGAGCCAACAAAGAAAAAAATCTGTAAATGAACTAATATCTACTTTTTCAGACAAAGAAGAAGAGCTAAGATTTATCACAGCATGATAAAGATATAAAATATATCTTCACTAAACAGAGATGCAATCCTTTGAAATTTCAAAATTATAATTTTTGTCAGCCCTTTGGGACCAACCTTTCCTGTTGATGTTAATAGTGCCGTCAGTATGTTCTAACATTTTGTGGCCCTTACTACTACTTGCCCTTGCTACTTGAACCACCACAGTACCGTCCCCTTGACTTTGGTTAAGTAAGCAACCTGGAAAGTGTGAGTTTAGTAACAAGTATCTTCCTCAGTGCTGGCATCTTTCAAAGACCCAATGCATACTTGTTTTTCCATTTGCTGTATTTTACTGATTCTGGTGCACTCGGGAATTTTCTATATGTTCTTACAGAATTTTTTTCAGGAAATAAACTTTTAATTCCTTACGGCGTAGGCTTTCCAATTGCTAGTGATGTTGGACTAGTTAAAAAGTTCTGGTAGTTTAAAAGAAAGGTCAATATTCCACCAATTGGAGTCTCGGTTCACTTTCTTTAGCTTCAAATGGCTGTTTATTATAGAATTTTTCTTTTCCTTACTTTTTAAATCAGTTTTCGTTTCCATTTCATTGTGTAACACACTTCGGCCGTATGGGTCACTTCGGAGCCTTAGTCTAGGTTTGCCTCGGGAGCCACCTTCCGTTTAGAGTTAGAAGGCTACCCTTGCTCGAGCAGCTTCAGTGAAGAAATAAAATACTCCAGGGGTCGTTATGGTATCGATCAAAATCACTGGCGGCCAGAAGGGCGGTCTTTACTTGCCCTACTGGGTTGAGTTACCTGGGGTTAGCTGCTGGAACGTTAGTTTATGTGAACAGAATAAAATTACCAAATAAAAATAAACCTTTTTTTGGTCTCTGAATAATACCAAAATTACCAAATCCGGAGGAGGGTGTGTACACGGTTCTTACTTTAGAGGTCGACGGACTGCACTACTGCTCCAATTTAGACGGCCACAGCAAATCTGACTTCGGGCTGATACTGCAGCTGCCGACAACGGTTTGATTTGTCCTACTCAATATAAACTTCGGCTTCTAAGAAGCACAGACGACAGTGTCTCCATCTCTCGGGCGAAGCTTCTCTTATAATTTTAAGTTGATTCTACTCCAGTGCCATGCGCGATTTAATTTATATATTTTAATTATTACGGAAAAAAGTAACGTTGTTACAATTGCCTGGTTTGATTTTCTTTCTTTTCTATATCTGTTCGGAGTTGATGGTTTTTATGCATTATTTTTTGTTTTATTTTTTCTAGCTTCTCCTCCTCCATATTCCATCTCGATTCTTCTGTCTCAGTACTGACTTTGATAAACCCAGTTTTGACACTTTTCCGATTGTCTCTTTTTTCTTTTGCTCTTTTTCTAACTTGTTTTTGTATTTGTCTATCTCTGCCACAGGTCGTCCCGGATGAACAGCTTTGCTTCAGTTACAAATCTTAATTTATTTTTGTTTTGCATTACTTTTTTCTTCTCTTCTTGGTTGGTTAGTCTTACTAGTCGTTTTCTTTCTACTATAACTTTACTGCACTTTCTACTACATTTTTTGCTCCTTTGGGCTATCTGTATCTATTTGTAGACTTTGTATAACTACATTGTTTTTCCTTTTTTTCGTTTTCTAATCTTTCCCGTATATTGTTCATATCCATGTCTCTTTGCTCTTCTCGTATTTTATTAATTTTCATGGCCATGTCTTTCATTTTGTCTCCGATACCTTTTATCTTCTCCATCATTTTCTCTAGGTTTTATTAGATCCTTTAACGGTGCTGTCCCTTTTTTTTTAATTTTTTAGAAATCCTTTCTCCGGTATCCTCATCATCCACTCTGTCGCGTTTTCTCTTTCTGATGTAATCTTTATCACTCATTTTTATTAATTGATAATATAAAATATTTCCTTAGTTTTGAGATTTTACAACTAATAAAATTATTTAGATTAAAGTGTTATACAGCGTTTTATGTTTGATTCATTTCTTATATAAATTCTTAGAAATACAATCTAAACTTCAATTCAAACTTTCTATAATATTCGAAAACAGATCCGATTTTTCTGACCACGTACCAAATTTCAAGGAAAAACATAAAATAATAGAAGGAATTCCAATTTTGCTCTGTTCGACGATTTTCTTGAATAATAAAATCGCTCTTTATAGACACTAAAACAACACCCTCTGTTGACCTCTATATACGACTAAGGATAACTGCTAATATGAAGCTACATTAATTCGTATGAGTAATAAGAATGTTTATTAAAAGGAATCTCGAGAAACAAATTGGTGTTTTTTTAGCACAAATACTTTTTGTATATTTTTTGTCCGAAATAAAACTATTTAATTTTTTTTCTAGTTATTATTTTTTACTAGGACACCCAGTATAAAGTCATTCCAGGATGCTATTAACCGGGATACGAATTTTATTGAATTTAGGTTAATGTTATGTAGAGGGCAAATTATTAGAAATTGCACAATTAAAATGGTTATTTTTTATTTTTATCGGCGTTTTTTATTATTTCCATTGTCCCTAAAAAAAAGAACATTTGAAGAGACTTTAAGAGAAAATTATAATATATTTTATAGGGCATTAAAAATATACTTTTGAAAGACAATGATTTATCCCAAAGCCGATTTGATTTTATTGATTTTACATTTCGTTTAACGCCCACTCTACTCCTCGCTCACTAAACTCACTACTCTATACTTGGGTTAACTTCAATAATGAACAACACAATTCGATATTTAAATAATAATGAATTCGATTAATTTTTAGTTGAAAAACATATTTGTGACAATATTTAAGAATATTTTAAATTAACTAATTTAGCTCTAATGATGTGGGATTTTTTTTCTTATCACTTTACAACAACCTACGTCTATATTTATTTAACTACCCATATATTATCTACATTATACGTACTTTATAATACACCATTATGTATATTCCTTATGGATATTCCACTTTGTATCTGGGTATTCAATATGTTTTTGCAGGGTAAATTCACACATTGTCCCAAGTGGTCCAATTATAAATCTAACTGCTCAAAATTATGCTTGTTTTTTAAATTTAATAGCGTGTAGGAAAATACAAAATTATTGAAAAATTTTTCGAACTCTTAAAAATCATTAAAATGTCTTTTAAAAATCGTTTAAAAATATTTTTTAAATATTTTAAAACCCATTAAAAAAATCCTTTAAAAATCCTTTAAAAATCCTTTAAAAATCCTTTAAAAATCTTTTAAAAATCCTTTAAAAATCCTTTAAAAATCCTTTAAAAATCCTTTAAAAATCCTCTAAAAATCATTTAAAAATCCTTTAAAAATACTTAAAAAACCTTTAAAAATACATGAAAAGTCGTTTAAAAATCCTTTAAAAACCCTGTAATTACCCTTTAAAAGCCCTTTAATAATCCTTTAAAAATCCTTTAAAAACCCTTTAAATCCTTTAAAAACCCTTTAAAAATCATTTAAACAACCTTTAAAAATACTTTAAAAATCCTTTAAAAAGCCTTTAAAAATCCTTTAAAAACCCTTTAAAAATCCTTGAAAAGTCCTTTAAAACCACATTAAGAAACCTTTAAAAACCCTTGACAAATCCTTTAAAAATTCTTTAAAAATCGTTTAAAAATCCTTTAAAAATCCTAAAAAGTCCTAAAAGTCCTAAAAAGTCCATTAAAAATCCTAAAAAGTCCTTAAAAATTCCTTTAAAACCCTCTTAACAATCCTTTAAAAACCCATTAAAAATTCTTTAATTATCCTTTAAAAATCCTTTCTTAAAAACCAGTACAAAATTCATGAAAAATTTTTGTATATACTTTAAAATTCCTTGAAATAGTTTAAAAAAATTGTTAAAAGTCCTTTCAAGCAACTTGAAAAATCCCAGAACAGTTTCTTTGAACAATCCTTGAAAATTCTTAGAGAATTTCTGAAAAATCTTGGTAAAATAATTAAAACCAAATATCCCGAAACCTAAACAATTATTGACAGTCCTTAAAGAATTCCTTAAAAAAAATCTCGAATAGACTTTGAACGGGACTTCATTATAATAATTGAAAAGTGCTTAAAAAATAATAGAGAACTTCATGAAAAATTTTTGTAACTAATTGAATTTTTTTAAATTCCTTTACAAAATGATTTCAAACAATCATTGAAAGTCCTTAAAGAATTCCTGAAAAATCCTACTAACATCTTTGAAAAGAAAAATTATAAAAAATCTCGAATGGAATAATCCTTAAACAATAATAGAAAATTTCATAAAAAATCCTTGTAAATCCTTCAAACAACTTGAAAATCCCTTAAAAGTTTCTTTAAACAATCCTTGAAAGTCCTTGAAGAATTCTTGAAAAATCCTAATAACGTCTTTGAGAAATCGTTAAAAAAATTCTCGAATAGTCCTTGACTGGAACATCATTATAATAATAATATTGAAAAATACTTAAAAAATACTAGCAAAATTCATGAAAAATCTTTCTAAATCCTTGAAGATCCCTAAACAGTTTTTTGACAGTCCTTGAAGAAATCTTGAAAAATTCTAGTAATATCTTCGAAAAATCATTAAAAAAATTCTCGAATAGTCCTTGAATAGAACATCATTTGAATAATTTTATTGAAAAAATCTTTAAAAAATAATAAAAAACAAAATCATTGAATAAAAAATTTTTTTAAATACTATTAAAAAATGCTTTCAAACAACTCGAAAATCCCTTAACAGTTTGTTTAAATTATTCTTGCAAGTCTTTGGATAATTTTTGAAAAATCCTAGTTATATCTTTGAAAAAATTATTAAAAAAATTCTCGAGTAGTCCTTGAAATGGATTTTATTACAATAATATTAATATGATTATTGAAAAATCCTTACAAATAAATAGAACAAATTATAAAGTTGTTGAAAGACCTTTAACAAATTCTACCAAAAAGTTGAAAATCCCTCAACAGTTTTTTTAATCCTTGAAGGTCCTTAAAGAATTATTGAAAAATTCTAGTAACATATCTTTGAAAAATCATTTAAAAACTTCTCGAATAGTCCTTGAAATGAACTTCATTACAATATTATTATTGAAAAATCCTTAAAAAGAATTAGAAAAATTCATGAAAAATGTTTGAAAAAATATCTTTAAAAACTTTTCAAAAAACTTGAAAATTACTTAATAGTTTCTTTAAGTATTCCTTAAAAGTCCTTGAAAAATTCTTGAAAAATCGTTAAAAAAATATGAGAAAAATGCCTGAAAAATCTTTGTAAATTCTTGCAAATATCTTGAAATATCCTTAAAAAGTCCTTTCAAACAGATTGAAAAATCCCTAAACAATTTCTTTAAACATCCTTGAAGATTTCTTGAAAATCCTGAAAATATGTAAAATTAATAAAAATAATTCTCAAAAAATCCTTGAAAAGGATTTCATTAAAATATTTTTATTATTATTATTATTATTATGTTATTGTACAACATACAAAACTAATTTTCACGTTGTTATGAAATTTGGTACGGCTATAAGCCGCTTTCAGTGCACAATTGTAGAAGCTGTAGGAGTTCGGAAGGATCTTCACCATAGGCATTTAAATGTCCTTTGGAGGTTGGAGGCTGTTCATGTAGGAGTGATTTAGTATAGGGTAGAGAATTATGATCAGTTGCTTATCATCTTTTCGGAAGTTATGAAGTAAAACCCAGTTTTCCGTGAAATGTAGGGAAAGCATTTTTTATTGAAATGACTTTTAAATTAGATTATTTAAAATTATGATACTGCGAAATTTAGTTAAATAATGTGTTTACAAAATTTAAATATATCTAAAATATTTTTCACTAAAATTTATCTCAAGCTAACATTTTTGTATATAATTACCCCCCATGAACATAAAAAATTTTTATGTGTTCACGTATATCGGAATTTTCTATCATAAAACAGAAAAGTTTTTCATCCCGCCTTTATGGTTGTGTAATGTGAGTCACCCTCGTCTGGCTGGGGGATGCTCACTGGCATTTGCAGGATAACCCTCTATTAAGGGCTATTTGTATTGTGCAATTCTATGCGAGTACCCAGTGTCGTACATAAATTTATATTGTAATCTTCCTCCTTTAAATGATAGATGAAAATCACCAGGAATCTTGAAAAATTCTTAAAAAATTATAGGATAATTCACAAGAAAATTGTAATTCCTTGAAATTTTATTAAAAAAATCCTTAAATAATAATAAAAATCCAGAAAAAGTTTCTTTGGTCAATCCTTAAAAAGTCCTTGTAAAATTAAAACATCTTTGAAAAATTATTTTAAAAGTGTTTAAAAAATCCTGGAAAATACCTTGAAAGTCCTTGAAAAATCCTTGAAATATCCTTGAAAGTTCTTGAAAAGTCATTGAAAAGTTTTAGGTTTTAAAATTACTGTGCAAATTTTATTTTCTATCACTTTTAAAGGATCTTTGTTTAATTTAAAATTTTATTTTTCTATACATAACAAAGAATTTTCATAAAATAAAATTTTACAAAAATAAGAATAATTATCATCGTTCTTAAACATTCCTTGAAATATTATTAAAGAAATCCTTAAATAAATGTTTTAAACAACTTGAAAATCGCGGAACAGTTTCTTAATTAATCCTAAGAAAGTCCTTGTGAAATAATTAAAACATCTGAAAAATTTTTTCAAAAGTCTTTAAAAATACTTGAAAAGTCTGTCAATGTCATTGAAAAATCCTTGAAAGTCCTTGATGTCCTTGAAAAAACCTTGAAAAGTCCTTGAAAAGCCCTTGAAATGTCCTTGAAAGACCTTGAAAAGTCCTTGAAAAGTCTTTAAAAATAGAATCAATGACTAAAGATTCAGTTTAAAATTTGTGAGTTTTATAATTATTGTGCAAATTCTATTTTTGATCGCTTTTAAAGGATATTTATTTAATTTAAAATTTAATTTTTTTATACATAACAAAGAATTTTCATCAAGTAAAATTTAAACATTTAGAATAATTATCGTCACCCTTAAGCATGTCTTGATATATCATTAAATAAATCCCTAAATAATATTTTTACAATTTGAAAAAATCTCGAAACATTTTTTTTGACCAATCCTTAGAAAGTCCTTGTGAAATAATTAAAACATCTATGAAAAATTATTTCAAAAAGTCTTGAAGTCTTTAAAAAAATCCTTGAAAATTTTTTGACAGTCCTTGAAAAATCCTTTTATGTCCTTGATAAGTCCTTGAAAAGTACTTGAAAAGTCTTTAAAACCAAAATCAATGAAATCCTTGGAAAGCGCCTGATAAATGCTTGAGACTCCTTCAAAAATCCTTGGAAGTGCCTGAAAAGTGCCTGAGAGTCCTTCAAAAATTATTGAAAGTCCTTAAAAAGTCCTTAAAATGTCCTTTAAAAGCTCTTAAAAGTCTTTAAAATTAGAAACAACGACTAAAACCTCAGTTTAAAATTTTGGGTTTTTAAATTATTGTGTAAATTTTAAGGATCTTTGTTTAAATTATAATTTTATTTTTCTATACGTAACAAAAGAACTTTCATTAGGTAAAATTTAAAATAAATAGAAAAATTATCATCATCGTTAAACATTCCTTGAATTATTATTAAAGAAATCCTTAAATATTTGTTTTACATCCTGGTAGCAGTTTCTTTACCCAATCCTTAGAAAGTCCTTGTGAAATAATTAAAATATCTATGAAAAAGTATTTTAAAAAAATCCTTGGAAAGTACCTGATAAATGCTTGAGAGTCCTTCAAAAATCCTTGAAAGTGCCTAAGAGTCCTTCAAAAATTCATGAAAGTCCTTAAAAAGACCTTAAAAAGTCCTTAAAATGTCCTTTAAAAGCTCTTGAAAGTCTTTAAAAATTGAGACAACGACTAAAGTCTCAGTTTAAAATTAATGTGTAACTTTTAAGGATTTTTGTTTAATTTATAATTTTGTTTTTCTATACATAACGAAGAATTTTCATGATAAAATTTTAAAAAAAAATAGAATAATTATCATCATCGTTAAACATTCCTTGAAATATTATTAAAGAAATCCTTAACTATTTTTTTTAAATCCTGGTAGCAGTTTCTTTGCCCAATCCTTAGAAAGTCCTTATAAAAAAATTAAAATATCTATGAAAAAGTATTTTTAAAAATCCTTGGAAAGTGCCTGAGAGTCCTTCAAAAGTACTTGAAAGTCCTTAAAAAGCCCTTAAAATGTCCTTGAAAAGCTCCTGAAAGTCTTTAAAAGTAGAAACAACGTCTAAAGCCTCAGTTTAAAATTTTTGGTTTTTAAAATTTTTGTATAAATTTTAAGGATCTTTTTTTAATTTATAATTTTATTTTTCTACACATAACAAAGAATTTTCATCAGGTAAAATTTTAAAAAAATAGAATAATTATCATCGTCATTAAACATTCCTTGAAATATTGTTAAAGAAATCATTAAATAATTTTTTTAAACAACTTAAAAAATCCTGGTAGCAGTTTCATTGACTGATCCTAGAAAGTCCTTATGAAATAATTAATACATCTATAAAAAAGTATTTTAAAAATCTATAAAGTATTTAAAAAATCCTTGGAAAGTTCCTGAAAATGCTTGAGAGTCCTTCAAAAATCCTTGAAAGCCCCTGAAAAGTGCTTGAGAATCATTCAAAAATCCTTTAAAAATAGAAACAATGACTAAAGCCTCCGTTTAAAATATTTGTTTTTTTAAATTATTGTGTAAATTTTAAGGATTTTTAATTAATTTATAATTTTATTTTTCTATACATAACAAAGAATTTTCATGACGTAAAATTTAAAAAAATAGAATAATTATCATCATCCTTAAACATTCCTTGAAATATTATTAAAGAAATACTTTTTTGTTTTTTTAAACAACTTGAAAAATCCCAAAAGAGTTTCTTTGATCAATCCTTAGAAAGTCCTTCTGAAATAATCAAAACATCTATGAAAAATTATTTAAAAAAATCTTGAAGTCTTTAAAAATATCCTTGATAAGTCATTGAGACTCCTTGAAAAATTCTTGAAAGTCGTTGATGTCCTTGATAAGTCCCTAAAATGTCCTTGAAAAGTCCTTGAAATGACCTTGAAAGTCCTTGAAAAGTTTTTAAAAATATAATCAATGACTTAACCTTCAGTTTAGAATTTTTGGTTTTTGAAATTATTGTACAAATTTTATAGGATCTTTGTTTAATTTATAATTTTATTTTTCTATACATAACAAAGAACTTTCATCAGGTAAAATTTAGAATAACCATCATTAATTTTCTTTATTTAGATATTTTATGTTTTTAGATTCCTCCTTACTAATATTTTATTTTTGTTATATTACTGATCGATGTTCTAATTAATTTTTGCAAATATTTTTCATTTTCAGCTAGTTTTTTGATAAAAATTACAATTTTTATAGTAGAATATTTCTTAGATGAACGCCACTGTTTATTTTTCCTGCTCTCTGAATCAGTCGCATCAAGGAAATTCCCATTCCAAATATTTTGATGCTTAAGAAATTAGAGCAGACAATACGTCACTATTAGTAAAATGGCACCAATAATATCTAGATTTCTGTTGGTTTAGTCAAAACTGAATCACAATTAATTCATACTTATTTTTTAATGAAAAATAAAATTATCGTGTATTATTTAATCTGGGATTAATTAACTTATCTTTTTAACACCAAATTATCTACAAAATTTTATAAAATTCGATTGACTCAATCTTCTGATTTATATTCTCAAAGTGGATCCCATCCAAGCATAAATACTGTCTAAATCTGATCGAAATATAAATTTCTCTTTTTCAATGAAATCACTTCTCAATTAGAAACGTGATTGGACTGAAAATTTAAACGTTTTTCTATTACAAAGTCGTTAAGTTGTAACCAAAGCGGGGAGGAGGTCGAGCCTGCTATTAGCGAAGCAATTAGACGCGCAATTAGCGGATGAATTAGCATACAACTCCCTAGAAGGAATATAAATCGATGATGTAATTTATTTGACATATTTTTTGGTTGAAAAATTGAGTCATTCATGAGAAAAGTTTGATATTAAATGGAAAATTTCTGTTTTCAGTAAAAAAATTTCTTACTATAATATTTTTCATCTAAAACTAATAGTTAAATTTAGAAATAAAAATATGTTTTTCTATGTCTGTCATATTTAATGTTCAACTATTTTTTAATATATTCTAAAGTATCGAAACTTTCTTCCAACTATGATAATTTTTTAAATAAAAACTATGATAAATTTAAAAAAATCAAAAGCATTATAACAGGTTGGTTGTAAGTTGGCCATTGCTTTATACTTTTGATTGGCTTGCTGGTTTTCTTAAATATTTACTTTTAGGTACCCTTTTCTGTAAAGCGGTCGAGAAATACAATCATCGAGTGTCTGAGTCCTCGTGATACCTCTGGATACGTTAATATTGCTGCTCAATGAAGAGCACTATTAACTAACAAAATGGCACTCCAACAGAGCCCAATCAAAGGCTGACCGACAGCTGAGTTCCCCTTGGAGCACCTGGCGACACTCTCTTGTAATTAAGCCTTAGGGGGCGGACCTTTATTTCCACCGCTACTTGTGAGACCACTATGGACCAAAATCAAGTAAACACAAAGCCAACCGTGGCTGGAAGGCAACCTCCACCTCCAATACCTGAGGCTGGATACCAAAATCAACGTCCAACATTAGATGCTGGACAACGCCTCACAGTACCATGCACCGCAGAGGCAGAAAAACTTGTGGTGCCGAAGTAAAGGAGCTATGACAGTTCAAGCACATTATCAGCACAATATACATGTAAATCTCCATAAGAAAATCTAAGGTTCATTCTGGCAATTTTTGTCCATATCAAGGTCATTCGTTATCACATCGCCAGCTGGCAGTAAATCGTTACGTAAGTTGATATGGACAAAAATTGCCAGAATGAACCTTAGATTTTCTTATGGAGATTTACATGTAGATTTTGCTGATAATGTGGTTGAACTGTCATAGCTCCTTTACTTGCCGAATCAAAGCGTATAAGGAAATAGCTCTATGGCAACTACCACTACCATTAGAAGCTCCCCCTCTAAGCTCAGCATAAGCGGCCCTCAAGTCCTTGAGCAGCTGTGCAAGTTCTGCTTCCAAAAGTGGCCAGAAACGTGACACAACCAAGGACAAAAAATGACTGCGATCAGGCGCCTCATCCAAGGAATCACCCCGAATAGGGAAAAACTTGGTCGTATCTTAAAGTTCTACCTGAGACAAGCTACAAAGATGCTGTTACAAGCCATCTTAAAGTATCTATTATAAACAAGGAGAACCCTCAAGGTAAATTAACTACCGAAAGAGAATTCCCTGTCAAAGAGCACTAATGGATCACTACCATACACAGCTATGGGTACAGTCGGTGCTTACGACGATACACGTTTACAAAAATGCCTAAATATTGACGGAACTTGACATCCCGCCAGCCTTGATTACCTCTGGTTAGAACAAGATGGGTTGATAAGAAGAGGACAGACCTTCTGGATAGCCCTGTCAAATGTACCAGCGGACGTCTTGATGGTACATATACGAATTAGACCATCCGATAAATGGTAAATCTGGGTAATACGGTCCATTTTCAAAAGAACTGGAGGAACTTGTGTCTTTAGTTAAAAGACTAAGGAATCTCTTTTTAGTAAATTTGTAGACTCGTGCCACTTGGAACTTGTTTGAAGTATTGACAAATACTCTGCCGACCATCGCTTCCAAAACTTCTGGACAACAGTATCTTGAAGTAGTTGATTCTGGCTTAGCCTGTTTAAAGGCAAATGCGATAAATCTTTTTGGGAAATGGACATCAGATTAGTTCCAATGAAGAATTGATCTGGAGTTAGAGTTCGAAGGTCATCAGGATCATTTGAAATTGGAGTTAATGATCGATAGTTTAGCCTAGCTTCAACTTGACAAAAAACCGTAGATAACTCCTCTAATAGTAAATGTAAATAACCTACATGCTGTATTTGTAACAGAGTGTAACAACACCCAGTAAAATATATTGTATAAATGTGACCATTTTAGTTAGGAAAAGATGTCATATATTTTGAGTTCCATTGGCGACACCAGATGGTTCTCAGAGGAGCTTGGCAGTTTTTGAGCAAGTTTTCTATTATAAACATTGATGCCTCGCCATATCGCCTGTCACAGAGAATGGGGTGCTTGCATGATTTTAGGTAAATGGGCCATTAGAAACCTGACCAATAAATATTTAACCCGTATTTTTTAATTTTTTTTTGAAAACCTTTATTCGCCCTATAATTAAAAGAATTAAAATCTGTGATGACTTAAGGTAGATCATTTAAAAAAATATGCCAAGGATGGCGCCACTACGATTTATCTGAATTCAGGTTACAGCCGACAGTTTTCTCTGATGTGTCGGTAATAAACCATTAACTAGATCTCAATACTATAAATCATCGCTAGAGGGAGTTAGCGTCGAAGTTTCGTATTTATTCTAGACTTTTAATAATACTATTCTTGAACATTGTGAGGCAATAATTATAAGGAATATTGTAGTAAAAAGTAAGAATATAGTTGAATAAATAACATCGATTGTAGCGCCATCTTCACAGAAATAGAGAATTCATGGATTTAAAATAGGATACTGTTTTCTCAACTACCTTAATACGTCATAGACATATTTAATATAAGGGCAATGAACGCCAAAAAAAATCCTAAATTCTGGTCTATACTCGTCAATAGGGGTAATAAATATATTAAAGTAAAAAAAAATCAGAAAAAAGAATTATGCAAGCACCCCATTGCAAATATTTATACATTTTTTTGTCAATGTCAATATTTTGGAAAAATTTATTGTAAATTAGTAAATGGCCAATACAAAACTTATGTATAATAAAAATTTAAGACCTAACAAATAAACAAATTTAAACTACATGAAAAAAATATTTTCTCGTTTTCAGGTGTGAGTTCCACATAAAATAAACGAATTCTGAAAATCGAAAAAGACAGCTTGATATAATAAATTTAATTCACCATCAAAAAAAGAAACAGAGAGTGACAAAAATAATGAAATTGATGAATATTACTTTCCCGACCCACCTCCGAGAAGGGAAAGTATTAGGAACGAGCTAAAAAAATGAGATAAAGATGGAAATATCCATTTTGAGCTAATCTGAGATGATCAAGACCATTTCCAGATGGAAGTCTGTCTGTCTGTCTGTCGGTCTGTCTGTCTGTCTATCTGTGTGTATTCTTCCACAATAGAGGCCACACGTTTAATCCGATTGAGCTGAAATTTGGTACGTGGGTTTGAGTTACCCGTTGGAAGAAACTGTTAGTTTTTGTACGACATCTGTCAAACGGAAGTGTCACTATCAAAAAATGACAGATGCAATATATCACGGAAATTGACTTGCAATATGTAATTTGAAAGCCCTTGAAAAACTCTTTTCAGAACAGTCAAAATAATTTCTCCAACTGTCACCTGTCAAAAATAAAAAATTATCAAATTTTGAAATTTTAACACTAAATATCTGAAAAAGTATTCGTCTCTGGACACAACCGTTTTTTTTCAAATTCCTTTGAGAGAAAATACATTTATATGTAAAAAAATGGGTTTTTGCTGTATTTTCCAATTTTTTTTTGTGGAAAAACACATTTTTGCAGTTTTTTCCAAATTCGAGGGTGCATTCGTGCTTGTTTTTTTTTCGAATTTGTTAAAAAAAATGCGTTTTTGCTGTCATTTTCAATTTTTTTTGTGTGGAAAAATGCATTCTTGCTTTTTTCCAAATCCATGTGTGAAAAATGCATGTTTGCTGGTTTTTTATAGTTTTTCGTGCAGAAAAATGCATTGTTGCTTGTTTCTTTTTAAATTTGTGTGTGATAAAATGCACTTTGCATTTTTTCAAATTTGAATAAGGAAAAATGTATTCTTGGTTTTGTTTTTTTTTTTCAAATTTGTGTAAAAAAAATATGCTGTTTTTTCCAATTTTTATGTAGAAAATCCATTCTTGCTTTTTTCCCAATGTATTATTGCTGTTTTTTTTTTCTAGTTTTTTATGCATTCTTGCTTTTATACCAATTTATATGTGAAAAAATGCATTTTCGCTTTTTTCCACATTCGCCTACGAAAAAATACTTTTGAATTTTTTTCCAAGTTTTTTTTGTGAAAAAATGTGTTTTTAATTTCTATTTTTTCAAATTCGTGTTCAAGAAAACGCACTCTTGCTTCTGTTGTTTTTTTAAATTTTTGTGAAAAAATGCAGTCTTTTTTTTCAAATTCGAGTGTGGAAAAAATGTATTGTGAACAAGCAAAAAAAGTTTTTCGAGAAAGATGGAAATATACATTTTAAGATCCCCTGAGACGATTAAGACCATTTAATCTGTCTATCTGTGTGTCTGTCTGTCTGTGTATTTGTCTGTGTGTATGCTTCCACGATAGAGCCCACAAGTTTAATCCGATTGAGCTGAAATTTGGTATATAGTCAAATGGCGCCATCAATAATCATTAAATCGAATCGAAACTTCACGACAAATAATAGTACCTTTTACTATATTCTTTTAACTTTCGTTAACAATTTTTTGGTAATTTCAACTTGTACTCTAATGTTTCATTTTAAATTTATTGTTACCCCCACACTTCAGCGTCCAGGGTGGTACTATCTCTTGTCGCTTGTCATATCAATTTTTGCTGATTTCCGGGCACAGACATTACGGTTTTGGCTTAAAAATACATTAAATACTTACTATTAAAATAGTGATAACTTGGTGGTCTTTATCACTTTGCTCCCTTTTAGGGTGGCTAAGTCCTTCCAGGGATTTGAGCCCCGAGTAAAGGTTGTCCCTAGGTGCGAGTTATAACTGTCAACTATTTGGTAGCAACTTTTTGTTTCTTATTAATTTTTAATTATCTCCAAAAATTTACAATATTTTATTAACTGTTTAACATCCTTAATGGGTGTCACTTTTGCTCCTTGTATAGTAGTATAAATTTTTTTATATTTTGTATTGTATTGATTACTAATTAGCGAACGTTTGTACCTAATCCTGATGATGGTTATTAACCGAAACTAGTTACTTGTTTTTCTTATACAATTAAATTCTTATAGTATCTGTCTTTGTGCTTTATTTCCTAAATATTAGCGTCACTTCCAGTACAAAACTATGGTTCTGGATTTCACTTTTAAGCGGGTGAAATATAGATAGAAAATAAATATTATTATTATTAAAGAAACTAGTTTTATATCTATACGTACACGATTTATTGATTGTCAATCTTCAGTTTACTTATATTCCAATAAAAATAAATTACCTCAAAGACAAATGGCACTTTTCTGAAAGGAATATTAATCTCCTAGTTGCTTCCCTTTTTTTTCACGGAGATTGCGAAACGAATACACTTTACTGAGAAAATTTTGATAAATTACTCAGTAGTGATATATTACCTTGTATCAGGGCTAATGGAATGCGTCAAAGATAAAGAAAATTGGATAGCAAAATTCTATCTTATGACGTTAAATAAATATTTTAAATATGGCAAAAAAAATAAATATATAAATTAATTTCTAGCTGGAAAGTTATTAAGAAGATTCTTGAAGTTTTTAAAAAATCCTTGAAAAGTCTTTGAAATTTCTAGAACAGTCCTTGAAAAGTACTTTAAAATCCTTGAAAAGTTCTTGAATAGTCCTTGAACAGTCCTTGAAAATTCCTTAACAAGTCTTTTCCTTGATTGAAGAAAATCTTGAATAATTTTTTCAAATAACTTAAAAAATTCCTAGTTTCCTTAATCAATCATTTTCGTTTTAAAGAATGCGTAAAAATCCTATTAAAACATTTGAATAATTTCCGTAATATTCTTCTAAAATACTTAAAATGTCTTCAAAAAATTGTTAAATAAATTCTTGAAATCTCTAAAAAATCCTTGAAAAGTCCTTGAAATTTTCTGAACAGTCCTTGAAAAGTTCCTGAAAATCCTTGAAAAGTCCTTGATAAGTCCCTAAACAGTTCATGAAAAGTCTTTGATTAGTCCTTAACAGTCCTTGACAGTACTTGAATAGTCCTTGAAAAGTCCTTGAAAATTCCTTGACAAGTCTTTAAAAATAAAAAAAATTTTCATCTTATGATGTTAAGTAAATATTTTAAATATGGCAAAAAAAATAAATATATAAATTAATTTCTAGCTGGATTTTCGTCCTTCATCATCAATATAATTATTTATGGGTATATTTAATAATAGATTTAATTTTTTAGTCTTGAAAATTCATAAAAAATCTTTGTAAATCTTTGAAAATTCCTTGATTGAAGAAAATTTTGAATAATTTTTTCAAATAACTTGAAAAAAGTCCTTAAATAATGCGTAAAATTCCTTTTAGAACACTTGAAGAATTTCCGAAATATCCTTGTAAAATACTTGAAATATCTTCAAAAAATTATTAAGAAGATTCTTGAAAACTAAAAAATTCTTGAAAAGTCCTTGAAATTTCTAAAACAATCCTTGAAAAGTACTTGAAAATCCTTGAAAAGTCCTTGAAACGTCCTTTAGAAGTCCCTGAAAAATATTTGAATGGTCCTTAACAGTCCTTGAATAGTCCTTGAAAATTCCTTGAAAATTCCTTTAAAAATAGAAAAAGTTTTCATCTTATGATGTTAAGTAAATATTTTAAATATGAAGAATTTCCGAAAAATCCTTGTAAAATAAAAATCCTTGTAAAATACTTGAAATATCTTCGAAATTTTATTAAGAAGATTCTTGAAAACTCTTTAAAAAATCCTTAAAAAAGTCCTTGAAATTTCTAAAACAGTCCTTGAAAAGTACTTGAAAATCCTTGAAAAGTCCTTGAAAGTCATTGAAAAGTCCATGAAAAGTCTTTCATAGTCCTTAACAGTCCTTGAAAATTCTTTGACAAGTCTTTAAAAATACAAATTTTCATCTTCTTATATTAAGTAAATATTTTAAATATGACAAAAAAAATAAATGTATAAATTAATTTCTAGCTGGATTTTCGTCCTTCATCATCAATATAATTATTTATGGGTATATTTAATAATACATTTAATTTTTTGGTCTTGAAAATTCATAAAAAATCTTTGTAAATCTTTGAAAATTCCTTGATTGAAGAAAATCTTGAATAATTTTTTCAAATAACTTGAAAAATTCCTAGTTTCTTTAATCAATCACTTTCGCAAGTCCTTAAAGAATGCGTAAAAATCCTTTTAAAATATTTGAAGAATTTCCGATATATCCTTCTAAAATACTTAAAATGTCTTCAAAAAATTGTTAAGAAAATTCTTGAAAATTCTTTAAAACATCCTTGTAAAGTCCTTGAAATTATTTGAACAGTCCTTGAAAAGTTCTTGTAAAGACTTGATAAGTCCTTGAACAGTCCTTGAAAAGTCCCTGAAAAGTCCATGAAAAGTCTTTGAATAGTCCTTAACAGTCCTTGACAGTCCTTGAATAGACCTTAAAAATTCCTTGAAAAGTCTTTAAAAATAGAAAAGTTTTTCATCTTATGATGTTAAGTAAATATTTTAAATATGGCAAAAAAAATAAATGTATAAATTAATTTGTAGCTTAATTTTTGTCCTTCATCTTCAATTTAATTATTTATGGAAATATTTAATAATACATTTATTTTTTTAGTCTTGAAAATTCAAAAAAAAAATTGTAAATCTTTGAAAATTCCTTGTTTGAAGAAAATCTTGAATAATTTTTTCAAATAACTTGAAAAAATCCCGAAATAGATACTTCGATCAATCCTTGGCGCAGGTTCTTAATGAATGCGTAAAAATCCTTTTAAAACACTTAAAGAATTCCCGAAATATCCTTGTAAAATACTTGAAATATCTTCGAAAAATTATTAAGAAGATTCTTAAAAACTCTTTATAAAATCCTTGAAATATCTTGAACAGTCATGTAAAGTTCTTGAAAATCCATGAAACGTCCTTGAAAAGTCCTTGAAAAGTCCATGAAAAGTCTATGAATAGTCCTTAACAGTCCTTGAATAGTCCTTGAAAATTAATTGACAAGTTTTTAAAAATAGAAAAATTTTTCATCCTGTCTTTATAATTGTATAATGTGAGTCATCAGTTCTAAGTTAGGACCGAAATAATTGTTGATGAAAATTTAGTTAAAATTGGTTCAATAGTTTTTAAAAATTCTTATTTTATGCAAGGGCGTAGATAACTTTTTTTCCTGGAGAGGGTACTTTTTTTCCTGGGTAATCAAACTTTTAGACAATTTTGTTTTTCCGTTTCTACATTTTATTTCTTCTTTTCGTGATATTTTTTGGTATCCTGTGGGTGTAATTACCCCCTTTACGCTCCCTATATCTACGCCCTTGATTTTAAGTCAAATTGTTACCAGATTCGATAAACTTTGAGGTATTCTACAATAGTTATTGTGATGCAAATCAATACTATTAAAATATGTTTTATTACTATACTACAATCTGTTAATATTAGTCAGTAAAAGAATATCATGAATTTGTAACCTAATTAATTTTTTTTAACTGGAAACATTTCATGCTGACCGGTAACCTCTAAATATCTTTAAAATATTATATTTGTTTACTAATTATTATTTACTAATGGCGGATTTAACTACACAGTAAAATTATCAAGAAAGACAGAAACGATGTATTTATTTGGCAAACTTAAAAGTTTGTAGACTTGATTTCTAAACACCTACGCTTTTAAATAAAGTAAAAACACTAGGGAAAACGTATGCGAGGCATTCATTTTCCAGAAAGAAAAGACTATTGTGTTGTCGTTAGGAAGAAAACGGATGTTTTATTCCACTTTTTTGCAAACAAAACGTGTATATTTTCGCATTGATATTTTGATACAAGGCTTTCTTTTATAACGTTTTTAAAAATATAAGAAAATTATTTATACTCTATTTTTAGGGATTTAAAAAAATATATACAACGGTTCTGTCCATCTGTCTGTCTGTTAAAAACTCCTATAATGTAATTATTCTTTAACCTATAACCCTAAGGTCATTTTAAATTTTCCTTAACTCAAAAAAATTAGTTCATAAATATTGACGTTTTTCACTTGTTTAATAATAAGGTGATTACAAATCATATCATTGTATCAATCAATTAAAATTATGCATTTGCTCCTACTTTTCTAGAAATACAACTTAAAAAAGAGGACAGAGTTCTAAGCGACCAAAAGTAAAATATGTCTCTAATATACAATTATAAAAAAAATTGATTTTTTTTTTAATTTCCATTGTATATTTTAATTTATAAAGAGTTCATGTTTGATGTGAATTAGATAAAAACTAAAATTATTCACTAGGGCAGACACATGGTATTTTTAATGTCAAGGTCAGTACCTCTATTTCTACCGACAAATATTTACATCAGTTTTCATTTGATCGATATGTTTTGGGGTTCAATAATTCAGTACAAATAATAATTTATGAAGCTACAGAAGCACAAGGAAAAAATAAAATAAGACCAAAAATATACAAAAATAGTATGTTGTAATTTTATTAGAGATTAGTTTCATAATTAAATAATTTATAATGCGATATAATCATTTAACGATACCTTTTACAGATAAATGATAAAACGTTTGTAGGATTATGATTAATAGCGTTATCTAAATATAATTATTATTTCGAAATTAAACTACACAATTCTAATAAAAACCAATGATGTATTACAATCAAGAAAAACTGTAATGAATGTTAAAAAAATATTTTGGAGCCTAAATATTTTAAGGCAAAACTGTGCTTTAAGGCTTAAATTACCCGTTTAATAAACATGAAAGAAAACCTTTAGTACTAAATATAAAAATTTATCTTAAGAGGGATACGAAGGGATAATAGCCCAGCCGAAATCGCGTCAATTACTGAAATAAAGCGAATCGAAGTGCAATCGAAAAACACTTAGACTGATTAGATGTTAGTAAAAGGGAGACAGCGAAAAATTGCATTGACTTCTTTAAAAATAAAATCAGTTATAGTACTTAAAAATTTAAATTCATAAATGAATACCATAAAATCAATAAGGAAGTATACATAGTTTTAAAATTAAATCAATCTATGCAGTAATTAAAGTGAAAAAACCATTCTAAACCAAAATTATTAACAGTAGAAAAAAACATATTTGTTTTCTTCTGAATTATTGTTTTGTTTTACTTTAATCCTTTGAAATTATTTAGTTCAAATTTCCAGTTTCACAAACAAAAATTAAAAAATAAATTTAAAACAAAGAAAATTTTAATGAATAATAAAATACTCCCAGTCATACTACAAAATTTATTATAACCTTATAAATAAAAAACAACAAGGGGCGGCTACATGTTTCGGCCAAACGATGGTCATCATCAGGCCTATAATACAAATAGTATGGTTCAATTAACTTTTAAACTTTAATTATCTCAGTGCATCGTAGGATGCACTTTAACGTATTTTTATCAAATGTTTCCTCCAGTATGGAGTTATTTGTTGTTTTATGCAATTTGTTAATGTAATGTCAATTTAATTTTTATACCAATAATTAATTTTTGTGAACCATTTGTGTTTTGTTTTACACACGATCTAAAATACATCAAAGTGCACTGAGATTAAAGTTTAAAAGTTAAATTATACTATTTATATTATAGGCCTGATAATGGCCATTGTTTAACCGAAACATGTAACCATCCCCCCTTGTTGTTTTTCGTTTACAACCTTATAATAACTTTTATGGTATATCTTGGAGTTTTTTATTCTTCATTGAATAATTTGCCACATTTGAGTTTGGATAATCTTCTGTTTTTTAATAAAGAAAATAGTCAAAAAGGTGAACAAAAATGAGAAGGAAAAAAAGTTTGATAAGTAAAGAAACGGATTAGAAAGTAAATGAAAAATGGTGGAAGGTAAATGGGAAAAAGTTTGAAACATAAATAAATTAGTCAGAAACAAGGAGAAAAAAGAGCAAATGGAAAGTGGGAAAAAAAGTTTTAAAACCAATGTTTGAAGCATAAAAAACTAGTTAGAAACAAGGACAAAAAAAGAGCAAAAGAAAAGTGGAAAAAAAGATTCAAAAACAAATTTTGAAACATAAAGAAAATAGTTAAAAAGTAGGCGAAAAAATATTGAGAAAAACTGTTGGAATTATAATTTTCCCCACGTGCAGAGCGCAGCGAGTTACGGAACAATCAATTCAATCAAGCTCTTGTTTTCTTCTAAAATATTCGTTAGTTTTACTGATTTAAAATTAAAACTTTCAGTTTCATGCAAAAAAATTAAAAAAAAAATAAATCAGTAAAAGATAGGTGTTAAAAATGGGAGGAGGCAAGTAAGAAAAGAAAGTTCGAAAAAAAAGTTTAAAACATAAAGAAAATAATTTAAAAGTAGGGAAAAAGTTACGGAGCAATCAATTCAATCAAGCTCTTGTTTTCTTCCAAAATAATCGTACTCATTTAAAATTAAAAATTTCAGTTTCATACAAAGAAATAGGTATTAAAAAGGGGAGGGGGCAAGTAGGAAAAGAATGTTGTAAAAATAAAGTTTAAAACATAAAATAGTTGAAAAGTAATAGAAAAAGATTGAGGAAAAAATGTTGGAATTATAATTTTTCACACTTAACATTAAAATTTCCAGTTTCATACAAAAAAAATATAACAAAAAATAAATCAGTAAAAAATAGGTGAAAAACGGAGTGGGCAAGTAGGAAAAGAAATTTCTAAAAATAAAGTTTAAAACATAAAGAAAATAGTCAAAAAGTAGGGGACAAATGTGGGAAAAAATTTTGGAATTATAACCAAATCAATAAAAGTTTTTGTTTTCTTTCAAGACATTCTTCAGTTTTACTCATTTAAAATTAAAATTTCCAGTTTCATACAAAGAAATAGAAAAAAATCAGTAAAAACTAAGTGAAAAAAGTGGACGGGCAAGTAGGAAAAGAAAGTTGGAAAAATAAAATTTCGAACATAAAGAAAATAGTCAAAAAGTAGGGGAAAAAATTTTGGAATAGGAAACTTGCATCAATTTTAAAATTAATATTTTTTTATGGAATTATGTTACGAAAGTTCTAAAAGTAATATAGGACGATATAACAGGCTAAAAAAGTATTACTTTTAATTTATTAATTATTTGACAAAAGGCCTAAATTGGATAACTTTTAAATACGTTACAACTCCTGCCATTGGCTATGACGTCATTTTACGCAGTCTAACGTGATTTATATTTTTCCGCGTCAACATATGGTTACAAGTGTTGTCATTTTTATCTGCCACTAAAATAACATGATTTTTGCAGTAAGGTACAAAACACTTGTACTTCTTACTACACCGTTTTAGCATTGTGGATGGGTTGTATGTAAATGCAATAACTTAAACCAATTTTTTCACATTTCATAAATAAAATGAGTTTTAATATCTTCTTTCGCTACTTGCAGATAAAAAATTGTATCAATAAAAAAAAATTAAAAAGTTCCCTATTATAATCAAATCAATTAAGTTCGTATTTTCTTTCAAAACATTCTTTAGTTTTACGCATTTAAAATTAAAATTGTACTTTTTGAAAAAATCACATTTTATTTTAAAAAATATGTCGACGATATTTTTTTTGCACTTTCTAAAGTTGGAATAGCTGAAATCGTAGAAACTTTAAACAGTTATGATCCGTATATTCAGTTTAATATTGAAACTGAAGGCCAGATGCATTCAGTACCCTTCTTAGACACGAAGTTCATTAGAGACGAATTAAATATCATCAAAATTGGTATAAAAACTCCATATGTTTAGGACGTTATATCAACTATTAGTCCTATCTGACAATCAAGTTGTAGCCAATAACAGTGAAACCTTATTAAATTCCAACGTAATTCATATTTCATTACCATGGATCAAATAGATCACTTCCAAGCTAGTTAGATTGTACAAATCAGTACGAATTCTCTTTTTTTTCAAATTAAAAGATAAAGCACCAACAACATCTATGAAGAATGTAGTTTATTCCATTCCTTGTGAAAATTCCATTAAAACTAACAGAGGTCAAACCTCGAGATCCTTGTCTAACCGGGTGGTTTCCCACAAAAGTGATAGTAGGCTTCATCTAAGGGCCGTATTCATAGTTCTTCCTTAAGTCGTCCTTAATCCTTAAGTTTACCTTATGTATAGTTTGTATTTCATAGTCAACTAAGGACACCTTCAAGAATCCTTAAGTGTAAGGTACTCTGGTAGGTGACTTGAGCACTCCTTACCATCATTCTTAGGTTATGATTATGAATAAATGCATCACTAACGTTGACAGTGACAGTGTTCATTAAAAGCCATTATAATTTATAGTAGAGATGATTCCAAAAAGATATATAAGAGACGCGGAACACCATTTTGATTTTTCTGCTGAACATCATTTTAAAAGAAAATACAGATTTTCAAAAGAAACTTTACGTTCAGACATTTTTTAAAATTTCCAACAATTTCACAACCGAAACAAACATCAACAACAACGTTCAACTGTTTTCTTCTTCTTTCTCGACTTTTATAAACCGTTTACCTAAACCTTTACTTGATAGAGACCAAATACTAACAATAAGAAGCAAAGAAATGACAGAAATAGATGTTGCCAATTACTCTTCATATTTAAGGATTTCTTTGTCAAGGTAAGCTAGAATATTGATTATGAATAGGAATGTTTGAGGAGACCTTAAGTAGTCCTTAGATAATACATCCTTAAGATTACCTTCAAGTATTAACTATGAATACGGCCCTAAATACATCTGTGCTGGCTGATCATGTCAATAAAGAGGGTTACATAATGAACTATGATTCAATCAAAATCTTAATTCTATCTAATCATAACTTCTCACTGTCAGATAATGTAAAAATTTTGCATTACATTTTTGATTGCACTTCAAACTTGATCTCCTCGAAGATCTTGAGATCTCTAGAGAGTTAGTCAATCCGTCCTCTACTTGTGTAAACACCCAAATTAATTTAAATAACAAATTTAAACCTTTATTCAAGAGTCTCAAGAGCTTGTGATATTTTGTAACTTTAATTTTAAGTACTATATTTTTATTTTGCCTACCACTTGCCATCTTTAATTCTTCTTCTTTTCATATAAACTATTACTACCGTCTATCACATCCAAATGTCATTTTCTTCTCTTTTTTCCTCTCCTCTTCCTTATCTTGTAATACAGTATTCTTCTTCTTTCTATTTTACATCTATCACTAATTTAACCTCACTTTATCCACGTTGTATGGTACAAGAAAACGCGTCGTAATTATACAATTTTCTCCTATTATTTTTCAACTCTCAATGTTCTCCCCCAAGACTGTTACATTGAGGCCATGGCCCGACATAGGGTGTTATTTAATTGTTGTTTGTATTTTTGCGGCTGTTAAGCACGATGTTTAGTTTATTTTCTCTTTTTTACTCTTCTATAAAAAAATTTTGACTTGTAAGTATTTGTTACTAAATTGTTAATTACTTTTGTTAACTGTACTTCTCTATGTTTATTTTAGTTGTCCTGAAGATGGCTGGTTAACCAGCCGAAAGCGCTTGACAATAATTTTTCCCCAATTTTAATTCCATTACACACTTAAAGAGTACAAATCTGAGTTTCTTTTCTTCCTAAATATTGTAGTACTGATGATGAAAATGACAGTTTCCGAATAATAAAAACTCCAAGCCATACCACAAAATTTATTAATTGGTTAAAACGTGATTAACTTGACGACATGTTTCGGCCACAACGATGGCCATCATCAGGCAAGAATAACGAAGAAATTGTACAAGGTCTTAAAGTGCGTTTTTTATAAAAAAGTTTTTTAGAATTCTATATTACCGTTTAATTTTCATACCAAATTTTAAGACCATGTACAATTTCTTCGTTATGTTTGCCTGATGATGGCCAACGTTGTGGCCGAAACATGTCGCCAAGTTAATCACGTTTTAACCAATTAATAAATTTTGTGGTATGGCATAGAGTTTTATTATTCGTTATTGTCGTTACAGTGAAATTTTTCACTATTTTATATTTGTGGTAATTGAGAAATTGCACAATTTTTGTAGGTAAGTCATACTATACTTTTCAATATTTTACGTTTGGTGTAATAGTAATTTTTTTTTATTTCATTGTCAGTATGGATCGTATGATCCCAATAGTTGTTTTTTTTTCGTTAAAAAAATATATTTAAGAAATTTTGTTATTACAAACTATTGAGTATGTTAATTCTGTTATAAAAAATGGCCACTCGTAGCGCTGTAAATTTTAATTTTTAATGGCGGAAAATTTTAATTATATTATTTAACGTACATAATAAAATTTCCAAGTTCGTACAGATACTCAACCATCAACATATTTGATATCCATATAATAATCGAATTCGACAATATGGTCCAGGGGTAAGAACGAGAGAAGTTTGTGGCGTCATTGCCTGCAATGAATACTGTAGATCCGTTAGATAGATAAGAGTATTAGTTTGCTCACACTTCAAAATCTTTCAGAAAAATAAGGTACTTGGTAAATAATTGTCTATCATAGTGTCAGGGTTAACTGTTAAAAGTGAAGGATTTTTTTAGACATGTGAATTTTTTACACAATCCCAATTTGTTATTTTTACATGAATAAAGTATAATTTTTTTTAGTTAACTTTAGTTAATGTATAATAAAAGATGACAAACAAAGATAAAATTTCGTCAAAATACGTAAAACATACTCTAGAGAAGTACATTAAAATTTTAATAGCTTTTACTTGGAATCATTTTAATGAAAACTTCAGCCAGAAAAAAGTGAGTGAAAGGCAGTTTTCCCTAACGTAGTCTCATCTTGTCACTTAGAATATCTTAAAATAATTGAATTTATCGAACAGTGAAATTATCTGATCTTGATATTTTGTTTTCTTATAATAAATATACCAGGTTCAGTAATATGATAAATAAAAACTTATAATAAAACTCCGTGAAAAAATAAGAAAATAATCAAAATAAAAAACATATTTAAAATATTAAAACCACTGAAAATTACATAACAAAAAAAATTAGGAGTTACTAGATTTTAAAATTAAACCATCAAAACCCAAACCAGATTAAATAATGATTTATTTGATTTAAATAAATATCTGTTAAACACAAAGATTCATTTCAATTAAATATTAATTTATTTTATTTAAGCAATGATTTTTATGATTTAAACAACAATTAGCTTGATTTATAAAATAATTTATTTAATTAAACAACGATTTATTTGATTAAAAAAAAGATTAGTTACTCATTAAAAAATTTAAATTTAATAATTTTTATACTTGAACGAAATAAATATAAAAACATGAAATTTAAACAAATATGTATTCAAAGTTTCCAATTTTTTTTTTTAATTTTTAATAAAAATAGTTCGACGTAGATTTTTCGTTTATAATTCAGTTGCTAAAATAAATATTGATTTAGTTATAAACTAAAATAGTTTTAAAGTAGGTGCGTGATTAAAAAGTTTGTTAGAAAGTTATATAATCTGGATAATATTTTAGAGCTGGCACGACGGGGTAATAACAAACCTGTTAATAATGTATGCAAATACTAGGGCTTTTTTTTTAATTATAGTATAGCATGTAATATATAAAAATAAGTGAAATTTTATAGACCATTTTTGAATAAATTTTGTTTAGTTTGATTTAAAGAAATAACTTACCAAAATAAACTCTCATAAACACAACCACAACGATCTTAAATCCCTTCATGTCGGCGACAACTCTTATTCACATCATTCCTAAAATACCTTTAAATGAAATTATATACAAATTTCTGTAAGTCACGCGATTTTGCCGCCAAAATAGAGCTTTTGCGTGTCAAAGCTGCGAATAGAGCTTGAAAGCGCGAGACAGTGAAATGAGCGTCGTAACGCCGACGTCCTGATACAAGGGACGTCGAATGCGCGTGTCCTCGCAAGGAGAAACTTCTGTCTGCGGTTGCCGCAACAGGATTTCGGGATTTAGGAGATGGACGAGTTCTGGTTAAAGCTTGAAAAAAAATTCTTTATGAAAGTAAAATATTTATTTCAAAAATAACACCATAATATTAATGGTTTGTATATTTTTTAAATAATGGATGTATTTTTCTTTATGTTTACAAATTTATGAATAAACCAATAAAAGAGAAAGGAAAAATTGATTTTCCCTTTTATACGGAAATATATGTTAATTTATATGTTACATAAAAAAATTTGAGCAATAAAAAAAAATCAGTTCTTTTGGAAAAAGCTCAATAAAAAATCAAAAAAAGAAATAGTTATAAACATATTACATTACTTAAATATAGCTGTCATGATTTAATTTGTTTGTACTTTCTAAAAATAATGCTAATATTGAATTAATTCTGGTAGTGCGAAAGTAAAAAAATAAATAAAATTTAAATGAGGGAATAAGGGATTAGATTTTTATTTTTATAAATAACTTTGTTATTATTTTTCTACGATTATTCAACGATTTCTTATTGATTTTTAAAAGATTTTTAAGGGTATTTTTAAAAAGATGCTTTAAAAATTTTTTAAGGACTGCACAAGGATTTTTTTTAATATTTTTCAATTGTTTTTCAAGGCTTTAAGGATTTTTAAGACTCCATGAGGATATTCAATTATTTTTCAAAGATTCAAGGATTTTCAAGATTTTTTGAAAATTTTTAAAAGGATGATTTAAGAATTTTTTAAGGACATTTCAATTATTTTTCAAGGATTCAAGGATTTTCTATATTTTTGGAAATTTTAAAAGGATGATTTCTGAATTTTCTAAGGTTTGCATAGGGATTTTCAATTATTTTTCAATGATTCAGCGATTTTTTGTAAATTTTAAAAGGATGATTTAGGAATTTTTTTTAAGGACTGCACGGGGATTTTCAATTATTTTCCAAGGATTCTTTCCAGAATTTTTTAGGACTGTTCCCGACTGTTTAAGGATTTATCAAAGAGTATTGTAAGATTTCAAAGATTTTTAAGGAATGTACAAACAATGTCTAAGAATTTTTTAAGGACTGTAAAAGGATTTTCTTAGGATTTTTCAAGAATTTTTTCTACATTTGTCCGACTGTTTAAAAATGTATCAAGGAGTACCCAAGGATTTCTTATTGATTTTCAAGGATTTATTAAGATTTTTAAAAGGACGTTTTAAGAGCAAGGATATTTTTAGGATTTGTCAACTATTTTTTAAGGATTTTTCACGTATTGTTCAATAATTGTTCTAGAACTGTTGAAGACAGTTTGAGAATTTCCTAAGGGGTATTTAAGGATTTCATAGATATTTATGAGAGATTTTTAAGAAATTTTAAAGTGAGGTTTAAAAATTTTTTAAGGACTATGCAAGGATTTTTTAAGAATTTTTCTAGAACTGTTTAAGGATTTATCAAGCATTCCTTAGTGATTTTCAAAGATCTAACAGGAACTTATGAGGATGTTTTAAAAACAAGGATTTTTTCAGGATTCTTCAAATATTTTTAAGTATACTTTACGGATTTTTCACGAATTGTTCTAAGACTGTTCAAGACAGTTTAAGGATTTATCAAGGAGTATTTAAGGATTTAAAGATTTAAAAAAAATAAAAAAGATGTTACAATAAATGTTCAAGGACTGTTCAGGAATGTTTTTAGAATGTTTCAAGGATTCTTTTTGAATTTTTCAAGGATTTCATAATAATTTCACGAATTGTTCTAAGACTGTCCAACACAGTTTAAGGATTTATCAAGGAGTATTTAAGGATTTCTTAATGATTTTTTAAAGATTTAAAAAAAATAAAAAAGATTTTACAATCAACGTTCAAGGACTGCTCAGGAATTTTTTTAGAATGTTTCAAGGATTCTTTTTGAATTTTTTAAGGATTTGACTGACTGTTGAAAACTGTTCAAGGATTTATCAAGGATTCTTTACTAATTTTAAAAGGATGTTTTAAGAACAAGGATTTTTTTAGGATTCTTCAAATATTTTTTAAGGATACTTTACGGATTTTTCAAGAATTGTTATAGGACAGTTCAAGACAGTTTGAGAATTTATCAAGGGGTATTTAAGAATTTCTTAGTGATTTTTCAAAGATTTAAAAAAAATAAAAGGATGTTACAAGAAATTTTCAAGGACTACTCAGGGATTTTCTTAGAATATTTTAAGAATACTTTACGAATTTGTAAAGGATTTTTTTAGGACTGCCAAGACTGTTTGAGGATTTATCAAGGAGATTTTTCTAAGACTGCTTAATTTCTTAAGGATTTATCAAGGATGGATTTCTAATAATTTTTTAAGCCTTTTAAAAGGATGTTTGTAAAAGGTTTGCACATCGATTTGTTTAGCATTTTTTAAACATCTTTAATTTTTTTTAATTTTTCGCAGATTTTACAAAATTGTTTCAAGGATTTTTCTACAGGAATGTTTAAGGATTTTTTTGGAGTTATCTGTAATTTTATAAAATTTTTAAAGAATTTCCGTGTATCTTTTATGTATTTTTGAAAAACTTTTAAGAATTTTTCAGGGGTTTTTCAAAACGGGGATTAAAAACTTTTTAAGGATTATTCAAAGAGATTTTTAAGGGATTTTAAGTTGTTTAACATAACATAAAACATTATTTTCTATATTAATAAATATTTTTTAAAATACCGCTTTTCGAATACGAATATACGTGGACTTTCCTGAAAAATAAACTTAAATATTGTATTAAGGACTCAACACGTCCTCACAGACGAAAATAAAATTTTGTTTATCCTGCAAAATATTGATTACTTTTGTATACCGGGTGAATCAAAATTCCTAAACATATCAAATAATTCTGTGAATAAAAACTATATATATTTCAAAAGCTACATATTTAAATAAAACAAAATATTTATCGTATAAATATATCATTGTGTTTCAGTTGTATCTTTTAGAGAAATTCTCTGAATTTTGTTAAACTTTTGGGACCGTAATTACAAAAGTTTTCCCGGGAGACTTAAGTAACCTTGGCGAGGTGAACATGAAATTTTTTTATCTAAACGTGCCTTTTAGAAGAATCCTGAAAATTCATGAGTTTACTGAAATTTGTATATTTTGGTTTTACTTCCAATAATATATTTTTCCATGTATGTTTTTTTTTATTTAATAAATAAATCAAGTTTAATAAATAGGAAATTTAAAGAAAAGGAATATAAAAAAATTTTTAATTTTTTATTTTATAAGAAAATTATTTTTTATTACTGTAAATATAACATTTTTTTTTTATTGGTTATCACACTGTGGTCCAAATCGCCCAAAAAGCTAGTCAAAAATAGAATTGATCAGTTTCAAAAAATAGTTTGTGGGTCAAAAATCCAGAAATTTTTTAAAAACAAAATGGACCAATTATCTTTAGTTGAAACAAAACATAAAAAAAAATAGTTAATCGACCAAACTTTTATTATTCATTGAATCGTCAATATCAATAGAAAAGTGGATTAAAACAGATTGGCTCAAATTCCTCAATTCGCGGTAACTGGGAACAATCAAGGCCGAATTTATGTTCGTGCGGGCATTTTGTTTCGCCAGAATTGGATGAACTAATTACTCCGATGACTTTTCAAAGTGTCATTTCCCGCAAAATATGGGCGGGCGAACAGGACAGACTAAAAAAAGCGATGGCAAAAGATTTTCTTTGTCGGTACATATGAATTATTATACATCAACAATACCGATGCGTGTTTTAGGGTTGTAAATAATAATTTTTCCATTTATTTAATAGTAATTTGATTGGGATTAAGGATATGGCCAGTTTGCGCCCGTCCAGCTTGCGCCGTCTCATTCATTCAGCCGTTTTGCGCCCAAAATTCTAAAGGTACATGACGGTCGACCGATTTGCGCCCGTAATAAATAATCAATCCGTATCTCAAGCCATTCGAATCATAAGAATGAGAAAAAATGAGAAAATGGAAAAATGAGAAAAAAATGTGAAAACAAAAAAAAACGGAAAAACAGAACAATGAGAAAAAATAGAAAAAATTAAAAAAAAAAACCGAAAAAAAAAACGAAAAGACATAAAGAATGATAAGAATCGATAAAATCTGGAAAAATCAGAAAAAAAAAAAAAAAAGAGAGAGAAAGAAACTAGAAATTATTGGGAAAAAATAAAAAATACATTTGTAAACTACGGCAAAAACAAGAAAAAAGACGAATAAACAAACGCGAAAAATCACAAAAAAAACGAAAATAAAGCCTCGAAAAACGCAAAAAAACGAATAATATCACAAATAATCGCCAAACAATCGCAAAAAAAACGCAAAAATCACAAAAAAATGACAAAAAACGGCAAATTATCACAAAAAATCAATGGAATAAGAAAAAATTAGGAAACAAAATTGAATAGAAAACCAGAACAATGAGAAAACAATGAGGAAAGATAAGAAAAATTTGAAAAAACAAAAAAAAACAAAAAGTCATAAAAATGAATAAAAAAACGTTAAAAAATTAGAAGAATCGAAAAAATCTGAAAAAATCAGAAAAAAATAGAAAAAATAATAAAAAAAAAAGAAAAATTTTGAAAAAAATTTGTAAACTATGGCAAAAACAAGAAATAATAAAAATTGTACAAAATACGAATAAAAAAACTCGAAAAATCACAAAAAAAAAACGAAAATAAAGTATCGAAAAATGCAAGAAAACGGAAAATATCACAAATAATCGCAAGCACTCGCAAAAAATCGCAAATAATTACAAAAAACCAGAGAAATAAGAAAAAATGAGAAAAATTAGAAAACAAAAGAAAGAATAGAAAAAACAAACATAAAATGAGAAAAAAGGAGAAAAAATTAGAACAATCGAAAAAATTACAACAAAAAAAAACAGAAAAAAACTCACAAAAAATCGGAAAACAATCGCAAAAATCACAAAAAAATGACAAAAAATTCCCAAAATTATCAAAAAAAATCAATGGAATAAGAAAAAATTAGAAAATAAAATAGAAACCAGAACAATGAGAAAAAAATGAGGAAAGATAAGAAAAAATTGAAAAAACGAAAAAAAAACAGAAAAAAATAACAAAAAACTGAATAAAAAAACGTTCAAAAAATTAGAAGAACCGAAAAAATCGAAAAAAATAATAAAAAAAAAAACAAAAAACTTTGAAAAAAGAAAAAAATTAAAAGAGAAATTAGAAAATATTGGAGAAAAAAGTGAAAAATAAAATTGTAAAATACAAAAAAAAACGAAGAAATCAAAAAACCGAAAAAAAACCGCTAAAAACGAAAAGAGGGCTCAAAAAAACGCAAGAAATCGAAAAATACCGCAAAAAAACGCAAAAAAACCGCACCAAAATCACAAAAAATTAAAAAAAAAATCGCATTGTCACAAAAAATCAAACGAACGAGAAAAAAATTAAAAAAAAAAACAAAATAATGAGAAAACAAGAGAAAAAATTAGAAAAAACAGAAGAAAAAAACAAATTTTATTTTTTGTATCTCTATATTTTAACACTTTTTGTAGATTACTTCTGAAATTATCATTTTCTGATAAAAGAAATTGTAACTAACAAATAATTTCAACAAAAGTCAAGAATGGTACTGAAAAAAATCATTATAATATAAATCAAACCGAGGTTATTTATTTGGAGGAAAAAAAAATTAAAAAATTGTTTACTGTCCTCCAATCCTATCAAACATTTAGTTAATTAATAATTTTTGTTATGAAAATCATGGGCTGCTAATTCCGTATTATTTTATAGTTTTTGGATACCTTTACTTCTCGAGATCTTTCTATTAATTATAATTTTAAATACAAAATAAACTCTTCTAAGAATTATTACGGTGAGCGCAAACAGGCCATCCAGCAGGTACCCTTAATACATTGGGCGCAAACTGGCTGAATTAATGAGCGGGCGCAAGTTGGCCGACACCGGGATTAATATTTTTATAATAAATGCAAATTAGGTCATAAATTTAATTTTTTAAAAGTTAAAATTTTTTAACTGAATTTATTTCTTTAAATTCCATTTTATTTTCAATTAGTATACAAATTATTACTTCAAATTTCATATATATTTAAAATTTCTTAACAAACCCCATCAAAAATGATTTAAAGCGTACAGGACTATAAAGATCGTTGCCGCAAAACATTTTTCGCGAATCCTAAAGGACGATAGTGGAATATAAAGTACGCAGAAATTAATTAAATGAAACGCAAGTCCTGAATATTTCCCAGTAATAATATGGCGTAGCCCATATTACTGTCCCATCTACATAATGCGGATGCATTAGAATATCTTTGATGCTTACAGTATTTGTTCAGGGATGGTTTTCCAACAATTTTTCATTAAAGCTGGTGTTAGCCACAAGATTTTATAAAATTTAATTAAGTGCCCCTGCAAATTTAAAATTTTAACTAATTGTTGCTAGATTTTAGAGACACTTATTAAGATTATATTAAATATTTTAGAAATTTGATCTATGAATAAAATAAATAGAAATTAAACAAAATAAAAATACATATATTTGACAATTTTAATAAAAAAACTTTATTATTATCGTTTTTTTATATTAATGCTTTTATGTGTTTTATTTTTTCCTAAGACTGTCCTGTTCTGGAATATAGGCCAGTAAGTGCATGAACTAATGTGACACCATGACTTTAAATCGTTAAATTTTATATATCTACTTATATAAATTTATAATATACTAGGATCTAGGTATTTGTAATTAAATTTTAATTAGAATAATATAAAAATTGTATTAAAATATAAAAAATATTTAAAAAATCCTTGTTCAGTTCTTAAAAAAAATCTTGAAACATTACTATAAAATTCTTGAATACTTATTTATAAATCTACAAACTGTCATGAACAGCCCAAGATTGATCCGTAAAGAATCCTTAAAAAATACAGAAAAATCCTTGTACTTATCATTTTTTAAAAATCTTTGAAAATAACTACGGAATCCTTGAATACTTCCTTAAAATTTTTTTAAAAATAACTAAAAAATCATTAAATACTACTTGATAAATCCTCAAACTGGCTTAAAAAGTCCTATAGCAATTATTGAAAAATCTGTAAAATATCTTGAAACAAAAAATCCTTGTTCTTAAAAAATCCTTTTAAAATTCTTAATTACTATTTAAAAAACACTAAGGAATCCTTGTATATCAATTGATAAATCCTTAAACAATCTTGAACAGTCCTAGATTAATTCGTAAAGAATCCCCAAAAAATACTTGAAAAATTGAAAAAAAAATTTTGTGCTTAAAACATCCTTTTAAAATTTAAAATAATACTTATAAAATCACTAAAGCATCCTTGAATACTCCTTAATAAATCCTAAAACAGTCTTGAACAGTTCTAGACAAATTCTTGAAACATCCTAAGGAAATTTTTATTGTCCTGAAAAAAACATCGTTTTAAATCCTTAAAAATTTTTGAAATTTTACTTAGTCATCCTTGGATAATCCTTGATAATATCTCACACTGTCCTCACAGTCCTAGTTCAATTCTTGAAATATCCATAAAGAATCCTTAAGCAAATCCTAAAAAAATCCTTGTCCTTAAAATATACTTTTCAAATTCTTAATAAATCTTTGAAAATTACTAAGGAATCCTTGAATACTCCTTGATAAATCCTTAACCAATCTTGAACAGTTCTAGAAAAATTCTTGAAAAATTATAAGAAAATTATTGTAGTCCTTAAAAAAATTCGTAAACGTCAGTTTAAAATTTCTTAAAATTCTTCGAAAAATTACAAATAAATCCATAAATAATCCTTGATAAATCATCAAAATCTCTTGAACAGTCCTAGAACCATACTTGAAAAATCCGTGAAGAAGCTTTAAACAAATAGATGAAATCCGAAAAAAATCCTTGTTCTTAAAACATCCTTTTAAAATTCTTAATTAATATTTCAAAACCTCTAAGGAATCCTTGTATAACCCTTGATAAATCCTTAAATTATCTTGAACAGACCAAGAACAATTCGTAAATAATCCTCATAAAATACTTTAAAAATCCTAAAAAAGTTCTAGATAAATTCTTAAAACATCCTTAGGAAATTGTTGTAGTCCTGAAAAAAACTTACTAATATTACTAAAACACCCTTGGATAATCCTTGAACAGTCCTAGATTAATTCTTGATAAATCTGTAAAGAATCCTTAAGCAAATCCTAAAAAAAATCATTGTTCTTAAAATATCCTTTTAAAATCCTTGAACACTCTTAACCATTCTAGAACACTTCTAGAAAAATTCATGAAAAATTCTAAAAAAATCCTTGTTCATAAAATATATTTTTAAAATTATTAATAAATCTTTGAAAATCACTGAGGGATCATTGTATGCCAGTTAAACAGTCTTGAACAGTCCAAGAACAATTCGTAAAAAATCCTTAAAAAATACTTGAAAAATCCTAAAAAATTCCTTGTTTTTAAAACATCCTTTTAAAATAAAAAAGAAATTTTTAAAATTCCCTAAAGCTTCTTGATAAATCCTTAAACATTCTTGAACAGTTCTAGAAGGATTCTTGAATAATTCTAAGGAAATCTTTGTAGCATTAAAAAAATCTTATACATCGTTATAAAATCCTCATAAATCTTTGAAACATTACTAATAAATCCTTGGATAATCCTTGATAAATTCTCACACTATCTTGAATAGTCCAAGAACAGTTCCTAAAAATCCGTAAAGAATCCTTAAACAAATAGTTGAAAAATACTAAAAACAAATGCTTGTTCTTAAAATATAAATATAAAATTCTTAAGAAATCTACGAAAATCACTAAGAGATCCTTTTATGTCTCTTGATAAATCCTTAAACAGTCCTGAACAGTCCTAGAACAATTCGTTAAAAATCCTTAAAAAATACTTGAAAAATCCAAAAAAAATCCTTGTTTTTGAAATACCCTTTTAAAATTCAAAAGAAATCTTTAAAAATCCCTAAGGCATCCTTGAATAGTTCTTGATAAGTCCTTAAACAGTCTTGAACAGTTCTAGAATAATCCTAAGGAAATCTTTGTCCTTAAAAAATAATAAACATCCTTTTAAAAAATCCTTAAAAATCTTTGAAAAATTATTAATAAATCCTTGAATAATCCTTGATAAATTGTCACACTGTCTTGAACAGTCCTAGAATAATTCTTGAAAAATCATAAAAAAATCCTTGTTCATAAAATATATTTTTAAAATTATTAATAAATTGTCAAAAATCACTAAGGGATCCTTGTATGCTCCTTGATAGATCCTTAAACAATCTTGAACAGTCCTAGAACAATTCGTAAAGAATCCTTAAAAAATACTTGAAAAAATCCTAAAAAATTCTTGTTTTTAAAATATCCTTTTAAAATTCTAACGAAAACTTCGAAAATCCCTAAAGCATCCTTGGATAGTCTTGAACAATTCTAGAAAGATTCTTGAATAATTCTAAGCAAATCTTTGTAGTCCTTTTAAAAACGTCTTTTTAAAAATACTTAAAAATATTTGAAACATTACTAATAAATCCTTTTATATTCCTTGATAAATTCTCAGACTTTCTTGGACAGTTCTAGAACAATTCTTGAAAAATCTGTAAAGAATCCTTAAACAAATAGTTGAAAAATCCTAAAAAAATCCTTGTTTTTAAAACATTCTTTAAAAATTCTAAATAAATCTTTGAAAATCCCTAAAGCATCCTTGAATACTTCTTCATAAATCCTTAAACAGTCTTGAACAGTTCTAGAAGGACTCTTCTAATAATCCTAAGGAAAAGGAAAAATTTGTAGTCCTTAAAAAAATCAAACCATCGTTTTAAAAATCCTTAAAAAGCTTTGAAACATTACTAATTAATCCTTGGATAATCCTTGATAAATTCTCACACTGTCTTGAACAGTCCCAGAACAATTCTTGAAAAATCCTTAAGAATCCTTAAACAAATAGTTAAAAAATTCTAAACAAATTCTTGTTCTTACAACATCCTTTTATATTTTTTTAAAAATCTTTGAAAATCACTTAGGAATCCTTGTATACTCCTGGATAAATCCTTAAACTGTGCTGAACAGTCCTAAAATGTTTCTTATAAAAATCGAAAAGAATCCTTATAAAATTCTTAAAAAATCATAAACAAACCTTGTTCTTAAAATATTCTTTTAAAATTCTAAAGAAATCTTTGAAAATCACTAAAGAATCATAGAATAATCCTTGATAAATCCTTAAAAAATCTTGAACAGTTTTAAAAAAAAAATTGAAAAAGTCTAAGAAAATCTTTGTAGAGTCCTTAAAAAAATTCTTAAACACCATTAAAATCCTTAAAAATTGCTATGAAATCCTTAAATCTACCTTGATAAATCCTCAAACTGTCTTGAACAGTCCTAGAATAATTTGAAAAATCCGTAAATAATCCATAAAAAATATTTGTACAGACCTAAAAAAAGCTTTGTACAGTCCTTACAAACTTTTGTAAAACATCTTTTTAAAATTCTTAACAAATGTTTAAAAATCACTAAAAAATCCTTGAATAATCCTTGATAAATCCTTAAACAGTCTTGAACAGTTTTAGAAAAAAATCTTGAAAAATTCTAAGAAAATCCTTGGAAAGTCCTTAAAAAATTCTTAAACACCATTAAAATCCTTAAAAATCGCTATGAAATCCTTAAATCCACCTTGATAAATCCTCAAACTGTCTTGAACAGTTCAAGAACAATTTGGTAATTCCGTAAAGAATCTATAAAAAAATATTTGTACAGTCCTAAAAAAAACTTTGTACAGTCCTTACAAACTTTTGTAAAACATCTTTTTAAAATTCTTAACAAATATTTAAAAATCACTAAAGAATCCTTGAATAATCCTTGATAAATCCTTAAACGGTGTTGAACAGTCTTAGAACGTTTTTTATAAAAACCGTAAGGAATCCTTAAAAAATACATAAAAAATTGTAAAAAAATTCTAAATAAATCTTTGAAAATCACTAAAGAATCCTTGAATAATCCTTGATAAATCGTTAAACAAGCTTCAACAGTTTTAGGAAAAATCTTGAAAAAATTTGAGAAAATCCTTGCTAAGTCTTTAAAAAAATTCTTAAACACCATTTTAAAATCTTTAAAAATCGCTATAAAATGCTTAAATACACCTCAAACTGTCTTTAACAGTCCTCGAACAATTTGAAACATCCGTAGAGAATCCATAAAAAATATTTGAAGAGTCCTAAAAAAATCCTTGTACAGTCCTTACAAACTTTTGTAAAATATCTTTTTAAAATTCTTAACAAATATATAAAAATCACTAAAGAATCCTTAAATCATCCTTGATAAATCCTTAAACAGTCTTGAACAGTTTTAGAAGAAATCTTGAAAAATTCTAAGAAAATCCTTGGAAAGTCCTTAAAAAAGTTCTTAAACACCATTTTTAAATCTTTAAAAATGGCTATGAAATCCTTAAATCCACCTTGATAAATCCTCAAACTGTCTTGTACAGTTCTAGAACAATTTGAAAAATCCGTAAAGAATCCATAAAAAAAAATTGGTACAGTCCTAAAAAAAAGCTTTGTACAGTCCTTACAAACTTTTATAAAACATCTTTTTAAAATTCTTAACAAATGTTTAAAAATCACTAAAGAATCCTTGAATAATCCTTGATAAATCGTTAAACAAGCTTCAACAGTTTTAGAAAAAATCTTAAAAAAATTCGGGGAAAGTCCTTGGAAAGTCCTTAAAAAAATTCTTAAACGCCATTAAAATCCTTAAAAATCACTTTGAAATCCATAAATACTCCTTGATAAATTATCACACTGTCTATAACAGTCCTAGAACAATTTTAAAAATCCGTAAAGAATCCATAAAAAATATTTGAACAGTCCAAAAAAATCCTTGTACAGTCCTTACAAACTTTTGTAAAACATCTTTTTAAAAGTCTTAACAAATATTTAAAAATCCTTAAACGGTGTTGAACAGTCCTAGAACGTTTTTTATAAAAACCGTAAGGAATCCTTAAAAAAATACTTAAAAAATTGTAAAAAAATCCTTGTTCTTAAAATATCCTTTTAAAATTCTAAAGAAATCTTTGAAAATCACTAAAGAATCCTTGAATAATCCTTGATAAATCCTTAAACAATCTTGAACAGTTTTAGAAAAAATCAAGAAAAATTCTAAGAAAATCCTTGGAAAGTCCTTAAAAAAATTCTTAAATACCATTAAAATCCTTAAAAATCACTATTAAATCCTTAAATACTCCTTGATAAATTATCACAATGTCTATAACAGTCCTAGAACAATTTTAAAAATCACTAAAGAATCCTTGAATAATCCTTGATAAATCCTTAAAAATCTTGAATCAAGTAAAAAAAGAAAAATTCTTGTAAAATTCTAATAAACTCATTATACAGTGCTTAATAAAATTCTTAAACATCGTTTTTAAAATTTCCTGAACATCACTAGGAAATATTTAAATACTCCTTGATACAGTTTTGAACAGTCCTTGAAAAAAAAGAATTCATGACAAATTCTAGAAAAATCCTTAAAATATACTTGTACAATCCTTAACAAAAAATCATAACACATCCATTTAAAATTCTTAAAAATCTACTAAAAATTATTGATTAATGGTTACTATTATCTTGAAAAATCAATGAAAATCAAAAAAAAAAATATTATTAATTTTTCTAAAACCTTGTCAAATATAAAAAAAATTTCAAAAATCCTGTTATACAACTTAAAAAATTTTGACCATATCTAAGAATAAATCTAAAATAACTAAAATATACAGGGTATCCCTACTAAAAAAAGGTAATTTTTGTTGTTACGCCCTGTAGTGATTGACTTGTTTCTTTAAAAATTATTTTTATCGCTATTACTCAATTTTGCTTCACCTGCATTTTTAATATCGATAAAATACTCAACTTCGTTTGTTTAATGCCACGCTAACTTATATTACCAGTCTCACATTATAGTAAATTTGAGATGAAAGCTAATGAAAATACACCGTACAATTTCCTCACTCAAATATTTGTCGTGGATAGGGTTCGGTTTATACAAGGTGATTTGCAAAATTTATATTTGAATTCGCATATAAAGAAAACTATGATAGATGTTAAATCCACAAATATCCCATTTAAACGATAATAAAATGTACTAAAAGTGTTTTTTTTTGTAGTTTGGTGACTTTGTAATAACGGTTAATTCCATATTTTTTTTCATATATATTTTTTTAAGGGTAGAAAAAAATTGGAATAAACTGGAAATAATAAATAGGAACAATAAAGAAAAATAAGGAATAATAGAGAAAAGTTCCGAAAATAGAGCAAAATAGGAAAAAACAGGAACAAATAGGGATAAATAGAGAAAAATAAGGAAAAATCAAAACAATATAAAAAAATTATGAAAACGTTAATAAATAAAAAGAAATTAGAGAAAAATCTGGAAAATAGGCAAAAATAGAAAAAGTGACAAAAATAGAAAATAATGGGGCAAAATAAGGAAAAACAAGAAAAATATAAAGAAATTATAAAAATAGAGCAAATAGAGAAAAATGGGGACAAATGAGGAAAATAGGGCAAAATAGGGAAAAATAAGTACAAATATGGAAAAATAAGGAAAATAATGAAAATAGGAAAAAACAACAGAAAACAGGAAACAATAGAAAGAAAAAGGAAAAAATAATAAAAATACAGAAAATAGATAAAAATAGGTCTAAAACAATGTAAAATTGGGAAAAATAGGAAAAAATGGGACAAAATGGGCAAATTTGGAAAAAATAGTGAAAAATATCGAAAATAGGGAAAACAGGAAAAAGTAGAGAAAAATAATGACAAATTGGGAAAAATAAGATATGTCAAAATAGGGAAAAATAGAGAAAATATGAAAAGTGGCAAAAAATTGGGTAGAATATAAAAAAATAGGAAAGAAATAGGGAAAATAGAGAAATTAGAGAAAAATATAGATATAGAAGAAATAGAAAAGCTAATGGGAAAATAGTAAAAAAGGGAAAAATATGTATAATATTAAAGAAAATCAGTTAAATAGAGAAAAATAGAAAAAAGTTGGAAAATTGTCGAAATAGAGAAAAATAAGGCAAAATAGCAAAAGAAATGGAAAATAATAGGGAATTATATGGCCAAATAAGAAAAAACAATAGGAGGAAAATAGGCAAAATAGGGAAAAATAAGTACAAATATGTATAAATAAGGAAAAATAATGATAATAGGAAAAAACAACAGAAAACAGGAAACAATAGAAAGAAAAAGGAAAAAATAGGAAAAATAGAAAAATAGCGAAAAATGCAGAAAATAGATAAAAATAGGTTAAACAATGTACAATTGGGAAAAATAGGAAAAAATAGGACAAATGAAGCAAATTTCAAAAAAATAGTGAAAAATATTGAAAACAGGAAAAAGTAGAGAAAAATAATGACAAATTGGGAAAAATAAGAAAAAATATGTCAAAATAGGGAAAAATAGAGAAAATATTAAAAGAAGAAAAAAATAAAGCATATGGGAAAATTGTAAAAATTAATGAAAATGGGGGAAAGTAAGGAAAAAAGCGATAATGGGAAAAAAATAAAAAATAATGGGGATAAATCGGAAAAAGCCAAAATAAAAATACTAAACAAAGAAACTAACCCCATATGTATTTGTACATTCGACCAAAAAATAAAAATAGTCTGGCTAATTGGTTTCTGCCAAAGCCATTTAACTAACAAAAAAAAAAAAAAAATCGGAAAAAAGGGGAAAATATAATAAATAACATGAAAATATCATAAAATTATTAAAATTGGAAAAAATAGGAAAACATAGGGAAACTGGGGAAAACAGGGCAAAATAGTGAAAAATAAATACAAATAGGGACAATAGGAAAAATAAGGAAATTAGAGTAAAATAGGGAAATATTTGAAAATAGCTAAAAATGGGGAAAAAAATTGTGGAAAATAAGGAAAAATTGGAAATAAAATAATACAGATAAATAGGGAAAACAAGGAAAAACAATGAAAACAGGATAAACATGAAAATAGTGAAAATTTGGGAAAATTAAAAAAAAAATTACGATTTGACAGGTGACAGATGACTATAATATGATATTTACTAAAAAAATTAGACAGTTGCCATTTACGTCACAAAAATTAACATCATAAAGTTTTCTGACGTTGACAACTAAAAAATGACATTTATGTAACTTAAATTTAAAAAATTACTTTTATATGACAGGTGACAAATGACTATAAAATGACATTTAAAAAACTTGTCAGTTTACGTTTAAAAAAAAAATACTCTGTTATTTTTTGACAGGTTACTATAAATTTACATTTACTTAGAAAATTTCTTAGTTCTAGTTTACGTAACAATAATTAACATTTTATTATTATTATTATTATTATTATTATTATTATTATTATTAAGCTTTCTGACTTTGACAGCTGAGAAATGACATTTATGTCACGGAAATTAGAGAAAAGTAGGGAAACATATGGAAAAATAGTTAAAAACGTGGAAAAATCTGGAATTCAGGAAAAAAGGAAAATTAGAAAAAATAGAAAATAATAGGGATAAATAAAAAAAAACAGGGAGCAATAATAAAAAACTATAAAAAAGATAGAGAAAATAGGAAAATTAGAAATAAATAGAGAAAAATCTCACAAAAATGGGGGAAATAAGGAAAAATAGTCAAAAGTAGATAATAATAGAGACAAATACAGACAAATAGGGAAAAACAGGAAAAATAGGGAAAAATAGAAAAAACAAAAACAAGCAAAGCTCGATCGTCCAGGTATTAATTATAAAAAGAACCTTTTCTGATTTTTTTTTATCTTTTTTTATTGTCTTTTGCTGGCTAGTTTTTTCTTGAAGTTGACAGTGTTTTTTTTTGATCCTTATTGGTGATGCTTTTTATTTTCTTTTTTTTTTGGTTGTTCAAACCATAATAACAGAGACACGATTTGCACTACAATATATTTGTTTATTTAACATTTTTTTTTTCTTACGAAATTAGCATGATTTTATCTTGACTTTCATTCATACCCATTAAAAATAACTGCAATAATGGAATAATCGATACCAGAATTGTTTGCGTGTCTACACTGTTTTCCCGTGTTCTGTAACCTTTGACACTCAGTATGCAAATAAGTGAGATTGCTCCAAAATTAGCAATGTTCGCGGTATTTAGGTAGGACAATCAAGGACGAATTTATGCTAAAGAGCGTGGGTATTTTTTATTTCGTCTAAATAATTAGATAAATTATAAAAGAATAATCGTACCTATATCAAAATATATTCTCAGTTTTTACCTAAACCGGAATATTAGAATAATTGGCTGCCGCAGTGCTTTTATGCTAATTAAAACTAAAACAGTGGGTTCTGAAATTATTAATTTCTAGGTAGGTAATTGAATCCTTTCGACATGTAAATATTTGAGCAAAAACACCCTTCTACAAATAAAAACGAAAGGGTTGTAGGAGGTATAAGTAGTTGAGTATCGAATTGTCATAATGGATTAAACCAATAGATAATTAAATTCAATTAATTAATTTACAATTATAATAAATAGTTTAGAATTTTTTAGGTTAAATTTATATTTGTTTGTTTTATCTTTATTTATATAAAAAAATTCTGATGGTTCTTTACCTTCCAAAAAATCTAATTTACCTACACACATGGGTTGATAAGATTAATTACATTGAGCTCTCCCCTGGTGAGGATCTTGTAGAATAATCCAAGGAATTCGCTGGAAACTGTAGCATATTTTTCTTTTACACTTACCAAGGTAGGTAGGTAGGTTTAATGTGAGTGGAGCGTTTGCTCGCCCCTCCACTGTGGCCTATTGTGGCTCACCCCTATGGGCTATAATTCACCATACAATCCACACCTTCTTACGAAGTCTATGGTTGATTTAGGTGAAGCTTCCCTGAAGTCGGTAGGCTCCAGCAGTACAAAACTAAACGTACGAAGCCTATTCATTTCCAGGGCAGGGCAGGAGCATAAAATATGCTCCGCCGTTTCGTCTTCCATACTGCAGAAGCGACAGTCCGATGTTTGACTTAGACCTAGCTTCTTCAGATGGTACCGCAAACGACAGTGCCCTGTAAGCAGTCCAATTAGGATGCGTAGATCACTTCTACTCCATTCTAGGATCTGCGATAGAGTGCTACCTGAGGGTTTGACTATAAACGCCTTAGAGTGAGCTAACTCAGGAATATCTTTCTAGTGCTGGAGAGTTTTCCTCTCGGCCCATTTCCAGATAGTGTCTTTAGCACTGCTTGTGGCGATGCCGAAAAATGGTTCCGGTCCAATGAACTCGGATTCTGCACCTCTTTTCGCACCCCCTTCATGCCCAGGTACCCAGAGTAGTGTTACCCTGTTACTGGTAGCAGTGCGATCCAGGGATTCGATGCAGTTTCACACCAGCTTCGAGTCCAGCCGGTTGGAGCTCAGTGCTTTTAAAGCTGTCTGGCTGTTTGATAAAATGTAAATGCTTTTGTTGACAAGACGATGGTTTACCAACTCTCTTGCACACAATTCTATAGCGAAAACCTCTGCCTGAAAGATGGTAGCATACTTGCCGAGGCTTACTGTGATGTCAACTCTCGGTTTTCTGCTGTACACTCCAACACCACTTGGGGTCTTTGAACCATCTGTATACAGGACATAAGCCGACCCTGGAAAGAGGATCTCCCCCTTTTCCCATTCGTCTCTTCTCGGAAAAAGGACGTTGAATGACTTCTGTATGTGAGTTCTGGGAGAGAGCACATCCGAAACCATTCCGAGAGTGTGATGAGTACTCATCTCTCGCAGCAGTCCAGAGTGGTCTCCCCATGAATTTGACTTGCCACAGACATGGCTCTATAGGAGGTCATTCTGGCCTCCTGCTCCAGTAATATATGGAGAGGAGTAAGACCCAGAAATCTTTCCATTGCCGCTGTCGGGGTAGATGACATAGCGCCTGTAATAGCCACACATGCTAATCTCTGTAGTCCAGATAATTTAGCCGCCGCAATAGACTGGAGCCCCTTCGTCCACCAGGCCATTGCGCCATATGTGACCATTGGTTTTATCGCCGTTTGATAAATCCTCTGCTTAACTACGGTTTGCAGGTTACTGGCCTGGTTTTGGTTAAATCTGGCTGACTTACTGTGTTTAAACTCCTATCAAATATCCGGCGCAAACGCCAGCTTTACCACGAGTTTATCAGAACCCAAGATCGAGTCTTTAAGACCGAGTGGAACCGGCTGAATGCCCTCATAAGATTTCAGATTAATACCTATCGTCAAGATAAGTGGATTGAGGTCACTTCTGGTCTTGATCATAGGGACGGATCTAGGTTCTGGTACAAGCTGGCGGTATTAACTAGCCAAAAAACCAAATCACATTCCCACCTCCTAGTAGACGGACAAATCCTGCATACCAAAAAGCCTCAACATTTAAAGATCACCTCCAAAACACCTTAATAAATCCCCAAAATCCTAACTTCCATCCCCTTTTCCTTGAATATACGGAACTCCTTAAAGAAATAATCCTGAAAACTCCAAATCCTCCCAACCAGCACCCAATCGTAAATCCATTCACTCCTGAGGATATCGCCTCGGCATGTCTTCAGGTGAAAAACTCCGCTCCTGGTCCCGACCAAATAAAAATACAGGCCTTAAAAAACCTTCCTGCAACCATCTTCCCAATTCTCACCACCCTAGGAGCCTTCAGCGATCCCATTTCCCTTCCTGCTGTTGATAAATTCTTAAACAGACTTGAATAGTCCTAGAACAATTCTTAAAAATTCCTTAAAAAATCCTTAAAAAACAGAAAATCCTTGTACAGTCTTTTAAAAAATTCTTAAAAAGTCCTTTTCAAATTCATAATAATATTTGAAAAATTACTAAGAAATCCTTAAATACTCTTTCATAAATCCTTAAACAGTCCTAATGTAGTCCAAAAAAAAAATCATTACAGAAATCATTAGAAAGCACTTGAAAAATACTTGAAAAATCCTTGTATAGTCCTTTAAAAAAAATCTTAAAAAATCCACAAGACATTCTTAAAAAACTCATGAAAAATACCAATAAAACATTGTAGAGTCCTTTAAAAAATTCTTAAACCATTCTTTAAAAATACTTAAAAAATCACTGAGAAATCCGCAAACAGTTTTGAACAGTCCTAGAACAATCCTTAAAATAATCCGTAAAGAATATTTAAAAAATACTTAAAATATCCCTTTAGAATTATTAAAATACTTGAAAAATCACTAAGAAATCCTTAATTATCTACTTCCTGATAAGTCCTCAAACATTCTCGAACAGTCCTAGAAAAAATCCTTGAAAAATCCTTAAGAAGCTTTAAAAAATATTTGAAAATTACTAAAAAAATCAATGAACAGTCCTTTAAACAATTCTTTAAGCATTATTTAAAAATACATAAAAAATCACTGAGAAATCCTAAGACAGTTCTAGAACAATCCTTAAAATAATCCGTAAAAAATATTTAAAAAATACTTAAAATATCCCTTTAAAATTCTTAAAATACTTTAAAAATCATTAAGAAATCCTTAATTATCTACTTCGTGATAAATACTCAAACATTGTCGAACAGTCCTAGAAAAAATCCTTGAAAAATCCGTAAGAAGCCTTAAAAAATATTTGAAAATTACTAAAAAATCCATGAACAGTCCTTTAAACAATTCGTAAAACATTCTTTAAAATTACGTGAAAAAATCGCTGAGAAATCCTAAAACAGTCCTAGAACAATCCTTAAAATAATCCGTAAAAAATATTTAAAAAATACTTAAAATATGCCTTTAAAATTCTTAAAATACTTGAAAAATTATTAAGAAATCCTTAATTACTTCCTGATAAATCCTCAAACATTCTCGAACAGTCCTAGAAAAAATCCTGAAAAAATCCGTAAGAAGCCTTAAAAAATACTTGAAAATTACTAAAAAATCCATGAACAGTCCTTTAAACAATTCTTGAAATATTCTTTAAAATTACTTGAAAAAATCCTAAAATAGTCCTAGAACAATCCTTAAAATAATCCGTAAAAAATATTTAAAAAAACTTAAAATATCTCTTTAAAATTCTTAAAATACTTGAAAAATCACTAAGAAATCCTTAATTATCTACTTCCTGATAAGTCCTCAAACATTTTCGAACAGTCCTAGAAAAAATCCTGGAAAAATCCGTAAGAAGCCTTAAAAAATATTTGAAAATTATTAAAAAATCCATGAACAGTCCTTTAAACAAAAGACTTCAAAAATCACTGACAAATCCCGAAACAGTCCTAGAATAATCCTTAAAAAGTCCGTAAACAATCTTTAAAAAATTCTTAAAATATCCTTTTACAATTCTTAAAATACTTGAAAATCACTAAGAAATACTTAATTATCAAATATTCTCGAATAGTCCTAAAAAAAATCCATAAAGAATCCTTAAAAAATACTTAAAAATTACTACAAAAATCCATTAACAGTACTTAAAAAAATTCTTAAAATATTCTTTTAAAATTCGTAAATATTCTTGAAAATTCACTAAGAAATCCTTGAATACTTCTAGACATAAATACAGTCTTGAACAGTTCCAGAAAAATCCGTGAAGAATCCTTAAAAAATACTTAAAAGATACTAAAAAAAAATCCTTGTATAGTCCTTAAAAAAAATTCTTAAACGACTTAAATTGTTTTATAAATAACTACTCGTAACAATCTTTAACAGTCCTAGAAAAATCAGAATATTTAATCCTGTAACAATTTTTTTGCACTTATTTTAATAATAAGAATCACCTTGTAAAACTTAGAGGGTGAATTTTAACGTCTCTGTTAGAGCAAACATTATAATCCGTAATTGCTATCTTTATTAGATCGGTTAAGGGTAATCAAGGTACGTTACAAGATTGAGGTTCGTTAACCCCGATAAACTGATTTAGGTTACATTGATTTAAGATTTATAGAGAATGTAGAGCACTAAGATTAATGATATTAGTATATACAGTGAATTTTTATAATCAAAAAATATAATTATTTAGTACTTAGTAATTAGTAAAAGTTTTGTGGTGAAATTTAAACAATAAATTAGATTTTATTTTATTTATTTCGTTTTTTTTTTCTTAATATTTATAAAATTTTTGTTTCTGGATTATTCTTGCACCACTCGACTAAATCCCAAACTTTTCCAGTATTCCACCAAATAGTTTCCAATCTCATCTTAATGAAATCTCCAATAACATTACCAAGACTGTCACTATTAAGACCTGTTTTCACTGCGGTTCCGAGTGCTAATTCAGTTGGGTTATCAAGGAGTCCTAATCCATGGATTGAAACCTAAAAATTAAAATATTATATGAATTGGATTAGAATTAAACCTGTAAATTCAGGAAAATTATAATTACTTACGTCGATATCTTTAACGTGCCATTTGATATTTGTAGCATCAACAGTACCGTTGCTACTTTTAGTTGGTTTGGTCAGTACGATAGATCCAATCCAGGTGCTGTGTTCAAATCCAATTCTAAAAAATAATACAGACATTTATGATTTATATTTCTTAAAGTTGTTTCTTTTGGTTAAGGTGATTACAGCACCCGTCCTATTTTTCGATCCAAAATATCTCAAAAACTACTGAATAAAAATAAATAAAATTTTGGGACAATAAATAAGAGTAGATTATCTACCGTGCGCAAATTGAGACGCAGCGTAGAGCGTAGGGCAGAGCAACTTGGTTTTTTGTAATCTATTACCTTACCAGCTTATACAGGGTGGCTACTTTTTAATAGGGCCAGTATTGCTATCTCGAGAAGATACAAAACGTCACGGAATAATCAAGTGTGATATATCGTTGAATTTAGTATTCGAAGCGATTTAATAATAAATATGAAATAAAATAGACAGGTCCGTATTTAAAAAGATCATGTTGATGGTGGCCCCGAAGAGACGAAACGTCAGATTTAAAATTTAACTATGGCAGTTTATAACAATGTTAGAATACAACAAAAACTTTTAATAAAATTATCCCAAATTTTGTATAATAACAGAGCTTTGGCAAAAAAACGATTTTCCACAAATTCGGATTTTGTCGTTTAACTCCGGAACCAATAGGAATATTTTAGGTTTTAAAAAATCGTTTTGTCTATTTTTATATTTCGCACATTTTTCCCCATTTAAGAGTCTTTCTAGCGTCTACCGTTTACGAGATACCAATACTGTCCCTATTAAAAAGTAGCCACCCTGTATGGGTAGGCAGCGCAGGAAAAAAAGAAACGAATAAAGCGATTTAAATAAAATTTTACATATAAAATAAAACAGAGGGACCTCCTCTATCCCATACAAACTCATTGGTATACGGATACATTTCGATCAACTGTTTTGGGATATTTTTTGACAAGAAAAATTAACGACGAATATATGAATGAAAAATAATAATTATTTTTTCCACTATTAGTATTACAAGATGTCATTATTTATACTGTGTTCGAGTGGAGAATTAAATTTTTTAATTTATTAAATATTCTCGTTCAATTGTTTTGAGAAACTGTTTCTTTTACTACTTCTCGTCCTTGGTGTATAATATACTATTATTGATACAGTTAAATTATTTGATTATTATTATTGTTATATTTTTTAATTATTTTTATTTTGTTATTTGTAAATGGGTCATTGGCCACCCCCATGACTTTTAAAGGGGTATACGAATGATTCGTAAAAACTCATCCCAAAAGAACAATTTTGTATATTTTGGTATTTCCCTGAAAATTTTATATTTTTTACAAATTTTTTACAATTTTTTCACAAATATAAATTTTTACGAATTTTACAATTTTCGAAATATTTGAAATCGCCAAATAATTTTATAATAGTTTTTGAAACTCTTGACATTTTTTATTTTTTTTTAATTAATCGAATAATTTTGTTTTTTGAAATTTTTGAAATTTTCGAAAAAAATTACGTAGTTTCAAATTTGGATATATTTTAGAAATTTTTGAATATTTTGACATTTTTATCATTTGAAATTTTTGAAATTTTCGGTAATAAAATGCATAAATTCATATTTTTTTAAATTTTTGAAATGTTTTAGAATTTTTTGAATATTTTAAAATTTTCACTATTTAAAATTTTTTAAATTTTCAAAAAAAAATTGCATAATTTCAATTTTTTTTAAAATTTTTATATATTTTAGAAATTTTCGAATATTTTGACAGTTTTACTATTTGAAATTTTTGAAATTTTCGAAAAAACATTACATAATTTTAATTTTTTTTTAATTTTTGATATATTTTAGAAATTTTTGCATTTTTACTATTTGAAATTTTCGGAAAAAATTGCATAATTTCAAAATTTTTTAAATTTTTGAATATTTTGACACACAATTTGAAATTTTCGAAAAAATTTAGAAATTGTCGGAGTTTTTTAAATTTTTCGATATTTTAATTATTTTTTTTTAATTTTGAAATTTCTTGATATATTTTCAAAATTTTTGAATTTCTTAAAACTCAGCTTTGTTTTTAAATTTTTCAAAATTATTACAATCAAGATTATTAATGTTTTTTTATACTTTTGACCGAAAATGACATGAAAATTGGAAATTCAAATAGAACACCCGGTATATTTCTACATATTTAGATTCTACGACTTCAATCACGTACAGATCGACTATCAAATGTTACTTAATTTGCCATTTTTATTTTATTTTTGAATTTTTTTATCCTTCCTAGGTCTAAATTTATTATAATCTAACTAAAATTACATAAAAGTTCCAAATTTTGTCTATTATTTATTTAAAAAAAATAACATTCCTCCTTTAATTGAGAAAGAGAAACATTTCTAAAAACACTATTTTCCAAGAGTAGAAATTATTTCAACGTTGTTTTACAGCGGGTAAATAAAATCCTGAATCTGCATAGATTAAAACTACCTATAAAATAATAATCTCGAATTTCTATTTCTACGCATCCGCACCCAAGCCCATCTCTAGACCACCACCATCCAAACATTTTCGGCTATTGAAAAAGTTGAGACAACGGCGTCTTATTACCCCTGATACTTTTTAGGCTACGTCAGCACTGCACAGGCCGCGGTCCATCTCTTTTCGAACCATGTGGGTGCTTCCGACGATGAATTCACGAATCGGTGATGTATTCACCTTAAATAAAATAAATATTGGTAACTTACGAGATGGGTCCTGTTTGTACTTGATGGAAGAATCCTTCTTTTTCTTCCAACCTGTAAGTTGCGTTAATGGACATCCATTTCCAGTATAATTCGAAATCGAAAGCAGCAGCTGCATCAGAATCCTTGCTAGTTTGATTGGCTGTTAAGTTCCAGGTAGCAAGACCGGTCCACGTAAGATTAGTTACGTTAATTTGAGCACTAAAAAATTATTAAAATATTAAATTGAAACTAATAGATTATTTTTAATTAATTACCCTACGAAACCGAGGAAGTCTCCTTGCCAGCTGAAGTTATGTTTAATGACTACGTAGGGGTCATGGGTTGGGATATTTAATTCTGGTACTCCACCACTGATGGCATGTTTAGCACATGCCATGATTTGATAACCACTTTCGAGGTCGGTAGCTGAAGGAAAAAATTTAATATATAATTTAATTTTAAAAAAACCAAGAAAATATATTATGATACTTTTTATTTATTTTTTTTTTGATAATAAGTTATTAAAAATTTAAAAAAAAGTGATAATAAATTTGCTTGTTTTTATTAAGATTTTAAAAAATTTCTTACCGGTGGCGACGCATACCAAAGCCAAAATAGCGCAAATTTTTACGAACATGATTAAGTTGAATTTCTATCAGTAATAATTGACTACAACTATAACATCCTTTTATATTAGTTTTTTATCAACAAAACACTTGAATTTATTTTTTATTATTAAAAAAAATAGATAATTTCTATTAGTTTATTATACTTTGTTTATTTTTTTTAAATCTACTGCTAGATTAGATCTCTTAAATGTGATTGATCAAAGGTTGAATTTAGTATATTGGACTTTTAATTCAAAGTACAAAACCAAATACTGACTAGTTATATTATAAATGTATCGTCTTGAATAGAACAGTATTAAACAGTCCTAGAACAATCCTTAAAAAAATCCTAAAGAATCCTTAAGATACTTTTTTCTCTAAAAAAATTTGAAAAAAGTAGCACAGACGCGCTTTTTTAATAAATATTATAAATATCATGAAAAAAATCGCATATTTTTAGTTGCCATATTAGGCGAGATTTCGTCCAAAAACGAATCATTTAGTTTTCTAGCGCTCTACCTTGTTCTGCGTAGAAAAAATTAGACTAGAGAGTAGGATTACTTAATATTAACCGAATAAATATTAAAAATTTTTTTTTTAATTCGTATATATTCTTGAAAAATCACTAAGAAATCCTTGAATAGTTATTTTAAACGAAAAACGAAGTTTCAAGATTTTTTTTAATTAATTAATGATTTTTTTTTCAAGAATTTTTTAAGATTTTTTCAACGAATTTTAATTTTTGTGAATTTTGTCAAGAATTTTCTAAGATTGTTAAATTTTTTTTAGGTTTTTTTTTATGTAAAAAGGAATTTTCAAGAATTTTTTTAACTAATTAATAATTTTTTTCAAGCATTTTTTAAAAATCTTTCAAGGATTTTTCATTTTTCAGGTTACCAAACAAGTTTTGTGAATTTTGTCAGGAATTTCTTAAGATTGATGCATTTTTTCTGGATTTTCTACGGAAAAAGGAGTTTTCAAGATTTTTTTATTTAATTAATGAGTTTTTTTCAAGAATTTTTTAGATTTTTTCAAGGATTTTTCAGGATTTTCTACGGAAAAAGGAGTTTTCAAGATTTTTTTATTTAATTAATGAGTTTTTTTCAAGAATTTTTTAAATTTTTTCAAGGATTTTTCATTTTTGAGGTTACGAAGGAAGTTTTGTGAATTTTGTCAAGATTTTTCTAAGATTGATTCTTTTTTTCAAGAATTTTTTAAGATTTTTTGAAGGATTTTTCATTTTTGAGGTTATCAAGGAAGTTTTGTAAATTTTTGTCAGGAATTTTCTAAGATTGATTCATTTTTTTTCAGGATTTTTTATGTAAAAAGAAATTTTCAAGAATATTTTTAATTAATTAATGATTTTTTTCAAGAATTTTTTTAGATGTTTTCAAGGATTATTCATTTTTGAGGTTATCAAGGAAGTTTTGTGGATTTTGTCAAGTGTTTTATAAGATTGATTCATTTTTTTCAGGATTTTTTATGAAAAAGGAACTTTCAAGATTTTTTTTAATTCATTATTGATTTTTTTCAAGAATTTTTTAAAATTTTCTCAAGGACTTTTTCATTTTTGAGGTTTTAAAGGAAGTTTTGTGAATTTTGTCAAGAATTTTCTAAAATTGATTCATTTTTTTCAGGATTTTTTATGTAAAAAGAAATTTTCAAGAATTTTTTTAATTAATTATTGATTTTTTTCAAGAATTTTTTAAGATTTTTTCAAGGATTTTTCATTTTTGAGGTTATCAAGGAAGTTTTCTGAATTTTGATAAAAATTTTCTATGACTGATTCATTTTTTTCAGGATTTTTTATGTAAACAGGAATTTTCAAGAATATTTTTAATTAATTAATGATTTTTTTCAAGAATTTTTTAAGATTTTTTTAAGGATTTTTCAGTTTTGAGGTTATCAACAAAGTTTTGTGAATTTTGTCAAGAATTTTCTAGATTGATCAATTTTTTGTCAGGATTTCTTATATAAAAAGGAATTTTCAAGAATTTTTTTTTTTAATTAATGATTTTTTTCAAAACTTTTTTAACCTTCTTTCAAGGATTCTTCATTTTTGAGCTTATCAAGGAAGTTTTATAAATTTTGTCAAGAGATTTCTAAGACTGATTCATTTTTTCAGGATTTTTTATGTAAATGGAATTTTCTAGAATTTTTTTTATTACTTATTGATTTTTTTCAAGAATCTTTTAGGATTTTTTCAAGTATTTTTCATGTTTGAGGTTATCAAGGAAGTTTTGTGAATTTTCTAAGATGGATTAATTTTTCTTTTAGATTTTTTATATAACAAGGAATTTTCAAGAATTTTTATAATTAATTAATGATTTTTTTCCAGAATTTTTTATCAAACAATCCTCAAACAATCTTCAACAGTCCTAGAAAAATCCCCACATTTAATTCTATAACAATTTTTTTGTAGTTATTTTAATAGATTAGATATCTTAAAGATGATTGATCAAAGGTTGAATTTAGAATTTGGGATTTTTAATTCAAAGTACAAAACCAAATATTGCCTAATAAATTATAAATTAATCGTTCTTTAATATTGCCAAACCATTTGACACAGTGAATCAATTTTATTCATTTTTATTACAAAACATACTTGACTTACTACACAAGTTAATTATCTAACTAAATTCAAAGCTAATGGCTCAGAAAAAATGTATTAAGTACGAATTAAACAGAAGTTACTTCTTAAGCTAATTATCTATCTAAACTCAAGCCTAGTGGCTCAGAAAAAAATTATTAAGTACTAAACAACATCTAGTTACTATCCACGTTAATTATATATATCCAAATCCAAACCTAGTGGCTCAGAAAAAAATTAATAATAAAACTTACTTGAATTACTACCCACGTTAAGTATATATCCAAATACGACCCCAGTGGCTCAGAAAAAAATTAACTCGAGTTACTATACACGTTAATTATCTAGTCAAAGTTAACACTAGTGCCTCAGAAAAAATTAATTAATTAGAAAACAAACTGGATTTACTATCCACGATAATTATCTATTCAAATGCAAGCCTAGTGGCTCAGAAAAAATAATTGTGCGCTCTTTATGAAGAAACTCGTCTATATATCTAAGTTATTTTCTCCGATTATCTTCCCCATTCTAGAAAAAAAAATAGTCAAAATTAGGTTCACATGGTCAGCAAGAAATCTGACAGGCGAGTAAAAAATCACAGGAAAAAAATTGGGGGAAATAAAAGTGGGAAAAAAATCATTCACAATCCACCCCGAGACTGCTCTATTTTCCTTACAAAGCATACTCGAGTTACTACACACGTTAATTAACTATCCAAAATTAACACTAGTGGCTCAGAAAAAACTAATTAAGTACAAAATGAACTTAAGTTACTACCTATTTCAATTATCTATACAAATTCAAGCCTAGTGGATCAAAAAAAAATAAGTACAAAACATACTATAGTTACTATACACGTTAATTATCTAGATAAAAATTATTTTCCATATGGCCATCATGAATTTCTTCCTGACAGGCGAATAAAAAAGTAAAAAAAATGGGAGAAATAAACGTGGGATAAAAAATCTCCACCATTCACTCCATGATCTCTATTTTCCCTCTTGTAGAATAAAAAATAGACGAAATGTGGTTCCAGAATTAAAATTTCTCTGGAATAAATAACATGGCCAAAAAAAACGCCTGTTATTTTCAATAGGCTGTGTATATTTTATAACAAGAGATGAAAATGCTATTTTTTTCGTGAGGTCAAAATTTGTCTAAGAGTGGCACTAACGAAAAAAACGTAATTCATATCGAGTACAAAATAGTATTTTTTCTACGCTTGTAAATTGTATAAACTGTCAAATTGACTCTCATACTAGCTTACTAAGTGAATTTTTTTCTGAACTGTCAAACGATGTGACGTTCGTTTGTTGGTTCAATCATCGACATATACTGATGGGCGTACCTTGCCCGTATGTCGTTCTAATATTTTTTGTACGAAAAGATTCTACGATACTATTTTGGGAGAGATAGAGATGGTCCAAGACATATTTTTTCTCTCAAAGTACCATAATTCTCACCGCTGGGCATGTTCATTTGTATATATCGGTGGGTTCAACTATGCTCAATGGTCTGAACTGTCATTTTTCATTTGTTTCATTTCCACTTCTAGAAGTGAAATTATTTTCATCTCTACAGTGTAAAAATATCAAGGATGATTTTTTAAGATTTTTTCAAGGATTTTTTCGTTTTTGAGGTTGTCAGGAAGTTTGATGAATTTTGTCAAGAATTTTCCTAGATTTATTTGTATTTTACCAGGATTTTTTCAAATTTATTTTAAAAATTATCAAAGGTTTTTTCAAGGATTTTTCATTTTTGAGGTTATCAAGGAAGTTTTGTGAATTTTGTCAAGAATTTTCTAAGATTGATTATTTTCTTTCAATATTTTTTATGTAAATAGGAATATTCAAGAATTTTTTTAATTAATTAATAATTTTTTTCAAGAATTTTTTTAGATCTTTTCAAGGATTTTTTATTTTTGTTAATTTTGTCAGGAATTTTCTAAGGTTGATTAATTTTTTTCAGGATTTTTTGTACAAAAAGGAATTTTCAATAATTTTTTTAATTAATTAATGATTTTTTTCAAGAATTTTTTAAGATTTTATTAAGGATTTTTTGAGGTTTTAAAGGAAGTTTTGTGAATTTTGTCAAGAATTTTCCAAGATTGATTATTTTCTTTTTTAGGATTTTTTATGCAAAAAGGATTTTTCAAGATTTTTTTTAATTAATTTATGATTTTTTTTTCAAGAATTTTTTAAGATTTTTTCAATGATTTTTAATTTTTGAGGTTATCAAGGAAGTTTTGTGAATTTTGTCAAGAATTTTCTAAGATTGTTAAATTTTTTTCAGGTTTTTTTTTATGTAAAAAGGAATTTTCAAGATTTTTTTTAATTAATTTATGATTTTTTTTTCAAGAATTTTTTAAGATTTTTTCAACGATTTTTCATTTTTTAGGTTACCAAGGAAGTTTTGTGAATTTTGTTAAGAATTTCCTAAGATTGATGCATTTTTTCAGGATTTTCTACGGAAAAAGGAATTTTCAAGATTTTTTTATTTAATTAATGAGTTTTTTCAAGAATTTTTTAGATTTTTTCAAGGATTTTTCATTTTTGAGGTTACGGAGGAAGTTTTGTGAATTTTGTCAAGATTTTTCTAAGATTGATTCTTTTATTCAATAATTTTTTAAGATTTTTTGAAGGATTTTTCATTTTTGAGGTTATCAAGGAAGTTTTGTGAATTTTGTGAAGAATTTTCTATGATTGATTCATTTTTTTCAGGATTTTTTATGTAAAAAGGAACTTTCAAGATTTTTTTTATTTCATTAATGATTATTTTCAAGAATTTTTTAAGATTTTTTCAAGGACTTTCTCTTTTTTGAGGTTTTAAAGGAAATTTTGTGAATTTTGTCAAGAATTTTCTAAGATTGATTCATTTTTTCAGGATTTTTTATTTAAAAAGAAATTTTCAAGAATTTTTTTAATTAATTATTGATTTTTTCAAGACTTTTTTAGGATTTTTTCACGGATTTTTCATTTTTGAGGTTATCAAGGAAGTTTTATGAATTTTGTCAAGAATTTTCTAAATTGATTCATTTTTTTCAGGATTTTTTTATGTAATAAGAAATTTTCAAGAATATTTTTAATTAACTAACGATAATTTTTTATAATTTTTTAAGATTTTTTAAGATTTTTCAATTTTGAGGTTATCAAAGAAGTTTTGTGTATTTTGTCAAGAATTTTCTAAGATTGATTCATTTTTTTCTGGATTTTTTATGTAAAAAGGAATATTCAAGAATTTTTTTATGATTTTTTTCTGTTATTTTTAAAGATTATTTCAAGGATTTTTAAATTTTTAGATTATCAAGGAAGTTTTGTGAATTTTGTCAAGAATTTTCTGAGATTGATTCGTTTTTTTTTTACATTTTTTTATATGAAAAGGAATTTTCAAGAATATTTTTAATTAAGTAATTAATGATTTTTTTCAAGAATTTTGTAAGATGTTTTCAAGGATTATTCATTTTTGAGGTTATCAAGGAAGTTTTGTGGATTTTGTCAAGTGTTTTATAAGATTGATTCATTTTTTTCATGGTTTTTTATGTAAAAAGGAATTTTCAAGAATTTTTTTATGATTTTTTTCAATAATTTTTAAAAATTATTTCGAGGATTTTTCAATTTTGAGGTTATCAAGGAAGTTTTATAAATTTTGTCAAGAATTTTCTAAGATTGATTATTTTTTTCAAGTTTTTTTATGTAAAAAAGAATTTTCAAGAATTAGTTTAATTAATTAATGATTTTTTTCAATATTTTTTTTATGATTTTTTTAGGAATTTTTCATTTTTGAGGTTATCAAAGAAGTTTTGTAAATTTTGTCAATAATTTTTTTTTTTTGATTTTTTATATAAAAAGGAATTTTCAAGAATTTTTTTAATTAATTAATAATTTTTTTCAAGATTTCTTTAAGCTTTTTCAAGGATTCTTAATTTTTAAAATTACCAAGGAAGTTTTGTGAATTTTATCAAGAATTGTCTAAGATTGATTCATTTTTTTCAGGATTTTTTTATATAAAAAGAAATTTTCAAGAATATTTTTAATTAATTAATGATTTTTTTCCAGAATTTTTAAAAATTTTTTCAAGGATTTTTTCATTTTTGAGGTTATTAAAGAAGTTTTGTGAATACTGTCAACAATTTTTAAGATTGATTAATTTTTTTCAGGGTTTTTTATCTAAAAAGGAATTTTTAAGATTTTTTTTAATTAATTAATGATTTTTTCAAGAGTTTTTTAAGATTTTTTCAAGGATTTTTCATTTTTCAGATTATCAAGGAAGTTTTATGAATTTTGTCAAGAATTTTCTAAGATTGATTATTTTTTTTCAGGATTTTTTATATGAAAAGGAATTTTCAAGAATTTTTTAAGCTTTTTTCAAGGATTCTTCATTTTTGAGATTACCAAGGAAGTTTTGTGAATTTTGTCAAGAATTTTCTAAGATTGATTCATTTTTTTCGTGATTTTTTATATAAAAAGAAATTTTCAAGAATATTTTTAATTAATTAATGATTTTTTTCCACAATTTTTTCAAGGTTTTTTTCATTTTTGAGGTTATTAAGGAAGTTTTGTGAATACTGTCAAGAATTTTTAAGATTGATTAATTTTTTTCAGGATTTTTTATGTAAAAAGGAATTTTCAAGAATTATTTTAATTAATTAATGCTTTTTTCAAGAATTTTTTAAGAGTTTTTCAAGAATTTTTCATTTTTCAGATTATCAAGGAAGTTTCGTGAATTTTGTCAAGAATTTTCTGAGATTGATTCGTTTTTTTTTCAGGATTTATTATGTAAAGAGGAATTTTCAAAAACTTTTTAAAATTTGTCATAAAACCCGAACATGACTGAACAAAATGCCTAAATGCCCAGAAATATGGCATTGCCTGAAAAATGCATACCCAAAGGCATAAAAATGTTCAATGTCCTGAAAACCGATAAAATAGCCAGAAAATAGAAAAATGACAAAAATGCCAAAGTATCAAAATAATTCTAGAATATTTGGACAAATGATAAAATTCATTGTAAAATGTCAAAATTAAAGAAACAAAATGCCTAAATGTTCAAAAAAATAGTAAAAAGTCTATGAAAATCCCAATTTTCCAGAATAATCTCGAGTACCTGAAAAATTACTAAATGCCCAGAAATTGGTAAAAATGACAAAAAAAATGGCAGAATGTTTAAAAAAGTACCAGTGAAAAAAAAACGTGGCAAAATATACCGATATAAAAAAGAAAAATTTAAAAAATTTGTTTTGATATAAAATTGTTACAGGTCAGTGGAATTATTTAATATTTTTTATAGTAAAAAGCATAATAAAAAACTTTGATTAAAAATTCTATTAATTTTCAAAATTTGAATACATTTTCGGAACTCACATAAAAAAAATCCATAGAAAATTATAATTTTCATATACAAGAAAATATAAAAATTATTAAATTGTACTTGGCGAAAAGAATAAAAATACTAAATTAATTTAATCATTTATTTTGAATTATATTTATTGGTTATTTTTGCACCAAGCAACAAGTTTCCAGATATTTCCAGTATTCCACCAAACAGTTTCAAGTTTCTTCTTGAGAGAATCTCCAATTAAGTTACCCAAAAGGTCGTTGTTAAGAGTATCAGTTATCGTAGATTCAGCTAACAATGAAGCTGCTTCGTTAAGTTCCCCTAGTCCGTCAACATAAACCTATAAATAAATAAATATTATTTTCTTCCACTAATAAATTTAAAAAAATAATAATAATATTAGTATTTACTCACAGTTGGGTTTTCAATGTGCCACTTAACTTGTACATCATCGGTAGTACCGTTGCTATTTTCAGTTGGTTTTGTAAGTTTAATAGATCCAATCCAAGTGGATCCATCAAGTCCAATTCTGATAATTAATATGTAATGTAAATTATTTTATAATAAATTAAAATTTTTAATTTACCCAAACTTTCCACCTTGTACTTGATTCTGGGCTTTAATGGTGTAAGATCCGTTGATGTACATAAAATCCCAGTAAAGTAGGAAAACAAAAGCAGCAGCTGCATCTGAATCTTTACTGGTTTGATTGGCTGTCAAAACCCAGTCAGGAATTTTGTACCACTGGATGTCGGTAACGTTGATTTCGGCACTGAAAAATTATTAATTTTTATTAGGAAAATTATTATTTTATTTCATATATGAATACCCATGTAAGTTCAACAAAAAATAACTTCACGTTTTTTCTTTACTAACAGTTAAAATTAATCAAATAAAACCCATTGAGTTTAATTAGCTAGTGTAATTAATTTAAAATATGTAAAGAAGAGAATACGAATGAATAACAGTTGTTAAATCTCACTTATACAGACAAAGATGGAGAAAACCATTATATGATAATTGGATAAAGATGAAAACTTGGACCTATCCACTATGAATTCGCATTCAAAATCGAGAGAGATAAATAGTGAAATAAGAATTCCTTTTGATAAGTGAATTCCATTCCTCACCTGCAAAACGATTCCCCAATGGGCTGGGTTCAGGAGATTAAAAAATATTAATACATTAAAAAAAAATTAATAATTTTATTTTCTCTTGATCTCTGCATAACAATTCTGCTCTCTACCTCTAGCTATCTTTTCTTCTGACTTTTTTTTAATTGTATACTTTTTAAAGACTTTTCTTCTATCTGCCCGTATATCTTCTGTATTACCCACTCACCTTCACAAATTTATATTTTGTCTCATCTTCTTCTTCTCCTTGCAGTTCTTTTTTGTATTTTATTATTTTAATGTTAGAAATAAATATTGCTTACTTTTATTTTGTTTTTTTTTTTTTAATTTTTTATTTCTTCCTTTTAATATAGATATGTTACAAAATACCAACTGACCATCATACAAAATCTATCAACAACTTATAAAATTAGTTTCCAAAAAAAAAAAATTTTTATCTCTGACAATCTATACAAGGTGTTTTTTTTTAAAAGTTTCCACCCCCGATTTAGGCTTACCCAATAATTTGTGGCCAAAATGGCGAGACACGTCGATTTTTGATTTGAGGGAGACAAAATTTTTGATAATAAACATCACTCTAACGTCAACCACCTTCACCCCACGCCGCTCAACTTTAAAATTTAAATAGGGAACATACCATGTGTGGCACATCAGGGAAAAGGGAATTCAATGCAGAATTCAAATCACTAAGTTTAATTTTTTTACTACCCCCCTGAACAGAAATACAGGGTGTTTTTTCCTACCCTCACTTTACTCTCACACAATAATTTTTGAGAAAAATAGTGAGACACGTCGACTTTTGATTTAAAGGAAACGAAACTTTTGACAAAATTTGTCGCTCTACCTTAACCCCATTCACCCCCCACACCGTAACATGAAAATTTGAATGGGCGAAAAAAAAATTACAGCAATTGCTCTAAATGTTGTCCAACGTGTGCTAAACAAAAGTCAAGTCTGTCTTGGAATTCTTGTCTAACATTTTGAAAAATTTCCCTAGTAATGGATTGACATTCTCTTATAATTCGTACCCGAAGGTCATCAATAGATGTATATTTAGTTTTGTAAATTACTGACTTTAGGTGACCCCAAAGCCAGAAATCGCAAGGAGTCAAATCTGGAGATCTCCCAGGCCATTCTATTGCTCCTCTTCTACCTATCCAACGTTATGGGAAATGGTCATCTAGCCATTGTCTGACTGGTAAATGATAATGAGGACCAGCCCCATCTTGTTGAAAATGTAATAGATGTTCATCTAGAGCAGGATTTCTTACTTTATCTACCTGATTTTCAAGCTCCTGGGTAATTAGCGGGTCAATGGTCATTTCTAGCATTTCTAGATATTTTTGACCAGTTAAATTCCCATCTACGAATAATGGCCCAATAATGTTATTGCCCAGTATGCCAGTATGATTTGAATTCTGCATTGAATGACCTTTTATCTGATGTGCCACACATGGTGTATCGCCCATTCAAATTTTCATGTTATGGGGTGGGAGTGAAGGGGGTTAAGGTAGAGCGACAAATTTTGTCAAAAATTTCGTTTCCTTTAAATCAAAAGTCGACGTGTCTAACTATTTTTCTCAAAAATTATTGTGCGAGAGTAAAGTGAGGGTAGGAAAAAACACCCTGTGTTTCGGTTCAGGGGAGTAGTAAAAAAATTAAACTTAGTGATTTGAATTCTGCATTGAATTACCTTTTTCCTGATGTGCTACACATGGTATATTCCCTGAAATTGAGAGGCGAGGGGTGAAGGGGGTTGACGTTAGAGTGATGTTTGTTATCAGAAATTTTGTCCCCCTCAAATCATAAATCGACGTGTCTCGCCATTTTTGCCAAAAATTATTGGGTAAACCTAAACCTGGGGTGGAAACTTTTTAAAAAAACACCCTATATATCAATCAATAATAATTCAATTTTTTTTTAACCCATAATTTTTACCTACTATATTTTTTAAAAAAAAATTTTAACATCATTTTGATTGATACCAACCCAATGACAAATCATTTTACCTGATAAGAAATGTCATCCAACCTGTCACAAAGAATTTCATACTTCAAAATGGCTTAAGCCCTATTCATATTACCAAATTTAATTTATACTTTTCATACCAGTTACCCAAAATTTCTTTTTAATTTACATTTTTCTTTTAAATGTTAAAAATGAAGGAGCACTGTTAATTTTAATACCAATTACTATCCAGTTTTTTTAACAATTACCCAAAATTACAGGGTATAACAAATTTCATAACAATAGATATTAGATTCCGCTGTTAGATTAAGAAAACGACTATTTATGTTGGGCACAAGCGTTCCTGATTAAGTGAAAGGTCGCGTCCGCATAATATAAGCAAACGTCATCTATATTTGAAAGCGTCAATTTTATTTAGAGAAACTGGCCCACGTTAATATTATGCTGCAGCTATTGCACATAAGTGACGTAGGCGTACTACAAGTTGCATAGATGCAGGTAATTTTTAAATATCAATTTTTTCATGTTTAATTAAAGAAAAAAACAGAAAAAACGATTTTTTCATGAAAATAAATTCATTTTTTTCTCAAATAATGCAAAAAAAAATATGGACTAATATTTCAAGTTGAACTCCCCATTGTATTGTTTATATCTGCTTACCCTACAAAACCGAGTACATCTGCTGTCCAGCTAAAATTTTGACGAATGGAAATAAAGGGTTCATGTGATGGGATATGTAATTCTGGAACTCCAACACTTATGGCATACCTGGCACAATCCATGATGGCCAAACCACTATCGAGATCAGTAGCTGAATAATAAAATAAATAACGAAGACAATTAATTTCTTATTGTAAATATTGTAATATATTATTGTTAAAAAAAATATTTTTTATAAGAAAATTCTTACCAGTGGCGGCGCAGGCCAAAGCCAAAATAGCGCAAACTTTTAGTAACATGTTTATACTGATTTTTTACTGTTTTCAATTAGAAAATAATCGATGTACCAAAATTTACGTCCTTTATATATTTTTGTCTTATCACTAGTGCACATGGCATTTTTTTTAACATCAATTGCATTTAATCAAATAATAGACAAATACTGAAAGGGGAATTATTTAGTTAATTGATTATTATCAATGATATTAAACTTTAAATTATACTTGAAAGTGATAATAAAACATTGTAACGTTTTTAATTTATTATTTTTTATAGTTATAGGTATAGAGGGTATAAGAAATTACTATTAAGTAAAGTAATAAACCAAAGGTACTTATTGACTTTACAATATCCGTCCGTTCATCTGTCTGTCTGTCTGTTTGTCTGTCCCATTGATACCTCGATAACGGTTTCGAATTTTATAACGCTGCTTTCATCAATCTATTTTAGTGACGAAAATCAATTACAACGGTCTGATTGAAACTCTGTTTTAAGCAATCGATAGGTGGTTACATCAGTTCGTTCATCTACTATTTTGAGTGACTCAAGTCAACGACAATCGCCTGTCTGTCCGTCTGTCCGTAGCTGAGCTACTTGGATACTGTTACCTTGCTGGGTTTATTCTCATATAGTTTTATTTTTCTGACTTTAACTTAATTATTGTTTCACTTTTGTTCAAAGTTTTATTTCATTTTAATTTGCGTAAAAGTTATAAATATGTAGAAGCTATCAGAATTTTTTTATTTAAAATTAGTGGAAGTCATAGAGTTAGAGAACTGATTTATTTTCAGCAATTTACAGCACCTTAGACTATTTTTCTGTCAAGTAATGAAAAATTAAAAAAAAAAAATTTATGTCTTCGCCATTTTTTCAAAACGAAAAAAAAATCGTGAAACTAATAGAATTACAAAAGAGCTTCTCAGTCTATATTGCAACCAATGTTTGTTAAAATCAGAATACAAGGAATAATAAAACTTGTACTCATACCACAATAATGTAAATTTAAGATCTTTTAACAACGAGGAGCAACATGTTTCGGCTATTCGATGGCCATCATCAGGCCTATAATACAAAAATTAACATTTAGAAACGCAATAAGACACAGTTTAGTGGTTACTTACAAAATTTTTGTTGAGCAAGTGTGCAGTGACAATGATATGAAATTTAAATAAAAAGTAAAAAGTTTAACTAAAATTGGTGATTTACATTATGAAATTAAATTTTTTTTATGTTAATATATAAAAGAAACTGGAGGGCTGAGCGTGTAACAGTTGTAGGAAAAAAAGTCGTAGTGCATCTTACAAACTTATTTAAAGAAATTCAAAATTTAATATACGTTAACACCTTTCAATCACCATGCGGTAACTAATCAAGTGACAAGTGACAAGTGACAAATGACAAAACAAATTACATATGAATCCGAACTAACAAACAATCAGAAAAGAAGAAGAAAAGAATAAAACGAAGCAGGTACCAGTCAGAATAAAATAAAGAAAGAGATCAGAATTACTAAATTTAAAAGAAGAAATATAACCTATATAGAAGAGTTCCAAGAAACAAAAAACATTAGAAAAGTATATTTAAAAACGAATAATTTAAGATAAGAAAAATTATTAATACAGAGAGCTTTTTTGATTTCAAATATAGATTCAATTTAGTACTTTTTAAACAATGGTATAATAAAGATACATTAAGATCAGAATATGAATGTCTAATACATATATGATTAGAGAATGCCGAGGGAAATTTAGAATGTCTGTATGCCAAAAACTATCTATAAATTTTTTATACGAGTTTCCAATCTTCTTCCAGTCTTTAAAATCAGAATAATAAAGAATTTAAAAAAAATTCTCATTGATTTGAATGAAAATTGGTGAAAGACAATTAGAATTTATAGGTGTCATTTATTTTTTCTATTTTTTTTAGTAAAAAATTATTTATTTTACAAAATATGTATAGCTCACGCTCTAACCATTTTTTACTTTCCCGACCCACCTCCTAGAAGGGAAAGTATTGTGACCGAGCTAAAAAAAAAATCGAGATAAAAATAGAAATATCCATTTTCGGGTCCCCTGAGACGATTAAGACCATTTCAAGATGGAAGTATGTCTGTCTGTCTGTGTGTATGTATGTATGTGTGTATTCTTCCACGATAGATGCCAGACGTTTTATCCGATTCAGCTGAAATTTGGTATAGTGGTTTAGGTTACCCGTCGGAAGAATCTATTAGTTTTTGTACGACATCTGTTAAACGGAAGTACCACTATCAAAAAATGACAGATGCAATATGTCACGGAATTGGACATGCTATATGTCATTTGAAAGCCCTAGAAAAACTCTATTCAGAACCGTCAAAATTATTTCTCCAACTGTCACCTGTCAAAAATTAAAAAATATCAAAAGTTGAAACTTTAACATTAAATATCTGATAAAGTATTCGTGGATACTCACCGGGAAAGTTTTGAGGCGACACAACCGATTTTTTTTTAATTTGTTAAACGGTAATCGGACTATTCGTACTTGGACACTTCGTCCCCGAACTGTTCGTCCAGTGGAATATTGATCGAGCATATGATACGATTCGTCTAACTCAACCCAAGCAGTGGACGGCTGCATATAAATATATACTGTATAGGCCTCTGCAGACGGGGCCAATAGTGGATTGGCATCTAGAGAAACGAATTCTATTTTGAATCCTTGGTGCACGCTTGCGCATTATTCGTTTCGTCCTAATCGGCTTTTACTAGGTTTGTTCCCGAAGCGAGTTCCTAACTTGTTATGAACATACTGAGTTGCGCAGTATAAAATAACTCGTCCATTATTTTGTACTGCGCAGACTAGTGATCCATTATTTTATAACTCAGTATAGCAAGTTAGGAACTCGTTTAGGGAACAAGCCTATTGTACGTTAAATTGAAAGTTTGATTATTCATCACTGTGAACAATGTATTACAGTGGACGCGTGTAGACGTTACATATGAAAGTTCCACAGGGGGTTAATTCTCAAAATGTTCGTTCCGTCAGCGCACACGTTCTTGACGTCATGACCGAAGATTTTTTATTAGTACAATTCTAGAACCATATTTTTAAACGAATTCGCTTTTAATCATCGCTCAACTCAAGATGAACGACTCGTTCGACATCGGGTGGCCGACAAACGTCGTTCCGCTTTTCGTTTGCTCGAACGCCTGTCTATTTACTGTCATTTTTATGAACTGTCATTTTAAATTTTAAGAATACCGTAAAATGACAAATTTAGATGATTTAGATGAATAACATAGTTGTTGAGGCGGAATTATTGGTAGTTGAAGGACATCAATGACAATTTTATGAAAGGTTGAATCCTTTGGTCAACATTTCAACAAAATTATTTTTTAAATATTTTCGCCTTACAAAACAACTTGTGAGAAAACTTATTGAAATGTTAGATCCAAATAGACTCCTGGATTTACAGTACTTCCATCTAAGCTACCCAAGCCCTTTCAACTAAGGTTATGTTGTTAAATATAACTTTAAATAAATAAAAATCAGTTCATCAAATATTATTAAGGTTAAAGTTAATTCGTTTTGCAATACATTTACAAAAGTCAATTAAATCTAATTTATAACTTACTACAAAGAAATTTAACATCCGTCTCTTAAACAAAACAAAACCATATCCAAAAATATATTTATTTAAGTGACACAAAAACATTTTAAATATAAAAAATATTATTTAAAAAATATATTTCTATTCCTAAAACTATTGAAAAACCTACTTAAGAGAATTTAGAAAATAAGATTTTACTAATAGAATATAAACTATTGGCTACTCGCTATTTTGCTTCAACATCCCCTTTTCTTTAATGTTTAATTTTCTTTTCAACTGCTCATTTGTTTTGCTGTTCTGGGTTTAATGCATAGTCAAGAATTTGAGTATCAACGTTTCTTACCCTTTTTTTGTTGTGGATTTGTTTTATGTGTTTCTATAGTTTGTGGTTGTGTTTAGAGTTGAATTATTTCTGGTTGTGTTTACGGTTGTATTATTTATGGTTCTCTTAGGGGTTGTATAATTTCTGGTTGTGTTTGGGATTGTGTTGGTGGCTGTATTATATCTTCTTCGTCTTTTAACAAAGTAACATTACTTTCATTGACATTTATCAAACCATAAACAACTGTTTTCCCTAAAACATTCAAAATCCTCTCATCATCCTGTAAGAGACTGTTTGGAATCTGTGGACCATCTCCAGTTTTATTCGCCAAAATATTAGTTTTTGATTTTGTTGATTTCGTCCTACTTTTAATATCTTGCCAGCTCTAGAAATAACAAGGTGTCTGTAATTTTGAAGTATTCGTCTTTACACATATACATATATTATTTTATTAATTAATATTTGTGTATAACCATTATAGTATATTTTTGTTACCTTTCTCCAATATTTCCCAGATTTTCTAGCCCCAGGAATTGAACTTAACAAATATGCTACTGTGCTCCACATCTTTTTTTGTGAAATTAGATGATTTTTTTTTGATTTGAGGATTTTTCTCTATAAATGCAATGAGTCTTTTTTGTTCAGGAGACATTGGAGAACTTCTTCTTTTATTTTCCATTACATATTTTATAGCTACTGTTACTATAAAGGTGAACAGAATTACTAAGTTCAAAGTTGTATCAAAATGACAAATCCAACATGTTTTTGTTTACGACGTTGCCAAAAGGTTTTTATTGTTTATATGAGCGAGCTCGTTCAGACCAACGAAAATGTTCGAGAATTGCATTTTTCGCTTAACACCCGAAAGATATCGTTCAAAAATATTCGTATGCGAACGTCTTCATTCCATCAACGAACATTTCGAGAATTGACCCCCAGGTTTGAATCCTGATATGTATTTTTTATTTTTTTTACGAAATAAATGAAAGTTATATTTCTTTTTTTTTTATAATACACATGCTAGATTTAGATAGTCAAGACTTCTTTTAATAATATAAAAATAAATAAGAAAAATAACAAAGTTGAATGCGAAAAGATTCAGAATTGAATTCGTTTCTCTAGATGCCAGTCAATAGTGGCGGCCAGTACACATAGCCATTAATGGCTGCCAGTAATTGTGTATCTACTGTTACTGTCCACGTGTGATGAGTTACTTGCCGCTTTAATGACCAGTATCTATTGGCGCCCACAAAACTTAAACTAGTTTGAGATTAGTGGACGCTCAACGGCTAGTAGCCAGCCATTGTTCTCCGTGTCCTGAAAGGTTCTGGTTGTCTGGCTCCACTGGATACTGTCTAGAAAACTTCTTCGTATAACTTTGTGTAAAATAAAGTAAGGTTTTATATCAAATACTAAGCGCCCTTGAGGCAGAGTCAAATTCCATGAAACCAATGAATTCTTTTTATCTGCGTACAATAAATTTAATTACAAGTAATTCCGGCTAATTTCATTAAAAAAAAACCAGATACCTGCAGAATCTCGGATTATATCTATTTTCTGCAATCTACACTCCCTAGACTATCTTTATGCCAATTTTTGTTAAAATGACAGTAATAAAAAAAATTGAAGTCTTCCATATTTTCGTGTCAATTTTTTATTTATTTATTTTCTCTCCGATTTGAATGGTATTTTTATATAGTTTAGATAAGGGCAATTAGAATTTAGAAAAAAATAAAATTAGTGAAATTAATAGAATTCCAGAATACCTGATCTATTATACGCAATATACTATATCAATTTTTGTTAAAATCAATCTAATGACATTTTTGAAGGTTTACAATTTTTTACGTTAATTTTTTTAATCTTCGATTTGAATAAAAATATTGAAAGAATTTCGCTAGTAAGTTGTTCCGCATTCATCTTATTTAGAATAACATTTCGTCCAGACTTGAACTTTGATTCATCGTACGGTGTTTGATATTAATAAAACTGGCTATTTCGGGTTTAAGAAAATCTGATAAGATAATCTTAATTTTTGATTTACGTTTTAGATAACGAATTTATAATCAAAACAATTGTGAAAATAAAAGTATTCAAGTGTCTAAAAAACACTATTTCTTAAAAAAATTGTGTCTTACAAAACTTTAAAAAAATTTGTATTTAAATAAAAAAAAATCTTTGAAATTGTCTTTTATAAAAAAGAATGCCTTGCATAAAAAATACTTTTAATACAAATAATAATTTTTGGTACCTAAAAAAATTTTCAATCTCTTCAATCTCTGCTAGAAAAAATTGTGATCCAAACAATTCAAAAAAATTATGCTTTTAACTAAAAAAAAAATGAAAAATGCTGTGCCTTTAAAAATTGTGTATATAATACATAAATAAAATGGTAGTCTTTTCAATAATAATACAGATGTATATCTTTATAATATAAATATGAGTAATAATTTTTTTTTTCAATAATTACATCTAACAGCAACTACTCCGATATACCAACAAAAAAAAACATAAAATCAGTAACCCCTAATGAAAAATATTTCGCTCTTAAATAACAAGAAAGATCCAGGCATAGAACAAATAAACTCAAAATTTTTGGGCGTATCCGAGTTCCTCCCGAATTAAAATTAAGGACAATAAAATATATATTATCAATTTCGTAGTTCACATTACTAGGTAAATTATAATAACTAATTCTTTACATTTATCACCAGAGGCACATATTGGCTATTTTTTACCCATGAATAGTATGCGATTGAAAAAAAACTTTGTGCAATATTAAAATGTACCATATATATAAAGAAAATCTACATAACATAAAAAATGTAAATTGATAAAACAAAAAAAAATATAATTATGTTTGTGTGAAAGAACACTTAAAACTGACAAGAATTATTTTTATGATTTTTTAAGAATTGTCTCCAGTCTTAAGCTTTTTCTAAGTTTTCTTAATTACCATTGATTACCTGCTATACCATTTTCAAATTTTTGGGAGAAGTCGAGTTCGCTCCGCTTCGTACAGGTATATTTTGGAAGGGTTCGAAATGGCTCCCGCATGAGTTTGAGTAGGCTCCATATAATCAGGGAAATATTAGACATTGTTGCCAAATCTTTTAATTTCAAATTATATTTATTCGACGAATTTTATTTGGCTTATACGTATTAGTAGACTGAAGATGTCAACGAAGTAAGCTACCAAAATTTGTTTGCCAATAAAAGACTTATTCTCACTATCGCTTGTAAGAAAATGTGTAATTTTTTTAAGTTTATTACAAAAATTTAAAAGTCAGTCAGTTCAAAGGAGAAAACTAAAGTAGTAATAGTTTTAGTTTTTTTTTTTAATTTGACTTAGTTATAATTACAAAAAAAAATTATTTAAAGAATAAAATCCATACTACCATCAGGATATCGATATTCTTGTCCTAATGTTCCGTTAAAATACAAAGTACTTAATAGAAATATTGAGAGGCGAAAAATAATTTTACAACAATTATTTTAGTATGACAAATTTTATTTTGGGAAAATTCTTGCATTTTTTGATCTAAAAAACTTTTTTTCGATAAATATTTTTTATCGTATACTTTATATGGTGTATTACAGCTGTTAATTTTAATATATGTGTCTAACTGAAATTCTAGAAGTACACTCAAAAACTGATTAATATTAGGGTGCGAACTATAAAACGATTGATTAAATTGATTGTGAAATGATTCGCAGGCATTGGTTGTTCTACACAAAGATGAAGAATGTTCTGCCCATACAATGGGTGGAAACGTAGAATCTTCACTTATGTAGTTATCGATCAAATAATTACAAAACTGATCCAGGGTATCATGTTTAGGTTTGAATTCAAAAAAATCAAATGCAAAACACTCTCCAACAACTTCTGGCTTTAAAAACGGGAGCCCAAAAATGTAATGTAAAAATAAACTTACATCAATTTCCTCGCCTTTTTTCTTTTGGTATTCACTTGAAAGTCCCAACTTTTGGATTTTTCTGTACCATGATTGTGCTAAATGAAAGTGACATCCTACAATTTAGGTTTCTGGAAATCCATTTCGTATTGCTGAATGTATCGTAATTTCAAAGTCAACCGTAAATTTTAGTGGATTTAAAGATGTATTTAACAACTGTTGGCACTCTTCCTATATGAACTTAAATGCAGCAATATAAGTTTTTTGAAGTTTATTTGGTAACAAACAGAACACCAACGGAATATAATGACCGTTTTTAAAACCATGAACCGTGAACAACTGCAAAAATAATTTAGGACAGTATTTGAAAGTTCCAGCAGCATTGAATTAACCAAACATTCCAAATTTGTTTTGCACGAAAATATATTAATATTTGTTTCAGAATCATTAGCTATTAAAAACTTTTCTTGTCTGTTAGTAACAACATCCAGCTTCTCAATTAATTGGTGGAATTCCAAAATATTTTTAGGCAGCTTTGGCAGAATAGTTGATCTAGCATTATATATATTTTTCCTTGCTCTTAAGATATCTATAGTCAAAACCGATTCACTTAAATAGTTTGATCTAAGGACATCTCGAATAACTTTGATAGGTTTTTTCGATAAATCCTCAGTTGCCGCTTGTTTTGCTGTATTGCTAAGGACTTGTCTATTAATTTGTTCTTGCGAATCTGGTTCATGGTTGTGTTCAAACGCTGACTCCACAATAAGCGTGTTTTTATCATTGGCACTTTTTAAAAATGCTTTACAGCTTCTGGTAGTACACTTCCATCTTTTACTGTTGGCCAAATTCTTGTGGAACGTAAATTTAAAATTTCCGATAACTAACATCGGTTGTCCTTTCTCACTCACAATTTCAAAAACTTCCATTTTAAGACACTTGAGGAAACAATTTCTTTAAAGGAATGAAAAAAATATTAAATAACTTATATAACTACAATAAGTTTTGCTAATTAGAGACAAATGAAATCGCAGAAATGATAAACAATTTTAAAATTTTAAAATCACATTAACTTAATCTTCTCTTCAGGTAACAAATTATAACTTTTCTAAGAATTAGTATACAAAGCAATGGCATTATCTTAATATTAAGTTTACAATATTTCCAAATACGACCCTAAATTATAGATAATTACAGAATTACATCGTGTTCGAATTGAAAATAAATAAATTGGTTTATCGCATTACTTATTTATTGCCCTGCAATCTTGTATTTAATTTGTTAAAAAGTTTTATTAAAGTGTGTAGAAATTTATTAATTAAAATGCTGAGATAAATTCTTACGAAAAGGAGAAAATTTGAATGATGTAACAACGCTGGGTGCTATTTTCCGACATATTTGGGTAAATCGATTTTGTCTATCGGAGCGAATTCGGACTGTACCTTTTTCAGTTCAGGTAGAATTCTTAGCATCGGGAGCGATCTCGACCCCGTCCAAATTTTTGACCGCCGGGAGGAACTCGTCTGCGCCCAAAGAGCTATCAAAAAAGAGTATAGTAATGTTAAACTACTTTAGCTAAGCTAACCTAAACTAAGCTAACGCAACTACAACGCAATATTAAGACTTCATTACTGACCTAAAAAACTAAAAAAGTCTGAAATTATTCTAATTCCAAAACCAGGAATACCAGTCATTAATGATATGTCTTATAGACCGATAAGCTTGTTGTCGACATTTAGAAACACTACTCCTACATCGTACAAGTGATCTTCTGGAGATAATACCAGAATATCAATTTTGGTTTCGCGCTGAACAATTCACTACTCAGCAGTGTCATCATATAGTTCATACAAGTAATGAGGCTATAGATGCAAAATATACTGTAAGCCAGGCCTTTGATAAGTTCTGGCATAATGGAGCACTTTATAAAATCAAAAAGTGTTAATAAAATCATATATAATGGACAGATGTTTTAGAACAACAGTGAACGAAGACATTCCTGAATTTCATTCAATTAAATCTGGAGCCCCACATGGTAGCGACTATTTTGTACCTAATTTATACTTCTGATCTACCAACAACTGACTAAACAACAACAGGAACTTTTGCGAATAAGACGGTTTATCTGGCAATCCTTAAACATCTCTTAACAGCATCCTCAAACCTTCAGGCACATATATTTTACTTTATGTGTAAAATATCTAAGGACTCATCTTGATATCAATCAAGTTGATTTGAAGATAGTATACACAAAAAAGCGGAAACAGATTGACATAAAAACAAGAGAACTCAATTGGTTACTTGGTATAAGATCCAAAATTTCGCTAGAAAATAAAATTCTTATACACAAAGCCATTTGGACATATGTCATTGAATTATGGGGATATGCTAGCAGTTCCAACATTAACACTATTCAACGCGCACAATCGAAAACTCTTTGGAAAATGACAGATGATGCTCCAAGGTACACGACCAACCATCAAGATCTCCGTATACAAATAGTAAACGATATAAAAAAGAAAGAAACAACAAACATCACCATAGTAACATGAAAACATTCTCCTTCAACTACTTTTACAAGAATACCCTAAAATAAGACTGAAGAGGAAATGGCCAGCTGACCTTAAATAAGACGCAAGAGGTTTTCTTAATGGAGAAACCTCATCATGCCAAATTAAGGAACAGTTCCAAATTGTTCCTGTGCTAACAAAGTGGCTTAAAGGATATTATTATCGATTGCTGTTCAATAAAAAGAAATTACATATACAAGATTTATATTTCACATCCGTTAACGCACCTTTCACATTTTACGATTTTGCTCGTACGATTAAAAATGGTACGATTTAATATCGTGTGCATTGTGGTACAATTTTTTGCCGAGGTTAGTTGCGTTGCACATCAATTCTATGGAGACTACAGCTGTGGAAAATGTTGTTTTGAATCGTAATTAAATTAAAGGATGCTCTTCAACGTCAAAATACACAATTTAGTAATTGTATATAACCTGTACTTAGTACTATATGCAACGAATAAATCGTTACTTTTTAATAAAAGTAACGGTAACATTTATCTAACGCGTTACTTTTTAGCAAAAGTATCGGTAAAGTAACGGGTTACTTTTTTTTAGTAACGCCCCAGTTCTGCAGTTACGTAGTACATTGTCCAACTTGATGTATCAATCATGAAATGGATGAGACGGAATTATAACGTCATTAACGTATTTCTTAACTAATGTCGACGTAAATGTTATTTATTACTTTTGACAGTTCAATTAATTTTTCATTAGGGGGATTTTGAACCAACTAAAAAATAACGTATTTTGTCATTATAGTTATTAAGGATAACGATAACGACTCAAGATTTGAATAGAGTTTTTGGAAAGTCAAAAAAATGTCTCCTTGGTTAAAGTGGTAGTAACCTAACTTTTTTTTAACTTCTTTGGATTTTGTTTGGTTTAAGCACTTACTTTCAATCGAACGCAATTAGTGATTTTTTTTCTTTAAAAATTCAGTTGATTTCTAATATTATATTGAGAGAATTAAAATTCCAAGAAAAGAGTAACTAAGAACTATAACACAAATTTTGAGGTTACAATAACAGACTGACATTAGCAATACTGCAATTCAGAGACAACTTCTGTATCCAGATAACCGCAAAAACGTTATCGTTATTCAGTTTACCATCCATCTTTTCCTTTACTGCGCAATCTCAGAAATAACGATAACCACAAAAAGTGTTATTTTATCTGGTCCAAAAACCCCCGGTATAATGAGAAAGAGCAAAGTTTAAATTCGAAGTAGATTAATTAATTTCAAAAGAAAGAGATGCTGGAATACCGCTTTTACCGTTAAATGCAGCCTACAATGTTTGGGTTCACCCCAAATATATAATACATTTTTTTCGCCATTTAATCACGATTCGATCATCCGTAATTTTTTTTAATTTAGTCAAAAATCATGCTTAGGGACGTTAAACATCCCCAAGGTAGAAATTTGAAATAAATCAGTTAAAAAACCGGAGGTTGCAAGTTTAAAAAAATTACTAAATTATGTAAAACGGTACGCAACGTATAAAGCAAAATACAATTTAGGCATTACCAATTTTTTCTTACAAACACACCTTAACATCCGTCATTAAAAACAATTCTTAACATATGTCATTGATTATATTTCAATTTTGAGGTTATGTGAAAAAATAATAACATTCAAAGAATATATGACAAACGTAAAACAGCAGAATACGTCACTGATTATGACGTAACGACAGAGGATGGTTAAACAAACTCTATTGAGATATACGTACGATACAGTCAGCGTTGCCAACCCTACCGATTTTTCGGTAGATCTACCGATTTGCGAATTAATCTACTGATATATAGATTTGCAAACTGATCTACAGATTTGTATTGATTTTTTTTAGGTTCTTGTGTTTTGGATTTGTTAAGTGTGTTTTGTGTTTAGATGATTATTTTTTTTTTGATTTTATAATGAGTTCATTTATAATATTAAAACAATTGTGGTACAAATAAAAGGAAAAAAAATCTTAGTATTAAGAATCATTAAATTTGAAATCTAGTTAGATAAAAACAAAAGGTTGGAAAAGAAAATAGTAAACAAATAAAAACAGGAGTTGTCAAACAATTTTTTTAAGGATTGTCATTAATCTTTTTTGAAAAATATGTTACAGTAAATTTACAAAAGATTTTTAAATATAAAAAAAATCCAAAAAAGTTTAAAAGGACGATTTTTTTTTAAATTGAAACAATTTGGGATAAATGAAGAAGGAAGATAGGATAAAGGTTAAGGAAGTAAATGAGCGAAGTTGGTCAGAGGAAGGATTTGAAGGTGAATTTGTCGGAGGAGTATTAAGAAGAAAAAGTAGACAGGATATAGAATAGTAAAAAGAAGAACCGAAGAAGGAATTTTTAAGAGGCCAAAATTATAATATTTTTTTTTTTATTTATTTTTTGTAATGTTTATTATTTTTTATTGAAGGAACCCCCAAAAAAGAGAGAGAGTTTCCTAGACATCAAGTAAATCTAAATTATGTATGTATGTGAGTGAAATTAGTCACAGTGAACTAAAAACTGTGAAAAAATTAAATATTCCCAAAGGTATAAAGAAGAATGGGAAAAATTACCAAAATTTTAAAATAGATTAAAAAGGGTGATAAATTTGTTTATAATGTTTCTATCTCTGTTCATTTTTGAGTTATAAATGCCAACAGACAGACAGACAGAGTCATATTATACTTCTCTACACTTTAGTGTTTATAAGTTTAAAATCGTGCCGTGTTGAAATCGTGAAATGTGTAAGAGCTCCCCTAATAGCATAAAAGGTCCTATTGAAGTTTTTTTATGGTCCATTTAACGTCAGAACGTCACAGGACCAAAATAAAACGTTTTATAAACGTTTGTGCAAGAGTGTTTTTAAAAGGAACATAAAGAAACGTCCAAAATATGTCGACGAAAAGTCCGAAATCATAAATAAAAAAAAACGTCTTCTAAGCTATACTTATACTACTCAGACGTTTTTAAAACCTACGATAAAAAAACATCTAGTACTTAAATGGTTTTTTAATGTCCATGTCAAAAGGTTTTTTTATAAAGTCACAATAGGGACGTTTTATTTGAGTCGTTTTTAAAACCACCAGTAAAAACGTTTTGTTTAGGTACTTAAAAGCATATTTTGAGAAAAAGTCAGAGAGTTACGTTTTTTAAATGTTTTTGTAAGTTGTTTTTATAACCACTGTAAAAAACGTCCAAAAGGCGATGTTTTTAGGTCTGAAAAAGTATATGTTGAGAAAGAATCATAAAAGGAACGTTTTTTAGACGGCTTTATTTCAGTAGATTTTAAAACCACCAGTATAAACGTTCAGAAAACGTTTTGTTTAGGTCCTCAAAAGGTCCTTTGAGAAAAAGTCAGAAAGTTACGTTTTTGTAAGTTGCACTATAGAAAAACGTCTTATAAACGTTCTTGGGTACTTTAAAGGACGTCCAGTGGACGTTTTAAGAGACGTCCAAAAAACGTCTTTTATCGAACCATTTATTTAGTTCGTTTTGAAACGTTTTTAAAACGTCTTTTTTCGCTGTCTATATGACTTTAGAAGTTGTGACATTTGCACTATAGAAAAACGTCTTACCAACGTTTGCAGGTACTTTAACGAACGTTTTTAAAACGTCCCGGTGGTCGGTCGTGTACGTTTTTAAGATGTTTTTTAAACGTCTCTACTTCAGTGAACTGAAAATTTTTTCCCATACGATTTATTACCGTACGGGTGAAATTGTATAATGGGAAAGGACTTTAAGATACTACAAAAAATTAATTTAAATACAATACTAAATACTCAAAAAATATAATTTAGTGTTAATTAAAAACTTATAATTTTCTACTTATAAAATTATACCCAAACAATTAAGAAAACACGATAAGAATAATCGATACTTAAAATCATGACTAATATTTAATATCATAATATTTTTTAAATTAAATTATCAAAACATCTAAAAATAAAAGTAATCTATCAACAATATGATGTGATTTATTTTTTTTTTAGATAAATAAATTTAGTTTCAACCCACTCCCTTGTCATTATTTTTGCTGTCCGTTTAAATAAAAAATAATCGTAACATGTATATGATTTATGTATATTAACTAAAAAGTATATTATAAAAAATGTTAAAAGCCCATGCAAATTTTAATTCTAATAAGAAATCTATAGCTTTGGCACGTTTCTAGATCTTTTAATTAAATTATTAGATCTAATCATAAATGTTTATCAAAAAAAATTAATTTCAGCAAAAATTATTACTAAAAATTAAATATCCTTTTTCAAATTCGAAATTCTTCTTTTAAAATACATCCTAGTGTATCTTCTACGAAAATAATATATTTTCCGTCACCCATTCCAGTTAGAACGTCTTGTGGAATTTGAAAAGAAAATTTTAGAATTCTTCCATCGAATACCCAACTGTGTAAAACCAATTCTTTGGTCAAGCATCTAATTTCCACTACTCTTATCCCTCCTGTTGATTTTATTAATTTATAAGAAGAGTCGAATGAAAAAACCGAAGATTGCTTTAGTGCTGTTTGATTAAACCACCTAAAAAAATTTTATAGTTTTAGTTTAATTTAACACTGCAAAGGAACTTAAAGATTACGGTTAGTCGTAGAAAAGCATTCAACAAGTGTTCTTCTTCGTATTGTTATTATTCATAATGTTTAAAAAAATCAAAATAAGAAAAATGATAAATTATATCTATGAACAAGAAGTGTGGTTCTTCGCGTTGTTATCAAATATTTTTTACAATTTTCGTACGTTTTGCAGGAGTGATATACAGACTAAAAATAAAAATGTAAACAAATAAAACAAGGTGCAGGATTGTACAAAGTTTGTGGAATTTTTTTATTTTTGTTATAAAAATTTCAGACGCAGTGAATAACTAGTGATTATGGATATGGATGGGTTGACATGGGATAGACAGCTCAAATAATATCACCATAGCGCCAGTTAGAGATAGACCTGCAGAAAATTTTGTCGGTTTTTGTCGGTTTTTGTCGATTTTTATCGATTTTAGTCGATTTCTGTCGATTTTTGTCGATTTTTGTCGATTTTTGTCGATTTTTGTCGATTTTTGTCGATTTTTGTCGATTTTTGTAGATTTTTGTCGATTTTTGTCGATTTTTGTCGATTTTTGTCGATTTTTGTCGATTTTTGTCGATTTTTGTCGATTTTTGTCGATTTTTGTCGATTTTTGTCGATTTTTGTCGATTTTTGTCGGTTTTTGTCGATTTTTGTCGATTTTTGTCGATTTTTGTCGATTTTTGTCGATTTTTGTCGATTTTTGTCGATTTTTGTCGATTTTTGTCGAATTTATTTATTTTTGTTATAAAAATTTCAGACGCAGTGAATAACTAGTGATTATGGATATGGATGGGTTGACATGGGACAGACAGCTCAAATAATATCACCATAGCGCCAGTTAGAGATGGACCTGCAGGAAATTTTGTCGGTTTTTGTCGATTCTTGTCGATTTCTGTAGATTCTTGTCGATTTTTGTAAGTTTTTTGTCGATTTTTGAGGATTTTGGTCGGTTTCTGTCGATTTTTGTAGATTTTTATCGATTTTTGTCGATTTATGTCGACTATTGTCGATTTTTGTCGATTTTTGTCGATTTTTGTCGATTTTTGTCGATTTTTGTCCTTTTTTGTTTCCTTATTTTTCTCAATTTTTTCCCTATTTGTCCTATTTTTACCATTGTTTTTTCATATTTTTCTCTACTTTTCCATATTTTGTCTATTTTTCAATATTTTTCTTTTTTATTTTTTTCTTGTTTTCCACTATTTTTCCATGTTTTCTTTGTTTTTCCTTATTTTTCCATATTTGTACTTGTTCTTCCATATTTTACCATATTTTTTTCATTTTTTCATATTTTACCATATTTTCATCATTTTTTCTATATTTTACCATCTTTTCATCATTGTTCCCCATATTTCCATCCTTTTTCCTCATTTTTAACTTTCTTACCCATTTTTATCTATTTTTCCCTATTCCCTATTATTCTTCTTCTTTTTTTTCTATTTCTTTATATTTTCAGTATATTTTTTTTCCTGTTTTCCCTATTTGTCATACCAGGTGGCTCAGGACCAATGAACCGAGTAGTCATTATAGACCTAAGTTTGAATTAAAAAATCCAAAATGGCGGACTTCCTGTTTGTTTGAAAACTGAATTTTCAAACAGAACACACAGTATATTTTTACATAACTGGATTCTACTAGTCAAATTACGTATAATTTAATGACCAAATGGCCCACCATGCTTCCTATTTAAAAAAATATTTAAATTTGTGCAAAAATAAATTTTTTTAGAAACATTTGGTCACCTTTTGAAAGGTTTATACCAAGTTTCAGCTTCCTCGATTAAAAATAATTTTTAAAAATAATGTTTATTTTTCACCACCAAAAACATTTTTGACACATCCAAATATGTAAAAATATACTGGGTGTTCCATTTAAAAATTCAGTTTTTACGCAAATTTCAAAGAAAGGCAAAGTCGGACATTTCGGATTTTTATGTCATTTAATTCAAAATTAAGTCTAGAATGATCACCCTAAATTATAAAATAATCCGTTCATTCGTTCTGATGATATGAACCCGACCCCATGAGCCACCCGGTATGACCCTATTCTTCTCTATTTTTTCCTAATAGATTCAGTGACGGGGCCCAGAACCGGGAATAGGGGCGCTAAACCGTTTGTGACCTTCTGAATAATAATCAGTAAAAAAAAATTTATCGGTATATACCTCTAAGGGGGTGAGAATTGCAGGGGGTTGAAATTTTAAAAAATTCAGATCTCCGCCATTTTTCAAAATATTAAAAATGACCATTAGACTTTTTTTATGCTCTGATTATATGAAATTAATTTATCTGAAACTTTTTTTCATCCGACTCACGGGGATGGAATTAAAGGGGGTTGGAATTTCAAAAAAATTCATATCTCCGCTATTTTTAAAAATATTGAAACAGGTCATTAGACTTTTTTCATGTCCTAATTATTGTAAAATTTATTTGTTTGAAACTTTTTTCGATCTCACCATATCGTGTAGTGGGGAAGGATGCTCAAATTTAGACAATAGAAATCTACCTCCCCTGTCGACCTAACCGACAGGAATTTTTTTTCCTTATTTTTCTTTTTTTTTCTCTGTTTTATTTTTCATTATTTTCCCCTATTTCAACTATTTTCCCATATGTTTCCCCATTTACTCCTTATTTTTCACTTTTTTTCTATTTGTCCCATTTTTTTCTATTTCTTTTTATTTTTTCCTGTTTCTTCATTGTTTCTTTCCCATTTTTTATATTTTTTCTTATTTTTCAGAATTTTCCCCTATTTTTCACTATTTTTCTATTTTTAATATTTTTTCAATTTCTTTTTATTTTTCCTTGTTTTTCATTGTTTCTTTCCTATTTTCTATATTGTTCCTATTTTTCAGTATTTTCCCCTGTTTGTTCCTACTTTTCCTTATTTTGCCCTATTTGCTTCATTTTTCTCTATTTTTTCTTATTTCTCCCTATTTTTCCTATTTTTTCCCATTTTTTTAAATTTTTCCTATTTTTCTTTTTTTCATAAAAAATCAAATGCGACAATATCCGATGATACCGAAGATATAACCTTCCTCGATACCTTCCCACTGTCCTTTTTTACCACTTAAAATCAAAATTTCGCAAAATCCTTTCTTAGCAAAATATCAAGTCTCTGGGGTTAAGTAGGTTTTGTCATGCGTTGATTCTATGTCAGTCAAGTCAGTCAGCCAGTCAGGAATTGGCCGCTTATATTATAGATTGTAATATTTTATTAATATTCACAATTTCTAAATTTGGACAAGTCAAGTAAAGATTTATATTTCTAATAAAAAAAAAATATTGAATTTTACCTATGATAGCATAATATCACAGCACAACTTCTACTCAAAATTGTATCATCAACTTCTTCAAATTTTTTAATAATAGTAAACTCCTTTTTCTTATTTTCTCTCCTAAGTCGTTCTAATAAACTATCAGGTTCGAATTCCTCTTTGAATTCGATTTTTGTATCGATACTTCGATTAGATGAGTCAAAATTTGTAAAAACTTTATAGATGTTATCGAAACCTCTACCCATTATACCTTCTTGTGTATGACCCAAATCGAACGTATGAAAGAGTTCGTGTAAAACTGAACCAAGAGTTGTTGAGAAACAGGAACCTAAAGTTCCTCTAAAAAATAAAATATTACATAATAATAATAATAATGTATTTATTACAAACCTGTAACAGCTATCATCTAAAAATTGATTTCTATCTACTTGTGTATTATCTTCGAATCTTGTGATAACATCTTTAAAATATTCAGGCCATGTATAGAGACAAGCTGTACCAAAAAGGGCTAAACCTCCTCCTCCAAGTGCTACATAACCTTCCGTTATTTTTATTAAATCATCATGAGTTTTAGTAATACCTGGTTTGTATTTTTCACCTACATATTTTGTACAAGACAAAAACGCCAGATATTTATTATTTTCTGATCCTATCGGGGATTTCATAATTTCACGGCCTAAAAAATGTAATATAAATCATACATTATAATAATGAAGCATACAGAGTGATTAAAAGAAAATAAAAACATAGACAGATGCAATAAATTCTTACCGTGTTATGACAACTGATGTCAATCTGTTAAATTGTCCGAGTGTTAAATATCGAAATTCAGTGCCGCATTATATTAAAAATATTACAATTGTGATTTTTTTCAAATTTTTAATCAAAAAATTAAAAAAAATGACTGAAGAAGTTTAAAAGCTATACAAATTAATTCAAATTTTATTTAATTTTAAAACTTCTTCAGACATTTTTTTTAATTTCACAATTTTTTGATTAAAAATTTGAAAAAAATAACATTTGTAGTATTTTTAATTGCTGATATAATACGGCACTGAATTTCGATGTTTAACACTCGGACAATTTAACAGATTGACATCAGTTGTCAGAATACGGTAAGAATTTATTACATCTGTCTTTGCTTTATTTTGTATAAATTCCTGTTTAAAATTTCAGAAATTACCCACACCTTAAAACATTAAACTTGGTTATCTAACCTAAAAAATATATTTATTTTATTAAAAAATGTCTTGACCATCTAAATCTAGTCTGTGTTTAAAAAAATAAAAGGCTGTGTGCGATTCGATTTTCGGGCCCACTGCACCACTAGCGGGCACTATGTCACGCGGCTACCAGAGCTCATGCTGAAATATGTTCAAACTTATTATTTAAACGAATCACGTTTCACGTCTGGGTAATTTCTATAATTATTCATAGGTTAACGTGTGTAAGGTGCGATTGAAATTTTTGTGCCCCTATTACTGAAGGTAAATAGTTACCCTATAACTTAAAAACTATATAGTATTACATTTTTTTTTTCAATAAAAATCGTATTTATTCACATGTATCTCTGTATGTATAATAGTCTAGTAGAGAAGTGAGTTTTCTGCGAAAAATTGTTAGAAGGGTAAGAAAAATATGAGCAATGGCTCATTCGATGCGGATTGAAATTCTGGGAAGTGTGTCATGTTGATTTTTTCCTGCAAATAAAAATTGTAATTGGTATTAACAAAAATCGAAAAAAAAGACATTTTAGTTTTTGATGATAACTTAAAAACTATAAAGATAGTGGGAATTGCAAAAAAAGATCCTTAAAGCTTTTTGAAAAATGCATTAAAATTTTTTTTCCAACGGAACTTTCTTCAAGTGCTGAAATGATACCATACTTTTTTCAAATTTTTAAATCAATATTTAATGCTTTAAAAAAATTATTTTAGATGCTTTAGTCACTATAGAGGCGGCGTATTCATCCCGAAACGGTCGCACGAAACCCTATATTCAGCAACAAATTAAAGTTATAAATATTAGAGCTACAGATACTGGAAAATAACAAGGACAATTTTTATTTGCAGGAAAAAATCGACATGACACATTTCTCAGAATTGCAATCCGCATCGAATGAGCCATCACTCATATTTTTCCTACCCTTCTAACTATTTTTCGCAGAAAACTCACTTCTCGACTAGACTATAAATGGTATGGAGTGTTAGACCATAGACCAAAGAATACATATATACCAAGAAGCGAAGGCCGGCGAAATTTCTTTGATGTTGGAAGGGCAAAAATTTTTGTGACAGGTGACGGATAACTAATATAACAGCTGGGTTCGGCTTCGTTAATCTTTTCACTCGTTTTACCCCGATCTTGATCTATCCGTTCGGATATTGACAAAAATTCATTTAAATTAATTTTATACATATGTTTATAAAACAAAAGTAATATTTACAATAAAATAGTATAAAATATACAAAATGAACAAACAATCCGCACTTTGTTCAAAAATATAGCACCTTTAAACAGAATTGACATTGACGTATAACTAATATAACTCGCACATGCGCGTACAAATTATCGGTTCATGCAAATACCGTGTAGCCTTCGCTTCTTTGTCGATAGCTATTCTTTGGTTAGACTATTATTATACATTAGTATGTACATGTGGTCTAAAGTATTGTCAAATTTAATTGACGTATATTTCAAGACCATCCAAATATGAACAGAACCAACAAGAAATATAATTTAGTCAAAGCATATCCAAGAATTGATCGATCTTTTAGAAGATGGTAACATGTCAGATATTGGGGATATTTCAGAACCAGCAAGTGATAGTGAAGAGGAAGATTTAGATTTTTATGATTCTGAAATTACTAAGCGTCAGGGAGGAGACTGTGTAACAAGATTTAAAGCAGAGCGGATTAAAAGTAAGGAAAATGAAGGTACTGAAAGTGAAGACGAAGAATTTGTACCAGGTATTGAAGAAAATCAAGGCAACGAAAGTGAAGTCGAAGAATACATACCAAGTGGAGGTGAATATAGTTCACAATCTGACGAAAATCAAGACAAAGAAAATGAGGTAGAATAATACGCTCCAAGGGGAGGTGAAGATAATTCAGATGAAGAGCCTTTGACTTTACCAGCTAAAAGAGAAGAAAGAGTTAATAAAGCTGTAATAAATAAACCCAAAAAAGAAAACATAAAATGGGGAAAGCGGCCACTGAACATCCCATTATTTATTTGTCAGCGAACTTTACCAAATATCACTCTCACGGAACCACCATACCCTATACAATATTTCTAAAATGTACCTGATGAAGTATTTGAAAACTAATATGTATGCCTTACAACAACAAGGAAAGTCTTTTAGGCCTACAAACCGACAAGAAATAAAAGTTTTTTTTGCATATAGTAAGTGGAAATTTGAATAAATTTCCAAAAATAAAAATGTACTGGGAGAGAAGCCTTGGACTACAAATATTTCTTGAAAATATATATCTTGACAGATTTTTGCACTTGCGATCATGTCTTCACTTGGTATATAATATAGAATGGCCAAATGGTTGTAATGATAAGTTATATAAAGTCCGTACTTTGATACCAGCTGTAAGAAAGAGATGTTTACAACTTAAGTCGAACAATCAGTATGTGTTGACGAACAAATTATTCCCTACAAAGGAAAGTTAACTATATAACAATATATCAAGGGAAACCTATGTCCTTGAGTTTAAAAGTCTGTGTGTTTTATGGAAACAGTGGTCTAGCCAATGAAAACTACCGAGCTAAATCAAGATAACGTGAAAATACATGAGCAAGGTGAATCAGTGGTACTTCAATTAGCTGAACGGCTAAAAAAGTATATGCTGCGGGTACAATTAAACTTGATAGGTTTTACAATGAAATCAAGACGTATGCAAGTAAGAGATTGGAGTTATTCTCTGGGCAATAATACATAATTTGTTTTTATTACTAAATTATTTTGTTTTATGTATTTTATAAACTTTTCGTTTGAATATAAATTGTCTTCATTCACTTTCTTGATTGAGCCATAATCAAATCCTGCCATTGCTACGCATACCTGTAGCATCCAAGGCTACCAACATCTGCGTGTATGACTCACAGTGTCGAACGCTTTCACAAGATCAAGAAAAACTCATTAAATTTCCTGTGGCATCATTTGTTGATAAACTTTCTCTGAATCCAAATTGTTTGTTCAATATGATGTTACAGTTATTAAAAAAATTGGATACTCTTTTTTTAAACTTTTTCAAACATTTTAGCCAATAACTAAGATTTGCCTGTAATTATTTATATTTTTTATTTCACCTTTTTTATGTATGAGTGCGATTTTAAATCCATCTGGAACTTTACTAGAAATAAATATTCTATTTATGATTTTTCAAATTGGCCGCACTATTAAATCAGCAGTTTCCTTGAAAATGTCTGTTTGTATGTTATCAAATAAAGCAGATTTTTAATTTTTTTAGAGACCTAATAATGTCAAGAATTTCATTAGTATTTACCGGAAGTAAAAAATAAAGATTTTGAGTTTATTTAAAAAAAAAATCATTAAATGCCTGTGCAATGGTTTCAGGGCTGTTACAAGTAACATTTTTAGTGGTGACTGTCTCTTTGAGTTCTTTCTTGTTATTGTTTATACAAATATTTTTAACTACTTTTCATAGATTTTTTGAAGTGATAAATAATGTTTGTTTCTGGTTCCAAAGTGGTTTTATTTATATCATAACAAAACAATTATAAACAGTCTAAAGGGTAAACATGAAGAGGATGTGCAGAAAAGTAACCGCTGTTTTTGGTAGACATCTGACGTGACATTTGTCAAATGTCAATCAACGTGTGCTGCCCTCTATTATAAAATATAATAAGCAACTATTATATTAATATATTCAACATTTTTGTGATTAGGTTTTTAAAGTAATTACATTTTGCATTTCTTATCAATCTTTTGAATATATAACTTACCTACACTTTCCCACAACTCAGTTTGATTCATATTTCTAGCATCTTTACATTTAATTTGACTTCTAAAAACCGAACAATCTCCGTTTAGAAAAAACGTTTTTCTCCCGAGTCCATGTTCGTGTAGTTTTTCAGCAGTGACGCATTGAAGTAGTTTTGAGCATAATGTTATTCTTTTGCAAGCGCTTTCAATGCTATTATTTTCGGTAGATGGAGCTTGAAAGCAGCCATCGTGGTCGTCGCATATCACATACAATGGTATCACAGCGTTCTCTGATATTGCTAAAATAGAAATAAATATTAAAATCTAAAAAACTTTTAAAATTATACTAACCATGAAAGTAATCTATAAGTAAATCAATAATTTCGCAACAGAACTTTATCACAATTTGATTTTTTCCATTTTTAAGTTCCAATAAAAATTTAAATTTATCATTGATTAAATGTGTTGTAATCGGAACTTCGGCGTTGTTTAGGCTCAGATAGACGTTTGTATCTTTTTGGTTTTGGCACGAAAGGTTCGTAACGTATTGAATACTGCCTGTTATTTTGATTATGGGATAACTAACTGCATCTAAGTTTGCAAAGTTAATTACTTTGATATTGTGGATATTCATGATCTAAAAATAAAAATAAAATTAGACTTATAAATGTATTTACTACTCTTATTTAAATAAAGGTTCAATATACAGTGTATCTACGAAAATTGGCTACATATGAAAAAAAATTTATTATTAGTTTTATCAAAAAAATATATTCTTCATAAAAAGTTCTGCATGATCTAAAACCCAAAATAGAATCATCAGTTGCATATAAGATGTGTCGAAAAATGTGATTTTTTTTAAAAAAGCAAAGTATTTTTATTTTTGATGCTATCAAAAACTATTATTTAGAATTGAAAAGTGACTTTTCAAAATCTAAATAACATTTGATAATCGAATCTCGCTGTAAAATAAAACTAAAATATTATTATGTTATTATAGAGAAATGTTTTGAAAGAAATAAGTCAAATTTTTTTAAAATATTGGAAATATAAATGTAGATTTTATAGAGAAATAATGAGAAATATTCAAAATTTTATTTTTGATGTTTTTTCAAGTCTTGAGATAACCACTTTTATAGAGATATTTTGATACAGAAAAATAAAACACAAATTAAAGAATAATTGAAGAGTCTGATTACTTTAATTAAATCAAAAAAAATGGAGGGGAGAAAGTGGGAAAAAAGTTTGTAACACGGATATTTTAATATTTTTTTTTAATTATCATAATCCCTTTTCTAAATATACTTTAATCCAGAAAAATAAAAAAAATTAAATGATAATTGAAGAGTTTGATTATCTTATTTTTTAATGCAGATTGATAGGTTTTTATACCTGAACGTAGTTTTCAATTCTAATCAATTTTTCCTTCTCATAACATTTTTAAATTTTGACAAAAATACGTATAGTTTACTTGAAAATTTCACATTCATAAAACACATTTTTTGACTGTTATACGACTGTTACAATTTAATAATATAATGGTTGAATTTGGGGTTTTGGAACATGCAGAACTGTTGATAAAAACTACATTTTTTGAGAAAACTAATAATATTTTTTTTCATATGCAGCCAACTTACGTGGACTATCTATTTTATATTTTGAAAAGTACAAAAGTACAATATTTTATTTTTTGGTAACCATTAAACAGAATATCAATGCCCAACATATATTATTTTTTGCAAAATGTTTTTCCTAACAATTATTTCTCTAATTAAAGTTAAAGTGATGGGTCAATATTAATGCATTTTTTCATATATATTTTCATATTTCAGAAAAAACAAAAATTTAATATTTCATATTTTGGGAACTGTTAAAAAAAAGTATCAGTGCCTAACATATATTTTTTTCGAAACTTTTTGCCTAACAATTTTTACCTAAATTATCAATTAATAATAATATTAGTGAATTTTTACATATATTTTTATATTTCAGGAAGTATTTTACAAAAATCTATTATTTTATTTTTTGGGAAATAAAAAAAAAATTAATGCCTAGCATACATTTTTTGCAAAATTTCTCGCCTTACCGTTGTTCCCGTATTTAACGTTAAAGTGAAGGGTTAATATTAAGTGCATTTCACTAGATATATTTTTATATTTCAGAAAGTACAAAAATCTAATAATTTATTTTTTGGGAAATATTAAAAAAGGTATCAATACTTAACATATATTTTTTGCAAATTTTTTTGCCTAACAGTTTTGTCCTTAGTTAACGTTAAAGTGGTGGATAAAATATTAGTGCATTTTTCCATATATATTTATATATTTTCGAAAGTACAAAAATATTATTTTTTATTTTTTAAGACCTCTTAGAAAAAGGATCAATGCTTAACATATATTTTTTGCAAAAATATTTGCCTAACAATTTTTACCTACATTAATGTTAATGTGATGGATCAATTTTGGTGCATTTTTCCATATATATTTTATATTTAAGAAAGTACTTTACAAAAATTTATTATTTAATTTTTTGGGAATTTAAAAAAAAGAATCAATGCCTGAAACATATTTTTTGCTAAATTTTTCGCCCTACTGTTTTTCCCGTATTTAACGTTAAAGTGAAGGGTTAATATTAGGTGAATTTTACTAGATATATTTTTATATTTCAGAAAGTACAAAAATCTAATTATTTATTTTTTGTTAAATATTAAAAAAGGTATCAATACTTAACATACATTTTTTACAAACTTTTTGGCCTAACAGTTTTGTCCTTAGTTAACGTTAAACTGATGGATAAAATATTACTGCATTTTTCCATATATATGTATATATTTTCGAAAGTACAAAAATATAATTTTTTATTTTTTAAGACCTATTAGAAAAAGGATCAATGCTTAACATATATTTTTTGCAAAAATATTTGCCGAACAATGTTTTCCTTAATTAACGTTAAAGTGATGGATAAAATACTAGTGCATTTTCCATATATATATTTTTATATTTCAGAAAGTATTTTACAAAAATCTATAATTTTATTTTTTGGGAAATTGAAAAAAAAAATAATGCCTAACATATATTTTTTTGCTAAATATTTCGCCCTACCATTTTTCCCGTATTTAACGTTAAAGTGAAGGGTTAATATTAGGTGCATTTTACTGGATATATTTGTATCTTTCAAAATTACAAAAATCTAATATTTTATTTTTTAGGAACTTTTAAAAAAGTGTCAGTACCTAACATATATTTTTTGCAAAATTTTTTGCCTAACAATTTTGTCCTTAATTAACGTTAAAAAGGTGGATAAAATACTAGTGCACTTTTCCATCTATTTTTATATTTTCGAAAGTACAAAAATATAATATTTTTTGAGACCTATTAAAAAAAGGATCAATGGCTAACATATATTTTTTGCAAAAATATTTGCCTAACAATTTTTTCCTTCGTTAACGTTAAAGTGATGAGTCAAAATTAGTTCATTTTTCCATATACATTTTTATATTTCAGAAATAACAAAAATCTAATATTTCATATTTTGGAAACTATTCAAAAAAGTATCAATTAATAACATATATTTTTTCCAAAATATTTTGCCTAACATTTTTTACCTAAAATAATGCTAAAGTAATGGGTCAATATTAGGTGCATTTTTTCATATATATTTTTATATTACCGAGAGTACAAAAATATAATATTTTATTTTTGGAGGCCTATTACAAAAGTATCAATGCATAACATATATTTTTTACAAAAATTTTCACATTATCGTTTTTCCTGTATTTAACGTTAAAGTGAAAAGAGTCAATATTAGGTGCATTTTTATTAATATATATATTTTTATATTCCAGAAAGTACAAAAATCTAATATATAATTGTTTGGGAACTAACAAAAAAATATCAATGCCTAACATATATTTTTTGCACAATTTTTTGCCTAACAATTTTTTCCTTAATTAACGGTAAAATGATAAAATATTAGTGCATTTTTTCATATATATTTTTTAATATTCGAAAGTACAAAAATATATTTTAATTTTAAATGTAGTACAATAATAATAATCTTAAAATTCCGATGATCACCATTAAAATAATAATTATTATATGGATAAAAGATGGCGTTTAGTCACTTGTCGCCATCTACTATCAGATACATAAAACACCAAAACATTATGCCTGACTTAATGAGGTAAAATTTGTTATTTTTATACACTATTTAATTAAATAAAACATTTCTTCTTTTATTTAACGTTTCACTAGACTCCCACTATATAGATGGCGCCATAAGTATTAAAATAATATATATACTTAATCTTTAACCGCATTGCGTCAATAAATTTTATTTAAATCCATGCAAGATAAGTACCAAATAAATAATAGAATCTGAATAACAATATTTTATAAATATGTACTTACGATTTTTTTTTTAATATTTAGCCGGTTTATTTGCATCGGGTAACATTCTTCTTGACGTCTGCAGTTAGAAACATGGCGCTAAGTTTATACACTAGATCGTCATTATCGATTTGATGCGCTTCCTTTCGCCCGAGTATGTGTGCCAAGCGGGGGCATTATACAGGATGTTAATTAGTTTTGGGACAATAAAAAAAATTCAGAAAAATCAGAATATATACATTGTTATGTATATCATTTTAATGATAATTAAATAAGTAATTTTAAAGTCAAAGTAACTCATTAAGGGGCCCGCACACCACGAAATTTACTTGTATTCTAATAAATTGGGTCTAAAAATTATTTTTTTATTATTTTTCAGTTAATGTTACCATCTAGTAATTTTTTTCAGGTACAGTACAAAGTAGAGAGCCACAAAACATAATTATTCGTTTATGGACGAGATGTCGCCTAATATAGCAACTAAAAATGTGCGGTTTTTTTTATAATATTTAAAATATTTATTGGAAGAGCATGTCTGTACTACATTTTTCTAATTTATATAGAGAAAAAAGTTGATAGTCGTATCACTTTTACTGAAAGTAATTTGAAAAAAGTTCCATAGAGGCGCTCGAAAGAATTAAATACTGAATTGATTGATGGAAACCGCAGCTTCCTATCTTTAATATTAACGGAGCGCCCGTCCAAAAACGATTTCAGGCAAAATAACATAATTTTTTGTTTAAAATAATTGACTATTATATTTTCTGAATTAAATATTTAATTAAATAATTTTTTTTTTTACTTTTTAACTATTTTATATTACTTTAAATATTTTAGACCATCTCTAGTGGATGTAAAATTTTCAAAAAAATCTATATTTGTATATATAAATTTTAATTTTTGTTGTCAAATTTTATTTTTGAAAAAAACAACCTTGTTCCTAATACGAAAAGAACTTAGCATATATTTGCTAAATTAATCAATAATACATTTGCTAATTTACCAAAAAATATTTCGCAACAGAAAAAATATTATTGCTAATTCTAAAGTAAATTAATTAATTAAAATTAATTTATTGATAAAATCGGCTAAACCCTTGTTAAATATTAATTAAAAAATGTTGGCAAAATATGTGGCATTTAATTATGAATTTTAAGATTATTTTTATAGGTCAATTAATAATAATAACAAAATGCAATTATTGTGCGTAATTTATGGGTAAATATTGTAAATTCAAACTATTATCTATTTGTTTATTATTATCGAGGTTTATAGACAAAGCTAAAAATTATCTAGCGTATTGTTTGTTTAATTTAATGAGCAATAGGAATAGGTGATAAATAAATGATTCAACAACAATATAAATTATTAAAGAAAAATCTTAAAAGTCTTATAATTGAAAATATATATTGTAATGATATAAAATTTACCAAAATTTCATTTGGGTGGATCCTAGACAAAAATAATAATAAACATTACAAACATTATAAAAAAATATATAAATTTATGTAAGTCCTGCAACACTTCCTCTTCTGTGACCCTTCTTTTGTATAATTTATTTTCCCCTCCAATCTCAAAACTTCTTTCTTCTTATCAGCTTAATTCTAAAAAATTGTCTGATTTTTCTTTTCTTCTATAGAAGAATCTCCATGACTTGTTTTTGATTAGTTTTTTTATAATTCCACCAGGTTTAGATTTTTAATTGACTTCATTCTTCTGAATTATGATTTTTTCTTAAATTTTTTTTAATAAAATTATCTCATCGGTATACGTTTTATTTTTTATACATATAACTAGCAAACATAAAGATCAAAATAACTCTTCAATTAAAATATTTTAAATTATCAAATTCTGGACATTACAAAAATTAATTGTCTTCTTTTATATTATAATAATGATACAATAATACAAATAAGATTTTTTTGTTGATTTTAAATATTTTATATACCAATTACTCTTAATAAATGCTTTAAAATTAAACTTTGAACAATTAACTCTGTTTATAAAATTCAAAAATCATAAAATTATTTATGTTATTCAAACATTTTAACAATTTAATAACAATTAACTCATACTGAGTATTTGATTACAATATATTAAGGGGTAAATTTGGACAATATCCTGATATACTATCATAATGAAATAAAAAAATATTTAGGTCATATATCTTGCAGTGAGATGTATATCAGTATACTAGAAAAAAAAAACGTATTAAGGCTCTACCGTCCGCTGATTTGTTGGACTGATTTAGGTGTCCACCTCGTGCTAAATTATAGCAACATATTTAATTTTCTACTTTATTTCTAAATATTCTTTACATTACAAAACATAAAGCTAGGATTGTATGCATGTCAAATTTAAAAAAAAATAAAAACGAAAAAACTACGACAATTTAAAAACTATAAAAATTCTACAATTTCCTGGTAACTTTTACGAGTTCTGAAAAATTATAATAACATTTTACATGCATACAATCCTAAAGTTAACCTTAATCTTTAATCTAAAAAAAACGAAATTGTATTTTTTTAAAAGATAACCGAGTAATCGTGCACGAGCGGAAGGTATACAAAACAAAATTTTGTATTTATTCATGTCCGTTCAGTACTGCCTCGCACGGACCGCGTGGAATATTCGTTTATATTCTAATATAACAAAACATAGAAAATACGCCAAAATTATCATTAACCTTTATTCTTTAGATAGTATATATACAGGGTTTTTCAAAAGTCTGGAAACGGTCCTGGTTAATTTTCTTAATGAACAATTCAAGGAACGTTATAACGCAAATAATCTAAAGCCCATTTGAATGATTTATCTGTAACGTTTTTGAATTACAGGGCCGCTTCTAGAATTTTCAATATTTGAAACGTCGATCGAGTTTGTTACAAAAATCATCATTTTTGCTTTTAAAAAAATTTAAGATGGCCACCTGTAGCAAAACTAAATGAATATTTTTGACTTTTAAACGCATGAAAATGGATAATTTATCTTTAGTAGTTTTTGGATTCCAGGATCGTTTCCAGACTTTTGAAAGATCCTGTAGTTCAGAAAGTGAAATTATATACTTAAATATGAAGAAAAGTTTATATAAACATAGCTGAATATCCGTGCTTTGCTACGGAGTCTTTTTTGTACCTAGACAACCGAGCTTTTTTTCTTTTTTTTCCTATTTTTACCTATTTTTTTTCATGTTTTTTATTTTTCCCTATTATTTTTTATTTTTTCGTATGATTCACCATACCTTCTTATTTTTCCTACGTATCGCTATTATTTCCTGTTTTCACCTACTTTTCACTGCTTTTCCATATATTTTCTTGTTTTTTAATAGTTTTTATATTTTTCCCTATTTTTTCCATATTTTTCTCTAATTTCTCTATTTTTCCTATTTCTTCCCATTTTTCTGTTTCTCATTATTATCTATTTCTTTCTGTTTTTACTATTTTTTATCTAATTATCTCTAATTTCCCTGTTTTATCTATTTTTTCTAATTTTTTCCTATTTTTCATAATTTTTTCCGTTTTTCCATATTTTTTCGTATTTTTAACTATTTTTCCCTATTATACATTTTTCCCTGTTTTCTCGAAATTCTCTATTTTACCATGTTTGTCCCATTTTTTTCCCTAGATTTTTCTATTTCTCACTATTTTCTAATATGTTTCATATTTTTCTCTGCTTTTTTCTAATATCCCCATTTTTTCGTGATTTTCTGCATTTTCCTCATTTTGCCATATTTTTTCATGTTTTTCATAATTTCTTCCTATTTTTCACTATTTTCCCATATTTTCCTATTTTGCTTCATTTTTTTCAAATTTTCCTATTTCTCCCTATTTTGCTTCGTTTCCCTTATTTCCCCTATTTGGTATTTTTACCTGTTTTTCACATTTTTATCTATATTTCGATATTTTTTCCATTTTTTTTATTTCTTTTTTTGCTTGTTTTCCTTATTTTTTACCATTTTGCTTTATTTTTTCCTTATTTTTCCCTGTTTTTCCCTGTTTTTCCCTATTATTCCCTAATTTCACAATTTTTCCGTATTTTCCAATATTTTTTCCTAATTTCCCTATTTTTCACTATTTTTCCATATGTTTCCCTATTTTTCTCTATTTTTCCCTATTTTTTCCTATATTTTGCTATTTTTCTGTATTTCTATTCAGGCCATTCAAGAGCACAGAAATAAAGGGCTGTTGGGATCATATCGAAAAAAATGCCGGAAAACTCAAAAAAACATGTTTAGAGCTAGCGCCCCATTATTTTTTATTCGATTTTTTTTCTATTGCACCACATTATTCTAGTTGTTCTGAACATTGTTCCAAATTCTCATGTCTTTAAAAAAATTATTTCAAGCACAAAATCAATAAAAAAACATTTGGGTCCAGCCCCCAATTATTTTTTTTTCGATGTTTTTTTTATTGTACTAGATTGTTCTAGTTATTCTTGACATTGTTCCAAATTTTCATGATGTAAAAAAATTATTTCAAGCTCCAAATCAATTAAAACCAGCCCCCATTTTTTTTGTCGATTTTTTTTTGTTGTACTAGATTGTTCTAGTTAAATAATATTTTTAAGACATGAAAATTTCGAATAATGTTAAGAACAACTAGAACAATCTGGTACAATAACAACAAAAAAAATCGAAAAAAATAATGGGGGGCTAGCTCTAACAGGTTTTAATTGATTTTGGCCTTGAAATAATTTTTTTAAGACATGAAAATATGGAACAATGCTGAGAACAACTAGAACAATCTGGTACAACAAAAAAAATTCGAATAAAAAATAATGAGGGGCTAGCTATAAATGGTTTTAATTGATATTTTGAGCTTGAAATAAATTTTTTAAGGCATAAAAATTTGGAACAATACTAAGAATAACTAGAACAATCTAGTACAACAAAAAAAAACATCGAAAAAAAAATAATGTGGGCTGGACCCAAATGGTTTTTGTTGATTTTGGGTTTGAAATTATATTTTTTAAGACATGAAAATTTAAAACAATGTTAAGAACGACAGGAACAATCTGGTACAACAAAAAAAAAAATTCGAATAAAAAATAATGGGGGTCTAGCACTAAAAATGTTTTTTTGGGCATTTCTATTTAAGTTTAAGAAATAATTTTTTTGGAACAATTTGGTACAAACCTAGAACAAGTCATGTACCACATAAATATAATTAAAATAATATTAGGGAACGGATACTAGTTTCGGCTTACAAGCCATCTTCAAGCCTAAAAGTTATACAATTCGATATGGAGGGTTTATAATAAAAAACAAAACGGTTCATTATACATTTTAGAAATTTAACAAAATTAAACAATTGTACATTGTTGATCGAAGAGGTGATTTAATGCTAAGGGGGGATTTTTGTACTAGGTTAAGAATGTCATGTGTGGAATAAAAAAGAAAGGGTGGTTACGGAACATGAAAATTGAAAACGAATATAGATTAAAGGAGAATTAACTAAATTTTAAGGAAGAGACAATTGAACTGTTCAATATGGAGGACCCACAAAGTACGGTTAGATGGTTCCTCGAAGGAATCGTAAGAAAATAAAAGGATCCTCAAAAAAGACAGGATCTGAAAAGGCCATCGAGAAAGAACCAAAAGTTATAAATAGTCCACCCTGGGACTAGTAGACGAAATTCTTTGACCAATCGTCTTTTTGTGTCTAGGAGAGGAAGCCTATTATTTTTGTGGTCTGTACATTCATAATTTCCGGTACTCTTATTCTTGGAATATTGAAAAAAGCAAAACTATAGACAAAAACATCAACATAACGTTATATTTATAAATTTCGTGGTGCGTATAGTTCTTGTGTTTAATGTTAAAATGAATTTCTCGCCCAAAGTACTAAAAACATTATGTATTTATAAAATTTCAAAAAATCATAATCGTAGTATTTTTTATTGGCGATTTAATATTTATTTTAATTTCATATCTAAAAAAAATTGTTTAAAAGAATCATTTTGAAGAAAATAATCGGTCAGTGATTTAAAAAATATGATACAAAATGATACATTTTTTAAGATCTTTTGTTTGGGAAATATTTTTAAACTTCTCTTACCGGATCTATATTTTAAAAAATTTAAACTAACCCTGCCCTTTTAGATAGGTACCTGCTGTCTCCTACTATTGATTTTTTTTGTTAGTCTGGGTTCATAATAAATATAGACAGACCTGGATGTGAGGTCGTCGACACTCTTAGCAGAGGCCCTTTTAAACGGAACCTATTCAGACTTTCTTTCAAAATAATACATTTTTCTAAAGAGTGAATAACCTTGTGAAGGGCAATGCCTTAAAAAAGGTTAACACATTGAACGATAGAGATCTTGGTTAGATATTTATGTTTGTGGGAAAAGTACCTGCACCACAAATTGTTAAACAGTAAATAGTCATAAGGAATGTTTGAATGATTATAAAACATTTTGAGGGTATTATTTATTTCAATGTAAAATCCAGCACTAAATAATCATTCTGATATAATAATTATTCCTATTTCATGATATTATTTTTTTTTTACTTTAAAGCCTGAAAGGACTTAATAATAATCAAATTGATATTCTTCAGGTTATTCAATATTTATTTTTTATGCAGACCGTCCGACGTCTACGCTTGACATTGAGCAGATTTTATTATTACCCCTGACCTAATGATCCCGTTACATCAAATCAAAAAAAAAACTGGCTTTAATTATCGATTTATAACGAACGCATACTCATACTAATTACCGCTTAATCGCTGGCTTGGATGTGATCATCACAACAAAAGTATTATTTTTTTGTTAAGAAAGAGACTCTAGATCTGCAAATTGCGTCTATAGAATAATTCTTCCACCCTATTGTATACGCTAATTAATATTTGGTTCATAATGAGTTTCATTATGACATATATTTTCATTATGATACAATTTTTTCAGACAATAAAATCGAATTATTTTTAGCGAACTTGACAATTATTTTGACAGCTTTCAAAAGATTTTGAATTGTTTAAAAGGTAAAAACAAAAATGATTAATTGCCTAATTAATATGTTCTAATAAAGTTACTAATTAAAAAGTTCCTTTTTATTGTTAAAAAAAGGTTCCATTTCATTTAAGATCATTAATATATAATATTCATAAAATAAATATTTATCTCGTCTATTAATGGGAGTAGAAAAAATAGCATATGCAACTCTCATATACTGGCCTCATAATATACTATTATATATAATTAATAAATTTGGAAAACCGATGATATAATGTCAATAGTAATTTACTTACATTAATATATTTATATATTTTGATATGCCCCATGTTGGGCGCCACAATGTTTTGATATTTTATGTTAATATGCTTCACGTTGGGCGCCATTAATATTGATATTTTATGTTAATGTAATACACGTTGGGCACCACAACGTTTTCATATTTTATATTGATGTGCCCCACGTTGGACGTCGCAATATATTGATATGCCCTACATTAGGTTTGTCAATTTATTTTATATTAATATATTTTAATTTTTTGTACAGACGTTGGATTTTTGTATAAAATTAATAAAATAAAATGAAATTAACACGTTACGTGCACAAATAAAAACATTAATATAAAATAAATTACACTGGAAAAAGAAATAATATAAATATAATTAAAAACGATAATATTTATGGTGTCTAATAATTTCAAATAAACTAAGATAAACGTTGTTATTTAAAAATTACTTAATACGTCAAAGGAAATTATTATATATAAAAGCAAAAGTAATTTCATAATAAATATATTTCGAAATACATATTCCCAATAACTGCGCAATTTATTAAAAACGAAATAATTTTCTTATCTTCATTGTTTTTTTGCTACTTTGTTTACAGTGATGTAAGTCATATGCGATATAGTGAATGATAACATCCATGATAATGACAATTACATAATCAATATTTTCTATTGTTATGATTTTGATAATATCTCAAATTATTGAGTTATTTTAGTTAGAATATCTTTGAGAGGTGCAAGAGGTTCAGGGCTGATTTTTAAGAGGATGATGAAAAATTTAAATTAATGACTCATTATACACAATTAATTAATTTATATGTTCTAAATTGTTAATTTTCATAATTACAATTCAGCACTTATAAAGGCGAAATATGAATTAAACAAGTATTTTTTTAAATACGGACCTGTACTTTTAATTTTATTTTTTATATTATTTTTTTCTTTATCAAACCATGTAAAACACTTGGTTATTTTATTAACTTTTGACAACTCTACTTTAGAAATTTTTCTAAGTACTGCTCTGTTCATTTTTACCCTAAATGTTTTTTATAAAGCTACAAAGTATTTTTTTTATAATTATTGGTATAGCATTAAATAAAGGAAATCGAAAAAAATATAAATGAAATAGAAAAAAATCAAAAGAAAGCGAACGAAATCAAAAAAAAACGACAAAAATCGAAAAAAATTTGAAAGAAATCGAAAGAGATGGAAAGGAATGAAAAGAAAACGAAAAAAATCGACAATAATCAAAAGAAATCGAAAAAAAAAACTACAAAAATCGAAAAATATTAACAAAAGAGATCGAAAAAATCAATAGAAATAAAAAATACTAAAAAAAATCGAATGAAATCGCCAAAAATCAAAAGAAATCGACAAAATCGAAAGAGATCGAAAAAAATCGAACGAGATCAAGAAAATCGACAAAAATCGAAAAAAATCGAAAAAAAACCGAAAAAAATCGAAAGAAATCGACAAAAATTGAAAAAATCAGAAAAATAAGAAAAAAAAAATAGGAAAAAATCAGAAATCAAAAAATATCTGAGGAAGGGAAAAAATTACAAAGAAAAGAAAGAAATTGAAAAATGGGAAAAAACTCAAACAAATTAGAAGATATTGAAAAAAACAGAATAAAGCATGAAAAAAAGGACAAAAAAAATAGTGAAAAACGAGAAAAAATTAAAAGAATCGACAAAATCAGAAAAAATCGACAGAAATCGAAAGAAATCGAAAAAAAATATCGAAAAAATGGAAAGAAATCGACAAAAATTGAAAAAATCAGAAAAACAAAAAAAAATAGGAAAAAACCAGAAATCAAAAAAATATCGGAGGAAGGGAAAAAATTACAAAGAAAAGAAAGAAATAGAAAAAAAAATAGAAAAATGGGAAAAAATCAATAAAACTAGAAAGTATTGAAAAAATCAGAATAAAACATGAAAAAAAGGACAAAAAAAATAGTGAAAAACGAGAAAAAAGTAGAAAAATCGAAAAAATCGACAGAAATCGAAAGAAATCGAAAAAAAACCGACAAAAATCGAAAAATTTGAAAATAAAATCGAAAAATCAATAGAAATAAAAAATAATAAAAAGAATCGAACGAAATCGACAAAAATCAAAAGAAATTGACAGAATTGAAAGAGATCGAAAAAAATCGAACGAGATCAAAGAAATCGAACAAAATCGAAAAAAATCGAAAGAAATCGACAAAAAATGAATAAATCAGAAAAACAAGAAAAAAAAATATAAAAAAAACAGAAATCAAAAAAATATCAGATGAAGGGAAAAAATTACAAAGAAAAGAAAGAAATGGAAAAAAAATAGAAAAATGGGAAAAAAATCAAAAAAATTAGAAAATAATAAAAAAATCAGAATAAAACATGAAAAAAAAAAGACAAAAAAAAATTGTGAAAAACGAGAAAAAATTAAAAGAATCGAAAAAATAAGAAAAAATCGACAGAAATCGAAAGAAATCGAAAAAAAAAACGACAAAAATCGAAAAAGATCAAAATAAATTCGAAAAAATCAATAGAAATAAAAAATAATAAAAAGAATCGAACGAAATCGACAAAAATCAAAAGAAATTGACAAAATCGAAAGAGATCGAAAAACATCGAACAAGATAAAAGAAATCGAAAAAAATCAAAAAAAAAATCGAAAAAATCAAAAAAATAAGAAAAAAAATACGAGGACATCAAGAAAATATCGGAGGGTACGAAAAAATTAGAAAAGAAAAGAAAGAAATAGAAAAAAAAATGAGAAAGAAATTAAAAAAATTAGAAAATATTGAAAAAATCGGAATAAGGCATAAAAAAAACCAAAAAAAATAGTGAAAAACGAGAAAAAAATGGAAGAATCGAAAAAATCGGAAAAAATCGGAGAAAAAGAACCAAAAATTATTGGAAAATATTGGAAACAAAAAATAAAACAAAAATCAAAAAAAATCTAAAATACGCAACAATGCAAAAAAATCGAAATATATCGGAAAAAACCGGAAAAAATCATAAAGAACAACCAAAAACTGGAACAATTGTAAACAAAAAAATAAATAAAAAACAAATGAAAAAGAATTGAAATAAATCGCAACAAAATCCCAAAAAAATGAAAAAAAAAATCGGAAAAATCAGGAATAAGAAAAAATGAGAAATTATTTACATTCAGATTAATGCAGTTATGATTCGAGACGTTAAAATTTAGTTTTGTCAACATGAAAAATTGCGAAAGCGTTTTGGACAATTTATGTATTATTAAGACTTTATTATAATGGCGAAATAGTAAAAATATTTACAGTAAAAATGGAACAGGAGCGTACTTACAAAAATTTCAAAATTCAAAACAAATAGACAGAGAAGAACTGATTTATTTTAGAAATAAAATATTTGAAAAAAAATTGGAAGCTTCCTGTTTTTTTTTCTGTTTCTTCTTATTTTTTCCACTTTATTTCTGTTTCCTGTTTCTCACTGTTTTTTACAATTTTTTTTTGCTACTTATCCTATTTTCCGATCTTTTTCTCATTTTCCTGTTTCTTTTCCTGTTTTTTCTTATTTTTTCCACTCAACAGCTTTTTCCTATTTGTTCCTATTTTTTCCGGTTTTTTTCATTTTTTTAATTTTTTTTTTCCATTTTTTCTTATTTTTGCCTATTTTTTCCTGTTTTATCATGTTTTTCCTATCTTTTCCTATTTATTCATATTTATTATATTATCTCCTATTTTTTCCTACCTTTTCCTATTTTTTCCTATTATTTCCTATTTTTTCCGATTTCTTCATATTTTTTCCTATTTTTTTTGCTATTTTTTCCTTTTTACTTGTTTTTTTTTCCAATTATTTTTTATTTTTTGCACTCTTTTTCTGGTTATTTCTATTTGTCCCCATTTTTTACTATTTTTCCTATTGTTCTTTATTTTGTCTTATTTTCCCTATTTTTTTCCTATTCTTTCCATTTTTTGATTCTTTCTCATTTTTAGCGATTTCTCCAGTTTTTTCTTATATTTTCAAATTTTTCTGTATTTTTTCTTGTTTTTCTTTAATATTTCCTGTCATTTCCTATTTTTTCATATTTTTTACCTATTTTTTTCCTATTTTTTCTTATTTTTTCCAATTTGCCCCTATTTGTCAGATATTTTTCTATTCTTTCCTAATTTTCCTGTTTTTCCTTTTTTCCGTATTTTTTCATATTTTCACTATTTTCCTCATTTTTCCCTAGTTTTTCTTATTTTCGCATTTTTAAAGAGAAAATATTTGTCCTATTTTTCTATGATTTTCCCTGTTTTTTCCTATTTTTCCCTGTTTGTTCATGTTTCTCCATTTGTTTTCCATTTTTTATATTCCCTTTCTTTATCCATTTTTCCCTATTGTTTTCTACGTTTGCATTTTCCCAAGGAAAATATTTTATACATTTTTATAAAAAATAAAATTCCAATAAAAAAATTAAACACATCTCTCTAAAAAAATATTCAAAAAAAAATGGTTGTCGCAGGTGGTGGGGATTCGTACTAAAACAGCCCCTTACATCGCTTGACCCCGCGACTGATAGAAGGGATTCGTCTAATATTTGACAAAAACAATGAATGTTAGATTATATTTAATTCAAATTAATTATACACATATTATACAGGGTGTTTCTTTTAGAGGGCTAATTAGAAGTTTCAGGAAAAATAGGCAGAAATAAAATCTGAAAATTTGGGAGAGATATGAGGTTTTCAGGGAAGCTCAATCGATCCAAAATATTTAGAACAAGCAGTTACTTCCGGTTATACCGGAAGTTGGTATCAACTTCCTTATTTTAAATGGAACACCCTATATTTTTTTACATTTTTAGATTCGTTCCAAGAAGGTGAAGATAATGTAAAAAGGGTGATTCAAATTTGTGTACTTTTGATCACCCTGTATAGATTCGTTCCAAGAAGGTGAAGATAATGTAAACAGGGTGATTCAAATTTGTGTACTTTTGATCACCCTTTATACATTTTGTTCTTATGCCACCAACTAGAACTCATGTAAGCCGTTTTATCCGATTTTATGTCGTTTATTTTATAATATAGGTAAAATTGGTTTTTGGAATCATCTTAGAACGAATCTAAAAATGTAAAAAAATACAGGGTGTTTCATTTAAAATAAGGAAGTTGATACCAACTTCCGGTATAACCAGAAGAAGCGTTAGATCAATTGGGAATCTCCGAAAACCTCATATCCCAAATTTTCAGATTTTAATTCCGCCTACTTCTTCTGAAAACTCTAATTAGTCATTTAAAAGAATTACCCTGTATATTAATTTTATGGTTCTGCACTCTTTCTGTTATAAACGTTAACTATACAAAACCTCACACTTGTCTCTTTCCGCAATAGGCTTAATATGGGGTCCGATAATATATAGATAATTCATAAAGTGATTAATAAAGTTATGCTATGTCATTATGTACTTTATGATAAGTAGCTCTACCTCAATATTTATATTAAATTACTAATACGATGATATTAATTTTATTAATTATTATAATTTAATCAAGAATTATATGTATGAAACATTTAAATTTTATATTCAGTATAGGATATTGCCCTGAATGGATTATTCTTAAGATAATTTATTAACTAAGAATAACCGCATTTTTAAAATCAATAAATACATATTTATAAAAATAAGTTTTAAATTTACACAAATATACATACTAATTTTTACTACTGCGAATATAGGAGAAATCAATACCAGTATATATTTTGCTTAAATATATTGGAATTGGATTATACACCGATTTTAACAAAGCGTTTGACATAGTTAAATAACTCAAAAGTTAGGGGGTGAACAAATTTACTACGGCAGGTGATGTGTTAACATCGACTAATTATCGAAGGACCAACCATATGAATGGATTTTTTAATAATAATAAACAAAAACTGTGCTAAAGTGAAATATGAGGGTTATTTTCTCACCCTTTTATTTATAATAAACATACATTATTTGTACAATACTGTGAACTCTATCAGAACAATTATTGTCACTCTGTATAAAATAGGTACATTAATCTGTGAATGCTGATTAATAATTTTTTAAAATAAGGGTGCGGTTATGTCGCCATTTTTAATGAATAACTTTTTATTTTAATGGACTAATCCATCTGACAGAATAATTCAATGCGACTGCTCACTCCGAGAGTTAATGAATCATCTTTCGATATGGCAATTAGGGTGGTAAGATTTATTTTGATTTTTTTTCACTGAACATACCTTTTTTATAATCGTATTTTTATTAAACATTTTTTGAAGTTGTGAAGTTCTCCCCACTTCGTAAGGCGATTCAGCAAAGGAGGGGGCGGATTTGGACTCTGATTTTTGGTAGATCTGGGTTGGTTCAGACCCAGCGATATCTCTACAATCGAGATCTCGGATTTGTGGATTTTGTCGAAAATCGAAAATTGTTTTATATTAAAAAGTTTGACTTCGTGGAAAATGTGTAAATCACTTTTAATAAAATTTAAATAATTATGTTAAACAATGCACAATAAGATCGTTACACTCAATTAAATTTTAAATCGCGTGCTTAAGAAATTTGTATAATATAAAGAATATTTAAGAGGTTTAAATTTACAATTTTAATTAGGTTATTTAAACTTTTATTATCTTAACTAACCTACCTCAAGTATTAAATTAAAAAAAAATTCAGTTGAATGGAAAAACCAACGATTAATTCTTTGTTAATTTCATATATTTCTCAAAAAGAAAATATATACTTATGTGTAAAATTTTATAGGTTATTTTTTTTTAAGGAAAAAAATCATTTATAATAATTTAGTTTTAAGTACGAACCTGTATTTTTTATGCCACTTTTTAAATCCCCTTTGTTTTTTTATTCAAACATGTATAGTACCTAATTAGATTTAGACAGATTTTAAATTTTTTTCTATATACGGCCCTATTCTATTTTCAGTGTAGATATTTATATTTTTTTTTAAATAAAATTAATTAAAAATTAATTTACTTAGAGCTTTATTAAATATTAGAAAACTAACAAGATTTAAAAATATAGGATAAAAATTTATATCCAAAATATGCTCAAAAAATATTTAGTGTTAAAATGAACAGAATCGTATTTAGAAAAATTCTCATTGTCAATACCTAATAAAAAAATGGGGGTTTTCAAATTCAAATAAAAATTACAGTTCCGTATTTAAAGAAAAAAATCGGTATTGTTTTAAAACTTTGAATATTATATTCATTAAATCCAAAATGTAATATTGAATAATAGGCGAGATCCCTAATTTCTAGAAAAAATACCACAACCTTCAGAACGAGTGATTAGATTTAAAAAAAAAAATTCAAGTAGTTTTTCTCGCCAGAATAATTTTTACAGCATTATTCATAATATGTATTTACAATGTGAGCAGGTCGAAAAAATAATTACATAGTACTCGGTATACATAGATATTACTTAAGAATAACTAAATCGAGAACAGACATCAAATACGAAGTCTTCGTTTTAATATAATCCATACTGACACACATAACTGGCAGACCAAAAAGGAGACAAAAGGGCTTTGGTAGGGTCATTTAAGATAACAGAGGTGAAACTCGGTGTAAGAACCCCGTGCATAGGGGTGGAAGGAAACCCTAAGGGCGGCCAACCATTAAGTATTGTAATAACCATTAAAATTGGTTTGATAAAGGTCAAATTTAATATAACTATTGACAAATTCAGAATCACCGCACAAAGTGGCGTACAATTTATAAAAAGATTAAATTCAACTAACATTGTCATGTAATAATTGACATTTGACATTTAACATATCCAACTGACATTTGACATATGAAACTTAGATTAATTTATAAAAGTTAAAGACCTAAAAAATGTATAAATTATACCTGAAGATTAATTAACAATATGGTTGATAATACAATATGCTGTTGGTTATGTGAAGCCGAGGACAAAGTAACAAACCGACGGCCATTTCGGTAAGAAACTTTATCAAAAAATATACCTGATCGTCTAGTATTGTTAAATTAGGACCCACGTTGTCTTTAATAATCGTAGTAATAATAATAGCATTATTATTAATAATTGTAATAACCCCAGAAATTCTTTTAAAGTGAACATAAATCAAAACACAAAATCTCAAGAAAATATAAAATTTACGGAAGAATGATGGCGCCATTTGGCATAAAAAGTATGCAACTTTTATGTTCAGACTGAATACTCGTTGGACCATAATTTAGAAAAAGATTATGCGATTGATACAGTACGCCTCTGTGTAACACTGACAATATATTTTAGAAAATTATATGATAAAAGTTGTTATTTAGAAGTTGGCGAATTGAAATATGAAAATTATTATTCTGATTTATTTTTACGAAGACAAAATAAATCCAAACGAAGTGAAGAAATTGTCGTTTACGATGAGAGATGTAAAAATGGGTAGACGACGAAATATTTAGCGTCGGGACGAATAGCTGAATGGACGTCGAATATTGATGGTATTCGTAGTTTAATTTGTGAAAATATACTGAGTTTTGAAGAAGTAAAACCCAACTGTTTGTCGAATTTATCGGTGTCGTCGTCTCTGCGCTGAATACAGGAACTTCGGTGACGTTGGGTCGTTGGAAATTTGAATTTTGACTGGTTTCAACCATTTTTTTTATGCCGAGTTTGACTAAACATTCCTCGTCATAATATTCGGTGGTACCGTGTACTATTTGTTTTTCTGTAAATACAGACTAAGCAGATCTAAAGTATCCTGTGAAAAGGGCTAATGAAGACGAAATATAATATAATTAAAAACAATGAGTTTTGACAATATAAACCCATTGAGTCTTGAAAAAGATCGAGTGTCTTGAAAAAATCAACAAAGTCTGAGACGAAACAAAACAGATTAAAAAAATAATTCATTAAAAGAAAACAAAATACAAAAATAATAATATGATATACCGGGGGTTGGTTGGTCACAGTTATAGTTAGAAATAAAAATAAAGTGCTTTGAATTTAGAATAAAGATTAGGTCCAAGCACATATACCGACTTAATAAAAAAAAATAAAGAAAAATAAGAAATCAAGAAAGAGGAAAGGGCTAGAGTGTCAAAAAAGCCGACAAGAAGAAGAGAAGGTTTACATTGAAAAGTTGGGTTGGGAGACTAAAAAGGGGGGAGGGTAAGTTAGTAAATGACATAGAGGGAAATTTAAAACTTAAGTCAATCAAGAAGTGTTGAAATGGATAGAACGAATGAAACAATATGAATTATGTCAATTAGGAACAGGTGGTTGTCTTAATTTTCATATATGTTATGTAAACAAGAATTAATGTCAAAGATTTCTAAGAGATAGAAAAGGAGTGGTTCTCAGGTATGATATGGTTTGCACAAAAAAGAGTGTTTGTAATATCTGAGTTTTTATATTTATCAATGTATCTGATGTGTTCTTTGATTCTAGTTTCTAATCGGCTACTTGATTGACCAACATAGACAGCATTGCAATCGTGACATTTGAGTTTATAGACTCTAGTTTTATGAGGAATGTGGTAAGAGTATCTGTTACAATTGGTTTTGAAAGCTATATTAATGTTATGTTTCTTAAAGACTTTAGATATTTAACATATTGCCAAAGAAGGTAATAGCACCATAGGAAGTGGATACCTCTTGCGTACTAGCATATATGTGTGGATAATTCAGTTTAAATTTAATAAAAAATTTGATGATATCAACGGGAAAATTGTTATTGAGAGCAAGTTGTTTAATAATGTTAATTTCTGAAATAAAGGCGTAAAAGATTAGGTTACGTTAGGTTGAAAAGTCGTCCAGAATCCCTAAAAACATCTGGCGATAGATCAATGGAGTAGTACAGTTTTTAGGACGAGCAGTTAAATCTGTACGGATGGAGACCTTCGGCCAGGGAGTAGTAGCTGAAAGCACGTCTGAGTGATGTAAATCTAGTGGCAGTAGGGATTTGCGTACTCTAACTCCAGTTGGCCTCGTTATAGTAGGTCTATCGATATATCCGTGATAGTATTCTAACAGAACTAAGAAATTTCTACGATTGGGTCGTGCTCGGATAGTAAAGGAGCTGCAACAGTTCTAGCGCAAAAACCCTCATTTTTACATAAGAAAATCTAAGGATCATTCTGGCATTTTGCGTTAATTCTAGATCATTTATCAACGCATCGCTAGCTTGCGGTAACGCGGAGTTGAATAAATCACAGAAGCCTACAAAGGTCTACAGACGTCTACAGAAGACGTACTTCAGACGCCTACAGAGGTCTACAGAGGTTTACAGATCACCACAGACGTCTACAGAAGACGTACTTCAGACGTCTGTGGTGATCTGTAGACCTCTGTAGGCGTCTGAAGTACGTCTTCTGTAGACGTCTGTAGACCTCTGTAGACCTTTGTAGGCGTCTGTGATTTATTCAATTCCGCGTTACCGCCAGCTGGCGATTCGATGACGAATGACCTTGAATTAACGCAAAATTGCCAGAATGAACCTTAAATTTTCTAATGGATATTTATATGTAAAAATGAGGGTTTTTGGGTAAGAACTGTTGCAGCTCCTTTACTTCGGATACTGGATATATAATTAGCCAGCAGTCCTGGACGATGTAATCTTAATATTGGGAAGCCTGTTTCACTGTAGATACTCGCGACATGAGTTGTTGGAAATGCACCTATAGAATATCTGATCCCAGCATGATGTATCGGGTCGAGTGATTTAAGTATATATTTCCGTGCTGATGAGTAAACTGTTGAGCCATAATATATCTTTGAATGTACGAGGGACCGGTAGATATTTAGTAAAGAGTCTGCATCAAGACATTTTATGATATTTAGAGTTCGTTTACACCATACCACCAAATTTTCTATATGTTTACGCCAAGTGAGTTTAGAATCGAATATCAGTCCCAGAAATTTGATAGATTCTTTACATTCTATTAGACTATAATTTATATATAATGTGGGATCATAGTGAGGCCTTTTTAGTCTGCAGAAATGGACGCAACTCGTTTCTTTTTAAGTGTGCACAATTTTAATTCGTTTATGGATTAATTATTATTAATTTTATTTCAACAATATTAGTCTAATATGGTAAGTCATTTGTCAATAGTTTAAATATGTTGTCCTTTGGATCATTGTTATGTATTATAGGCCTGATGATGGCATTAGTATGCCGAAACTAGTTGCCAGTCCCAAAGTTTTAATTATTCAGTAATATATTATGGTACCTACTTGACATTAATTTTTATTTCTTTATTATATTAATTATTGATCTTCCTCATTCATATAACTGTTTTTTTTAACTGATAATATTGGTAATTAAAAAATTTCGCTGTTAATCTTTTCTGGAAATTTCTGATCATGGAAATCCTGACCTTTCCAATTAAAATGTTCTTCCCGATACAGATACATAATAAAAAAAATACGTACGATAGCAAGTTCAAGGTCGTAACTTGTATTTACTACGTATTTGATTTAGTATTAATTTTGCATATCACATAATTAATACGTAAATAATGTTATTATGACTGATTTTTTAAAAATTTAAAGTGTGCACCGATATTGTAATTTTCCAAGCGGATTTTGATCAAAAAATGGGACGGTATCCGGTTTAGTGATAGGTTTGGGCTCTTCGATTTTTTCTAACATAGACTTTGGCCACGTGTGCCGTTGGGTTCACCCACTGGGTTTTTCTTTCTTTCTCTGAAATAATCAGATTGTGCTGAAACTTGGCAAATGCATAGGGAGAAAATTACGCAGAACTTGTTGACACCCCCTGGACTTTTCAACTAAACCCACTAGGATTGTTCAACATTCTCTGAAATGATCGGATTGAGTTGAAACTTGACAGATACATGGGAAAAAGGCCACGTAGACCTCGACCACCATGTACCGAGGCGAGTTTTTCGATCATAGTGATCCCATTGGGTCCACACTTACTGGGTATTTTAAATTTCCTTAAAATAATCAGATTGAGCTGAAACTTGACAGATTCAATATGCTTCTCATACAAAATACATATAAAACATCCTCCAGAAAAACCCCGATTTCCTCGCTCTGGAAAATGTCTCATCTCTGAAACTGAAACAGGATACAATTAAAGAGTTGCCTGATTACATGAAAAATTTTAAGCAAAATCGTTAACGGTCTTTGTAGTTTTCTTCTCCACCCTATAAAGTGTTCTTTTTCGATTTCACTTTTTAATTGTTTTTTCAAATTTTCGATTTTTTTCACTCATTGCTGCAATAGTGAGCTGGATGAAAAAAAAACACTAAGAATTTATTATCAATGAGTTGCATAAGTGTCTGTAAGGTACGTTCAATAAAAAATAATGATTTAACTAATGCGACAGATGACAATAAAAATCAAAAAAATCTAGATTTTTAGCTAAAACTATTTTTTATTAAATAAAAACAATGTGGGTCATTGATACCAATAAATAAAAATTAATTATCATTTCTACGATGTACGTCAATTGTTGCTTCATTTTAATTCATATCAATAAATTTAAAAAAGCGATAGAAATTTGGCAAGTTTTTTAATCGCTAGTGATTTATGAGCTACTTTATATATTTAATATATCATCAATAATTAATATATTATACTTAAGTGTATAATAATGACAATAATCTGTAATGGATAACAGGATTTTAAAATAACACGATACAAAAAAATTCTTAAAAACCATTCTAGTTTTTAGTATTGAATAAAAGTAGAAGGATTTTTTAAAATTTATAATATTTAAAAAACCGACACTTTGGTGTAAGAGTAGATGATGAGTCTTCAATGAAACTATTCGAGAATAGAATCCCATAAGGTTCTATCACTTTATTTGCTATTGCGACCAATTTTGCCATCAATTTCCTGGTCGAAACAAGAAACGATCTGATAATGCTCCAGAGACACAGATCAATGGTTATAATAAATGATAGCCTAAATTATCAAATAAACCACTTTTCTCTCTATCAAAAGAAAGAGGTTTTATCTTCTCGAAGGAAAAAACCAACTGTATCCATTTCTCCATCTCTGTCTATTTGATGTGAGATTGATGACACGCGAAACCGAGGTACCAGATAACGGCAGTTACAGGACAACAAGTACTAAGTGTTCTCTCCACAGACTGACATATGCAATATGTACCTAGAATTGGGGTACCTTAATTCTCCCGGATATCTCGATCCAAAAAAAAATTCACAATTGGTGTCTGACAGCTTTGTATCTTGAAAAAATTCTGTCCATTCGATCGATTTGGAATTTAGCTGCTAGCTCATCGATGCCATTGTCCTGGATATACGATGAGGCAAGATTTATTTGAAAGACACCACCAAATCAATTCTTGCAAAGAAGTGGAAGATTGGCACATCGGCTTCCAGTAGAGGTTCCGATCTGCCCTGTCTATGTTGAAGATTATCAACCTCTACCAGGCGTTGAACAACAGTCGGTACCCTAGCGCCTTCTAACATTTGTTGCGCAGTTTTAATTGCCTTGTTTTAAGACTTCAGGCATGTTCGGAAGTGAGCGGTATTTCTTAAAACATTGTATTATTATATAAATAAAACGTGTATTCACAGAAAGTAACATTTTTATTTAGAAGATAATAACAAAAAAATAAATCATTAAAAAATTATATGACATTCATCAGTCTTCCATACATTTAGCAATTCTCTCTAATGCCAATGCAATTCTTAATTTGATCTCAATATCTTTCTCGTTTTTTCTTTTATAATATTTTTCCGTTATTGTAACATCTCGCTCTGTTTGTTTTACGAGTTGTGAAGTAGCAGAAATTGTTTTTTCCAATCTTTGCACTCTTCGGGGCCGCTTATGCTGTGTTTATTTTTTTTTTAATTATTCTGGTACTGGGAGAGGATTATTTTTCTCATGAAAAATTTTACCATCTACCAGTACTTCACCAGCTGAGTCGGCACAATAATTATGTTCGTCAACTAGTATAAGAGATGTTGTCCAATCATCTTCAAATTCCACCAACGATTCTGAGATGTCTGGATGACCATCAACGACAACAGTACCCAAAATATCTAACACATCTTCTTCTTCATTACTTATTTAAATATTAATTGGTTGTCCTCCTTCTGTTTTATTTTCATGCTTTTTAGCAGACTTTTTTGCTTTTTGTCATGCCATGTCTGAAAATTATAAACGTTAATAATGTAACTAAATATTATTTATTCTATTACTTTACGCCATATCTTCCAGTCCTTGTTAGCCCCAGCTGGTAGGGCGTTCAAAATATTTACTAACTCCTTTCACAATATTTCCACAAGATCTTTTTTTCATAATAGAAATTTCAAATAAACAGCAATAAAACAAAAAAACGACTAAATATATAAAAATAGACTATCAATTAACATCTGTAGTTAATAGGTTATGTTTCTTAAAATTATGGACACTTGTATAGAGTTGTTATATTTTTATTCGGCCGAAATATTCGTATTCGAAGAAAAAAGTCGTATGGTGTTCAAGAATGCTGATTCATGATGGTATTCGATTTCTTCCATACAAAAAATCACGTATGCTCGCTCATTTTTGCGTATGAGTTCGAGAATAGCACTTCTGGAAGGCCAATTTGCCTATTACAAAGAAAATAGTATTGTTTTCTTATATGACAATGATAGTTCATTATTTTTATAATACTTGGTTGGCAATTGATTTGACACATTAAGTTCCTATGATCTGTCACATTAAATTTTTAACCAGTTTCAGAATCTAGAGTGGTCCAATAGAACGGATTCAACAGAATATTTCTCGAAATCCTTGTATTATTTTTTTTGTGCCCATGGAGAAAATTGATCAGTACGAATTGACTGACATTTTTCACGAGGTTTGAGCGAGATTGAGTAAAACCCAATTCCCTTTTAAAAACTGAGTAGTTCTTTGGATCGAATACTGCATGATCCTGACGAAAATTACTTCGTTTTGGAGGCTGGGGCAAAAGTAGTAACAGATAAGGCAGAGGGTAAAGTTTTAAAAATTTTCGGCGCTTCTGCACCATTAAGATGCTTTAAATCGCACTAGGGTCTATTCTCAATATATCGCATCAAAGGAGTGTTTACACTTCCGCGGATCAAGCAACCATGTTGTGGTGCAAATTTTCAATTTATTTTCTTTTTTTAATTGCGTCACGTTTAAAACGGTGGTTTGCACCAATCAGAAATTAACTTAATATCTGGTTAATTTTAACTAATAATTAAATCTGAAATTCTTTGCACCGAAGAGCATAATTTGTTGGTTACGTAATTAATGATAAGCATTTAAATATATATGTTGGTAGTCGTGAAATTTAGTGTCTTTGTGAAAATTGCGTTGCATGCAGTATTTTTGCTGCATTTTTTCTGTCTGTCAGTTATTTTATAAATTTGTTTGGGTCATTTTCGGTTGATACTGTGGATAGCTTTTAATAGGGTCTTTTATAATTTGCGTGCTATTGCTAAGTTTTATTCCTTCAAAATGAGTATTCATAAACCATCCCCATCAGTAAAGGTCCCTAAATTTTACTAACGAGGAAAAGATTAATTTACTTCATTCTATAAAAAAATACAAGCTAGTTATTGAAAATAAGGAAAGTGATGGAGTAAACTGGAAAATAAAAGACGAGGCATGGAAAAATGTAGAACGAGAATTTAATTCTTCATCGTCCATCTTCATCAGTGGATGTTCTGAAACGGTTCTATAATAATCCAAAAAAAAAGAAACAAGAAAAAAGGCCTTTACACAGAGCAAACATAAATCAAACTGGTGGCGGAAAACCAATGGTTGTAATGAAAGATGATCCTCTTTTTGATCTGACTCTAGATATAATTAACAGAAAAACAGTTTAAGAATATGTTCATCTAATTCTGCCGGTACAGGTGGAACTTCTTGATCTCCCATTAAAAGGGCTATATTGTAGCAACTATAATAGTGAGGAATGTGTCTACTTTTAATCTGCATCCATAAGCCAATATTGGAATAATACCCCAAATAATCTCTCAATCACATTCCGTGTTCTAATGTGGCACTGATTGTAGAATCTTTGTCCATTTGTGGCAGGATTTAATAATCGTGTTAATAAATGTGACTTAAGACCATATCCATTATCTCTTGAAAAATCAAAAACTATTAGATCAAGATAAGATCATTATCAACAGACATTACTTACCAAGTAGTAAACTTGCAAAATATATATGACCCTCAAATTCTTACTTTAAATTACTGTTGTTGAAAATGGTTGAATCATGACTACTTCCAGGCCATCTTGATACTTAATTTTAAATCTTCAAATTTGCATCACAAACAAATTGCCCATTTATGAAAAAATATCCCTTTCGATTTCGAAATATTTCTGGATCATTCCCACCTGCAAAATATTGTAATGAATCCAAATATGTCAACTTTTATAAAACAGCAACTGTTTTTTTAATAAATTACCTGGGGATATAATTTTAAAATGAGAATAGTCAATTGGTCCTAGAACTCTAGGAAGCGATGCAATATCAAAAAAATCTTGTTGCGTTTTTCTTATATTTTCGTTAATTGGCATTACAATGTATAAAGGCTTCAAACTTGGTATAGCTTCTGATACTCTTATAGCAATTCTTGAGACAGTGGTTGAGTGCATATACCCGCAAAATCTGCCACTGCATCCAGATGTCCACCTGAAAATAACCAAATAATGTTGCAAGTTCTTTATTTTGTATATCTACAAATTTAATCTTAAACGTACAAATTATTTAGACAAGCCAGCCTATCTCCTATTCTAATTAGAAGTTCCTGAACTGTTTCTTTCAAATACCGAAACGTTTTTCGAAATTATCCATTTGATTAAAATAATTGACCATTTCATAGATTGCCTAAGAATGCCATATTCTATTAAATCCAATATATCTAGTTCTAACTCATCGTCATCTATTTCTATATCGTTAATAAAATTTATCATTTCTATTGCCGGCGCATTCATTTTATTAATTAACTTTTGAAGTTGACAACTTTAATAAATAGGTTAAATATCACTAATCCTCACTTCTTCATAGGATTAACTTTAATTATTAGTTATCACTTTAATTAATACTTAATATTTCACTGCAAAGTTAATTTGTGAATAACTGATAATTAACTTTAATCACACCGGTGCAAACCAGACATCTTCCACCCCACCTTCTTTTCGCGGAAGAGCCAAAAAAAAAATCAAATGATATTTTCCTCCACTTCTGTTAATCTTGAGTATAGACATCTTGATCCCAGATTATTTAGGGTAAAATTACGGAGGGAGCGACATCTATTTGACTGTTTGAACGACTCTATAGGTATGATAAATAAAACCAATTGCGTTGGGTGAAAAGTGAACTTTTTATGTTATTTTATGCCATTTATGCATCGAAAGTGATAAATTTGGACGATATTTTATGAAGAATTGTTGTTAATAAATCATACCATATGAAAATGCAAAAAATTGGAAGAAGTGATATGGAGATAAGATAACGAAAAATGTGCTTTGTTCTATAATGCTCTACATACAGTAATCCTGTTATTTCTCTAAATAAATTTCCAGTTAAGAAATGGAAAAATTCGAAAAATGTAGATCTCATACATAATCTTTTGATAACAATCTCGCTATTGGGGCCGTCAGTTTCACATATGAAGTGATCAGCAATAAAAACCTCTTCGCCTTCCTTAATTGGCCGAACATTTTCATCCACAATAATCCAGAATTTAGGAAATTGACATGTGCACTTTTAAATCTATAATACAAAACCATCAGCGATTCAGCAACAATAATACTAAAAATCCAAATACCAACCTTTTGATCCAATTGTAAAAAATGTTAAATCAAGTGAAATCTCTTAGAATTCTCCTCTTCTTCTTTGATCTTTATGGGATTTCAGCCCAAATATGACCCCATGAAAAATATAGATCAAGTGACGGAATATTTGTTGTTCACATCTCAATCCGACATTTTGTCATTTTGCAGTGCCATCTCGCGGTACGTGATTTTTCCCTATTATATGCTCCTCTTTACCGTTCTATAGCTTACGGTTTTTTTTACAGTGCACTCTCGGTTTATAATACAAAAATTATCTTAAAATTAAACAAAGATAATAAAGCAATTTGTAATCTGATTAAGAATATTTATGACCTCTCATATTTCGGTTTTTTTTTCATCAGTCGCGACGATTTGCAATTTGCACATAACGTTAAGCAATTGTCATGGACATGTGTGCACGAAAATTGCGTGCGAAAAGTGGGTTACCTTGCGTTCAGGAGCCGCCTAGCCGAAATTGTGTCACAATTATAAATTTCGGATTTCGGCGTGTGACAATCAAGGTTAACAAAAAAAATGCAAAATATTGAGGACCGAATTTGGAGAATTATTAAAATAGATAAATAGTCAATGTCATCATAATAATCATGGGATTACACAAACAAATTTTATTATTTTTTTACTTAATGTTAAAAAATTAAAAAATATACAAAATTGACTAATTTAAATTTTAATGTTAATCATGTATTATTTCTTATTCTGTAAAAAATTCCATTGGATATTTTTATTTTGAGACAAACAGAAAAGTGATAAAAGTTTATTGCTTGACGAGGTCAGTAACACAATTAGGTAATCTAATCTCAAGAATGTCCAAAATTGCAATTATAATTTGTTTTTCGTCTGCACCTTCTCTAATGTCAAAGGTTAAAATAAATTCCACTTTAAAGACAAAAATTACAATATAAAATGATTTACTACTTCAAAGTTCTATTATTAAACAAATATAAAAGAAATGAAAACGAGGAAAATTTTTTTTTATCTGCCTTAGGTTAGAGCAAATTTTATTTTGTCTTTCGTGGTCATAATTTTGCTAGGAAAATTTTGGAAAAAATTCTGATATTTATGTTCATTTGAATGGCACAAATTCGGTTTTAATATCTGTATAAAAATAAAAATAGGCTAATTTTTATGTTGCCTCTAGTAGCCATAATTTGCTACGATTTTTTTTTAAAACGTTTAACTTTTTATGCCTAAACCTTAGTCCGGTTTTAATTTAGCCATAATTAGTTACGGTGTTTCCAAATGATGCTTACAACATTTGTCTGTAAATACCTCTCGTAAAATTGGACAAAATGATATAGGAAAGGATAAGGAAAGAGAGGTCCAACATATTTACTTTTTGAAATATAGGGTGTTAAAGTTATAAAAAATTAAATGATTTTATTTGATAACTTTAAAATGAAATTCAATGCAAACATAATTTTTTACCAGTCAGACAAAAAATTACATTTGCAATGGTTTCTCATTGAAAATCGTATACGTTGGAAATATTCGCGATTGCCAGAAATAATTTCTGTAGCTGCATTGATTCTTGCTATCAGTTCTTTCTCCAATTCTACTATTCTGTCGCAGATAAGGAACTTCATGCAACCCCAAAGAAAGAAATCGATTGGATTCAAATCCGGTAACGTTGCAGGCCACATATTGGGTCCACCTCGCCCTATCCAGTTGTTTCCGTATAGTTGTCTGGCCGGAGCAGGTCAACTCGGCGATGGTAAACTCGGCGACGATCAACACAGCGAAAAGGAATACAATAATATATTATGCAATTATTTATTATAATACAATATAATATACAATCTATAAAAAAATTGATTAGAGAATTTGATTAATAAAATAAATATTATATTAGACTGGCTATTGTGACAACTCTTAATCTCTTTTAGGGTTAGGTTCGTTTAAAAAAAATAATAAACTTTACAAAAAAAATTAAAAAAAACTATAATTTTGGGCGCCTTAAATTGATCTTCTCTCTCTTGTGCCTTCCTCCAATCAGCTGCTTTCTTTTCTTTTCCCGTATCACCACCTAGTTATTTCCCTCTTATGTCTTCTGTAATTTTTTAATCCCCACCTATTTCTGTCTTCCTGTCTAAACTAATCTTCACCACCACCTCGTCCTCCTACAAACCAATTTGTTCTTTGTCTTCTTTGTTAGTTTTCTTTTTATGTTCTTGTAATTTTTTTTTTTTTATATTTTAATAAAACCCTTGTTTTAATAATTGCTTTTATTCTTCTTAAACCATAACTTCATTTACTTTATAATAAAACATTTTTTAAACATCTCGTTCTAACATTTTTATCTGACATCTTTTTATCAAAACCTTTTTTATTCATTCACAACTAACTGTTTATTATTTTCTTTTTTCATTTGTTTTTCTCCCCCTAACTAGATAATTTTTTTTTATCTCTAAATTTAAATGACTAAACACACTAAGATTTTTTTCTTTTACTTGTACCACAATTGTTGAGAAAACTCATTATTACATTCAATAAAAAATAATCTTCTAACAAACATTCTTAAATAAATCTTAACACATTTACATACATTCACACGCACCTTAAACTTTTTTCATAACCTCATTTTCATTGTCAAACTTACATTTGACAATAACCTTCCACCTTTCCATCACTGTCAACCACAATACATACAAAAACAGAACTAAAACTACCCATATAACTAAAAACCATATCAATATATATATAATACATAGTATTAGAAAGCAAATTAAAATATTAAGGGATGTTTTAGAGATTAAGATAATTACCTTAAAAATAAGATTACCTGATAATTACCTGCTTTTTTTTTTTTTTTTTTTTTTTTTTTTTTTCTTTCCTGAATCGGGCGTAGGAGGTCCCACCTGCACTGAGGCTCTAGGCCTATTGTACCCCGCCAGTTTTCACATCAGTCCAGTACTCTTGACGAAGTCAAGAATAGTCCTGATGTTAGCTTTCGCTATCTCTTCGGGTTCAGGATACTGTACCCCAAAGTGCCATTCCCTTTCCCTGTTTAGGTCCCGGCAATAGCATAATACATGAAGAGGAGTTTCGTCCTCTTCCTCACATTTCCTACATAGGAAATCTTCTGATACACCTATCGATAAGTGCTTTGGACTGTCTTGGTCCCGGAAGTTCCAACCAGTATTTCCTGTGTTCGTCCCTTAATTGTTTTTCCAGCATACCCATTATATGTTGGTAGGAAATACCACATGTGGGTTGCGGTCCAATTAAAGGTTTTTCGGCTCCTTTACCAGCCAGGCGGTCTGCCTCTTCATTTCCTTCAATGCCCTCATGCCCAGGCACCCATTCAAGAGTTATCTTGTTGTGTTCTGCCAGGGCAGTTAGGTTTTTATGGCAGTCCAATACTAGTTTGGAATGTATTTCCACCCTTTGTAAAGCTTTAAGGGATGCTTGACTATCCGTGAGTATTCGGATTCTCTTGTTTCTAAAATCCTCGCGCAACATCACGTTTAAGCAAGCATTTATCGCAGTCATTTCCGCTTGAAAGACCGTTTCCATAGATCCCATGTTTAGAATGCAAGTTCTCCCTGAGTTCATATGATAGAATCCAGCACCTGTACTGTCTTCTGTTTTAGACCCGTCCGTATACCAGACAGATTCATTTTTCTGTGTCCTAACCTCACTATTTCTGTCCCTCTCATGTATGGTTAATATGAAAGGTTTCACAAAGTTGTGACTGACAGGCATTCTGTCCGATGGCATAGTTAGCACCGGATTTTCTCTTAGTTTTAATTAATTGAATTACCTGCTTACTCGTACCTACATCCTATAGAATAATAATATACTAATAATAATATAATAATAATAATGTTTATTAACAACAAAGAAAAAACAGACAATAGATACATTAATACAAAATTAAATTAAATAAAGTTCTTAGCCAAGGTCACGAAAAGTACTTCTGGGATGGCTACCTATACACGAAGGATAAAACGAACAAAGACAACACTATTCAATTCTGGTGCTGCGAAAACAAGCACGAAGGATGCAAAGGAAGAATATGGACCAATATTATGGATGGTTCTTTCAAATGTATCCGAAATGAACAGACATGTAGTAGGACGAAATGCAGCAAATGTTGTTCTGCAAAAAATAAATACCACTGTGAAGCACCTGGCCTCGACAACGATGGCGGATCCTACCCAAATCAGAGGACGAGTTTTGAAGAATGTCCCAGCTGCGGTTAAGGAATGCTTCCAAGTTCCAGTGTTATGCGGAGAAACATTCAAAGAGTAAGAGTAATCATGTCCAAAACACCTGCCAATCCAGAAACTCTTAATGAAATTATCATCCCAAAAGTGTACTCGCAATATTACTACAGCCCTACTCAATTTGAGAATTTTTTGCTGGCAGATTCCGGAAGAGATCAGGTGGATCCACATCGAATTCGGAATATCATGCAACATGGATTGCAAGCATGAAAGAATTATTTGTTGACGACACATTCTTATTGTGTCCTCCCCTTTTTGCTTAAATATTTGTTGTTCTGGCAAGAAAAGATACGCATGAAGAGAACGGTCCAGTTTTTCCTGTACTATATTGCTTGCTGCCCAATAAAAGGGCAGAAACATATCTCAAATTGTTTAACATGATAAAAGTTCTTTGGCCGCAATTAAATCCGGAAATCATCAGTGTCGGCAATTCATCAGGCCGTAAGACAAGTTTTCCCAGAAGCCGAAATTAGAAGATACCTATTCCACTTGGTAAAAAATCTTCGAAAGCATTTATCTTCTTGTAATCTCCTAGTAATGTACAATACTGATCCCAAATTTTCACTACAAGCAAAAATGGTAACATCATTGGCATTTGTCCCAGAAGAGGATGTAATTGATGCCATTGCCGAATTGGAAAATGAGTTGCCAGAAATATTAGAACCAATTTTAGAATGGTTTACCAGAAATTATATCGGTCAACCTAGGAATAATGGAACCAGAGCGCCAGCAACGTTTCCATCAGCAGTTTGGTTCGTTTATTTTCGTACATTGAATGGATAAATAATTTTGCAGAAACATGTCATCGCAAATTGCAACTGGCTTTTAGTTCTGGCATTGCTCATCTTTTGTTATGGACATTCATAGAAAATTTAAAAAAGGTTCAGTCTTCGTACGATGCGTACTATGAACGAGCAATTGCCGGGCGAAATGGCGCATCAAAAAGGAGACGTTACCCAATAAACACACTTACGTGGAATTCTCGTTTTTAAAATGTTGAAAAGTTATTTTAACGTTATACGTTGAAATTTCGACGTATATTTTTTAGTTTGTTTTAAGACGTAGACATGTATACGTAGTTGTGATTTTGCATTGGACGTATTTTAAAAACTCGTAACAGTGTTATTTTAATCGAATGAATGAGGTTATTTCAACTATCTCATATTAACGTACTGTTATACGTTGTATAAATAACGTGTTACAGCTTACGTTTTTCAACCTTTTGAATAACGTCTGTAGGCAATGAAAAATGGAGGGTTTTTGGTTGAAATGGTATCGTTATCTTAACCTTCTGATTCTAAGGTGTATTTTACGTTGCTTAAATATTCGTAGTATACAGGACGTTTTTTCAACTCAATCAATAACGTTGGCAATAAACTACAGATAGTGTTCTTTCGGTTGAATAACAAACATTATTTTAGTTATTTGATATTAATATACTATTAGACGTTGTCTGAATAATGTTTTGTTCCTCACGTTTTTTCTACTGGGTTGGTTCGCTTTATTGGATTTTATGCCAATAAGTGACTGTATCCGTGGTACTGATCAACCTACGATAGATGGTGTTACTATCTGTAATTTTTGACTTACATAAAAATAGTTGGGGTATACAGAGTTGGTTTTCGACACTATGAATTCTGACAAAGTGAAATTGACGGTGATGATTCCTATGAGGATGAAACATGTATATGGTAATGGTTGGAGTGTATAGTTTTCAAAAAATTACTCTTTCTGTCTTGACACCTGAAAATGTTACATCTTTAAACGTTTAATTTACGTTACTAAAAGTAAAAAGATGTTATATAACGTAAATAAAACCTAAACAGAAGAGGCAAAAATTTAACCTTTAATCAACATTTATATAACGTTACCAATAACCAGAAAAAACGTTTTATTCAACCATTTAAAAATGGTTTAGGCAACGTAAAAGACAACTAAATATAATACGAAAAATATACGTTTATATTACGTTACTAAACACGGTCTAAACAAAAGATATGGTAAACGTTAAAATCTAGTTACTGAATACAGTCAAGGAAACGTTGAGAATTTGGTTAAAATTAACGTTGAAGTGCGCGACATTTGCCCGAAAAATTAACGTTCCGTTATGGGTTATTCTGTGTTTATTGGGTATGAGGAAGCCGACGAGAGGATTTTAAATAAAGTGGCCAATTATAACAGGCAAAATTTGATCGAATATCTCAAAGGGATATCTCACAATCCTTTTCGCCGAGTTGATCGTCGCCGATTTGGACCATACATTATTCATACTTGTTCTATTATGTTATGGTACAACATCGTTTAATAAATCAGGTAAGGTTTCTCTTAAACAATTATTATAAATATTAACATTGAGTTTTTTAGGTAATAAATATGGACCCACTATACAATCTCCAAAAATACCAGCCTAGACGTTAACCGAAAACTTTTCCTGAAATCTGCGAATAATATAAGGATTTTCCTTATTCCAGACATGGCAATTTCTTGAGTTGAAAATTCCTTCACGTGTGAATTTGGATTCATCAATAAATAAAACAAATTCGGTAAAGTTCCTATTTTCTAAACATTTTTGCCTGTACCAATTGGAAAATTCCATTCTTTCAGGATAATTTGTTGATTTTAGGGCCTGAACTTGAATAGACTCATTTAAAACTTTCCATACTTACATTTAATGATTTGCCAATGGTTCGAGTGCTTAAATCGGGCGCACTCGAATTGCACAAAAATTAAGAAGGGTCAATTTTATTTCACAGGTATCTATAATCCCTCACCTGAAGTGCACAAGTTTATATTCTTTCAAATTATGGAATTTTATTATTTAATATTTATAGTTTTTAATTTCTTAAATAATTAAATTTAAATACTACAAGTCAGTTTAATTTAAAAAAATATTTTATTTAAGCTAGATATTTAGTGACATCAAAAAATAAATACCATTATTTAATTCATTCATTAACCCTTTAAGAGACGAAAAAAAAATTGAAAAATATGGTAAAAATTTTGCGTTAATTTAAATAATACACCAATAAACATGATTCTATTAATATCCAAAAATTTAAAAAAAATTTCGAAAATTTCAAAATTATATCAAAAAATTCGAAAATTTCAAAAATAAAAATGTCTGGAAATTAAAAAATTTCGAAAATATATTAAAAATTTCGAAAGTTGTGAAAATTGCAAAATGAAAATTGCAAAACTTCATAAATTTTAGGAATTTCAAAAATTTTTAAAAAAAAATCAAAAATTTAAAAAAAAACCTAAATTTTAAGAATTTTAAAATTTTAAAAATATATCAAAATATTAAAAAATTTAAAAAATTAAAATGTCTAGAAATTTAAAAATTCAAAAATATATTAAAAATTTCAGAAGTTCTGAAAATTGCAAATTAAAAATTTCAAAACTCATGGATTTTAAGAATTTCAAAAATTTAAAAAAAAAATCAAAAATTAAAAAAAAATCAAACATTAAAAAAAAACCTAAATTTTAAGAATTTTAAAAATATATCAAAATATTAAAAAAATTTTAAAAATTAAAATGTCTAGAAATTAAAAAATTCGAAAATGTATTAAAAATTTCGAAAGTTTTGAAAATTGCAAAATTAAAATTTCAACTTCATAAATTTTAAGAATTTCAAAAATATTTTTAAAAAAATTCAAAAAATTTAAAAAAAAAACTGAATTTTAAGAAATTCAAAAATTTCAGAAGTATATAAAAAATTTCAAAAAAATGTTACAAAATTAAAAATATCAAATATATCGAAAGTTTCAAAATTATCGAAAATTTGAAAAAGACAGAAAATTTAAAAAAATTAAATTTCGAAAATTCATAAAATTTATCAAAAATATCCAAATATATTAAAAATTTCAAAAGTTCTGAAAATTGCAAATTAAAAATTTCAAAACTTCATAAATTTTAAGAATTTCAAAAATATTAAAAAAAAAATCAAAAATTAAAAAAAAATCAAAAATTAAAAAAAAAACCTAAATTTTAAGAATTTTAAAAATACAACAAAATATCAAAAAATTTAAAAAATTAAAATGTCTAGAAATTAAAAAATTCGAAAATATATTAAAAATTTTGAAAGTTTTGAAAATTGAAAATTAAAATTTCAACTTCATAGATTTCAAGAATTTCAAAAATATTTTTAAAAAAAAACTGAATTTTAAGAAATTCAAAAATTTCAGAAGTATATAAAAAATTTCAAAAAATTACAAAAAAATGTTCCAAAATTAAAAATATCAAATATATCGAAAATTTCAAAAACATCAAAAATTTGAAAAAAATCGAAAATTTATAAAAATTTAAATTTTTAACTTTTTATGTGCTTTCAAATGGCACAAATTCCGTTTTTATATCTGTTTAAAAACAAAAAATGAAAATTTTATTTTACCTCTTGTAGCCATAATTTTCTACGAAATTTTTTTGAAAAATTCAATCTTTGAAAAAATTTCAAACAATTTGATTAAACTTGAATAAATTTAAGTAAATATGAATAAAATTGAATAAATTTGAAAAAATTTGAAAATTTTTTTAAAAATTGGAAACAAATTTGAAAAAATTTGAAAAAATTTGAAAAAATTTGAAAAAATTTGAAAAAATTTTAAAAAACTTGAAAAACTTAAACAAATTTAAATTTTACAACTTTTTATGTGCTTTCCAATGGCACAAGTATCGTTTTCATATAAGGCTTAGTTTAAAAAAATATAAGGCAAATTTTATTTTGCCTTTCGTGGTCATAATTTGCTATGAAAAATTTTGAAAAAAATTCAGTAATTTAGAACTTTTATGTTCTTTCAATTGTCATAAGTCTTGTTTTACTATCATATATGGCAAAATTTATTTGACTTCTCGTAGCCATAATTTGCTTTGAAAGTTTTTTGAAAAAATTCAATTTTTTTAGTTTATTTAAATGCCAAAAGTCCAGTTTTAATTTCTAGCTTAGTTGTTAAAAATAGAAGACAAATTTTATTTATTTTGTCGAAAAATTTTGAAAAATTACAATTTTTTATTATCGTTCGAATAGTACAAGTCTCGTTTTAATCTCTACCTTAGTTTCAAAAATAATATTATTGCACCAATAATTTATTACGAAAATTAAACCTGAAATTTTTTTTTGACATTTCTGAAACCTACTTTATTAGAAGGAATGTAACCTTCTAAAAACGACTGTAACCTTGGACACGCCAATTCAGACGGAAGCGGAGTCAACAACCAGAAGAAATGATTTTGTTGAAGGTAGGTACAACCTATACAGTGTGTCAACAGGGGAATCTACGTATTTGACATAAAGGATTACGTCACATTTCATTTCACTTTCGTCAATAACAAACCTTGACCGTAAGAAATAGCAGAAATGTTCATTAAGATGTCCAAATGAAGCGTAGAACAATTTTAAAACATTAAAGATTTTTTGTCTGTGACGCAATGTGTTAATTATGAGCGTGGTCACGTTATAAACAACTTTGCTTGAGCGAACATAATTTGCGTGGAAAAAATTATTCTTGTTTAGAGGTCCGCACACCACGTGTTAAGAAATCCTAACCTTTAGTCTAACTTTTTCTACGCAGAACGCTGTAGGGTGACACAAAACATAATTATTCGTTTTTGGACGAGATCTCGCCTAATATAACAACTAAAAATATGCGGGTTTAATCATCATATTTAAAATGTGTCTGTGCTACTTTTTCAAATTTATCTAGAGAAAATAGTTAATACTCGTATTACTTTTAATAAGAATAATTTAAAAAATGCTACAGACTCCTTCTAAAGAATTAAATACAGAATTGACTAGTGAAAACCGCAGTGTCCTATCTTTAATATTAAGGGAGCGACCGTCCATAAAAAAATTTCTGGCAAGTTATTTATAAAAAATAGCTGAATTCCCGTGCATTGCACGTTTATCAACTTCGGAAAATTACAACGGTATCTTATTAGTAATTTACCGCTTTTTTGTTGTCAATTTGTTGTGGAAAAATAAATTTTGCCGCTCTTTTTTTTACCAAATTACCAAAAATTCAATGTCTTGCTAACTTGATATCAAGTTAGCAAGACAACTGCGTAAATAATTACGATATTAAAAATCTAAAAGCTGGAGAATTTGCTGCTTTTTTGCCGTTAATTAATTGTGAAAAAAAAATTTGCCGCCATTTTTTTATTAAAAATTTAACAACTCGCTAACTTAGTATCAAGTCAGCAAGAAAACTGCGTGAAAATGACGATATTAAAACCTGAAAGCTGGAGAATTTGTCTCATTTTTGCCATTAATTAGTTATGGGAAAAATATTTGCCTTTATTTTTTATTAGTAATTAAACATCTCGCTAACCTGATATCAAGTTAGCGACACAACTGTGTAAATATTGAAGATATCAAAAAAAATTGCGCCTATACAGTTTGGAAGATTCCAGAGATCCAAAAAAGATCTTGATATACTTTTCCATTGATCTGTTGTTATGGTATGGGCATGTAAGTATATTTTAGGGAGTTCCAAATAACCTCGGTCGTTTCTGAAATTACTCTTGACACTGTATATTCCCCTCGCGCAAAATACAATGCTAATGCTCTATATGAACAGCCTGTAGCTAAGTATCTGAAACAAAATTGCATTGTTATAGTTGCCGATTGTAAAGAAAAGTGGAGGAATATTCGAAATGGATTTGTGAGAAGTTTGAAACCAGCTCCAAGTGGGTCCTCAGGAAAAAAGAAAAAACCGTACTACCTATACGACGAAATGCAATTTGTTTTTCCATATGTCAAACCGGTAGTGCATACGAGTGACCCTGGAAACATTTCCGAACCTGGTGAAAACGAGACACCCGAAAGTATCGCAGAACCGCCAGAAAACATACAGAACGAAGCAGAAGAGAATGTGTTAGCTACAAATACAGTTCCCGAAACAGAAAGTGGTAAAACACGCAGAAAAAAACTGAAACCGGCCATCAATGAAGCCGATAGAGCATTTGTGGATTACCTAAATGACAAAAAAAAACCGAAAATGTACTGATGAAGATGCTCGTAGAATGTTTTTGCTCAGTCTGTTACCGGAAGTGCAAAAATTGTCAGATGAGCACATGCGACAGTTCAAGATTAAAACATTACTCCTATTAGATGAGATGATATCCACACACACTTCCAATTCCAGATCGCAGTCATCCCTAACATCACATACTACGTCACGTGACACTCAGTCTGACAATATGATGGACGAGCTTTTCGCATCTTCACCATATGTACCACCGTCTTCATCATATGTACCACCATCTTCATCACTTAATATGGTAGATAATCGTTCATATACAGAGTTGTCGTAGTTTATAAATTAATTATAATAATAATAAAATTCGTTAAATTTACCTTAATGTTATTAAGATCCTTTCTTCAGGACTAAGACACAATCGTATCATAGTGTTTTGTCGTTGAATTTGTGGTCCAATAATTTCTACCAAATTTTGATATGTATTTTTACTCATTCTGTACATTGTATGAAATATATGATCATCTTCAGCCAATTCTCTATCAGCAACGAACAATCTACAGTTCAAATTTCTCTCAATATAAGGGTGTAAACAATATTGTTTTCTCCTTCGTCGATGTCTATTGTAGTTGTACAAAGCAAACACGTCCTCTTCGTCGCTAGACATATTGAATACTAACTGCTTTTTCAGTCCTTTCGTACGACACATAGATAGATTTTAAGCGTAAGCGTATCGTCACTTTTAATACGATACGCTTACGCTTCTCTGAAGCGACGATAAATGGACAGTGGGCCATAATAAAAAAAATAGCGGCAAAATTTTTTTTCCACAACTAATTTACGGCAAAAAAGCGGCAAATTACTGATAAGATACCGTTGTAATTTTCCGAAGTTGTCTCTGGACGACCGAGCTTTCCTTGCTGTTTCCTATTTTGTCCTATTTTCTTTATTTGCCCCTATTTTTCACCATTTCTACTTATTTTTCAGTATTTTTCCAATTTATCCCCATTTCCCCTATTTTTCCCCATATTCAATATTTTTATTTTTTTCCATATTTTTTCTTGTCTTTCCTCATTTTTTTATATTTTTCCGTGTTTTTCAAAATTTTTCTCTCATTTAACTTTTTTTCCTATTTCTTCCCCTTTTTCAATAATTTTCCCCGTTTTTCATTATTTGTCCGTATTATTATCCATTTGTGCATATTTTTCTTATTTTTTACTATTTTCCCATATCCGTAATTTTCCAGATTTTTCTCTATTTATCTCTAATTTGCCCAGTTTCTTTTTCTGATTTTTTCCTTTTTTTGCCAGTTTTCCCCTATTTTGCTCTATTTTTAGTATCAAGTATCAAATCAATTGGTAAACCAGTAATATTTTATACTTAACACTGAATAAAGTTAAGATTTCAGCCGTTGGAAATACCTCTCTCCCGCTTTATTTTTTGACCCAACGATGTTTGGGTGCAGCAACAATTTGATGAAGCGTGTTTTCGGTCCAACGATATTTCAACCAAGCGATGTTTCGATGCAGCAATATTTCGGTCCAAAGATATTTCGACAAAGTAACCATTCGAACGAACAATGTTTCGATGCAACAATATTTCGGTCCAATAACTTTCGAACGGGCGATTTTCGATCCAACAACTATTCAACCAGTTACTTTTCGGTGCTACAATATTTCGATGATGCAAAATTCGGTCCAGCAAGGGTTATCCGTTGATTCTATATCAGTCAGTCAATCAGTAGAGGATGATCCCAACCCCCATCATAAGTTTTCATAATTTAGTCAATTCTAGTAACATATTATTTTATCATAGATAAATAAAAATAGAGATATCATTGTTTACAAAATTCTGGACGCCAACAACACCTCACAGTCTAAACTACCGAGAGGTATAAAGTCACTATAATCGTTCATTGTTGCCAAACTTATTTTTAATTTTCAGTATTTACTAAAGTATAGTTCAATAAAGGATCAGAAAGACACTTTAAGTTGCTTAAATGATTGTTTTAAATTTATAAAAGTTTAATTTTTAAATTGATGCTACCAGTGACAAATTTAATAATCCATAACAGTAATACATTACTATATTTAGTTTAATTTGTCAATTCATATATAATTTAATTTGCCATTTGGCAACTGTGTGCACTAGGATTTCATCCCGTCAATTAATACTTTATGGAAAGAGGGAAAGAGCAAAATAATGTTAAGTTAAACTTAAAGATAACTTGATAAAAAATAGATGAATATTAGGTATACATATACAGTGTGACTCAAAAAGTCTGCCCCATATGGAAAAAAAATTTATTATTGATTTGACAGAAAATTCTATTCTTGATAAAAGTTGGTGCATTGCCTAAAACTGCTATTTCAAGCGTCAAACATTCAAATTTCTAAATGGTATACAGGGGCGGGCAAAAAATAGGAATTTGGACCAGGAGTAAAGTACCCTTATTTTTGACAATATCAAAAAATTGATTTCGGAAAGTTGTTAAGAATTAAAAATTACACCCAGATTTAAAATCAGCCTCCTACGCCAAAAAATCCATTTTTTTATGTTTTTAGCCTAGCTCAAAATAATATCATTTCGGATGCACTTTAGGGGCCTTCCTTCAATCACTATAATACATTTTGGTTAAAAAAATTTAGTATTCTTCGTCATTTTCACACCATTCTCGGCCTTTTTTTAAATTTTTTATGATTTTTTGTTTTTTCTTGGTGCAAAGTTGAAATTTCACCCTATAGACATGTACATAAATACGAACATTATGATTTAATTGAAGAAAATTGGTAAAAAAAAATGATGCCCAAAAGTTTTTAGTGCCAAAATGTAAATAACATTCACTTATTTACGTCAAAAAAATATTTTTCAATTTAACGGTGTAAAACAAAATCTAGCTAAAATTAACTAAACAAAATGAAGCTTTGAAAATAAAAATGAAAAAAAAGAAAATAAAAACTGCACCAAGAAAAAAAATCATAAAAATTTTAAAAAAAGGCTGAGAATGGAGTAAAAATAACGAAGAAAACCAAAATGTATTATAGTGCATCCGAAATATTATTTTGAGCTAGGCTTAAAACACCAAAAAATGGATTTTTACGTAAGAAGCTGTGATTTTAAATCTGATTGTAATTTTTAATTCTAAACACACTTTCCTAAATAAGTTTATTTGATATTGTCAAAAATAAAGGTACTTTACTCTTGGTCAAAATTCCTATTTTTTGCCCGCCCCTGTATTAGAAATTTGAAATTTTGACCAATAGCAGTTTTACGCAATGCAAAAACTTTTATCAAGAATAAAATTTTCTGTCAAATGAATAATAAAATTTTTTCCCATATGGTGCAGACTTTTTGAGTCGCACTGTATAATGTTCTTTCAGATTTCCCGTAAATATTGATGTTAGAAAAGTGTGATTATTCCCTTTTAGGCAGTGGCGGATTTAGATATTTATCGCCCAGGGACTGATTGTACATCCCCCCCAACATTATAAGCCTCAGCCTCCGGTAAACCTGGATAGCACCACTGCCTAATCCAAATACACCCCGAAAACGCACGGTAAAGCTCCAATTAGATCATCTCTTTGTCGGAAATCATTTGGAGGCCAATATGATTCTCTTTCGACATAACTGGCACATTCTTGGGTTTCCATCAGCTCTTTCCCCTCTCATTTTGTTTCTTTATTGACAACAAGGTTATTCGTTCATCAAACAGACCAACAACAACTTAAATCGCCACTTCATCTACTTTACACCAAAAACAGTAAACACCTTAGATCATATACGCTACGCTAGACTTGATTGGTAGGTCCGGGGGGGGGTCTAGCGTACTCAGTCAGTGATCGGTCGTTTTCGAATTTCGACATAGTTTCACCAATGAGAAATCAGTATCGACGTAGTTTGACCAATGACAAATCAGTACCCAACTCAGAGTACGCTGTCAACATTACACCACTCTTCTACCAATAAAGTACTACATGATGATGCCGTATCTAGCGATATATGATCTAAGGTAAACACCACCACCATCAAACATAACCTTGCGATCTTGCGAATGGCGTTTTGACAGTAATTAAAACAGTAGTGCCAACTGCGCATAGGAGGAGGGCGAGCACTGCGTAGTGGTGGTCCATTCCCACGATCTAGAGTAAGTTGTCACTTATTCAAATGAATACTTTTGTAGCATGATGCACTCAAAAAAACACAACGTATTTTATTATTACTTTTTATGTAATTTCCTATTTATTCTCTAGCAAGAGATTAATTTTTCATTGTCTGCATTTTAAGTATTAATTTTCGCCATATCGAAGAAATTTACCCTTTACCGTTACGCCTATGTATATACTTTTAAATGCAACGTCATACTCACTCTGGAACATCCCCACTCCTACCTTCTCCTTTCCTCTCACCTCACCTGGCCAAGTTTAATGTAGGCGTGTAAACAAATAGTAAGTTATGAATGAGTTGTAGGGGATGTGTATTTTATACAATTACATCTTCAAACTTCAAACTTCCAAAATTTTTGATAGATTGAAAATGAATACAAAAGCTCGTAAAATTTGTTTAATTGCATTACTTTATGCATTTTACAAAATAAAAATAAAAACGTTGGTAGGCTAGAAACATATTTTTAAATAGAAAAACTCCAGTATCCTCAAAACGATGTTTGTACATCCTTATTACATTATTACATGAAATAACTCCACTTTTCAAATTTCAAAAATGAGAAACCGCAAATATTAAAATATCCGCAGTTTCGCGCTATTCATGTTTTGAATATTTTCAACCAATTATATCGAATCTGCAGAAAAAATATTCCACCGTCCGCTGAAAACTTACCTTTACATCTTTAAATATTTGTGTAAGTGAACTCTTACTGGTTTGTCGTTATCACAAAATTCTTTCTTAAGGTATTTTTCCATACCCCATCAAAATTATTGTTAAATTAATGTTATCATAATGAAAATAAATAATTAATTGAACTTAGACCATAATATTTAGTATCTTCTTCGAGATAGGTATAAAAGAAAAGAATGATTTTTAGATGTCAACAACCTGTCTGGCCATCCAAAGTAAATTGTCAAATAATATAAATAGTTTTTGTGTCTGAGATCGAAAAGGGCATTAACCGCTTTCGAGATATTTCGAAAGTCCATTCACCTTTTCTTCAAGGGAGAAAATTAATAATTCCATTAATTTGTAACAAATTTTCATTCGAGTACAAAAAAAAAAGTCTTTTTTAATAATACTAAATTAAGAATGACCCCATCATAGGGCGTGTTAATAACCTGATCACGATTATATTTGTGTTGTTGATTCAATTTTACCCGATGCACTTATTCAAATAATTTATCTACATAAATTACAGATTAATTAATAAAATTTTATGTACCGAGAATTCTTAGCGTATATCTGAGTACCAGTACCAACAAACAATAAATAATTTAATTTACAATACAACAAAAAATACGGTAGAGTCGTTGAACCATCCAATGACATTTGAGAGAGGAAAAATAAAAAAGTTAAATGCCTAGAGTCATTTAATTTGTTATTTAAATAAATAGCAGAAAAACTCATTGCCAACAACATACCAGGAAAAACATGAATCTAATAAATTACTGTATTTCCAAATATAGATAAACAAATATACAGAATGGAGCTCTATAATTCATTTACTAATTTAATATTATTTAAAAATATATTTCCAGTAAACATTTAATTCGGAGTGCAATTAAAAATAAATCCAGTTTTTTATAGTAAATATGTAATAATAAGCTTAAATTTTTATTTTTATCTAATTCTTTTCAAACAATATGAGAAATTGTGAGGTTAGATTTAAAGTCAATTTTGTATTCCGACCTTTTTATTATGACGTCACTTACCCTGTGACCGTCTGCTTTCAAGCAAGAGGCCGATAATGAAGAAAAATATTGGACACAAAACATGATTTATATGGCAAATCCATAGTAACAAGAAAATATCAAAATATTCCACAACAATCAGGAATAAACGAGAAAAAAATAAGAAAGTAGGGGAAAATGTTCTAAAATGACATACCCTAAGGTCCTTAATGATATTTGTTAATATCTTGCAAGTTTCGGTGATCTTCGAAATAAAAATTTAAGCAGTATACATCAATATATTTATTTATCAACTGCAACTACCGGTATACATCAAGTATCCTTAATACATGTGTTATTGCATGTTTAAAAAAGGGCGAACTATGTCATTTTATGGTAACCAATAATTTATACATTATACCAAGAAAAAACATAAAATAAAGGCAAAATTATAAATGGAATAAGCATTATACATAAATTAGAGTGGTTTACAAATTTCACAAATAAATGTTTTACCGCGTGTGGATAATCCAACACATTTTGCATGGGCCCACATTGAACAAGTCAAACAGCGCAACCAGGACTCTCCTGATTTAGATCTTCTAAACAGATCTATGCAATATAAGCATGAAGCATCTTCATCCTCAATAACCAGATCATTGTTCTTATTTTCTTCAGCGGAATTTTGTGTATCTATTAGCTGACCTATTTGTTTTTTTAGCCCTATTTGCAGCGCGTCTCAACTCAACTGCTTTTTTGCAGCTTCTTTTGCCTTAAATTCGGCTATCTCTGAAAATCTGAGATCCATCATGTTGTTTCTTTCTTCGTTGTCTGGTGGAAGTGGTAGGTAATAGTGAGATATCTAAAGGCTTAATTCGTACATTTACATTATCAGAAGGAAATATATTTCAAGTTCTATCGTTTGTTGATGGTGGTGTGTTTACTAGTGGTGGCGTGTTCGGAAGTCTAACTGCTGTTTCATTAAGTTCTTTAATGTTTTCTAATGGCAGGTTGGTAGTTTCAGCAAGCCAAAAAGGTGAACAGTACAATATCCGGATTGTAGGATTTATACCTGAATTTTTATAAGCTCTGACTATATTTTGTATGCTAGCTGCTCCAAATGTTTCTGCTACTTGGAATTATGTCACTAACCCGTCCTGGGGGGTTTTTAAGCCACTTTTAACTTCTTGGTGATAAATTTTCAGAACACCAAAAAAAGATTTGTTCTTGTTTCTTCAATTCGTGATTCGTCACCTGACCCAAAATTTCTTGTTTCGTCACCTGTACATTTTTGACCTTTTCGTAGGTAATAATTTATTCCGCATTCGTCAACTGGGACTACTGGGGTCATAAAAGTTCGTAAACCTAAATTCTTTTTAATGTTCATATTATTTATCATATTTATTGTAATAATCAGTAATGTTATGATAAAAAATAAATAAAAAAACTATAAATTCAATTTTTGTTAAAGAAAAAACTTCATTTTTTAAATTAAAAAAAAAATAACATTATTTATCGTTAAATTCTCATATTTTGTAATAAATTCAATTTTAATAAAAAATCAGATATTTACTAAAATTTATTATTTTTGTCCCACTATCTGGAGGTCTTGGTCCATTTCACAAAGAACATAATAACAAAGTTAGACGAACAAAAATGATTTAATTTCAATTTAATGACAAAATAATTTAAATAAAAATTCAATGTGATTTTTTTTAAACACTTAATTTTTTAAATAAAAAAAATAAAAACATAATTTATCGTTAAATTCTCATATTTTGTAATAAATTCAATTGGAATAAAAAATCAGATATTTACTAAAATTTATTATTTTTGTCCCACTATCTGGAAGCCATGGTCCATTTCACAAAGAACATAATAACAAAGTAAGACGGACAAAAATGATTTAATTCCAATAATAGAAGGGAGAGAATATTGAAGATATTGAAGATTTTTTGATTTTCATGATATTAGTCGTTTCTTGTCACAAATTTTTCTTAAAAAAATGTGAAACAATTCACACTTATTTTATTATTTGTTATCTTTTAAGTGACATTAAGCAAATTTTTGTCTATCTTACAGTTTTTTTTATACGCTGAATAAAAAGCAATTTTAATTCCTTTGTTTATTCGCCTAAAAAAATGTATGTACGTTCGTGTGTATAAAAAATATTGTCAAATGATTACAAATTGTAAAATTCAACTTTTCATGTACTTTTTATTTTGTCTAGATTTAAAGTAATAATTTAATTTAAATTTATCCTTCTCATATCTTCTAACCCTCGTAATAAAAAAGCTATAATATTTATCATAATAAAATTATATTCATTTGAAAGAGAAAAAAATATACTGTAAGTACGATTTTTTTCAAAATTTTAGAAAAATAATTGTGTCTATGAGAGAAGGGAGAGACTACAATGAGGATTGTTTTTTATTTTCGTCCTTTCAGTCTCTCCCTTGTGTCAAATTAACAATTTTTTTCAAAAAATTATGAAACAATTCACACTTATTATATTATTTATTATCTTTTAGATGATGTTATCCACATTTTAATATATATTATAGTTTTCTTGTTAGTGAAATAAAAAGCCAATTTAATGCCACTTTAACTCCTTTTTTCATACACCTTGCGAAAAAAAATATATGTACGATCCTGTATACACAAAATAATATCTACTGATTAAAAATTTTTGAATTAAACTTTTTAAGTACTTTTTTTATTTTGTCTAGATTTAAAGTAATAATTTAATTTAAATTTATCCTTCTCATATCTTCTAACCCTCGTAATAAAAAAGCTATAATATTTATCATAATAAAATTATATTTATTTGAAAGAGAAAAAAATATACTATACGTAAGATTTTTTTCAAAATTTTAGAAAAATAATTGTGTCTATGAGAGAAGGGAGAGACTACAATGAGGATTGTTTTTTATTTTCGTCCTTTCAGTCTCTCCCTTGTGTCAAATTAACAATTTTTTTCAAAAAATTATGAAACAATTCACACTTATTATATTATTTATTATCTTTTAGATGATATTATCCACATTTTAATATATATTATACTTTTTTTATTTTGTCTAGATAGTAATATTTAATTTAAATTTATCCTTCTCATATCTTCTAACCAACCCTTGTAATAAAAAAACTATAATATTTATCATAATAAGATTATAATCGTTTGAAAGAGAATAAAATGTACTGTAAGTACGATTTTTTTCAAAATTTTAGAAAAATAATTGTATATATAAGAGAAGGGAGATTTATTTTCGTCATTTCAGTCGCTCCTTGTCCCTTAAAAAATTATGACATACAAATTTTTCAGGTTGAAACTTTTTTGGGATTTTAATCATTTATTAATTTTTCTATTCTATAATTGTGAATTAGTTTTTATCTTGTACATATTTTTGCTTTATAAAATCCAATGAATAAAACATAGTTTCGCATTAATCGAAATCGAAAGCCTTGAAAATGCGTCCATCAACTCAAATCACGTGTGAGGTCTACGATCGTTTAAAAATGTTGTAATAACTAATAATTATCTGTGTGGCGAAAAACCACAAAGAATTTTTTATAATAACGAAACTAAAAAAAAACTTGACGACATTCATTAAAATTGTAAATTTAAGCTATGAAATCATTCGAAAAAGATACACAAAAATATAACGTAATATAAATAAAGAAAACTATTATTTTTTTAAAACCGATTCCAGTTAAAAATGTCAACGGCTTTCGTAGACTTTAAAAAGATAAATTACATGCTGACCGTTCTCAAATACCAATATTAATTCTCAGATAAGTCAATAAATTCATTGTTGATGAGTTCTATGACCTACGTTATGCAACACCTATTACGAGATATTTAAGAAGTTTCAAATTAAATCGCAAAAGTCGGGAAGTTTGTTGATCTTATTCATAATAACAATACAAGATTAAGATTGCACCGAACGATGAAAGACTACTCCTATCCTGACTGACACAAGTGCAATAAGTGCAATGTCTCTTCTTTAACAAAATACGTGATTATATACAGGTCGGTTTTGTAAATACAAAACAGAATAATTGAAGTTTGTGTTATCTGTTGTAATTTAAAATTCACAATAAATAACATAATATTGTTCAATATTTCATTTTAGAGATTCCCCTACTTAAATACAGCCAGAAGAATTATAGATGACAAAATTGTAATTTTAAACTAATAATTGGTTCTTCGAGCCGGATATAATTTCTAATTTGCAGGTAAAACTAATAATTGGGATATACTCTTACTGACTTATGTCCAAAGAAATTAACTGTCAAAAAGAAAACCTATTCGCACCACTCACAAATGTCAAATGTCAGGACACTATCAACTTAAATTGTGGCGGTAAATTTGAACGTTGTCATCAAAATAATCGGTGGGTAGAAACACATAAAATATATAACATTAGTGTTTCATTTTGACAGGAGGACACACTTAATACATGGGTTTATGGACCTCCGTAAATCTTAAGGTGAGTACAGCTCCGAGCCGTGGATTCAAGCACTCACATAGTTCGAAAATGGTCGAACTGCGGCCTTTGTAATGCTGACGTATATTAAAAACTATCACGCGTAATAAAACGTGTAAGACTCCAATTACAACAGGAGGCAGCACTTAACGAGGCTTTTTATCCATTAATTTTTGGATTCATGCATTTGAATTATGAAATTTTTTAATTTAAAGATCCTTGATTTTTTTCTCCTAAACAAAAAGGAAATAAAATATAAAAATGCAAGAATTCCTAGATAACATTACCTGATTTAATTCGCCAAAATTTTATTTTTTTAATAAAATTGCCTTTTGAGATATCCTTGTCCGAAAATTACATCTCTTTCTCTTACTCACTTGTCTTTTACTATAGTATGATTTTTTTATTATTTAGAATTTTTTTATATATCATTTTATAGAGAGGTTTTTTATTTGTTCTAGTTTTTTCTCATTTTTCTGATTTTTTGTTTTGGCTGGTTTTTGTGGTTTTTTCGATTTCTTCTACTTTTTTGTTTTTTCTGTTTTTTTTTGTGTGATTTTTTCGATTTTTATAGATTTATTTCAATTCTTTCATTTTTTTAGCATTTTTTGCGATTCATTATTTTCCGTCTTTTTGCGAATTTGAATTTCCAATTTTTTCGGATTTTTTTGCGATTTTTTGAAAATTTTTGCAATTTTCGGCTTTTAGTTTTGCGATTTTTTTTCGATTTTTTACGCTTTTTACCGTTTTTGTTTGAGACTCTTTATAATTATATGCGATTTATTTCAAATCTTACAATTTTTTTCACTTTTCGGTTTTTTGCGATTTTTTACAATTTTTTATTATTTTTTTTTCTATTTTTTGTGGTATTTTTCGATTTCTTGCGATTGTTCGGCGATTTTTTTCTTTTTTTGCGTTTTTGATTTTTTTCGTATTTTACAATTTTATTTTTCATTTTTCAACTTTTAGCGCTATTTTCTTTTTTCTCATTTTTCACAAAATTTTCAATTTTGTTCTGACTTTTTTTTAAATTTTTTCACATTGTTTTTTATTTCTTTTGTTTTCTGATTTCTTTCTCGTTTTTTTTTTCTTATTCCTCTGATTTTTTTTCGATTCATTTCAATTCTTTCATTTTTTTTTAGTTTTTAGTTGGTTAGAATTGTTTTTGGTTTTTTGGTTGTTTTTTGCGATTTTTTTACCCTTTTGTACGTTTATTTTTGCGATTCATTATTTTCCGTTTTTTTGCGGATTTGCATTTGCAATTTTTTCGGACTTTCTTTGCGATTTTTTTGAAATTTTTTGCTACTTTCTGCAGGTTTTTTTTCGATTTCTTTGGGATTTTTTTTTCGATTTCTTTGGGATTTTTTATGCTTTTTTACAGTTTTTGTTTGAGATTTGCGATTTATTTCAAATCTTTCAATTTTTTCCACTTTTCCGTTTTTTGCGATTTTTTGCAATTTTTGACTATGTTTTTTGCAATTTTGTGCGGTATTTTTCGATTTCCTGCCTTTTTTTAGCGATTTTTTTTTCGTTTTTTCTTTTTTTTTCGGTTTTTTACAATTTTTTTGATTTTCTCGTATTTTACAATTTTGTTTTTCATTTTTTTCCAATACTTTCAACTTTTATGAATGTTTTCCTTTTTTCAAATTTTTCCGATTTTTTCCTCATTTTCCAAATTTTTTTCAATTTTGTTCTGATTTTTTTCAAATTTTTTTCTCATTGTTCTGTATTTTTTTTCTGGTTTTTTTCTCATTTTTTTCTTATTCGTCTAATTTTCATCGATTTATTTCAATCCTTTCATTTTTTTTAAATGTTTTTTGGTTGCTTTTACGATTTTTTTCCGATTTTTGATTTAGGTTTCATATAATAAATTTAGTAGTTTAATAATGATAAATACCTGAACTCTAAATTGCTAAAAGTGGTCAATTTTTGAAAGGAAAATTTCACATCTTAGTAATTTTACTACTGGAGACGGTCCTGGCTTGAATAAACAATTAAGTCTATTTTGTCAGTAACGTCTATCTGATTTTATCGCATTAAAAAAAAACAATTTTCAGAATTTTAAATCTGTAATACCGGGAATTAAAAATTACAATATTCTTGGTACTTTTTATATTTATTTAATAAGTTTGACATGTTTGCACCCTTAAATTAATTAATCAAAGCTTTTATCAATTAATAATAATTATTTTTTTCCTAGAACTTGTATAAATAAATATAATAATTAATGATTTATTTACTTCATTTTTTTTAAAAGCAGTCAGTTCTCTAAAATATAATTTAAAAAAAATCCACGTTTACGTAAGTGCTATCATTGAACCCTTAATTACTATTAATATAAAACCGGAAAGCATCTAATAATATAAATTATAAAGACCTTGTTTTCTGAAGTATGTGATATTAATACGGAATATGGGAAGTTAAATTAGTTGAATTATGATTGGCAATAGAAATTGTTTTGTTTAAATATCTAGAGTCAAGGCAAAATCTATTTACTAAAATATGATACTTATTGTTTGATTTTTTTTATGTCAAGGGCAATTAATCACTTCAAGTTTTGCTTTAATTTTATTTACGAAAAACAGAAATTCACTTCAAGGTTATATAGCTTCAATTAAATATAAAAATCTAGTTACAAAATTAATTCTTTAACACTTTGAGTGCCAGTACTATTTTTAGCGCCTTTAAAGTGAGAAACGACAGTCATAAATGAGTGATAACAAATAATCCATTGAAGTCGTGTCACCTAATTGTGTCTGTCAGACAAGCTCAACTTTGAAGCCACGTAAGTCGAAATTATATTGAATAACATGGGTTTTACATTGAATACATTAAAGTCTGGATTCATTGGAAGGCGCATATATATTTATATCAAGTAATTGGTAAAATTCAATGGCAAGAAAATATGATTATAGAAGTATGAATTTCTATTGCACAAGAGTAAGAAATTCAAAACTTTCTTAGGCCCAGTTTCTTATAAAGTGTCTAATATCTTCCGTAAATCTGACATTCATATAGCTTTCAAACCTTCTTTTTCTTCTTCAAGCATCTTAGTAAATTCCAAAGATGTCGTTTTTTACATAAATCTGGTGCTTGCCTATTTCTTGCTCATATTGCAATGCTGTTAAATCTTGGTGAGACCGGAAGACGTTTCGAAACTCATAAAGGAACACAAAAAACACAAAAAACATACGAATATTGTTAATTATTCCTCGGTATACCAACCATATTTTAGAATACCGAGATTCGGCTATTGTATAAAGGAAACAACTCCGCTTTTTGGTCAAAATAAAGTAATATATACATATTTCAGATAGTTCGTCAGTGCACCGTTGAATCCATAAAGGAGACAAACCCGATTATAAAAACATCTCATTAGAATTTATAAGCATATAAATAAAAAATGTGATTATATTTTTGGAAGAAAAATTCAGTAAAACGTGTTAACAAAGTAAGTATAAAACATGTAAATAAATATCAAAAACTATGATTCTTAGGTTAGGTTAATCAATGACAATCCAAACAAATAATACATGACAGCTAGAATAATAAAAATTTATGAATATTTGCTAGATTTTCAGTCACAATAATTTATCATACTTTTTTTTGAATTATTTTTAGGCGATGATGAATGTAATTATTCAATCAAACCGGATTTTAGTCTATTTAATCCAACCGGATTGGAGTCAATTACTCATCAAATATCATTTCAACCCCAAACAATGGACAAAAGGAAGCAACTTGTCCCGTTTAATCATATGTGAAAGAATTGAGACATAGTGGCAAAATTTATTTAATCACATCGAATAATTGTAGAATAAAAGACACATTCGTCTAAGTAAGTATTCTGCATTTATTCAGTTCTTTCCTTTCTCTAATTTCCAACTAGCTCTTGAAAATGTGTAAAATCTGCAATTGCTATTTCTTCCTGTATTTTTGTAATTACAACGCAACTATTATGAACCATTTTCATATTTAATTTTGACGTGTTTATTTATGACAAGAGCCAGGTTTCACGAAATTTTGACCACTACGAGCGCTTGGATCGTTTCAGTTGTCCCCATCATGCACTCTGAACCCAGCGAATACATGATTTGCAAATGGTATGTTATTAAATAAACATAATCAAAAATTGAAAAACCGAAAAAATTTGGAAGAAAATTAAAATTTTTTTTATTTCTTTTAATATATATATATATATATATATATATATATAAACATTTGATACCTCCATACTGGAGGATTCAAATATATACAAGTTTACATCGAAGTACGATGCAATTAAAGTTGAAAATAAGTTTTGAAAATAAATTGCGTCTTGCGGCAACTAATTTTAAATGACAAAATTAATAAGTGACAGCTCAAAGACAGTTGAATTTGACGTGACAGACAATAAACAGGAAAGGAAAAAAGTAACAGACCACTAGTAGAACTTAATAACGTACGAGATCAAAAATCAAAAAAGAAGAAGAAATAACCTACAAGATGTATCAAATTGAAGTAAATGTAAATGAAAAAACGTAAATTTAGAAATAAATAATTTTGGGTAGGGTAAAGTTGTTCATTAAGACACGTAATATTTGTGTTCGAAAGAACTCTTTTAATTTCAAACATCTGTAATAAATTCAATTTTGTATTTTTCGTACAATGATGTAAAAGTGACACGTTAAATGAAGTATTTGGAAATGCTAAATTTATGGTGATTTTCCTGTCCTTACCTCTTTCTAGTAATGATTTCTTTACAAGTTTTTTTTTTTATATTTACGTCACCAACTCTTGTAGTCCACTATATCTTCGGTTTGAACAAATTTGACCACAAAATATGATCGAATTGCCTTTGCATTAGCGATAATAGAAATATATTCCATTGGTGTATAAATTCGATCTCGGCGTCTCACTATCCTTTTAATTAGATCAAAATCCCTGTCACTTGGCAGGAATGATTGACCACGAACAGGTTAATATTGATAAATTTCGGTAAGATTTAATAACAATCTAAAAATAGTTTAGTTCGGTAATATCCTCTGGTATTGTATCCAGGTAATCTTTTAGAACCCCTTTTGGCGGTACCTTCAAGGTATGTGTAAAATGTGACATCATTGGTTCTTAAGTTGTGAACAACAAAAATATATTGCCAAAGTTTTCGAAGGTAGAATATATCGTTTACTGGCATATCAGGTAGAGGCAGATTCTGCATATAATCGAAAACAATCGCCCCTATACATTGGTTTTTTCCACACAAATCTCGGACGTATTCAATTTTTTTATAGAACTTTGATGCACGTCTTTTATGTATGATTAGTTCTGCACTAGCTACATGCTTTGCGTTGTCGTTTAATGCATGTGATTTTAGTTTCACAAACAAATCTTCACATGTTAGACAGACATCAAACCGATATCCGAAATTTAAGTAGTATTCGTACTTAACGCGTTTTGCAAGATCTGCATTTTCCAAACAAAACATTTCATACATTTTTTTACTGTTAATGTCGATTCAAGGTATTTTAATGGTTTACTACTATAATGGGGTTCTTTCGTCGGAAATATGAGCATGGATTTTACAGATAATAGCGTCAGGTAAAGCATGACCTTGATTAGCATTACGGCCAAGTTTGTCAATAGGTCTAGAGCTAATCAAAAGTAGTGTAGTCAGGCGGAAAACTGTTTTGCAGGATAAAACATAAAAACTCAGAAATACTTTTTTTTTCAAAATATGATATTTAAAATTACTTCGACGATTCTGCTTTGGTTCCAAATATTTTGGCCTACGTCTTTTATTATCTTCAACTTCACAAGACCCATCAAAAAAGTATCTTGTTCGTTTTTGGGCTTATCACATCTTTTCATCGTGTGATAACATCTCCATACATTTTGTTTTACATCTTAAATTTAAATAAATTTAGTATAATCTAAAAGGCTGGTTGACTGATCGAATTTGAAAAACTTTCTTAAATCAATGCAATCCTTACCTACAGACCCTACAGTCCACTCCGGCCCTGTTTTTTTGCAGATATTTTAGTTCCTTTTTGACTTTTGTACTTTTGTCCGAATAATTTTGCTTTAATCCGAACATTATTATTATGATTTTCAATGTTTCGAACACCTTTCTTTCGTTTTCATTGTAGTTCTTCACTATCGCTGTTGGAATCTGACATATTCTTATCTATTTTATTACAAAATACTACGTAGTTTCACGGTAAAGAACAAAAAAATGTTGCTTTAGTCAATACCTAATGCATACTAACTAATAATTTATAATTACTAATAATGGTTGCTGTCAAAAGTCCACTTGCAACGCCCTCACATTGAGTGTATGAAGGAAACAGGTAGTGGATTTATTTCCTTTATTCTCTGGGTGTAGAGTGCATGGTGGGGACAACTGAAACGATCCCAGCGCTCATAGTGGTCAAAATTTCGTGAAATCTGGCTCTTGTTATAAATAAACACGTCAAAATTAAATATAAAAATGGTTCATAATAGTTGCTGTGTTGTAATTGCAAAAATACAGGAAGAAACAGCAAGTGCAGATTTTACACATTTTCAAGAGCTAGTTGGAAATTAGACAAAAGAAAGAACTGGATAAATGCAGTTAGGAGAAAAAAGTAAGTAATGTATAACCTACTTCTGTAGCATGCTTACTTAGACGAATGTGTGTTTTATTCTACAATTATTCGATGTGATTAAATAACTTTTGTCACTATGTTTCAATTCTTTCACTTATGATTAACCGGAACAAGTTGCTTCCCTTTGTCCATCGTTCGAAGTTGAAATGATATTTGATGAGTAATTGACTCAAATCCGGTTTTATTGAATAGACTCAAATCCGGTTTGATTGAATGATTACATTCATCATCGCCTAAAAATTATTTTAAAATCTAGCAAATATTCATAAATTTTTATTATTCTAGCTGTCATGTATTATTTGTTTGGATGTCACTGATTAACCTAACCTATGAATGATAGTTTTTGATATTTATTTAAATGTTTTATACTTACTTTGTTCATCACAACACGTTTTACTGATTTTTTTCTTTAAAAAATATAATCACATTTTTTATTTATATGCTTATAAATTCTAATGAGATTTTTTATAACGAATTTTTATTTTTTATACACAACGTACATACTTCTCACAATTGTCGAGCCAAATTTTATGCAACCATCAGATGGCGTTTTCGTCGCGCTACCTGAAAATAGGACCAGAAGTTTTTTTGTAAATTACTCAATTTTTGTGATTTCATATTGTAATTTAATATATTTTATAATTTGTATAGTAGGCCTGATGATGGCCATTGTTTGGCCGAAACATGTTGCCCATGCCCATTTGTTCAACTAACTTATAATATATTTTATGTGGTTTAAATTATCATTTTCTAAATGGCGTGCATTCTCTAGATTTATAAAAAATGAAAAATTTGCTCTTATTTATTGTGAAAAATTATTGAAGTTGAATATAAAATTAAATATTCAGAAAATAAAAAAAATATATTTCTAATCGATATTCATGTTGATTTTGAAAAATACCCAAAGTGGATGGTCATTAACTTAAATTTGTTAAAAATATCCAGTTTTACTTTCATTTAATTGTCATGTTCTATAAAAATGATAAAGTATCACGACAAAGTATATACTACTGATGATTCCTATAAGGATGAAACATGTATGGCAATGGTCGGAGTGTATAGTTTCAAAAACTTACTCTCTCTCTGTTTTTGATTTAATTGCCGTGTTGTATAATATTATATAAATATAAATTACTATTAAACTGACCTATGTTAATAGTACAAAGTACTATTTCTGCATAATCATGTTTACAATAACTTTTTATTTTCGTTATACAAGGAACCTGCTACAATAGTAAACAATATTTTAAATAATTATTACCTAATAATTTTAATACACGTGGAAAATATTTTTTTTTCTTAATTTTTTTTCATATATTTTTACACATCCTAAATATATAAAATATTATCATTCATAGTTCAAAGGTAATATATATACAATTTCCAAAAAACCGACTTATGAAATTCAATGAACAATTTCACAAGAAACTATTATAGAAAAATAAATAGTAACATTAAGACTTGTATCTGTTCTATATTATTAAAATCAACAATTGCTGGCTGATTGCGATGAAAAGTTTATCGCACAAAAACTTTATTTGAAATTGTTTAAATAATAAGTCGACAAAAAAAAATTGGGCACACGACATGCTTACAGGAGTTACGGTCGAGTTCGTCGACCTTAGCATTCAATTTGGAATTGCAGATACCTAAATTTTTATTTTGCTTAGCAGCAAACCCCCGATTAAGTGCAATAGCCGACTGCAGTGGCGGATCTCAAAAAAAATTCACTCTATAAGAAAAACTTACAGCATATTTTATTTTTATACAATTTATATTTCATTGCAGATATCCGTATACCACAATAAATAAATAATAGTGAACCAGTGTCGAAATATTTGGTATTAAATTTTCAAAATATTAGAAACCACGTAAAAATGCCCTAATCAACATAATCAAGACAAACTTGGATGGATTGGAAAAAGTTTATCGCCATGGGCTTCTAGATATTGGAACAAGCGATGATTAAAAAAATTTGTTTAAACAAAATCTGATTTGGTGACATTTTATATATTGAGACCCGCCCCTGAATGCAACAACTGGCAATTAAGGAAACATTTTGGCAAGATACTTTTGTCTAAAGTTCATTGAACTGACATTATTTGTAAATTAAATGGTTCTTACTGTTATCATTATGATTAAAAGCACTGCTACTGCAATTTTCGATGTCTTATCAAAACATTCCATTTTAGATAAGTAAATATTTAGACAAAAATCATTCGTTGCTAAACAATATAAATCGTAGTAAAACAATTACAAGAATTATAATCTATATCAAGAAGAAGAAAAAGCAGAATTGCATAATATTTTACTTATAAATATATATACGTACATAAATTATAAGGATGATTGTTTTCATAATTTTAGATAAAAAATTATGGGTGTGAGAGTAGGGAGATACAATACATAAATGTCTTTTTATTATTTTTGTTTCTCTTTTCGTCAAATTCCCAATAATTTTTTTTATGATGAAAGATTTTTAGATATTAAACCCTGACTATCAACTTTATCAAAACAATCTCAACGTGATTTAAAAGACAGTAAAAAATACTATACGAGCTATTTTTTTCATAATTTCAAATAAAAAAGTATGGGCGTGGGAGTAGGGAGAGACACAAAGGATCGAGATTTTTTGTTTTTTGCCATGTTGGTCTCTCCCTTTCGTCAAATTTACAATTATGTTTTTAAAATTTAAAGAAAATCACACTTCCATTATTTTTAATTATCTTTTAAGTGGCGTTAGATTCAGTTTTATAAGTTTTAGAGTTTGCTTGTTATGTGGGAACAAAATTTTTTTAATATTTTTTTACCAGAAAGGTTTTTAAAATACTTCTAAATCGAATAACGAGTAAACTATCAACTGTATCAAAACGATCTCAACGTGATTTAAAAAACAATAAAAAATACTATAAGACTCATTTTTTTCATAATTTTACATAAAAAATTATGAGCGTGGGAGTAGGAAGAGACATAAAAGATAGAGAATTTTTGTTTTTTGCCATGTTGGTCTCTCCGTTTCCTCAAATTTACAATTATTTTTTTAAAATTTTAAAAAAAAATCACACTTACAGTATTTTTAATTATATTTTAAGTGACGTTAGATTCATTTTTATAAGTTTAATAGTTTGCTTGTTATGTGCGAACAAAATTTTTTTAATATTTTTTTACCGGTAATATTTTTAAAATATTTCTAAATCGAATAACAAGTAAACCAGCAACTTTATCAAAACAATCTCAACGAGATTTGAAAGACAGTAAAAAATACTATAAGAGCTATTTTGTACATAAGTTTACAAAAACAGTTATGGGCGTGGGAGTAGGAAGAGTCATAAAGGATAGAAATTTTTTGTTTTTTGCAATGTTGGTCTCTCCCTTTCGTCAAATTTACAATTATTTTTTTAAAATTTAAAAAAAAATCACACTTACAGTATTTTTAATTATCTTTTAAGTGGAGTTAGACTCATTTTTATGAGTTTTATAGTTTGCTTGTTAGGTGCGAAGAAAATATTTATAATATTTTTTTACCGGTAAGGTTTTTAAAATGTTTCTAAATCGAATAACAAGTAAACTATCAACTTTATCAAAACGATCTCAACGTGATTTAAAAGACTGTAAAAAATACTATAAGAACTATTTTTTTCATAATTTTAGATAAAAAATTGTGGGCGTGGTAGTAGGGAGAGACATAAAGGATAAAGATTTTTGTTTTTTGCCATGTTTGTCTCTCCCTTTCGTCAAATTTACAGTTATTTTTTTTTTAATTTAAAAAAAAATTACACCCACAGTATTTTTAATTTTCTTTTAAGTGGTGTTAGATTCATTTTTATAAGTTTTATAGTTTTCTTGTTAAGTGCTGTTCTACCCTACCAGTTATAAATAATACAACAGGTTAACACAAATTATGTACATTAATATAAAATGCACAAATGATAATAATACTGAACTTAAGAGACGCTAATACCATATGCTATCTTGCTTGAAATCATTTTTGGACGGGCGCTCCGTTAATATTAAAATAGGAATCTGAAGTATTCAAAAATCGTGGCTAATTCTTTATAGCGCGTCTGTGGGACTTTTTTAAAATAATTTTTAGTAAAAGTTATAAGGCCAGCAATTTTTTCTCTAGACAAATTTGAAAAAAGTAGCACAAACACGCTCTTCTGATCAATATTTTAAATATCATGAAAAAATTACATATTTTTTACTTGCTATATTAGGCGAGTTCTCGTCCAAAAACGAATAATTATGTTTTATGGCGCTCTACCCTGTTCTACGCCGCAAAAATTGGAGTAGAGGGGAAGATTACTCGACAGTAACCGGAAAATACTAAAAAAACAATTTTTACACCCAATGTATTAGAATACAAGCACATTTTCCTATATTATTGCTCTAATTTGAGAAGAGCAACTTTAAGTTGACAACTTTGTTTTCTACAAAAAATCTTTTGTCAACTTTTAGTTGTCAACTTAGGTGTAAAACGAGCCTTAATAATAAGTTTAAATTTTAATTTCGCCAATAGGATAAAGGTAAAAAATATAGCTGTCATAATTTAATTTGGGTATATATACAATTTATTAAAAAATTTCAAGTAAAAAAATATCAGTAATAAGTCTAAAATGAAAATAGTGAACTTATAATATTCCCTTTTTTTAAAAAGCAAAGTTTTAAGTAATTGTTATTTTATAAAATAAATTGTGTCATCAATTTTTTTAGGATTTACGATATACGCTAAATGTTTTACAATCTGTAAAAATATTTTCGTGAGTAAAATTTGCAACCTAAACAATATTTCGTTAGTTGCCAAAACAGAACGATTTGTAAACGTTGCAAAAATTTAGTTATTATATAATGTTTTGAAAATAAAGATAATATATAACCTTGATTAAAAAAAATTAATAATAAAAACTGGAGTTTATCAACCACGTTTAAATTTTATTTTTATAACAAAATCTATTTTCTAGCTATAATCAAATGTTATTTTAAATGCTTAATTTTTAATAAAACGATTCGAAAATTTTCATATATAATTATAGTTTTTATTATAGCGTCTATAATTTTAATTCCTGAAAAAAACCACACATATATTTTATATAGTTAAAAGCAATTCAGTGGAAGGTGGGGGGGGGGGAGAATTTTTAGTACATATATCAAATAAAAATTAATTTTTAAGATTAGCGCAGATGCAATAAGAAGTAATGCCAATCCCAACAACTGACTGACTGACATAGAATCAACGCACTGCAAAATCTACATACCGAAATTTTGAGAATATATTCTTTTTATAACCCACTAAGAAAGGATTTTGCGAAATTTTGATTTTAAGGGTAGAAAAGCACGAAAAACGGAGTTTTACATACATATTACTTATACATGATGGTATATAGGTTTAGAGACTGTTATGTCTTCAGTATTAGATTTGATTTTTTAGGAACAAAATGGGAAAAACGGTAAATTGGAAAAATAGGGAAAAATAAGGAAAAATAGGGAACAATATAGAAAAATTGGGAAAATGGGGCAAAATAGTGAAAAATAGTGACAAATGGAGAAACTAGAGAAAAGGGGGAGAAGTCTGAAAAATGGGAAGAAAACTGAAAAAATAGGGACAACAGGGAAATTAGAGAAAATAGTGAAAATAGGGAAAAACAAAGAAAATAGGGAAAAAAAGGATAGTAGGAAAAATAGAGACAAATACGGATAAATGGGAAAAAAAACAGAAAAAAATCAGTTGTGTCGCCCCAAAACTTTCGCGACAAGTCAAATTTCGTGACATTTCGTGACATTGCATCTATCATTTTTTGATAGTGACACTTCTGTTTGACAGATGTCGTACAAAATTAATGAGTTCCGACGGGTAACTCAAACCCATTTACCAAATTTCAGCTCAATCGGTTTAAACCTATGGCCTCTATCGTGTAAGAATACACACAGACAGATAGACAGACAGACTTTCATCTGGAAATGGTCTTAAACATTTGAGGGGACCTCAAAATGGATATTTCCATCTTTATCTCGAATTTTTTTTAGCTCGTTCACAATACTTTGCCTTCTCGGAGGTGGATCGGGAATGTAAAAACGCAAAAAATCTCAAATGTCAAAAAATCTCAAATCGCAAAAAATTTCAAAAATCTCAAAAAGAAAAAATCTCAAAATAGGTAAAATACCTCAAAACCACAAAAAAGTTCAAAAATCAAAAAATCTTCAAAATATTTTCAAAAAATTTTTAGACGGTTCAAAAACATCTCAAAAATCTCCCAAAATTCTTTAAAACCTAAAAATTCACAAAGAATCTCAAAAAATTTAAAACGTCAAATCTCAAAAAATTCAAAATAGTAAATGTTTCAGAAACTCAAAAATTTGATCAAAAAATCTCCAAGAATTCAAAGAAGTCAAAAAATCTCAAAAGTTCAAAAAACCTTAAAAAATTTCAACAAAAAAATCTGAAAAATCTTTAAAAACCTCAAAAAAACAAAAAATAAAAAAAAATCTCAAAAAAACTCAAAAAACTCAAAAAATCTCAAAAAATCTCAAAAAATCTCAAAAAATCTCAAAAAATCTCAAAAAATCTCAAAAAATCTCAAAAAATCTCAAAAAATCTCAAAAAAACTCAAAAAATCTCAAAAAACTCAAAAAATCTCAAAAAAACTCAAAAAATCTCAAAAAATCTCAAAAAAACTCAAAAATATCAAAAAACTTGAAAAAAAATCAAAAAATCTCAAAGACAAATTGAAAAAAAATTTGACAAAATTGGAAAAGATTGTAAAAAAATTGCAAAAATTGAAAAAAATCCACGAATTCTTTTTCAGATATTTAATGTTAAAGTTTCAAATTTTGACATTTTTTAATTTTTGACAGGTGACAGTTGGAGAAATAATTTTGACTGTCCTGTATAGAGTTTTTTATGGGCTTTCAAATGACATATTGCAAGTCGAATTCCGTGACATATTGCACCTGTCGTTTTTTGATAGTGACACTTCCGTTTGACATATGTCATACAAAAACTAATGATTTCTTCTGAGGGGTAATCCAAACACCTATACCAAATTTCAGCTCAATTGGATTAAACGTGTGGCCTCTATCGTGGAAGAATACACACACACACACACATACGCACACACAGACCGACAGACAGACTTCCATCTGGAAATGGTCTTAATCGTCTCAGGGCACCCAAAAATGGATATTTCCGTTTCTATCTCGAAATTTTTTTTTAGCTCGTTCACAATACTTTCCCTTTGACAAATGCTGTGTGCGGGATTCGATCCCGGGCCTATCGCATCACTAACCAGCACTATTCCACGCTGCTACTAGAGCTCATACTGACGTTTGTTCAAACTACTTATTTAAGCGATCACGTGTCACGTTTGGATGAAACAAAATATTTTTTCTGCGATGAGACACTCGTCTTAAATATACCATAGATAGATGGCGATAAAATATAGTTTTAAATTCAAATCTGAAAAATCTACTGAATTTTACAGCGGACGTAAATATTAATATTTTGAGCTCTATTTTTTTTTGATCGTTTTATAATAAAAAATATATCGATTATAGTTTAAAAAAAATGTCGAACCTGTCTAATATCAATTCAACTAAAATTCTACCAAACACCTTTATTTTTCTTAAAAATTACTAATTTAGTAGAAAATTTACTAAAAACGGCAACCCTGTAAAATGTGTGTGAATACAGCGCAGCAGCCGGCCAAGGGCGAACCGTTCATGGCTACTGACATCACACGGTCTAGTCTTGCTCACAGGTACCGTTTTCCAGCCTCTAGCCGATCGTTGATTTTAAAATGCTTACAGCGGACGTAAATATTAATATTTTGCGTTCAAATTTTTTTTGATCGTTTTTAAATAACAAAATCTCTCGATTTCAGTTAAAAAAACAAAAATTTAGAACCTGCCTATTGTATCAACAGTATTAGCTTTGCCACATTCGTCTGCAGCAGCGGATAGAATTTTTTTAGAATTGAACAAAACTGTCATCCGAAATCGATTGTTAATAAAAACGTGTTCTGCCATGTTACGAGTGAAAGATAAGATGAAAATGCTACCTAGAATGGCGCCCTAATAAAATATTGCAAAATTATACCCGAAGTTTTTTAAAAAATATAAATTCTAAAGAACTATCAGATTAACATTTGTTTTAACATGCTTATGTAAATTCAGTTTTTGTTGATTTATTTTTATACCGAGTTTAATTTTTTGTTGTTTTTTTTATTTTCACAATTTTTAAGTTTTTATTATTTGTTTCACGTTCACTGAAATATATATGTTTGTTCGAAGTGTTTCAGCATTCATTTTTATGAAATCTTTCAAAAGCTATTTGTATCCATTTGATATTGATTGACAGAAGAACATTGGTGTGATCAATATACACAACAATCAATATAAAATACATACAATTAGCTTTTTATAAAGATTTGACATTTAAACGTCAATCACCTCATCTAAACGTCACTTGCATCACGCACTCCTGGAAATTCCTCTTACAGCAATCTGTCATCAGTCACTGCCACGTATAGTATAAAATAAAAGACAGAGGGAGTCACTATCTGAATATATTTTCTTGCGCATTCGTGGTGTAGGGACTTTTCCCCTACATATTGTCAGTCACTTTGGAGATTTACATTAAATTATGATTCAAGTCATTTGTTAACAATGTTCATAAATGTTTAATTGTTCGCGATTGTTGGCAGTTATTTTTCGTTAAACCATTATTTTTGTTTTCTCTTTGGAGAGGTTACTAGCTGAGAAAATCAAGAAGCAATGGATTATTCAACAACAAGCCATCAATCAAGTTCAACGTTATATTTTTCATTTTGAATTTTTATTTATACGTAGTTTCATTTTAACCCTTTCCGACACGGCGTACACTGTAGTGTACATATATTTCAATTTCTAGTAATAGGCTATTTTCGAATCAACTATCTGCAAGTCATACGGTACACTGTAGTGTAGTATCTTGCAATGCATCCTAAAATCGTCACATCCCGTCACATGTATACGTTCTATGGTGTGTTGTACGGTAACCATTCTACAACAGTGATTGTCACGTTGGCGTATAACCTCAAATTAGTTATATAAGTGTCACAGTAGTTTTTTGTTTGTTTAGCTAGTTGTTATATTTTTTTGCTGGTATATTGTAATTTCAGGTAAGTTATGCATTATTGGTTTCTTAGAAAATTTGTAATATTTTAACAGTATGAAGGTTTACAACTATGTGCACATCATGACTGACAGGCGCTACTGGAAAAAACCGTTAACTGAGAGAGAGCAATCTGAGATACTCAATGGCGATGATTTCGAGTTAGATGAACTTGATGTAGAAGATGATGACTATTTTGAAGACCGTGATTTCCAAAGTAGGTGTAAGTGGAGAATATTTTTGATTTTTTATCTGTTTTGTTTAGGAAAAGACTTGTGTGATATTGATGGTTTTTTCTTTGTAGATGATAATGAAGCAATAGCAGGTGATATTTATGAGGAACCAGAAGAAGAGGCGCTTATTGAAATTGCCTCCGAATCACATGGTATCCAAAATGTATCAACGCAAGAAATACACACATGCCAGACATCACAATCATTTGCAAGTGAGTATCTTAAGTCCCAAAAGTTGATTGCAAAAGAAGAGATCAGTTGGATAAAGGGGATTTATGAAATATCAAGTAATATTCAGTTTTATCAGGCTAAAAAACAAGAAGTGGTAAGCTTGCCTACCCCATTAGAAATTTTTTCCAAATATTTCACAAATGCTCTTCTTTATATCTGCGTAGAAAAAACAAACTTGTATGCTGTTAGAACCTCTGTACCGAACTTTCCCGCTACAAACATATCAGAAGTGAAGACATTTTTTGGAATTCTTATGGTAATGGGCAATTTGAATTATCCGAAGGTGCGAATGTATTGGGAGCCAAAATTTGCAGTTCCTCTAATATGTGAAAATATGCAAGTAAACAGGTTTTTCAAACTACGAAACACGATGCATTTCACTTCTGATGAGGAACAAAAGTCGGATGACCGGCTGTGGAAAGTACGGCCCCTTTTCAATAGTATAAGGGAAACATGCAGGCAGTTGGAGACAGAGGAGGTGTACAGTATCGACGAACAAATGGTTCCTTTCAAAGGTGCTGTGAATATCAAACAGTACGTTAAAAATAAGCCGACAAGATGGGGTATAAAATTATTCCTATTATGTGGGATTAGTGGGACAATATATGACTTCATTGTCTACCAAGGTGCAAATACAGAACTCTTGACAGAGTATATGTTGTTTGGCCAGTGTCCTGCTGTAGTAATGCACCTATCAGAAAAAATACCTCCACGAGCACAACTTTATTTTGACAATCATTTCAGTTCTTATTGGTTGTTTCAATGGTTGTCAAAAAAACCAATATATGCCGCTGGTACAATTCGATTGGACCACTTTTGTAAACTACCTTTTACTATGCGACAAGAGAATAACAAGAAACTTGAGAGGGGTTTCGTCGAGAATGTTATGTGTAGGAAATCTGGTGTTGTACTGACCAAGGGGATTGACAGCGGTGTTGTAACTCTGGGTTCCAATTTCATTGGAGTAAGTTCTTCTGATGTATGTAAGAGATCGGATAAGAAGGCAAAAAAGTACATTGAAGTGACACGCCCCAAAGTAGTTGCTCTTTATAACAGCGGGATGGGAGGTGTTGACAAGTGCGACTTCCTTATTTCTTTATATCGATCTTTTATACGAACAAAGAAATGGACTGTTAGATTAAAGTCTCATGCCGTAGACATGGTGTCACTAACAGCTGGTTGGAATATATAAAGAAATCGGAGGAGCTGAAAATACCTCAAAAAAATATCATGGATCTTATACATTTCCGACAACACGTTGCTGAAGGACTTATTTTGGCTGGAAAAATGTCAAACAAAAAGCGAGGGAGACCACTTTCGACTAATCCTCTAGATCCTCAAGGCAGTTCTTCTGCAGGCAACGCAGCAGGTCCTTCTGGTATATTAAACAAACAAGTGCGTCCGATTGAAGATATTCGGTACGATAATATTGGACATTTTCTGATGTTCTGTGAGAAAATCGCTCTTTGTAAGGGAAGCAACTGTAAGTCAAGAACATATATTCTTTGTACCAAATGTAAAATATCATTATGTATAAGTAGAACTTAAAATTGTTTCACTGATTTTCATAAAAAATAAATAGTTTTTGCCAATTACAGTGTTTTTAATCTAAAATATTCCTGATTGATATGTGTCTCCCAGTCATCACGTACACTACAGTGTACATGACGTAACTTCAGAATGCCAAATTTGACAGGTATCCGGAGGTGCTTAAAAATCATAGAAAAATCATTCTAACAGTATGCAACTCTTAAAAAAAATATATGTTTGTTTTTAAAAAGTCGTGTCTGAAAGGGTTAAAAAAATAAATATTTAATTTCTTAAATGTATTTAGAACGTTAATGGTAAAATATCTACCATACGTGGAAAGTTAGGTAATATGTAATAGTACTCGTAAAATCTAGTACAAAAAATGTGTACTATTGATTGACATCTAAAGTGCACTATTGAACTGACAAATAACGCACCAAAAAAAAACGATCCAGGAACAACACTGGTTATCATCACTCTTCTCTGTGGTGCTATGCCATCTGTACCTGTGGCCATTTGGTCAGAAGCAAAAATAGCGTAAAATATCCCCGTCCCTTTGGGGGTTATTTTAGACCCCGGTGAGGAGGCCCCATAATCAGTTGAAGGCCCCAAATGAAGCCAGATCGTCCCTGCTCTCGATAATAACCCGTGGGGTTGCTGCGAAAAAAATCTTACTTATGTTTTAATCCATTTTATCATTTTAATTCTTACTAAACGTATAGCAATTTTAACTATTAAAAATTATTATCAAACTAAATACCTACTTATAATTAATAATTATATAGAATTAACCATTCCGGAAAAAATATAATCATAGACAAACAGCACTCAGTAAAAATGCGCCATTCCAGATGTCTATCTCTCTTACAATAAATTTAGAAGACGTGGCATTTTTTGATTTTCTTAGAATTGTTATTTACTATAATTTGGCTCTTAGAATGTTTAATAAGCAATTGTGAATGTGCATGTAATCCAATATTTTTTCTCTAACGTTCCCATAGACATAAACAAGATAATATGATAAACATTTTTACGCGAATTTTAAATTCAAGATTTCTTATTACATTTGATTCAATTATTGTTTGAATCATTATTTAAAAAAAATATCTACATATATTTAAAAAAAATGCCTTGAATCAAATTTGGCCCAGTTTCTCCTACACTTTTACCTTGCGGTAAATTAATAATAAAAAAAATGAACAAAAATCAAATTATCTATCAAAAAGATAATTGGCGATTGCCACACTGCAATAGTCAGGTCATTGACTTTACGATAAAAACTAAATAAACTAAAATTTTATCGTAATAGATAAATGACAAAATGATCGAATTGAAAAATATTAACAAACTTTGCTAATTGATAAAATTAATTTGAATTGCGTTTTAATGTAATAATAAATAAATTTGGTCATTCGATTCCAGATTATATTTAAAAATTTTCAATGATGTTACTAAAAATAAATAAATGTCACAATGTAATTAATTGATATATTTTAAATTTGTATAAAAAATAACATCCAGTATAAACTATACTTTTACTTTCCCGCTGTTTTAAAATTGTTTCAAACAATATTTCAAAAAAATAGGACGATCCTGTAAAATATTTTGTTTTTATTTCTAACATATTTTTTTGAATTACAACATGAAAAAAAAACAATCCATATGCATCCTATATATTTATATTTTTCTACTATATACAGAGTGATACAGAAAAAGTTTTCTTCTTCATTATTTTTTCCAATTAATTATACTTCAAAATAAATTAAAAAAATTATAAAAGTATTTGTAAAACAAGCATAGGTACATAAGTACCTAAAAAGGGAGCGAGCTAAAGAAAAAATAAGAGAAAATGGGAAAATAAGTATATTTTCCCATTTTTTCTGTTTTCTCCAATTTTTACCAGTTTTTTCCTATTTTTTCCAATTTTTCCCATTTATTTTATCCTTTCCCATTTTTCCCTATTTTTCTTGTTTCTTCTTGTTTTTGCCCATTTTTAGCTATGTTTTCTTTATTTTTCCAGGTCTTTTCCTGTTTTTTTTTTTAATTTTTTTCCCATTTTTTCATATTTTTTACTATTTTCCATTTTTTCCTATTTTCCCCATTTTCCATGATTTTCTTTATTTTTACATTTTTTTTTCTGTTTTTCCTTCTTTTTCAAGATTTCTTCTCTTTTTTATTTTTTCCCATTTTCTCATTATTTTCTATTTTTTTCTATTTTCCATTATTTTTTTCAATTTTTCATTATTTTTTCATATTTATTCCTATTTTTTCATTTATCTCCTATTTTTTCCTATTATTCCTCTATTTTTTTTTCTTTTTTTGTGGCATTTTTTTATTAACTTTACTATTTTATCATATTTCTTCCTATTTTCTCCTGTTTCCTCCTATTTTTTTCTATTTTACTCCTATTTTAATCTATTTTTTCTTTTTTTTGCCATTTTTTCTTGTTTTTCCTATTTCGTCCTATTTCCATTTTTTCCTATTTTTTTTCCCATTTTGTCCTATTTTGTCCTATTTTTTTTATTGTCTTAATTTTTCTCGACTTTTCTTTATTTTTTCAGGTATTTTCCTGTTTTGTTTTAAGTTTTTTCCCATTTTTCATATTTTTTACTATTTTTCCATTTTTCCCCATTTTCCATGATTTTCTTTGTTTTTCCACTTTTTTTCTGTTTTCCATATTTTTCCTTATTTTCCTTCGTTTTTCAAGATATCTTCTCTTTTTTATTTTTTACCATTTTCTCATTATTTTCTATTTTCCATTATTTTTTTCTATTTATTATTTTTTCATATTTATTCCTATTTTTTCAATTATCTCCTATTTCTTCCTATTTCTTCCTATTTCTTCCTATTTCTTCCTATTTCTTCCTATTTCTTCCTATTTCTTCCTATTTCTTCCTATTTCTTCCTATTTCTTCCTATTTCTTCCTATTTCTTCCTATTTTCTCCTGTTTCCTCCTATTTTTTTCTATTTTTCTCCTATTTTAATCTATTTTTTCTTTTTTTTGCCATTTTTTCTTGTTTTCCCATTTCGTCCTATTTCCTTTTTTTTCCTATATTGTCCTATTTCTTCCTATTTTTTCTATTTTTCCAGTTTTTTCCATCAAACGTGACGTTCAAATTTATTACATTGTGTTCGATATTTGTGGTTCGTTTTCCTTTTTTCTATTTTGTTTTTCCATTTTTAGCCAAACGGTTTGACCATCCCGTATTTTTTTCCTATTTTTCCCATTTTCTTCTATTTTTTTTCCTATTTTGTCCTATTTCTTCCTATTTTTTCGTATTTATCCTATTTTGTCCTATTTTATTCCTATTTTTTTGTCTATTTTTTTCATTTTTTTGCCATTTTTTCTTCGCTTGCTCCCTAATTTACTCAAATAATGGTAGATTTAAATTCCAAAATTGGAGTTAACTAAGCAGTGTATGACAAAGAAAGCATTCGGAAAAATGAAATGCAAACATTGATTAGGTGCATTCCCATTGATAAGTAAATATAAAAAAAATATCATATTGTACATAAAAGCCAAAATTTTCTGTTGCCTTGTAAGTACCGGCAACGCCGCATTCCTCGTTTCCTATTAATGACATCAAAGCAGTGATTTTAAATACTGCTAAAGCAGCGATGAAATTTATGCAATGAATTAAAACATTTTTTGCTTTATCTTACAATTTTTGTATTAAATTTCTTTACAGCCCTTAAAAAACCGTATCAAGCAAAATTTCTACACTCATATTAAAGAATAATCTTCAATTATCGCCAAATTCATTAGTTTTAAAAAAAATGTGCGATCGAAAACGAAGGTGACCTCCGTCAGGAACAAAATCGGAAGAAATCGAAAAAAATCGACAAGAAACGACAACTAGATCAGAACAATAAGAAAAAAATGGGAAAAAAACCGAAAGAATTTGAAAAAAATCAAAAAATAACAGAACAATAAAAAAAACAGAAAAAATCGAAAAAAGGGCAAAATCGAAAAGAACGAAAAAAATCAGTCTTCAGATTCCTAAACTGACTTACCCCTAAACGGCTAAATAAGGTACATCGATCAGACAATGTACCAATACGTAAACAAACTTATTTGGAGTAGTAAACTCCCCCCCCCCCCAAATGGTTACAAATATGATAATAAAAAAAATACAATTAGTCCCAAACTGAGATAAAAGTAGATTTTGGTAGATTTTATAGAAAAAAAAATAGATTATTTTTATTAATTGTTTATTTATTTTTATTTATTATTATTATTATTATTATTTTAAACGTGATGGTTCACGTAAGCATTGTATAAATAGAATCCAATCTAGTTGAATTTTCCGTATTCCTGATTGTAGATTAAAACACATTAGGAAGTTAAGTTGGTTCAGGGCAACGACAAGACTATAATATAGTGAAAGGACATTTTTTCTGATGAGATCAGAAGGTATTTACAAAGGTTATTAGCCTTTAGATAATACCCATTACATTATGAGAGTGATACAATGTATAAATACACGCATGATAAATTTTCAGGTGTGATTTGCATATTATGCTCTCATTTTTGCAACTATTAGCAACTAAAGAATCATAACAAGTCGGTAATGTAGTTCGTTTACCTTTGAATACAGAGTGTTCCGTAAAAGAAATTTTGTTAATATTAGATTTTTTTTCATATCATCACAAACATTTAAACTATATACAAATAAATTTACTTTTAATATTCTTAAGGTCATCGAATTCTGAAGATTGTGTATAATTGTTCTTGGGTATTGCAGTTGCAATTTTCATCTTATTTTGTTTACTCGGAATACAATGACATTATTGTTCAAAAAATTTATGACGTCAAATAACCAAGGTATTTATTATTACTTCTTTTTTATTTAAATTACGGTTAGTCAGAGTGTATGTATGTAGAATATAAATTAGAATTTTTTAAAAATGTTTTTGACAATAATTGTGACCCTTGAGAAAAGGGAAAGGTCAAAGGAGGGAATATTAAAAAATCCTTGGAGTTATGGTCTCGCCTTATTTTCACGGCCACAATTTTTTATCTTAAATTTTGAAAAAAATTGTAAATATAGAATATTGCTTTCTCTTTCTATCAACAGTCAGCACATTTTAATAAGACGACAATTTATTATGTTACAAGGGTTAAACGATATGAAAACTAAAAATTTAAAGACAAAATGCATTTTATATCCCATAACAAAAATAAATAAATAATATATTAAAATGAAATTAATACCACTAAAAGGGGAATAGAAAATACTATAAACGCGAATTTTTTCAAAATTTTCCAGAAAAAATTGTGACCTTCAGGAAAGGGAGAAACCAAAAGAGGGGAAATTAAAAAATCATTATAGTTGTGGTCTCTCCCCATTCTCACAACCACAATTTTTTATCTAAAATTTTGAAAAAATTCCTAAATATAGAATATGGTTTTCTCTTTTTATCAACATTCGCCAAGTTTTAATAACGTTGATAGTTTTTATGTTACAGGGGTTAAACGATATGAAAACTAAAAATTTAAAGACAAAAATACATTTTATATCTCATAAAAAAATAGATAAATAATATATTAAAATGAAATTTATACCATTGAAAGGGGAATAAAAAATAATATAAATAAGAATTTTTTAAAAAGTTTTTAGCAAGAATTGTGACCTTGAGAAAAAGGAGAATCCAGAAGAGGGGAAATTAAAATATCCTTGTAGTTATGGATTCGCCCTATTTTTCACGGCCACAATTTTTGCTCTAAAATTTTGAAAAATTTTGTAAATATAGAATATTGTTTTCTCTTTCTATCAACAGTCGGCAAGTTTTATAATAACTTTGATAGTTTTTACGTTACAGGGGTTAAGCGATATGAAAACTAAAAATTTAAAGACAAAAATACATTTTATATCCTATAGCAAAAATAAATAAATAGATTCTTAGAAAATATCGATATTCGGACTTTGTGCAGTTCGAGTATAGGATTAAAATTTACCTTTAATTACTTTTTGCAGTTCGAGTCCGGCATTAGCCGGTCATCATTAAGTAATAGGATTATAGTGCACCGAATATTCTGTGCTTTATTAAAAAATTATTATTATAATTATTTGAATTTGTTTCAAAAATCTAATAATAACAGAACAGAAATAAAGTTATTTAAAGTACTAGAAATTTCTAAAAATTTAATGTTTATTAAGTCCATAGAAGAATAGTAAGAAAGTAAAAAATAAGCTTGGTTAAAGCACCAGAAATTATATCAAAATGTAATTTTTTTTTTATATTTTTCTTAAATAACCTAAATAATGCATTTTTATGAAAAATTACAGGATATAAAAGTTGTAGAACATAAAATTTTCTACACATTTTGTTATTACCGTTTTTTTGAATTCCTCATAGGTTCGTCGCTACAGGGCGTGAAAATAATGTATATAGACATTTGCGACTTTTTTTTAGATTTGAGACAAAATTATGGATTTTTATGAAAATTTACAAAGAATCAAAATTGTAGAACATAAAATTTTCTACAAATTTTTTCTTTAATTTTTTTTCGATTTCAGCATAGTTTTTATTTTAATTTTTAAGCAATTTTTATCCTTATTAAATTATTATTTTTTAGTTAAATTTAAATATTAAAAATTTAAAAAAAATATCTTTAAATTTATAATAATTAATTTTATAATTCTAATTTTTTTCAAAATTTTATTACAAAAATTGTGTTTTTTTTTTAAAAATTGGCAAGAAACATTTAAAATTATATTATGATTTTAAACTAAATTGAATAACTTCTAAAATATTAAAGTTATTTAACTGGGATTCGCACCATCCTAAAGATAATATAGAACTTTAAATTTAAAATGTATTTTAGTTTCTTAGAATTTACAATTGTAATTATTACGTGTGAAATATTTCATAATTTTAAAGTAATACTTATAGAAATTATACAAAAATATAAAAAGTAAAAAAAAACTTTACAAAAAATTTAATTTTTTTTAATTTTTGTAAACTTATTTTATTAATGTTTTTGATGCAGAAAAACTAAAATCTGGATACATCACTAATAAGAATGGAAAAAGCTTCCTGGAGTGGTATTTTTAATGATTAAAAAAAAAATTTAGAAAATATTTATGGGACACGTTGTATTATTGTAAAAAAATATTTGTATTTAAAATAACATTTAGTACAACTTAGCGATGCGAAAATTGTGTTTATTATTATTTTATTACAAAGAATTATGTATTTATGATTGTGGCGTAATCGTTGTAAGAACCATAACCTTCACGTGTATTGGCAGTTCAGTCACGTTCACTTGTGTATTTCTGGGTCCTGTAAACTGTCCTAACATAATATTTATTATCACTGAGAAATAACTGTTGGGAGTTTTAATAAAATATTTAAATTTTACGAAAAATTAATTGATCTTGCATCTATAATTTTGTATTAAAAAAATTCATACTTATACAGCTAACACCCAACCAGACATGGCTTGTGGTAGAAATCATATCAAAAAGTGAAAATTAGGGAAAAATTAAGTAAAATAGGGAAAAATAAAGTGAAATGGGAAAAATAAAGCTAAATATGGAATATAGAAAAAATATAGAAAAATGGGAATAAATAAAGGAAATGGGAAAAAATAATGAGAAATAGGACAAAATAATGAAAAATAGGAAAAAATCGGAAAAAATTTGGAAGAATACAGAAAATAGGGAAAAATACATACAAATGGAGAAAAAGAAAAAAAATAAAAAATGGAAAAGCTAGGAAAAAAAAATGAAAACCGGGAAAAAAATCTGAAAAAATTGGAGAAAAATGGGAAAAATACAGTAAAATGCGAAAATAGGTGAATAGGTGAAAATAGGAAAAAACAACGAAAAATATAGGGAACACAGAAAGAAATAGAGAAAATAGGCAAAAATAGGGAAATACGGAGAAATATATAGGAAAAATAGGGAATAATAGTAAAAATAGAGAAGAATAAAGAAAACCAGTGACAAATTGGAAAATCAATAAAAAATTAAAAAAAGGAAAAATCAGAAAAAATTAGGAACAATAGGAAAAAATTGGGAAAATATGGAAAAATTGAGAAAAATAAAGGAAAACGGAGAAAAAATGGACAAACTATAAAAAAATATTGATAAAGGGGAATAAATCAGAAAAACCTGGGAAAAATACAGAAGAAATGAAAAAGGTGAAAAAATAATGAAAAATAAGGAAAGTATGAAGAAATAGAGAAAATAAGGAAATATAGGGAGAAATAGAGAAATATACAGGAAAAACAGGGAATAATACTGAAAATAGTGAAAAATAGATACAAATAGGAAAAAATGAGGAAAGGCAAAAATTGAGAAAAATGGGAAAATATATGAAAAATATTGGCAAATAGGGAAAGATAGTGAAAAATAGAAAGAAATAGTAAGAAAAGGAAAAAGAGGAGGAGAGAAAAAATGGAAAATAGGAAAAAAGGAATCGGAAAAATGAGGAGAGACAAAAATAGAGAGAGATGGCAAAATATATGAAAAATATTGGCAAATAGGGAAAGATGGTGAAAATAGAAAGAAATCGTAAGAAAAGGAAAGAGAGGAGAGAAAAAATGAAAAATAGGAAAATATCAGAAAAAATTTGAAATAGGAAAAAATGAGGAGAGGCAAAAATAGTTAAAAATGGGAAAATATATGAAAAATATTGGCAAATAGGGAAAGATAGTGAAAAATAGAAAGAAATAGGAAAAGAATGGGGAGAAAAAAAATGAAAAATAGGAAAAAATCAGAAAAAATTTGGAAAAATAGGACAAAATTGGGGAAATATTAAAAAATAGAGAAAATGAAGAAAAACAGTGAAAAAATTCAAAAATAGGAAACAAATTGATAAACTGGAAAAAATCAGAAAAAATTGGGAACAATACAGAAAATAAAAAAAATAGGAAAAAATAATGAAAATGGGAAGAAATAGAAAAATAGGGAAATACGAGGAAATATAGGAAACAATTTAGAAATATATAGGAAAAATAGAGAATAGTAGCAAAAATAGTGAAAAATAGATACAAATAGAAAAAATTGAGGAAAAAGGCAAAAATAGAGGAAAATGGGAAAATGTATGAAAAATATGCTCAAAGACGGAAAATGGTGAAAAATTGAAAGAAATAGTAAGAAAAGGAAACAGAGGGGGAGAAAAAAAATGAAAAATTGGGAAAATACGGGAAAATAGATAAAAATAAGGAAAATAGGAAGAAATAGAGAAAATACGAGGAAAAATAATTAAAACCAAAAATATATAGGAAAAATATGGAAAAGTAGCAAAACTAGGGAAATACTGAAAAATAGATACAAATAGGAAAAAATAAGGAGAGATGCCAAAATACAGAAAAATGGGAAAATATAGGCAAATAAGGAAAAATAGTGAAAAATAGAAAGAAATAGTTAGAAAAGGAAAAAGAGGGGGAGAGAGAAATATTAAAACACGTTTAGAGTTTAATAAATAACGTAGGGTACTTTTTTTTTGAATCTCAGAGTGCTGGTTTTCCCACCTAAACCTGAATAGTTTAAAATTAATACAAATTAATTCAAAGTTTTAACTAATTTTAAAAATTTTTTAGTCACTTTTTGTTAATTTCATAATGTCAAAAAAATCATTATTGTATAAAATTTACATAAAAAAATTTAATTGATTCGAAATTGAAATTATTTTGGAGCAAATAATTATTTTAAAAATTATTCAAAATGAGAAAGAATTTTTTTTTGATCAAAATACTTTAATAATGATAGTTGTAAAATATATAAAATTTTCTGAAAAAAAAATTCATTTTTAATGTCTTTAAATATCCCAATTAATTTTTTATATATTTTAAAAAAATCATTAAAAATAATTTTTTATTCGCTACCATTTTAATTTTGAAAAATTTAAAATAAATCATAAAACATCTTTATATAATTTATATATTATTATTATACTACTATTTTTTTTTAATCAAAAACTTGAAAATAATCACAATTGTAGTATTTTTTATAATCGATTTATTGATATTTATTTTAATTTCATATCTTAAATATTTTAGATAAAAAAAATTAAATTGATTAAAAAATTAAATCATTTTAAAGTCAATAATTTCAGTACTTTATTAAATATTATTTAAAATGAGAAATAAATGGAATTTTTTTGGACCAAATTCCTGTGGTAAAAACTTTCAGCCATTTTTTTAATTTCACAATATTTGATTAAAAATTTGAAAAAAATTACTATTGCAGTATTTTTTATCTTCAATATTTTCCACAAAAAAAAATAAATTGAAAAATATAATAAGATTATCAAAATTTTCCTTAAAAATCCCTTATTTTTTTTTTAATTTGTCACTATAAAATCTACAATTATTATTATTTTAAAATTTTGAAAAAATTCACTCATACGACAAGTTTTTTTAGATAGATAAATTACTTTTTTCATTTATTTTAGAATTATCCAAATTTTTTATTTTCTTTGGAGATTTAAAAGAATACTGAACTGGGGCTGGGATATTTAACACTTAAGACAATTTAACCGTCTGACATCAGCTCTCATAATATGGTAAGAAATTACTAAGAATCTTGAAGGATGCTTATCATGTCTCGTTCCAAGAATTGTAAATATGTTCTATTTTCGTGAGTGATTTATAATGTTTCAGAGGTGTCTTGTTATGGGAGTTAGAAAAAATTTGAAAACAAAAATTTAGCTCAATTTCTCGAAGTACAAAATAGATCATTTTTTTGTCTTTCTGGATTCGAGATATTTTTCAAAATTTAAAAAAGTCCACAATTATATTTTCAAAAATTCTCACTGACACTATTTTAGACGAAAAGTAATAACACATAAATAACGTTAAAGTTGTATGTTTACTGTAACCCATTTTTCTTACCGGTTACAAGAAACTAAAAATTTTGAAAAATATTTGCAAGGATTCTTAATTTTCCTAAACAATTTTTAATATCACAGGTCGAAAATTTAGATTTGAAATTAATTAATGTACATGTTTCACCCAAAAAGTCAAATATCAAGAGATCAACTCACAAATAAAGTAAAATCGGTCATTCTATGAACTTGATCTTGAAAACTTTTATCTAAATCATCGTAATTTTACAACCAATTATTCCGCAGCACAATACAGAGCCTTCGTCGACCTTTCTTTACCAACTGAAGAAATTAATGAATGAAATGCATCTCTTTACTATTAAGTGGAAGGAGCGAGAATCCTTCTTTATAATTGGTCAAGATTCATCGCTCCTCCTATATTTCCCCTACTTACGACTCAGTCTTAAGTAAGTTGAAGTCCGATCTATATAAGCATTGCTTACAATGACACCACTGTAGACACCGTGTTCTTCTCGTATGATTAAAAACTTAAAAAAAAATATAATAATAAACATGTTCGTGTATAGTACGATGGTGCTTTTTAACTACGCGATTAAAGAGTGCTCGACTAAAGTTTTACTGGTATTCCTCACGGTGCTGTTTGTGGTTCGTGGTTTGCAGAAGTTGAGGGAGGCTTTTTCATTGCCGCCCGGTCCTTGGGGATTACCTATATTAGGGTCGCTTCCCTTTTTGAAAGGAGATTTACATTTGCACTACAGGGATTTGACTCAGAAATATGGATCGCTTATATCGACCAGGTTGGGTTCCCAACTGATTGTGGTTTTGAGCGATTATAAGATGATCAGGGATGCGTTCAGGAAAGAGGATTTTACTGGAAGACCGCATACTGAATTTACTAATATTTTAGGAGGCTATGGTAAATGCATTTTTTATTTATATAAATAATAATATTTTATCACATTCTATCACATAAATATAATATATTTTTTTCTGTATCATTTATTTGAATTAAACACATTATTAATATTAATTTTAATTAATTTTGTTCAGAATAAAAATTTTTAGATTTTATAAAACTAAAGTTAATTTATTGTTATATTTTGTGACCAACCCCCGTATACATGAAATAAATTTTAATATCTGATATTTACATTTTAGACCATATAAAATCAACATAATTTTTAGTCTAAACAACTATTTAATTTATTGTTATATTCAGTGATTGGCCCCCGTATACATCAAAAAATTTATATTTTAAACCATACAAAAAACTTTTTTTTATTTAACTAGTAATAAGTTAGTAAATTTAGTGTTTATATTTTGTGACGAACCCTCGTAGATTACTATTAAAAAAAAAATACACTAAAAGTACAATCTGTAGATTTAGAAAATAGTTATTTAAAAATAAAAATAGCAATAAATGCAAAAAAAAATATAATTGCTTTTTTTATAAAAATATTTTTGATCTATGACAGAATGTCTCAAAAAAACTATTATTATTATTAATTTTTAAGAAAAAATAATCTTAATGGAAGTTAGTTTTTTACCATATACGAGGGAAGTAAATAAATATCAATTTGAGTATAGAGTAGAATTTCCCTATTTAAAAATATATTTTTTGTAATTACGCTAAAATATAAAAATATCCAAAAATTTTTTTTTACCTTTGATTTAAAATATATTTCTTTAAATTAAATAAATCATTATTTAAACTAACTAAATATATATTTAAAATTTTAAACAACCCGTATAACTTGGCAACAATGTATATTACTTCTTACCAAAATTATATATTTTTTCTTAAAATTAATCATAAATATTTTTCATGTGTTTCTAACAAGTAAGGTTTCTACTAAATTTTTTTAATAGAGCACGCTGTGTACTTAAAAAATTGTTTGACTCAAATAATAATAAATAAAAAAAAAATATTATTTAAACCAATTAAATATATTTCAAATTTTAAACAACCGGTATAACTTGGCAACAATGTATAATACTTGATAATATTTTAAGCAAACCGTATAACTTGGCAACAATGTATATTTTTCATGTGTTTCAAACGAGTATGATTTCTAAAAAAAATCTTACTAGACCTCCCTGTATATTTAAAAATCGTTTGAATTAAATCACAGTAAAAAAAAATAAAAAATTAATAAATTATTATTAAAAACCAACTAAATATATATTTAAAATTTTAAACAAACCGTATAACTTGGCAACAATGTATAATACTTAACTAAATTTTAAAATCTTACCAAAATTATGATATATTTTTTCCTAAAATTAATTACAAATATTTTTCATGTGTTTCTAACAAGTACGATTTGTACTATTTTTTTTAATGGTCCACTCTGTATACTTAAAAATCGTTTAACTTAAATCACAGTAAATAAAAAAAAATATTATTTAAACCAACTAAATATGTATTTAAAATTTTAAACAAATCGTATAATTTGGCAACAATGTATAATACTTAACTATTTTTCACGAGTACGATTTCTACAAAAAAATTTAATGGACCTCCCTGTATACTTAAAAATCGTTTGAATTAAATCACAGTAAAAAGAATAAAAATAAATAAATTATTATTTAAACCAACTAAATATATATTTAAAATTTTAAACAACCGGTATAACTTGGCAACAATGTATAATACTTTATAAAATTTTTAACAAAACGCTTAACTTGGCAACAATGTATAATATTTAAATCACATTAAATAAAAAAAATAATGTTTGTACTATTATTTTTATTTGAACTATTATTTATAAGTTTATAAAAAAAAAAACTTATTGAAATTTATTTCTCAATTTTTTTTTTTAATATTTATTGCATTTTCCAAATTTTTATAAAAAAATATAATTTTTGGCAATATTAATTTCCCGCTTAAAAAAATTAATAAAAATAATAACTTTAATTTAATTATATACTTTTCCCTCTTGTAATTTTTTTTTCAGTGTTTTTATTAAAATTTATTTCTCACATTTTTTTTTCAATATTTATTTCAATTTTTATTGCATTTTCCGAATTTTTATAAAAAATATAATTTTTTGGCAATATTAATTTCTGGTTTAAAAAAATTAATAAAAATAATAACTTTAATTAAATATTTACTTTTCCCTCTTGTTATTTTTTTTCATTCTCTTTATTAAAATTTATTTCCAATTTTTTTTTTCAATATTTATTGCATTTTCAGAATTTTTATAAAAAAAATATAATTTTTTGGCATTAATTTCCCGTTTAAAAAAATTGATTAAAATAATAACTTTAATTTAATTATTTACTTTTCCCTCTTGATAATTTTTTTTCATTCTTTTTATTAAAATTTATTTCACAATTTTTTTTTTCAATATTTATTTCAATATTTTTTGCATTTTCCGAATTTTTATAAAAAAATATAACTTTTTTGGCAATATTAATTTCCGGCTAAAAAAAATTAATATTTATTTACTTTTCACTCTTGTTAATTTTTTTTCATTCTTTTTATTAAAATTTATTTCACAAATTTTTTTTTTTCATATTTATTTCAATATTTTTTGCATTTTCCGAATTTTTATAAAAAAATTTAATTTTTTTGCCAATATTAATTTGTGGCTTAAAAAAATTAATAAAAATAATAACTTTAATTTAATTATTTACTTTTCACTCTTGTTAATTTTTTTTTTTCATTCTTTTTATTTTACAAATTTTTTTTCAATTTTTATTGCATTTTCCGAATTTTTATAAAAAAAATATAATTTTTTGGCAATATTAATTTCTAGATTAAAAAAATTAATAAAAATAATAACTTTAATTTAATTATTTACTTTTCCCTCTTATTATTTTTTTTTCATTCTTTTTATTAACTTTATTTCACAATTTTTTTTTTCATATTTATTTCAATATTTTTTGCCTTTTCCGAATTTTTATAAAAAAATATAATTTTTTTGGCAATATTAATTTGTGGCTTAAAAAAATTAATAAAAACAATAACTTTAATTTAATTATTTACTTTTCACTCTTGTTAATTTTTTTTTTCATTCTTTTTATTTTACAATTTTTTTTTCAATTTTTATTGCATTTTCCGAATTTTTATAAAAAAATATAATTTTTTGGCAATATTAATTTCTGGATTAAAAAAATTAATAAAAATAATAACTTTAATTTAATTATTTACTTTTCCCTCTTATTATTTTTTTTTCATTCTTTTTATTATCTTTATTTTACAATTTTTTTTTTCAATATTTATTGCATTTACAAAATTTTTATAAAAAAAATATAATTTTTTGGCAATACTAATTTCTCGCTTCAAAAATTAATTTAAATAATAACTTTAATTTAATTATTTATTTTTCCCTCTGTTAATATTTTTTTTCATTCTTTATTAGAATTCTAAATTAATATATTTTTTTTAATTAATCAGAACAAGCAGTGGTGACTGGTTCGTCAATTAGTTAAGGTTAAGGCGTAACCCAAGGTCATTACCAAATTCTTGTTAGTAAACAACAATCGAATTGCATTTTTCTTATTATTATTTGATTACTTCATAGTGAATTTGCAGAAAAATTCGATTATTATTTCCGAAATACCCAATCAATTTATTTTTTTCAAAAACCACTCAAGTAAATTTATTTCCACCCTAAATAAAAATATTTTTCTTCCAAAACACTTTTTTGTTAATTTTTTTGTGGATAGGATTTTATTTTAATTTTTTTATTTCTTTGTTTATTTTGTTTTTTTTTTTAATATTTTTTTAATATTGTTTTTGGTACATTTTTCTTATTTTCTGTTTTTTTTTCCCAATAGAGCTAATTATTATTGCAAATTGCTTAACCGATTACTTTTTTTTAATTTTTTACTTGTTTCTTTCGAAAATTCCAATTTTTTTTTTTTAATTAAATTTTTAGCTTTGGCCAATTAGTCAAACTGATCTTATGTAATTTTAATTAATTTTGTAAATTTGCATTAGCATTTAATTTTTACTTGATTTTTTTTCGAAAATTTCAATTTTTTTATAATTTAATTTTTATCTTTGGTAATGACCAATTAGTCAAACTGATTTTGTGTAATTTTAATTAATTTTGTAAATTTTCATTAGCATTTAATTTTTACTTGTTTTTTTTTTCGAAAATTCCAAATTTTTTTAATTAAATTTTTAGCAATGGCCAATTAGTCAAACTGATTTTGTGTAAGTTTAATTAATTTTGTAAATTGGCATTAGCATTTAATTTTTACTTGTTTTATTTTCGAAAATTCCAATTTTTTTTTAATTAAATTTTTAGTTTTGGCCAATTAGTCAAACTGATTTTGTGTAATTTTAATTAATTTTGTAAATTTGCATTAGCATTTAATTTTTACTTGATTTTTTTTCGAAAATTCCAATTTTTTTATAATTTAATTTTTATCTTTGGTAATGACCAATTAGTCAAACTGATTTTGTGTAATTTTAATTAATTTTGTAAATTTGCATTAGCATTTAATTTTTACTTGTTTTTTTTTTCGAAAATTCCAAATTTTTTTAATTAAATTTTTAGCTATGGCCAATTAGTCAAACTGATTTTGTGTAAGTTTAATTAATTTTGTAAATTGGCATTAGCATTTAATTTTTACTTGTTTTATTTTCGAAAATTCCAATTTTTTTTTAATTAAATTTTTAGTTTTGGCCAATTAGTCAAACTGATTTTGTGTAATTTTAATTAATTTTGTAAATTGGCATTGGCATTTAATTTTAACTTGTTTTTTTTCGAAAATTCCAAATTTTTAATCAAATTTTTAGCTTTGGCCAATTAGTCAAACTGATTTTGTGTAATTTTAATTAATTTTGTAAATTTGCATTAGCATTTAATTTTTACTTGTTTTTTTTTTCGAAAATTACAATTTTTTTTAATTACATTTTCTGCTTTGGCAATGACCAATTAGTCAAACTGATTTTGTGTAATTTTAATTAATTTTGTAAATTTACATTGGCATTTAATTTTTAACTTGTTTTTTCAAAAATTAAAATTTTTTTAATTAAATTTTCAGTGTAGTTTTAATTAACTTTGTAAATTTGCATTAGCATTTAATTGTTACTTGTTTTTTTTTTCAAAAATTCCAATTTTTTTAATTACATTTTCTGCTTTGGCGATGACCAATTAGTCAAACTGCTTTTGTGTAATTTTAATTAATTTTGTAAATTTGCATTCACATTTAATTTTTTTGTTATTTCGTTAATTATTTATTTTTTTTTACATTTTAATTGTTCCAATTGCTTATACAGAACATTTGTATTGTATTTACCGAATCTTCGTTTTCTATTTCTCAATTTCTTAATTACATTTTATAAATAAAATAATTATTAATGGCGTATTAATTTCTTCGAGTAGTGTACATTAACGAATTTTTAATATTCAATATGCCTAGTGAGATGCTAAATATAAATCTTTATAAGAGTGACATACTTTTGTCGTGGCCTTCACAGGTCACATTTGTACCAAAGCAAAAGTGATCGTTTTACATTATCTTCATTTTGATATCCCTAATCAGTCTTAACCCAGTTTGAGATCATTAAAAAAGAAGAAAAAATTATTCTGATAAGTTTAATCAATTTTACTGATTGTAGAAACGCTATCAAAGATGTCAATATATATCATTATTAAATTGATTTAACACGTTAGGTGCTAAAATGATTATTTGAAAATAAAAATGTAACTTTTAAGATTCGATTAGTGTAAAATCAAGTACCTTCATATAGTTAAGAATAATTTTTTTCATGTGTATTTTATTCGCTGTTCATTTGTTATATTGGTTAAATTTATGCCTGATGATGGCCTGATGAGGCCGAAACACGTCGCTTGGCCTATTTTGGTTTTAACAATTTTTATTATACATTGTGGTATAACTTTGTCTTATTCTAATGATTTTTTTTGTATTATACTTGTGTGGTGGGGGAAGCACATTTTTTTAATGTAACTTAACTGATTAAAAAAAAAACTCTTATTAAAGTATTTTGATCTACAAAATTCAGAAAAAGCAATTTATTATCTTTTTTATAAAATATTATTAAATTGAAAAAAAAATCATTAAATCGGTTATAAAAAATACTACAATTGTGATTTTTTTCAAATTTTTAATGAAAAAATAATAGTATAATAAATAATAATATATAAAGCTGTAAATTTATGATTTATTTTAAATTTTTCAAAATTTTACTTATAGAAAAATTATTTTTAATGTTTTAATAAAATATATAAAAAAAGTAATTATGCTATATGAAATAGATTAAAAATTACTGTAGGTGTGTTTTTTTTTAAATTTTAAAATAATTGTAGATTTTATAGCGAAAAATTAAGTTTTTTTTCAGAAAATTTTTTGGTTTTAAAAACTATTTTTATAAAGTATTTTGATCAAAAAACTAAAAAAAATATTTCTTTCTCATTTTGAATAATTTTTAAAGAAATTATTGGCGCCAAAATAATTTTAATTTATAAATCAATTAATTTTTTTTATGTAAAATATTAAACAAAAAATTGAAATAAATATCATGAAATTGGAAATAAAAATTAGTACTATTATGAATTTTTTTTAAAATTTTAATCAAAAAATTGTGAAATTAACGAAAAATATATAAAAATTTTTGAATTAATTTGTATAACTATTGAAAACTTTTAAATTATAATTATAATTACTATAGCCCAATAAAAATTTTTTAATGATTATTATTAATCATGTTTTAATAAAAAAAAAAAACAATTAAGACTATACCGGGTGTGACATAAAATCTAAAATGGCGAACTTCCGGTTTATTTGAAATTCTCGTAAAAACTGAATTTTTCAAATCAAACACCCAATATATTTTTACATATTTGGATAATCCATATGCCAAAAATGATTTTGGTTGTCAAAAATAAAAATAATTTTTGATCGAAATTTTTGTTTTTTTTTTTAATATCACAATGTGTTTTTAAAAAGAATTTCGACATGCATATCATTTGGTTTATATTTAATCCGCCAATTTAATAACCAAATGGCCCACCATGATTTCCATTTAAAAAAATTAGAGTTTTTCATAAAAAACGGCTGTGAACTGTAGAGTAATTAAAACACTAATAAAATGAAAAATATTTCAATTTATGCAAAAATAATGTTTTTTACTAACATCTGGTTACCTTTTGAGAGGTTTAGACCAAGTCGCAGCTTCCTTGATTAAAAATAATTGTTATTTTTGACAGCTACAATTCTATTTGACATATGAATTATACGTAATTTGACCTGTAGAATCGAAATATGTAAAAATATACTGGGTATTCCATTGGAAAATTCAGTTTTTAAGCCAATTTCAAAAAAACCGGAATTCGGTCATTTTGGATTTTTATGTCAGTTAATTCAAAATTAGGTCTAGAATGACCACCCCAAATTTTAAAATAATTCGTTCTTTCGTTCTGAAGATATGAACTTGTCCGACCTCCTGAGTCACCCGGTATAGAAGAAATTAAAAACTAAGGTAAAAATCCCAATTATCGACACTATCCCAATCATCGACATTTGTGCAATAAAAATCAAAATAATAAGAATCTGATGCTTGCTACATCTATTGTCATATCATAATAACTAACATGTAGGTTTTTCCCACTTTTTCTAAAAAATTTCGGCCAGTAAATACAGAAAATATTAATTCTGTAAATATTTCAATTTCGTCATTCTAGTAGTTTCAGTTCAAAATATTTCAGCTAGAGTTTAGAGAAGAGCCCATTACGTCGCTATGCTCACTGACAAAATTCGAAATTTTAGTGTGTGTAATTTACTTTTTAATACAGGTTTTAATTTTATTCTAAAACGTACACGCCACTGGTTCCTGTCAAGAAGGGAAGCGTTGTCGATGCTTAAAGTATGACGTAATGGGTTCTTCTCTAAACGGACCGACTCTACTTAATGGAGATAGTTGTATTTAAATATATAAAGTCTAAAATTTGTGTTTTTTGCCCATAATTTGGCATACAATCTGTATAATTTATTATTCTGTACTGTCGAAAACTGGTATATATAAATATAGATTTCTCTTTCCCCAGGAATATTTGAATTTAGATAGAAATTAATCTGAAGAATTTAAAGGAAATTATTTATAAATTAACACTGTACCAATTATCGATACAGAATTTTCCGACAAAGTAAAAGGTAGAGGTGATGTAATTTGTAATTGGGACAATTTACCTTATATGTCTTAATTTTTTTTTATTTTAAAGTAAAATAATTGTATAATGAAAAAGTTTCAAATTTTTTCCTATAATAAAAATTATGTTATTTTTTTCCAGGTGTGATAAACATAGCAGGAAAATTATGGAAAGATCAACGTCGATTCATCCACGATGGCCTTCGTCATTTTGGTATGTCCTATTTGGGTTCGCGAAAAACCCAAATGGAAAATCGTATCATGTCTGAAGTTGAAGAATTTTTATCGTTTTTAAATTCAAAACAAGGAGAATCCGTCGATTTGAATCCAGTTTTTGCCGTTTCCATTTCCAATGTTATCTGTGATGTATTGATGTCTGTGAGATTTTCTCACAATGATGGAAAATTCATTAGATTCATGAATTTAATCGATGAGGGATTCAGATTATTCGGATCGCTAGAAGCTGCGATATTTGTACCTATTTTGAGGTACTTGCCTGGATATACGCTCACTAGACAGAAAATTGCTAAGGTAAGAATATAACCTTTCAAAATATACAGTCCACTATATATAAAAAATTATAAATTTTACATTACTATTTTTCATCAAGAAATTGTTTCTAACATAGACATATTTTTGTTGTTTTCAGAATCGTGAAGAAATGGCAAAATTTCTGCAGGAAACAATCGACGACCATAGAAAATCGTTCGATCCTAGTCACATGAGGGACCTTCTCGATACTTATCTTTATGAGATTCAAAAAGCCGACGAAGAAGGTACCGGTCATCACTTATTCGAAGGGAAAGATCATGGTGAGTAAAAAAATTAATTAATTCAATATGGTTTGTAAATTACTACCAAAATTAAAATGATACTTTCAATTTTTTTTGACAAAAAAATATTGGAAAATATACTAAAAATATTTTGGCAACAGTAGAATTTTGCGTTAATTTTCAAAAACAAAAAATAAAGTAATTTTCAGTAATTTAAAATTTCGAAAATTTAAAAAATTAAACATAAAAAGGTCTAGAAATTCAAAAATTTCGATAATTTCTAAGTAAATCGAAAAATATTTGAAAAAAATCTAAAGTTTTGAAAATTTCAAAAACATTTAAGAAAAAAACTGAATTTTAAGAAATTTCAGAAATATATCAAACATTTCAAAAACCATAAAAAAATTGTTAGAAATTTTCAGATATTACAAATTTAAAAAAAAAAAACCAGGGTTTAAAAAAGTATTTTAAAAATGTCAAGAATTTGAACAAAATCAACAACTTCAAAAATTAAAAAAAATATATGAATTTTAAGAAATTTCAGAAGTAGCAAAAATTTCAAAAACTATCAAAAATATGTTAAAAAAATTAAAAATATCAAAAATATATCGAAGATTTCAAAAATTTAAAAACTATAAAAAATATTATTGTTAAAAATGTTCAAAAATTGCAAAGATTTTAAAAAGACCCGAAATTTAAAAAATCAAGAATTTAAAACATTTCAAAAATGTCAATAATCTCAACAAATTCAAAAATTTGTAAAATTTATAAAAATTTGTACAGAAATATACAAAATTGTTTATTTACGATCCCACATTTAAATATTGCACAAATAAACATGATTTTATTAATATTGAAAAATTAAAAAAAAACATGCTAAATTTTAAGAAATTTAAAATTTCGAAAATTTAAAAAATTAAAAATAAAAATGTCTAGAAAATCAAAAATTTCGATGATTTCTAAATATATCGAAAATTTCCAGATATTTTAAAAATTATATTAAAAATTTTGAAAATTGCAAAATAAAAATTTCAAAACTTCATAAATTTTAAAAATTTCAAAAACATTTTAAATAAATTTGAAAATTACAAAAATATGAATTTTAAGAAAGTTCAGAAGTATAGCAAAAAATTCAAAAACCATCAAAAGAATATTTAAAAAATTAAAAATATTAAAAATATATCGAAGATTTTAAAAAATTTAAAAAACAAAAAAATTATTGTTAGAAATTTTCAAAAATTGCAAATATTTAAAAAAAAAACCGAAATTTAAAAAATCAAGAATTTAAAACATTTCAAAAATGTCAATAATCTCAACAAATTCAAAAACTTGTAAAAATTTCAAAAGTTGTAAAATATGTAAAATTTGTAACAATTTGTAATAATATGTAAAAATTTGTAAAATTTATAAAAATTTGTACAGAAATATACAAAATTGTTTATTTACGATGCTCACATCATGGCATATTTTTACGCCTCTGGAAATAGTTAATTTTTCCATAAATTAAGAGTTATGGGCAAAAAATATTTTTCATTATTTAATTTTATCACCCTGTATCTCCTTTTTTGTATAATTTATTAAAATTTAAATACTGTAAGCCGCAGTTTACTATTATTTTAGACAAATTGAAATATGACATCTGTAGGTTTTTTAATTTTCTACAGATAAAGCAATTTAATTTGTTTAAATTTGGTCTTTTTAATTTTTTTTTTAAATGCGGTGTATTCCCAGATGTTATGTTTTTTTTACTCTTTTGTTTTGAACTTTCACTTTTTTATAACAGCACTACCAGATAATATAATTTTTAAAAAAATGCATATTTCCACAAATTAAATTATGACAGCTATATTTTTTTACTTTTCTGCAGCTTCTCATACACACAATTTTTTTCTAAAATTTTGAAATAAATCTAACTTATAGCACATTTTTTTTTCATTCAAATGATAATTAAATTTTGATCGTTATTATAGTTTTATTATACGAGGGTTAGAAGATATGAAAAAGTATAAATTTAAGTATTTTAAGGAAAATAAAAAAAAATACGTAAAAAGTTGAATTCTAAAATTTTTAATTATTTGATTTTATTTTGCTTAAACACGAGCGTACATATAATTTTTCTCAGTAGGTAAATGAATAAAATAATTAAAAGAAAACTATAAAACATTTAAAAAAATGCATAATATCATTTAAAAGATAAAAAATAATACAATAAGTGTGAATTTTTTCATAATTTTTTAAGAAAAATTGTACACTTGTGATGAGGGAGAGACTGAAATGAAAAATATCCATCTTGTAGTCTCTCCCTTTTCTCATATAAACATTTTTTTTCTAAAATTTAAAAAAAATATGCCTAATTAATTTTGATAAATATTATATGTTTTTGACTACGAGGGTTAGAAGATATAAAGAATATAAATTGAAATTAAAGTACGTAAAAAGTTGAATACTAAATTTTTAAATCATTTCATATTATTTTGACTACATAGAAGCGTACATAATTTTTTTCTGAAGGTGAATAAAAACTATAAAACATACATCTTCATAACTAAAAAAAAATGTAAATTTGTGACAAAAATGAAAAATCTTCATACACACAATTTTTTTCCAAAATTTTATCTAAAAAAAGATTTCTCTTTTGTTAAAGATCGCCAAATGCAGCAAATAATGGGTGACTTGTTTTCCGCTGGTATGGAAACCATCAAAAGTTCACTCCAATGGGCTGTTTTATTTATGTTACATCATCCAGATAAGATGTTGGCCGTTCAAGAAGAATTAGACCAAGTGGTTGGTCGTCAGAGGTTACCAAAACTAGAAGATCTTACGTATTTACCAGTTACCGAATCCACCATATACGAAGTGCTCAGGATATCGAGCATTGTACCTATGGGAACCACACATGCACCTATAAGGTAAATATTCATTAATATAAAAAAAAATTAAATTACAAGAAATTCGTTTTCTGAGTGTAACATTAAAATTCCGATGTGATATTTCGTATATAATGTGTAATTTAATTAAGATATCTTATTAGAATATTCATAAGATGGCGCTAGATGTTCACCGACTTTTGATTCAAAAGGTTCATTTAAATATGTTGGACCTTGACGTCTTTGGTATCAAGCATAGGCGTACTCAAAGAATTTTACGTTTATATTTAATTTACAATTAAAAAAAAATTATCTTACAAGTTATTTAGTAATAAAAATCAATTTAAGTTTATTACCATCATTTCCATAAAAAAAATTTTCCTCCGATCAAAATTATTTCCAAAAAAATAATACAAGTGAAAGCTTTCACTATAATTGAGTGTTATTATAATTTTATTACGACGTTTCGTATTCGGAGCGCCACCCTCAATTTTAGTGTCCCAAATACGGACGTGAATTTTTTATTTACGAAAACAAACTGATAAAACTTTTTTATAACTATAAAAATGCATTATGCAGATTAAGATCAAACATTTTTTTGTATTTTCCAGTGTTTCGAGATTTTGTAAAGCATCTTCAGGTATAGGTATTCCTTTAACTAAATTTACAATTAACTGGAATATAGTAAAATATTATAATTTTATTTCAACGTTTCGTATTCGTAGCGCCACCCTCAATTTTAGTGTCCCAAATATGGACGTGATTTTTTTATTTACAAAAAACTTTTTTATAATTATAAAAATATATTATGCAGATTAAAATCAAAACATTTTTTTTGTAGATTCCCAGTGTTTCGACTATTTGTAAAATATCTTCAGGAGTACATTTTACTTTAACTAAATTTACATATTAACTGGAATATATAATAAAATTCGGATTTAATATATTTAATTTTTTGTCTAATTTTAGTAAATGGAAAAAACTTTTTAATTTAGAAAATTTAAAAGCATTGAGAATAAAATAGCAAAAATTACTATTAAAAAAAATGAAAATAATAAAATTTTTCATTGGTCAAGAAATTCCACTTAAATTGAAACTTGAAATAAAAATTTGACCATTGACGTAGAATTTTGGACATATTTTATGCCGCCGGATTTTTATTTATTATTTATGAAAAAAAAATGAAAATATTAAAATTTTTCATTGGTCAAGAAATTCCACTTAAATTGAAACTTGAAACAAAAATAAAAATTTGACCATTGACGTAGAATTTTGGACATATTTTATGCCGCCGGATTTTTATTTATTATTTATGAAAAAAAATGAAAACATTGAAATTTTTCATTGGTCAAGAAATTCCACTTAAATTGAAACTTGAAATAAAAATAAAAATTTGACCATTGACGTAGAATTTTGGACATATTTTATGCCGCCGGATTTTTATTTATTATTTATGAAAAAAAAATGAAAATATTAAAATTTTTCATTGGTCAAGAAATTCCACTTAAATTGAAACTTGAAACAAAAATAAAAATTTGACCATTGACGTAGAATTTTGGACATATTTTATGCCGCCGGATTTTTATTTATTATTTATGAAAAAAAATGAAAACATTGAAATTTTTCATTGGTCAAGAAATTCCACTTAAATTGAAACTTGAAATAAAAATAAAAATTTGACCATTGACGTAGAATTTTGGACATATTTTATGCCGCCGGATTTTTATTTATTATTTATGAAAAAAAAATGAAAATATTTAAATTTTTCATTGGTCAAGAAATTCCACTTAAATTGAAACTTGAAATAAAAATAAAAATTTGACCATTGACGTAGGATTTTGGACATATTTTATACCGCCGGATTTTTATTTATTATTTAAAAAAAAAAATGAAAATATTAATATTTTTCATTGGTCAAGAAATTCCACTTAAATTGAAACTTGAAAGTAAAATACAAATTTGACCATTGACGTAGAATTTTGGACATATTTTATGCCGCCGGATTTTTATTTATTATTTAAAAAAAAATGAAAATATTAATATTTTTCATTGGTCAAGAAATTCCACTTAAATTGAAACTTGAAACAAAAATAAAAATTTGACCATTGACGTAGAATTTTGGACATATTTTATGCAGCCGGATTTTTATTTATTATTAAAAAAAAAAATAAAAATATTAAAATTTTTCATTGGTCAAGAAATTCCACTTAAATTGAAACTTGAAATAAAAATTTGACCATTGACGTAGAATTTTGAATATATTTTATGCCGCCGGATTTTCATTTATTATTTATGAAAAAAAATGAAAATATTAAAATTTTTCATTGGTCACTTAAAAAGTAGAAACTGGAAATTAAAATAAAAATTTGAACATTGACGTAGAATTTTGGAGATTTATACCGCGGGGTTTTTATTTATTATTTATGACACACCCTGTATATATATAGTTTGGTACTGGTTTTCGTTTGGATATTTTCGGAAATAATCGGAATATTTTAGGTTTTTTTTTCATTATTTTATTTCATTTAATAAAATTGACAAAATTTCATTGTCCTAAGGAAGATTTTAAATGAATCGAAACGTAGGAATATTATTAAACTGATTTTGATGGTTTTAAAATTCATAAATAATAATAATAATTTTTCTTATTTTTTGGTATAAAATTTTAAATGCTTCAATTTTTTTTTATTTAGTTAATTTTTGAGTTATTCAAACAAATTTATTCCTTTCGTTGATTTATAATTTTTATTAAATTTTAGTCTCTGAATTTGTGGATTAGGAAAAAAATGTTTTAAGATTTTTCTAATAATTTATAAACATTTTTGATAATTGTTTTACTCTCTTATTTTTACGATTTAACTATGATTTTTCATTTATATATTTTTTAATTTTTTTGATTTAATTATCCTTTAAGTACGCCGCTGTCGGCTCGTACACACCGAATTTGGAACTCAGTTTTAAAATTCGCCTCTGCAAAAAAGTGAAAGTCATCACATCAGCCTAAAAATAATTTTATATATTTTTCGGTCATTGACCCATTGGTCATTCACAGACGATTTCTTAAATAATTTCGTAACCGCACGCAAAATACTTGCTGAAACGATTTAAAGACAATAACTTAGAGGAGGGTTTATGTAATAAGTTTAATATACGCACACAATTCCGTTCTTATATAAGTTAAGAACAAATAAAAATAAATCGTACTAAATTTTGTCAATTTTTACGTTATATAAAAAAGTAGTTTAAATGTTTTAAACACCTGGACCAAATTTTTATTAAGTATGTTTAAAGCTATGTAATACCTACTTCACCAACAGTTTTTAGCTCTGAAAAAATATTTTCAGTAGCTTATAAAATATTTTGATTTGTTATGGATCAATAAATTTTAAATCAATACCATTTAATTAAGCAAGTTTATCAATTGGATATTATGAAATAGTTGAACTAGTTATCCTTGTAGCAAAATCTTCGAAAGTTTCAAGATTCATTTATCATTTTTATTACCAGTTTCTTCATTATATATTTAACTTCGCCCTGTATAGGATCATAAAATATAAGCTGAAAAAGCTTTAAAAAAATCTCCCAGTAACTCAGAGACTGATATAACACGTTTTTACACCGCGGGGAGTGAAACTATTACTTTAGTCCCGCATATGCCCCGATTTTTTTATCTTTTTTAAGAGCCGGTATTTTATAAAAAAATACATAATTTAATATCAAATCAGAAGTAGGAAACTTAAAAATAATAGAATTAATTGATACGTTTAAATATTTACAAAATTAACAGGTAAATAATTATTTTTAAATTATCCTTTTTTTCACATTTTTGTAAAATTTTTCTAAAATTACCCTTTTTTTCTCATTTTTACTACTTTTTCGATTTAAATTTAATTTCCTTTCTTCCTCAAAAACTTCCTCTCGTTTTGCCACTTTTTGGTCTCAAATTTCCTATCTTTTCTCTCAAATTTTGTCACTTTTTTACTGAAATTATTCCATTCTCTCTCATTTTTGTCACTTTTTTATTTAAATTTTCCCTCCAAAATATCCTCTCGTTTTTCCTAGGTTTTTCTCCCTTTTTTATCTCAAATTTTGTCACTTTTGTCCTGAAATTTTCTCTCTCGAACATTACCACTTTTTTTATAAAATTACTTCTTTTTTTATTTTTGTCGAATTTCTCTTCTTTTCTCTTAAAAATTCTACTTTTTTTCAGAAATACATGTTTTTTAAAAAACTATCCATTTTTTCTAAAATTACCCCTTTTTTCTCATTTTTATCACTTTTTGGCCTTAAATTTTCCCTCTTCCTATAAAATTTCCCTTTGTTTCTCTCAACTTTTGTCATTTTTTTGCCTCAAATTTCCTTTTTTTCCCTAAAATTACTTTTTTCCTCTCATTAAAAGTACCTCTTTTTTTCATTTTTGTCGAATTTCCCATCTTTTCTCTCAAATTTTGTTACTTTTTTGAGTAAATTACACGTTTTTTAAAAAATTACCTGTTTTCGAAAATTACCTTTTTTTCTCATTTTGTTCACATTTTTTGTTTCTCTCAGCTTTTTCAATATTTAATCTGAAATTTCCTTTTTCCCTAAAATTACCTCTTTTCTCTAATTAAAAAATACCTCTTTTTTAAATTAAACCTTTCTTTTTCATTTTTGTCAAATTTCCCTTCTTTTGTCTCAAATTTTATCACTTTTTTCTGAAATTACCCCTTTTTTTAGATTACCTCTTTTTACCTATTTTTGTCCCAAATTTCCTCTTATTCTTCAAAATTTCCCCTCATTCCTCTCCAATTTTGTGTTCCCCTCAAGAGGATATATCAAATTATAAATTGAGCAAGAACATATTTTAACAGACTAAAATTCTTTAAAAGAAGTTTTAGAACAAAGTTATATTAAAAAAAAAAATTGTATATACCACAGGACTAAAGTGTCTTTTTTAATCCCTCAGGCTTTACCCTCGGGATTAAAAGATGCACTTTAGTCCGTTGGTGTATAATATACTATTAATAATCATCACTAGTGAATGTGTTCTCGAATACCAAGAATCGAAAAGTATTCGATTCTTCAAAGTTCTCGAGAACCATGTTCAGAACAATCAAAATTATTTCTCCAACTGTCACCTGTCAAAAATAAAAAAAATTCAAAATTTGAAATTTTAACATAAAATATCTGAAAAAATATTCTCGTTGCGAAAGTTTTGGGGCGATTCAACCAATTTTTAGAATTTTCCCATCAACAGAAATCAATAAAATTATTTCATTTAAAACAAATCAAAATTATTTATATATTATTTTTGACTTTAGTAATCGTTTGTTTATACTAAGATATCCCATGGTAGCAAATTTTAAGTTTCTCAGATTTTTTTTTTAAATTTTTCCATCAAGAAATTAATAAAACTAGGAGTTGTCTAGTGGTCGAAATTCGACCGTAATTCATTAAGTTTTAAAGTTTATGTCCATATCTGTTTTTTCTTATTTTTCATATTTTTCACTGTTTTTTTTTCTACTTTTTCTCATTTTTTTTTCATTTTCCCGATTTTCCGCATTTTCCAGATTTTTCTAGGTTTTTTCTTATTTTTCTCTATTTTCTTTATTTTTCCTATTTTCTCCTGTTTTTTTTTCCATTTTTCCAATTTTTATCTATATTTCAATATCTTCCTGTTTTTTCCTACTGTTTCTCATTTTTCTTGTTTTTTTTCCTACTTTTTTCTGCTTTTCTTTGATATTTTCCATTTTTCCTATTTTTTTCCATAATATTTTTCCTATTTTTTCGTATTTTTTTCTGTCCAATAATCGTCCAATGCTCATAGAAAATGTTCACTTCAAAAATAAAATTACAATAAAGGAAAGTAAAATTTTTCTCTATTTTCTTAATTTTTCCCATTTTTTATTACTTTTTCCTCTTTTTTTTTTTTGATTTTTCCCATTTTTACCTTATTACAATATATTCCTGTTTGAACTGTTTTTCCCATTTTTCCTGTTCTTTTTTGTTTGCCTTTCTTTGATTTTTTCCTCTTTCCTATTTTTCTCGATATTATTCCCATTTTTTCGTATTTTTAAATTTAAATAAAATTATAATAAAGAAAAGTAAGATTTTTCTCTATTTTCTTTATTATTCCTGCTTTTCCTATTTTTTTACTATTTTTTCTTGTTTTTTCCATTTTTCTATTTTTACCTGTATTACATTACATTTTTACTGGTTTTTTTCCCATTTTTACTGTTTGTTTTTCCTATTTTTCCCTATATTTTTCCTTTTTTTTTCGTATTTTTTCTATCCTGTAATGGTCTAATGCGCATAGAAAAGTTTTCACTTCAAAAATATAATTACAATGAAAGTAAAATTTTTATCTATTTTCTTTATTTTTCCTGTTTTTCCTATTTTTTATTACTGTATTTTTTTTTTCACTTTTCCTATTTTTACCTATATTTTAATATCTATCTGTTTTTTCCCATTTTTTGTTTTTTTTTTTCAATTTTTTTCTGCTTTTTGATTTTTTCAATTTTTCCTATTTTTCTCTATATTTTTCCAATTTTTCGCATTTTTTCTATCAAATAATTTTCCAACGGACATAGAAAAGTTTTCACTTCTAAAATAAAATTACAAAAAAGAAAAGTAAAATTTTTCTGTATTTTCTTTATTTTTCCTGTATTCCTATTATTTTATTTTTTCCTGCTTTTTGTTTTCATTTATCCTATTTTTATCTGTATTTCAATATCGTCTTGTTTTTGCCTATTTTTTCCCATTTTTTCCGTTTTTGTTTTCCATTTTTTTCTGCTTTTCTTTGATTTTCTCCATTTTTAGTATTGTTCTCTATATTTTTCCTATTTTTTCGTATTTTTTTCTATCCAATATTCATCCAACGTTACTTCCAAAATAAAATTACAAGAAAAGTAAAATTTTTCTCTATTTTCTTTTTTTCCTGCTTTTCCTATTTTTTATTATTTTTTCCATTTTGCCATTTTTACCTGTATTTCAATATCTTCCGACATTTCCCAATTTTTTTCCCATTATTACTGTTTTTTTTCGGCTTTTCTTTGATTTTCTCCATTTTTCCTATTTTTCAACATATTTCTCTAATTTTTTCGTATTTTTTGTCTGCAATAATCGTCCAACGCGCACAGAAAAGTTTTCACTTCAAAAATAAAATTACTAGAAAAGTAAAATTTTCCTTTATTTTCTTTATTTTTAATTATAATTTCCTGTTTTTTTTTCATTTTCCCAATTTTTACCTGAATTTCAATATCTGTTTTTCCCTATTTTTTTCCATTGTTTCTTTTCTACTTTTCTTGGATTTTTTCCAATATTTATAATAAAGAAAAGAAAAATTTGCTTCTAAAAAAATTGACAGGGTTTTAATTCGAGCCCATGCCCTCAACCCCCCCATTTGCCTATCATACTGATAATAAAAAACAGTCTAATCTTTCAGATAAACAATGAATATTAAATTATATCTAATTTAATTTATTTGTAACACATATATTAATTTTAGCTTTCTGCACCCTGTATATAAACTTTAACTATGCAAAATCTTACACTCCTCCATTAAAAGGGGTCCGAAGTTTTCTCTTTGCGTATTAATATACATACGTTAACTAAAGGTGGATGATTCAAAATCACTGGATAATAATGGGCTATCATACCTAGATACAGGGTGTTTTATGGATTTTGCCTAAATTTTTATTTGGTCATAATAACCAATCGGTATAAAAATGTAAAATTTGGCAAGTGTAGGGCCTTAGATATGGCCAGCATATTGCCATAATTAATTATGGTTTCTATGGCAATATTTTGGAAGTCCACCTGTCAAATTTTACATTTTTATACCGAGTGGTTGTTCAGTTATGACCAAATAAAAATTCATTCGAATTCCTTAAAACACTCTGTATATAGGTAATGAGGTATGATAGCTCATTATTAGTTAGTGATTTTGAATCACCCAAGTGTCCTTTAGTTAAGGTATGTACATTTCACTCTGAAACACCCTGTATAGATTCTTTCATATTTTTACTAACTTAATTCACATATTTATTTTTTTTTTGCCCCTACTTTTTACAAATTTATTTATGTTTTAATATTTTTTTCCTTCTTTGTTAGTCTATTTTTTTCTCAACTTGTTCTTGTTAAAGAAAAACAAAAACGAGTGTGCGGTTGGAGGAAAGTCCAAAAAAAAATTAATTGATTGATTTTAATAGTGTCAGTGTCATAAAATACATTTTTGATAATACTAAATTTCCTGCATTGTTATAATATGTATTTTTTTTTGTTACAGGGATGTCAAATTAAACGGTTTCCACTTACCACAACACGCCCAAATAGTCCCATTACTCCACTCCGTACACATGAATCCATCACTTTGGGATGAACCAGATAAATTCAACCCTACCAGGTTCATTAACGCTGAAGGTAAAGTCCACAAACCAGAATATTTCCTTCCATTCGGAGTAGGTAGAAGAATGTGTCTTGGGGAAATTTTAGCAAGAATGGAACTTTTCCTATTCTTTTCATCCCTACTCCACTGTTTCGATATCTCAGTACCAGAAGGAGAAACGTTACCAAGCTTGAAAGGTATAGCTGGTGTTACAATCAGTCCTATAGCGTTCAAAGTGCGATTAACTGCCAGACCGATGGCATGGGAATCTCAAGATGAATCCAACATCAGGCCCGCTGGAAGTCACTAAAAAATTGTGTTCTGTTCACAAATAATCGAGAGTACAAAACAGTATAATGTTTGGGTTTTACCAAGCATTTTTAGGAGATTCTAGAAATTCTTCAGAGCACGGTTTAATTTGTTTCCTACTAAAACCCAATCGAAGGGTGGACTATTCTTCTATAGTGGGTGTAGAGTACTTATCTGGTTATATTAAAGAAGAAGGAAAACAACGGATCTCCGATTTGGATCGGCTGTGCAAAAGTGTTCAATTATCACATAGTATTAAGATGTTTTTAAAACTAGTCAAATGTCATCTCGTTAAATCCATTCGGTGCATAGTTACTTCGTTTTTATTTACCATTATGACCATTTTATTTTGTTATTATTTTATTTGTGGTTTGTATACCAGGAGATAATTTCGTCGAAACATATTGTTACCCAATTGTGGATGGGGTACTTTAAATATTGAAAATATCAATATTGTGTTCAAAATTTCATTACATTAGGTTTAGATTGATAAACTATCCTCTTTGAGGTTAAATAACCCCATCCCTATAAGACGTTACCTTTATTATACTTGATACTGTTTTTAAATATACAAGGTGGTTCCGAATTTATTTAAAATTAAAATTAGCGTTATAATAAATTTTGGTTTTATGTGGCTTGAATTTGGAAACATCTAGTATATTACATTACAGATTTTTTATAAAAATAAAAAATTGACTTTTTTATTTTCATTTATTGAGGAATAAATTGTCATGTTAATATGAGAAACAAAAACTAGGAGGATGTTAAATTCACTGAGCAATAAAAAAAATTTTATTCAGAAAAAAAAATTATTGTTAAATATTTTTATTGCTCATAGACCTCTAGTTTTATTTCACTAAAAATTAAAACAAGCACGTTACTCCTTTTTGTATTTATTTTAATAATTTAATGAAAAATTTTTTTTGGAAAATGAAACTACCACAATAAATTTGTTCATTAGATTCGTATGATTTTTTTAATTATTTTTCGCTTTAGGTTTTTAAGACAGTCCTGTATATATCGTTTCCGTGTTAGTAATTAGGTTACATATAATTAGGTGTAAGATTATTTTGTTATTTAATAATTTTAACAAATTTAATTTAAATAAATCACGATTTTTTCAGTTAAATTGGTTTTTTTTTTGTTGAGAAAATACAGCGCCGGTTCTAGCCCATTTTTGGGAATTTAGGTGGGATAAAAACTATCATTTTAATGATACAATACACACATAAAGTACTTTTTAATCTTTTTCTTACAGTCGAATTATATTTTTAGGTAGATTTCCATATATGGAATCTACCTATTGTAATCGATTCAATGACGGGACCCAGCACCAGGAATAGGGGCGCTACGCCGATTATGACCTTCTGAATAAGAATCAGTAAAAAAAAAAAATCGGTATATACCTATACATACATACACCAAATTTGGTACAAAAATTCTTTGGGGCAGTAATTCGTTGCGTATTGCAAATGGGCATTCTACCTCTAAGGGGGTGAGAATTGCAGGGGGTTGAAATCTCAAAAAAATATTTCAAAAAATTTATATCCGCTATTTTCAAAAATATTGAAACAGTTCATAGAACTTTTTTAATGTTCCAATTATTATAAAATTAATTTGTCTGAAATTTTTTTTTATCGGACCTAAGGGGATAGACCTGGAGGGGGTTGAAATTTCAAAAAATTTATATCTCCTCCATTTTCAAAAATATTGAAACAAGTCACAAGACTTTTTTTGTGTTCTAATTATTATAATATTAATTTGCCTGAAACTTTTTTTCGTCCGACCCACGGGGATGGAACTGAAGGAGGTTGAAATTTCAAAAAAATTATATCTCCGCTATTTTCAAAAATATTGAAACAGTTCATAGAACTTTTTTAATGTTCCAATTATTATAAAATTAATTTGTCTGAAACTTTTTTTAATCGGACCTAAGGGGATGGAACTGGAGGGGGTTGAAATTTCAAAAAAATTATATCTCCGCTATTTTTAAAAATATTGAAACAGGTCATTAGACTTTTTTCATGTCCTAATTATTATAAAATTTATTTGTTTGAAACTTTTTTCGATCTGACCATATCGTGGAGTGGGGAGGGATGCTCAAATTTAGACAATAGAAATCTACCTCCCCTGTCGACCCTACCGACAGGAATTTTTATTAAAATATGATTCAAATAATCATTTTTTATTTGGGCTATAATAATTACAAATTTAATTTAAAAAAAATAAAATAAATCGTAAACTATAAACTTATAAATTCCGATAGCGGACTTAGCTCAGAAGAAAATCCGATAGCAGACATTGTATGAAAAATTATAAAGTCCGATGGCGGACTTGGAAGAAAATCCGATAGCGGACTTTGTACGAAAAACTTCCTTATAAAGCCCAATAGCAGACTTAGCTCAGAAGAAAATCCGATAGCGGACTTGGTATGAAAAACTCCGATACAAAGTCCGCTATCGGACTTTGTATGGAAAAAATCCTACAGCGGATTTTGTATCGAAAAAAGTTTGATGGCTGAATTTGTATGTAAAACTCCCATACAAAGTCCCGATCGAATAACGGACTTTCTTCCATACAAAATCTGATGGCGGACTTTGTATGGAAAAAAGTCCGATAGCGGATTTTGTATGAAAAAAATTCTGATAGCGGAGTTTGTATGAAAAACTCCCATACAAAGTCTGCAATCGGATAACGGATTTTCTTCCATACAAAGTCCGATAGCGGACTTTGTATGGAAAAAAGTCTGATTGCGGATTTTGTATCGAAAAAAGTCTGATGGCGGATTTTGTATGTAAAACCCCCATACAAAGTCCGCCATCAGATAACGGACTTGCTTCCATATAAGTCCGATAGCGGACTTTGTACGGAAAAAAGTCCGACAGCGGATTTTGTATCGAAAAAAGTCCGGTAGACTTTGTATCAAAAATTCCCATACAAAGTCCTATAGCGGATAACGGACTTTCTTCTATACAAAGTTCGATAGCGGACTTTGTATGGAAATAAGTCCGATAGCGGATTTTGAATCGAAAAAAATCAGATAGCGGACTTTGTATGAAAATCTCCCATACAAAGTACGCCATCGGATAACGGACTTTCTTCCATATAAAGTCCGATAGCGGACTTTGTACGGAAAAAAATCCGATAGCGGATTTTGTATCGAAAAAAGTCTAATAGCCGACCTTGGATGAAAAATTCCCATACAAAGTCCAATAGCGGACTTTTTTGTGACAAAAAATTTAACATGTCTCAATGGTAACATCATTTTTGTGGCTTAATTGGAGGAGGGACAATAATGCTTCTTGTCAGCTTTATCCGAAATCCACCACGCGGAAATCGGAAGCCTAGGATTTCTCCCCCTCCCATTCCACCATTATGGTTCTTTGTTTTATACTTGTTAAAATAAAGTTTTTGGCTACTTTTTTCACATTACATATTGAATCTTGTAACTAATTACCGAAACGAGAGTAAACGAATAGAACGCGATTGATTCTTTCACTTTGCACATTTTCGACAATTCTTTCTGAAGAAACCAAATCAGTAATTCGCCAGATTCCTTAAAGGAGTTCTACAATAACACAATATGACCAACACCTCCAAGAATGTAGTTGAACCAATATGATTAAAAAATCGATATAAGTTTGGAATAATGAAATCGACGTGTTAACATTGACTAATTATCGAAGGACCAGATCAGTTAGCAAACTGGTTTATTATTTTAAATAACTTTTAACTTTTCAATCAGTTACATAAACTTGAATAAAACAAACAAAATCAACTTGGATCCATTTATTTATATTAAAACAGAAAGTATTACAGGCAAATCATTTTTTATCAATGAAAATGCTTTATAAATTATTAGCAAATCACTGCTAATACTTGTTATCCTAATTTTGTGAAATCTCAATCTTAAATAGGCGCGGTTAAAACACCATTTCTGATAATCAACTTTTATTTGTAATGGAATAAACCACTCATAACGGCTAAAATGCGACTGTGTCGATTAAGAAACTAAAGAACACTGATTTTTATTCATAATGGACTGAACCATTTTGAAAACTAGTATTATAATCTATAAAGTAACATTTATTCCATTTTGAACGTTACGCATTATGTAGTGCCCTTTTCCGTCCATCCTATATATACGACAAAGTATTTAAATCACGCGGCCCGCAGATCATATTTGGTTCACAAAAAAGAGAGAATAAGAGAAAAATCTTTCCGAAAAAATCTGTTTTTCGCTCATGGTGGCGCTTAACGTGTTAATATTAATACCTGTACGACCACACTTTACTTAATTTTTTTATTTTTTCCAGTTTTTATTGTTTTTTTATATTTTCCATTTATTTTTCATTCTTTTTTTTCGAAGTTCCTCCTTATTCTTCCCTATTTTTTTTCCAATTTGTCTCCATTTTCCGCTATTTTTTCCTATTTTGACACATTTGTTCCCAATTTTTCCTATTTTTTCCCACATTTTCCCATTATTTATTTTGCGTTATTTTTTCCCGTTTTTCTAAATTTGTCTCCATTTCGCCCTACTTTTTCCTATATTTCTCCATTTTGCATTATTTTAACCTAATTTTCCAACTTTTCACAATTTTTCCCTATTTCCCACCATGTTCATCAATTTTTTCCGATTTTTTCCTTTTTTTTTCTATTTCTTCCTATTTTTCTATTTCGCCTCTTTTTCCCGTTTTTCCCCCTTTTGTCCTACTTTTTACTATGTTCCTCATTTTATCTATTTTGCCCTATTTTTTCATATTCTTCCCTATTTGTTACTACATTTGCCTATTTTGCCTTATTTCTTCATATATTTTTTCACGTTTTTCCCATTTTTTCTCTATTTTGACTGACTTTCCGTATTTTGTCGTAATTTTCCTATTTTCCATATTTTATCCTACTTTTAGTGTTTTGCCTGTTTTCTTCATTTTGTCCTATTTTTCACTATTTTATCTTAATTTTCCAGCTCTTTCCCATTTTCTCCATCTTTATCTACTTTTCCCTGTTTTCTTAATTTTTTTCCTGTTTTTCCTATATTTTCCTTTTTTTACCACTTTTTGTCAGACATCCAAACAGATTTTTTTTTCGCGGTAAATCAATTTTCTCCACGTTTCATGACATTTTAAGTCATTTGGAGCAAAAATCTTTTATGAGATTTTCGCCCTACTTCACCATAGGTGAAGTGTGGGCGGGCTATAGTAATTTACGGATTAATATTTTCTTTCTAATGGTACAAGTTCCATCTACAAAATTTATACAAACTAATTCAAAATTTATATAAATAACATTTTACATAAAAAAATTAAATTGTTTAAAAAGAAATTTAAATCAATAATTGATCAAAAATTATTCAAAATGAAAAATAAATATTTTGTTTTGAGTTTTTTAAATCAAAATACATGATTTATATTAATATTAAAAAAATACAAATCATCAAAATTTTCTAAACCCCTAAAATTTTTCGCTATAAAATGTACAATTATTATTTTAAAATTTACAAACAAATCACCTAATTATTTTGTATGTATATTTTTCTTTTTTATTAAAACATGTCTTGAAAAAATTCATTATAAAAAATTTCATTTCGGATAATTTTAATTTAATTTAAACACAAATTTACAGCTTTATATTAAAATGGTATCTTAAATTTCAATATATTTAATAGTTTAAAAGTTATACAAATTAATTTAATTTTTTTATTAATTTCACAATTTGTTTAATCAAAATTTGAAAAAAAATCACTTAATTTAATGATGTTTAATCCCAACAAATTCTAATTGAATGACAGAAAGAATAATACATTTCCATAACAAATGAGAATGTAGCCAGAGTCAGAATGAAAATTTAAGTTTCCAGTCAATTTCAATATTGCTCTGATCAAGTTTACATAGGTCAAACCAGTGCAAATTAGAATAAAAAAACACTGCAATTAAAAAAACTTTATTAATTTCATTATTGACATTAATTATTTAAGCAACTTTGTTAATTTTAGTTATACGAATTTGGTGGTCTTTAGGTGTCAAAGTTATTCCGCATTCACCCCACAAATCCACGTTCTTATCAGTTAAAACAATAGAGAATTTTTGTAAGAAAGTAGCGGCAAAAAGAAATAGAAACATTTTTGCTAATTCTTCTCCAACACACATTCGTTTGCCTAAAAAAAAGTTTTCAAATTCAAGCTTATTTATTTTAAATTCGAACTTACCAATTTGAAACGGCATAAAATGTTCAGGTTTTTCAATCTTGCCTTCTTCGTTAATAAATCTTTTTGGATTATATTCTGAAGGATTTTTCCATACACTTTCATCCATGTGCAAAGCCCATAATAAAGGTACTAACATAGTTCCTTTTGGTACTCTGTATCCTTCAATTTCAATATCTTCTAAAGTACCATGAGGAATCCCTACTGGTACTACAGGTCTTATACGCATAATTTCTAAAAGAGAAGATTCTAGTAAAGGTAAATGAGATATATCCTCCATTGTTGGTGAACGATTTTCCAATACTTCTTTTAGTTCTTTTTGAATTTCTTCTTGTATGGAAGGATATTTTGCTATATATAAGAAATACCACCTTAAAGTAGTAACAGTTGTGTCTAAAGCAGCTCCAAACATATCTCCTAACATATGATTAAACTGACTATCGTTATATAGTGTTTCCGCAATTTCTGTGCTCTTTTTTTGTTTTTCTAAAATAAATGCATGTATAAGATTATTCGCATCTCCATGTTGAATATTTAATTTATCCAGTACTAGCGCTTGTTCTTTTATAATAGTTTGATAATGTTCGTGAGTTTTTATTTTGCCTTCCATTACGAAATCCATAATTCTTTGGTATTTTGGAAAAAACCTGTAAATTAACAAAAGTACTTGAATTCATCAGGACTAAGGAATTATTATATTTTACCTAAAAAAAGGTAAAAAATTTAGAGGTCCAGCTACTCCAAGGTACTTAGGACCTTCTTCTTGTTGATGTTGAAACCATTTCCATAGTTCGTCATCTCTGTTCCAGCATTTTCCAAAAGTGATGACGCTCACAACTGAGCCCAAGCTATGCAGCAATTCTGGAACTAGGTCTATATCTACGTTTTTTCCTTTAGTTTCCAAATGCTAATAAAAATTATAGTAAAATAAAATATAAGTTTAGCTGTAGAGGCCAGCTCAAATTTTAACTGGTTGTTTAAATTTTCTAAAAAATAATAGGAACTGTTTAAAAAAAAATCAAATAGTCTAAACATGCCTGGAAAATAAAAAAAATAACTGGGATACATCTAAAAATATTTTGACAGTTCTAAAAATATTTAAATATATTTAAAACTCATTCTAAACATTTCTAAAATTTTTTAAAAATATTGAAAATTTTAAATAAATTTATACCCCCCAAAAGGTTCTGGAAATATTCTAAACAATAGGAAGAATTTTACAAATAAAAGGAAATATCTAAAAAACTTTTTAAACATGCCTGGAAAGTTTTAAAAACATTAGAATAATTCTGAAAATATCTGAAAATATCCAAAACTTATGTTAAATATTTTTAAAAATTTTGAAAAATATGGATAATTATAAATAATCTTTAACCCCCAAAAAATTCTGGAAATATTTAAAAAAAAAAACAAAAGGAAATCTTTAAAATAAAAGGAATGACCTAAAAAACTTTTCAAACATTCTAAACCGGCCTGGAAAGTTTTAAAAACATTGGTAAAATTCTAAAAATAATTTGAGAGTTCTAAAAATATCTAAAAATCATCCTAAACATTTCTGGAAATTTTTAAAAATATGTAAAATTCTAAATAAATCTTAAACCTCCAAAAGAGTTTTGGAAATTATTTTAAAAAACCGAAAAAACTGTACAAATAAAAGTAACTATCTAAAAAACCTTCTTAAATATTTTAAATATGCCTGGAAAGTTTTAAAAACATTGGGAGAATTCTAAAAATATTTCGACACTTCTAAAGATGTCTAAAAACCATTATAAACATTTCTGGAAATTGTTAGAAATATGTAAAATTCTAAATAAATCTTCAGCCCCCAAAACAGATTTGGAAATATTCTAAAAACCGGAAAAAATGTAAAAATTAAAGGAACTATCCAAAACAACTTTTCAAATATTCTAAACATATCCGGAAAAATTGTGAAATATTGGAAGAATTCTAAAAATATTTGAAATTATCCAAAAATCATGCTAGATATTTCAGGAATGTTTGAAAGATATGGAAAGTTCTAAATAAATATGAAATTCTCCAAGAAGGTTCAGGAAATATTCTAAAAAATATCTAAAAAACCTTTTCTAATATTTTAAACATGCCTGGAACATATTAAATATATTGGGAGAATTCTAAAAATATTTTGACAGTTCTAAAAGTAGCTAAAAAGCATGTTAAACATTTCTGGAAAGTTTGAAAAATATGGAAAATTCTAAATAAATATGTAAACCTCCAAGAAGATTCTGGGAATAATGTAAAAAATTGGGAGAATTTTAAAAATAAAACAAAATATCTAAAAAAACCTTTTTAAACATTCTAACATACCCGGAAAGTTTTTAAATCATTGGGAGAATTCTAAAAATATTTTGACAGTTCTAAAAATATCTAAAAATCATTTTAAACATTTCTGGAAATTTTTAAAAAGATGTAAAATTTTAAATAAATCTTAAACCCCCAAAAAAGTTTTGGAAATCTTGTAAAAGAACCGGAAAAAATGTAAAAAAAGGAACAACCTAAAAAACCTCAAACATGACTGGAAAGTTTGAAAAACATTTAGAGAATTCTAAAAATATCTGAAAATATCGAAAAATATGGAAATTTCTAAATAAATCTTAAACCCCCAAAAAAGTTTTGGAAATATTGTAAAAAAAATCCGGAAAAATATAAAAATTAAAGGAACTATCTAAAAAACCTCCTCAAACATTTTAAACATGCCTGGAAAGTTTTTAAAACATTGGGAGAATTCTAAAAATATTTTGATAATTCTAAAAATATCTGAAAATATCCAAAAATCATGCTAAACATTTCTGGAAATTTTGATAAATATGGAAAATTCTAAATAAAACTGTAAACCTCCAAGAGGGTTCTGGAAATATTCTAAACAACAGGGAGAATTTTACAAATAAAAGAAAATATCTAAAAAACTTTATCAAACGTTTTAAACGTGCCTGGATTATTTTAAAAACTTTGGGATAATTCTAAAAATATTTGAAAATATCTAAAAATCATTTCTGGAAGGTTTTAAAAATATGGAAAATGATAGATAAACTCTTTAAACCCCCAAAAAAATTATGAAAATATTAAAAAAACCCAAAGAAAATTTTTAAATAAAAGGAATGATTTGAAAAATCTTTTCAAACATTCTAAACATGTCTGAAAAGTGGGAGAATTCTAAAAATAGTTTGACAGTTCTAAAAATATCTAAAAAAGATCCTAAACATTCCTGGAAATTTTTAAAAATATGTAAAATTCTAAATAAATCTTAAACCCCCAAAAGAATTTTGGAAATTATTCTAAAAAAAGAAAAAAATGTAAAAATAAAAGTAACCTAACCTAAACTTTCTCATTTTAAATATGACTGGAAAGTTTTAAAAACATTGGGAGAATTCTAAAAATATTTTGACAGTTCTAAAAACATCTCAAAATATCCAAAAATCGTGTCAAACATTTATGGAAAGTTTGAAAAACACAAAAAATTCTAAATAAATCTGTAAACTTCCAAGAAATATTCTAAAAAAACAGGGAGAATTTCCAAACATTCTAAACATGCCCGACAAGTTTTAAAAAATATTGGAAGAATTCTAAAAATATTTTGACAGTTCTAAAGATATCTAAAAATCATCCTAAACATTTCTGGAATTTTTTAAAAATATGTAAAATTCTAAATAAATCATAAACCCCTAAAAAAGATTCGGAAATATTCTAAAATACCGGAATGTAAAAATGGAAGGAACTATCCAAAAATCATTTTCAAACATTTTAAACATACCCGAAAAGTTTGTAAAATATTGGGAGAATTCTAAAAATATTTTGAGTTCTAAAAATATCTGAAATTATCCAAAAATCATGCTGCACATTTCTGGAAAGTTTTAAAAATATGGAAAAATTCTAAATAAATATGTAAACCTCCAAGAAGGTTCTAGGAATATTCTAAAAAATTTCCAGAAAAGTTTTTAAAACATTGGGAGAATTCTAAAAATATTTTGACAGTTCTATCTAAAAATCATCCTAAACATTTCTGGAAATTTTTTAAAATATGCAAAATTCTAAATACGTTTTAAACCTCCAAAAAAGGTTTGAAAATATTCTAAAAAACCTAAAAATAAAAGGAACTATCTAAAAAACCTTCTCAAACATTTTAAACATGCCTGGAAAGTTTTAAAAACATTGGGAGAATTCTAAAAATATTTTGATAGTTTTAAAAATATCTGAAATTATCCAAAAATCATGCTAAACATTTCTGGAAATTTTGAAAAATATGGAAAATTCTAAATAAAATTGTAAACCTCCAAGAAGGTTCTGGAAATATTCTAAAAAATAGAGAGAATTTAAAAAAAAAAATGAAATATCTAAAAAGCATTTCCAAAAAAGATTTGGAAATATTCTAAAAACCCGGTAAAAATGTAAAAAAAAGGAACTATCCAAAAAACCATTTCAAACATTCTAAACATACCCGGGAAGTTTGTAAAATATTGGGAGAATTCTCGAACATTTTAAACATGCCTGGAAAGTCTTAAAAACATTGGGAGACTTCTAAAAATATTTTGAGTTCCGAAAATATCTGAAAATATCTAAAAATTATGCTAAAAACTTCTGGAAAGTTTGAATTCTAAAAATATCTGAAAAATCATGCCAAGCATTTCAGTAAAGTTAGAAAAATATGGAAATTTCTAAATAAATTTTAAAACCCCCAAAAAAGTTTTGGGACTATTGTAAAAAAATCCGGAAAAAATGTAAAAATAAAAAGAACTATCTAAAAAACCGTATCAAACATTTTAAACGTGCCCGTAAAGTTTTACAAACATGGGAGAATTCTAAAACTATTTTGACAGTCCTAAAAATATTTGAAAATATCCAAAAATCATGCTAAACATTTTTGGAAAGTTTGAAAAATCTCCAAGAAGGTTCTGAGAATATTCTAAAAAATTCGGAGAATTTTAAAAATTAAACAAAATATTTAAAAAACCTTTTTTAACATTCTAAGCATACCCCGAAAGTTTTTGAAATATTGGTAGAATTCTAAAAATATTTTGCCAGTTCTAAAAATATCTAAAAATCATACTAAACATTTCTGGAAAATTTGAAAAATATGGAAAATTCTAAATAAATCTGTAAACCTCCAAGAAGGTTCTGGGAATATTCTAAAAAATTGGGAGAATTTTAAAAATAAATCAAAATATCTAAAAAACCTTTTTAAACATTCTAAACATGCCTGGAGAGTTCCAAAAACATTGGGAGACTTCTAAAAATATTGCCGAGCGTTTGTGGAAAGTTTGAAAAATATGGAAATTTCTAAATAAATCTTAAAACCCCCAAAAAAGTTTTGGGAATATTGTAAAAAATCCGGAAAAATGTCAAAATAAAAGGAACTATCTAAAAAACCTTCTCAAACATTTTAAACATGCCTGGAAAGTTTTAAATATATTGGGAGATTTCTAAAAATATCTGAAAATATCCAAAAATCATGCTAAACATTTCTGGAATGTTTGAAAAATATGGAAAATTCTAAATATATCTGCAAACCTCCAAAAAGTTCCTGGGAATATTCTAAAAAATTGGGAGAATTTTAAAAATAAAACAAAATATCTGAAAAATCTTTTTAAAGATTCTAAACATGCGCGTACAGTTTTTAAAACATTGGGAGAATTCTAAAAATATTTTGACAGTTCTAAAAATATCTGAAAATCAGACTAAACATTTCTGGAAAGTTTGAAAAATATTAAAAATTCTAAATAACTTTTAAACCTCCAAAAAAGTTTTGGAAATATTCTAAAAAACCGGAAAAAATGAAAAAATAAAAGGAACTATCCGAAAAAAACTTTTCAAACATTCTAAACATGCCTAAATATATTGGGAGAATTCTAAAAATTATGCTGAACATTTCTGGACAGTTTGAAAAAAATGGAAAATTCTAAATAAATCTGTAAACCTCCAAGAAGGTTCTGGGAATATTCTAAAAATAGGGAGAATTTTAAAAATAAAACAAAATATCTAAACAAACATTCCAAACATGTCCGGAAAGTTTCAAAAACATTGGGAGAATTCTAAAAATATTTTTGGAAAGTTTTGGAAAGTTTGAAAAATATGGAAATTTCTAAATAAACCTTAAACACCCAAAATTTTTTTTGGAAATATTGTAAAAAAATCCGGAAAAATGTAAAAATAAAAGTAACTATCTAAAAAATATTCTTAAATATTTTAAACATGTCTGGAAAGTTTTTAAAACATTGGGAGAATTCTAAAAATCTATTTTCTGGAAAGTTTGAAAAATCACCAAGAAGGTTCTGGGAATATTCTAAAAAATTGGGAGAACTTTAAAAATAAAACAAAATACCTTTTTAAACATTCTAAACATACACCCAGAAAGTTTTTAAAATATTGGTAGAATTCTAAAAATATTTTGACAGTTCTAAAAATATCTAAAAATCATACTAAACATTTCTGGAAAAATATGGAAAATTTAAAATAAATCTGTAAATATCCAAGAAGGTTCTGAGAAAATTCTAAAAAAAAAATCTAAATAAATCTGTAAAACCCCGAAAGTTTTGAAAATATTTAAAAAAAAACTGGAAGTATTCACTTTAAATTGCAAAGCTGTCTTTTTTTGTGATACACTTTATACGAGGGTTGAACTAAAACTTACCAAACCAAACAAATTTTTTTTATCTCTCGTAACTATTTTTTGTAACTTACCTCAGTTAAATCGGAACAATGTTCGAGTATAAGAGATTCCATTCTCTTTCTTTGAGCTCCAATTTTGGTAGCTCCAAATTGTCGAAGACAATTGAACGTGAACCTTCGATGCTCTTTCCACAGATCGCCTTGGGCGCAAATTAACCCTGCGAAAAAAAAACATGTATTTTTTTATATTTATTACAATTATACTTGCGTCAGAAAATGGAATCTTTAAAGATAAAAATAGTTTCTTGGAAATCGTTAGCAAGAGTGAAAAAAATAAACGAGCGACACGTTGTCAATGGCGGCAAAGCAGTGAATTAGTCATCATCGGGACGATGCCGGACGTGAGAAGAATTCCCAGGTCTGCAACTAAGTTTTACTTCGTCCTTGACGACCAATGAACTTTTATAGTACTGGTGATGTTCTTATAATAATACTTTTTCAATAAACCCAAAACGTCTTAATTTTTATCATTCGAAATGATAATTTCTCCGGAAGTATTGGGGATTTTGTAGATTACGATGTTTTTTTTCCACTTAACGCATGCAAAGAAAATATCTAGGATACAAAATTAATGATTGTTGTCTCAGCCTCCTTGTTTAAAAATTTCGATACATCAAACTTATTTTTATTATATAATTCTAACGATTTGAAAAAATCACACATTTAAAACTTTTTATCTGCTTTTGAACGGTATAAATCTCGTTTTGATATTTGCATGACGCACTGGGATTATCTGACCGAAGACTGTACTAAACTTAAAAGTGAAAAACCGAAAAACCCAAAAGACACTTCTGCTAATTATCTTTGATGTAAGGTTCCAAAAGAAATCCAGAAAATGGTACCAAAATACGAGAGTAGTTCCTCCATAACAACCCGACAGAAATCAATCCCAAAAGAATCTAATGAGTAAGAAACAAGCTTAAACTGTTACTGCTTTTAGAAAATATAGTGATGTAGTTTCGGGAAATGTAAATAGAAGAGAAGTGGGGATGCAAAAATCAACAAACTACAGAGTATGACCAAACCCTACAGTTAATCTTAGATGAACGCTGAAAGAAAGAGTTACTCGGCTTGAATATTGCTCCAGAAGAGCTATTCCCAAGCAAAAAAAATGGTTAGCACTCTGCGAATATTGGAATGGAATGCCAATGAGCTGCTGCAATATCAAGAAAAATTGGAAACAGTCCTGAACATCGACAAAATTGATGTGTACCTTATTTCCGAGACACATTTCACAAAACAATCATATATTAAATAAAAGACTGAGGATGGTGAAGAGTGGAAAGTGTACGTCAGTGTGTAAAATTTAATCATTTATTAAAAATTCAGCTGAGCGCTTTCGGCTTACAAAGCCATCATCAAAGCGTCAGTAAGATACCACCATAAGGAATCTTAACAAACAAGACATTAACAGATTAAAAAGTGCAAGCATTATACCAAAGGTGGACTGAAATCATCAAATTGGAATAGAATTAGAATACGAAAAAACCAAATCAGTAAAAATATTCAACATCATGAAAAATTAAATACAACATAATGTATCAGACAGCATCAACAGCATCAGAAACTTTACATTACATGTGAGTTAGATGTATTGTCCATATAAGCATGTAATTAGGAATGATCAGTATCTTGATTTCTTTCACAGCCTAGGAAACAGATTTATTGCAGGAAAAGGCCAAGAACATGTATTATTGGTCTACAGATAGGAACAAGATCCCAGATCTCTTTGTAACTAAGAACATATTTATCAACTATTGCAGGAAGATGAGGGATGGTATGATTCTCTTAAAATCCTGACAATGAGTGATAATATAATTAAAAAAGAAAACATTCCATGGTAAGTAAATAAAATAACCGACTTGGAAAGTTTTAGAGCAAATTTTTGTTGCGTTTTTTTTTCTCTGTGCCATCCTGTATTTTCATTACTCGCTTGATATTCCTTCTCAAGATCTCCCTCTCTTCTAGGTATTACTATAAAATGTCTTTCCCATTTTAACAATTCTCTCTCTTTGCCTCTTCAGTCAAAACAATTGACTTCTATATCGTCTGTGTCGCTTATTGAAAAGTTCTTCTCTTCCCCTCCTTATATAGGGAAAGTTTTTATTATATTATTATTATATTTTCACTTAGGTCCCTTGTTATCATTATTAATTATTTCGACGCTTTAACTTTTATTTACTGTTATTTTTAATTCTTTTCTATGCCAGTATAAATTTTTTTATGTTTACTTAAAAGTTCATATCTTATCTTTTATAATAATATAAATTATCTGATGTTTGTAATGCTCTTTCAGTCTCCATTACAAAAAGAGAATCTATTTTTAATTTGATTTCACAGATTGTCTTAAAATTTAATTAACTTTGATTATTCTTTTCATATTTTGATCTAAAAATTCATGTATTTCATAATAATATTATTCTTGTTTTATATTCCTTTTTTTTACTAGAGACCACGAAATCTGGTAATTTTTATGATTTTTGTTTTATATTTACTTTATGTAAACTTTTAGGGTTCTGGAAGGAGTCCTTTTGTGGTACAAGTTTTTGGACTGAACAAGTTTTTCAAACGAGCAAGTTTTTTTTCCTCATGTGGGACCAACGTTTCTACTGTCGGATCCAAGAAACTTTAGAAGTACAAGCCAAAAACCAAGTTAAGTCACATTTCCAGGAAAAGAAATTAAAAGTCTCTGAAAGAATAATTTTTTTCGTATAAAATAAAACAAATACAACGTTTAATTTCCTTAAACCCACAACAAGAAGGAAAGGATAGATTTTGAAATATATTATAGTTTTTTTGTCAATTGTTTCTAAATACATCAAAAAATCAATTAGACTGGCGTCCAAATTTTTTTTATTAAATATCGTTTTGATATATTTCAAATTCTATTCGTGAAACGAACTAATAATAAAAAGAATTGAGCTTAAATCACATTTATTACTAATTATCCATAAATAAAAATATTCATTTTAAAGAAAATATTATATTGACAGTCCCACTCCAGACTAAACAAGTTGAGGTAGAAGTAGAACTGTTCATTAATAATATTCAATAGGCAGCCTGAGACAATACAACTCCAATGAAATCAAAAATAGAGAGAAATAACCATGTAACGAAGTTACTTTCCGTGATAAAACGAAGTTACTTTCCGTGATAATTAAAATATTTAACTTAAATCGCTCACGGCACTAGATTTAGAATTATTTTAAGATTATATGAGAGGCCATTCGTACCAGTTTTAACACCCAGCCGAAAGATGGAGTATACGGCAGCCGGAGTCGATCAGTCAACAGTCAGCTGCAGTGACAGCCCGAAGCCCGAGTTGCTGTGGACGTCCCAATTGGAGTAGTAGTGGCAGTCCCTCGACCCTTTAGAGATAGGTACCGGAACCGTCAATCCGACCACTCCAGCCTAGAAGCCGTGCCAGTACCGTCCGAAGTATCATGCACCGATTAAGGAATCGTTACACACCATTTCTTTTCGCCGGATTTGATAATTTTTACTGAATAAAGAATTTTTTCTACTACTGTGGGGCAAGTAAAGCCCGATTTCCTTGCCGCCAATCATTTGGTCATATAATAACGACCCCAGGAGTATTTTTTCTCCACTGAAGCTGCCCGTGCAAGAAACTCCACTCTGTCTCTACATTACAAACTCCTGCTGTATAAGCAGATATTAAAACCAGTGTGGACCTATGGTTGTCGACCATGGGGTTGCCCAATGAAAAGTATTAGAAAAATCATTCAACGTTCAAAAGTTTGCAAGTGGTCATGAAGAGAGACTCCATCATCACATTAATGTCCAGGCGATCCAGCTCTTTGACAACTGTGGGAGAGTGAAAAGACTCAACATAAAGAAAGCTTTTGAGTTAGGTTAGTGTTATAAGTGAAAAGTGTTACAGAATAGTAAGAGACACCAATTGGTAAGCTCTTAAAACAAGGAACCTTAATAATTTAGGTTGAAAAAAAAATTGCTTATTGGACAAACTTGACCAGATTGTAATATAAGATACCTAAGGGTGCAAAAAAAGATTAACATCGACTAAATTTTATGCTAAAATCGTCATAATTGATAGGAGGTAATAAAAATTTAGTCACTTTGTAGATTTATTTTTAACCACATCTTCAGTACTACTTAACAGACTGTTCGCAACGAAGGTGGTTGTTCCCCCAGTGAATGCGAGAAACATCCAGAAAACATGGATGTAAAAATTAATTCTGTTTTGACTCCGACGTCTATTACCAGGAAATTTCTAAGCTATTTTTAAACTCTCACACAGGTGGTTGGATTTTATTAATAGCCCATCATCGGTTTGATTGATTGTCTAACCGAAAAATTCCTCGTCGAAGCCAAGGTCAAGAGCGTCATTAAAGCTTAGAATATTTTAGATTTAAATTGATAGAGATTTAAGACAGAAGGATATCAAAAAGAAAGTAAAGAAACTGGTGAAAATTTTTAAATTGTGCAAATAGAAGGAAAGAAGGATAAACAATAAATCAAGAAAGGATTTATGGAAATTTATAATAAAAAGAGAGAAGTTTGTGAAGAAAAATAACGAATGATGATGATGAGGGGAAGAGAATAAAGACAAAATATATAAAGCACAAAAACAAAGGATCAGGAAATGTTGAAACATTTAAATAAATTATAAATAATTCTAGAATGTAGAACTAGAAAGTTGATGAAAAGTGCAAAAGAAGAAGAGTATATTGTATGTATTTAACTATATAAATTTTAATATAATTTGTTCGGGAGAAAAAAGATTATAATAAAAATGTAAATGTAAATATGGGGAATTAAGAATAGAATTAAACAGGAATAAAGAATGAAGATCAAATTTAAAAAAAATTGTAGGAGAAAATAGGAACTTGGTAATAAAGAAAATAAAGTATTATTATTATTATTATTGTGAAATTAAAAATTCAACGAAATTAGAAGAAAATGGTGTAAATGAAAAAATTCTAAATTAATTCTCAAATTATAATAGATTTTTTTGGAAAATAAAAAAATTTAAATAAAAAAGATATTTTAATAAATTTTGAATTATTTATTTAATCAGATAATTTTGTCACTTAAAAAAAATTGTCCCTCTACCTTTGTAATTTTTTCGGATAAACGTGGACCAATTTTCGAGATAGTTGGACAAAACATAATTTATCATTATTAATTTCATCAGCAATGATTTTTTAAATTTATTTTATTTAAATAATTTTTTTGTCACTAAATTCAAGATAAAAAAAAATTGTCCCTCTAATTTTGTAATTTTTTTCACTTATAGTTGATCAGTTTTAGGAAATAGTTAATATCTATTTTTTATTATTCGAAAAATACAGTAATTTAAATAAAAATGTAAATTTTTAAAAATTATGAATGATTTTTTTTTATTTAAATGATTTTGTAATTCAAGTTCAAAAAAATTTTCCCTCTAATTTTGTAATTTTTTTCGCTTTGAAATAGACCAGGTTTAAAAATCACCAATGATTTTTTATAACAATTGTCCCTCCAACTTTGTTAATATTTTCACTGTGCAGTGGATCAGGTTTAAGAGATAGTTGAACAAAATATTATTTATTAATTTTGTAATTTTTTTGGCGTTGAAGTGGACCAGTTTTCACCAACGTTTTTTTTATTTATAAATAATTTTGTAATTATATTCAAGTTAAAACAATTGTCCCTCTAACTTTGTTAATATTTCACTGTGCAGTGGACCAGGTTTACTAGATAGCTGAAAAAATATTATTTATTAATTTTCAATATCTATTTTTTATTACTTGGAAAATACAGAAATTTAAATAAAACAATAATTTTTTCATTAAATGCAAGTTAAAATAACTGTTAATTTTTTCACTGTGAATAGTTAAACAAAATATTATTTATTTATTTTATTGTTGGGTAAACACAGAAATTTAAATAAAAAATAAATTTTAGAAATTTCAAATGATTTATTTATTTAAATAATTTTGTAATTAAATTTGAATTCAAAAAAATGTCCCTCTAATTTTGTTAATTTCTTCACTATCAAGTGGACCAGTTTTCTGAGATAGTTGAACAAAATATTATTTTTTTTTATTGTTGGGTAAACACAGAAATTTAAATAAAAAATAAATTTTAGAAATTACCAATGATTTATTTATTTAAATAATTTTGTAATTAAATTTGAATTCAAAAAAATGTCCCTCTAATTTTGTTAATTTCTTCATCACCCAGTGGACCAGTTTTCTGAGATAGTTAAACAAAATATAATTTTTTTTTATTGTTGGGTAAACACAGAAATTTAAATAAAAAATAAATTTTAGAAATTACCAATGATTTATTTATTTAAATAATTTTGTAATTAAATTTGAATTCAAAAAAATGTCCCTCTAATTTTGTTAATTTCTTCACTATCAAGTGGACCAGTTTTCTGAGATAGTTGAACAAAATATTATTTTTTTTTATTGTTGGGTAAACACAGAAATTTAAATAAAAAATAAATTTTAGAAATTACCAATGATTTATTTATTTAAATAATTTTGTAATTAAATTTGAATTCAAAAAAATGTCCCTCTAATTTTGTTAATTTCTTCATCACCCAGTGGACCAGTTTTCTGAGATAGTTAAACAAAATATAATTTTTTTTTATTGTTGGGTAAACACAGAAATTTAAATAAAAAATAAATTTTAGAAATTACCAATGATTTATTTATTTAAATAATTTTGTAATTAAATTTGAATTCAAAAAAATGTCCCTCTAATTTTGTTAATTTCTTCACTGTCAAGTGGACCAGTTTTCTGAGATAGTTAAACAAAATATTATTTTTTTTTTTATTGTTGGGTAAACACGAAATTCAAATAAAAAATAAATTTTAGAAATTACCAATGATTTATTTATTTAAATAATTTTGTAATTAAATTTGAATTCAAAAAAATGTCCCTCTAATTTTGTTAATTTCTTCACTATCAAGTGGACCAGTTTTCTGAGATAGTTGAACAAAATATTATTTTTTTTTATTGTTGGGTAAACACAGAAATTTAAATAAAAAATAAATTTTAGAAATTACCAATGATTTATTTATTTAAATAATTTTGTAATTAAATTTGAATTCAAAAAAATGTCCCTCTAATTTTGTTAATTTCTTCATCACCCAGTGGACCAGTTTTCTGAGATAGTTAAACAAAATATAATTTTTTTTTATTGTTGGGTAAACACAGAAATTTAAATAAAAAATAAATTTTAGAAATTACCAATGATTTATTTATTTAAATAATTTTGTAATTAAATTTGAATTCAAAAAAATGTCCCTCTAATTTTGTTAATTTCTTCACTATCAAGTGGACCAGTTTTCTGAGATAGTTGAACAAAATATTATTTTTTTTTATTGTTGGGTAAACACAGAAATTTAAATAAAAAATAAATTTTAGAAATTACCAATGATTTATTTATTTAAATAATTTTGTAATTAAATTTGAATTCAAAAAAATGTCCCTCTAATTTTGTTAATTTCTTCATCACCCAGTGGACCAGTTTTCTGAGATAGTTAAACAAAATATAATTTTTTTTTATTGTTGGGTAAACAGAAATTTAAATAAAAAATAAATTTTAGAAATTCCTAATGATTTATTTATTTAAATAATTTTGTAATTAAATTTGAATTCAAAAAAATGTCCCTCTAATTTTGTTAATTTCTTCACCATCCAGTGGACCAGTTTTCTGAGATAGTTGAACAAAATATTATTTATTTTTTTTATTGTTGGGTAAACACAGAAATTTAAATAAAAAATAAATTTTAGAAATTACCAATGATTTATTTATTTAAATAATTTTGTAATTAAATTCAAGGTTAAAAAAATTATCCCTCTAATTTTGTTAATTTCTTCACATGCAGTGGACCAGTTTTATGAGATAGTTGAACAAAATATTAGTTATTTTTATATTGTTGGGTAAATATAGAAATTTAAATAAAAATAAATTTTAGAAATTACGAATAATTTTTTTCTTTAAATAATTTTATAATTAAATTCAAATTAAAAAAAATTGTCCCCGTAATTTTGTTAATTTCTTAACCGTCCAGTGGACCAGTTTTGTGGGTTAGTTGAATAAAATATTATTTATTTTTTATTGTTGGATAAATATAGAAATTTAAATAAAAATAAATTTTAGAAATCAGGAATGATTTATTTATTTAAATAATTTTCTAATTAAATTCAAATTAAAAAAATGTCCCTCTAATTTTGTTAATTTCTTCACTATCAAGTGGACCAGTTTTATGAGATAGTTGAACAAAATATTATTTGTTTATTGTTGGGTAAATATTGAAATTTAAATAAAATTAAATTTTAGAAATCACGAATAATTTTTTTATTTAAATAATTTAATTAAATTCAAGGTTAAAAAAATTATCCCTCTAATTTTGTTATTTTTTTCACTGTGAAGTGGACCAGTGTTATGAGATAGTTGGACAAAACAATATTTATCATTTGTCATTATCTATTTTTTATTAATTTGTAATGAAATTATTAGGAAAACACAAAAATTTAAATAAAAATATACCTTTTAAAAAATCAGAAAAAGAGTTAGATTAATAAAAAAATGGTAATAAGAGCTTTAAATGCACTTTAAAAGTCGATATGCTAAATTGTATGTTGTAAATAATTAAGAGGGAATATATTTGTAGAAATCCTATTATTCGAAAAATACGAGGGATGTTCAATATGTAAGTATAATTTTGGAGGATAAATTGGAGATAAATAAAAATCTAAGATAAATGACATAAATAAGAAAAAGGTAAAGGTAAAGAATTTGTGGAATTCGACTTAATAAATTCATAAAAAATCAGAGTGAAAGATTTTAGGTAGAGTAAATTTGATGGTAGATCAGGTTTTTTTTAAGGCAAAAGAATAGTTAGTTACGAACAAATTTAGGTTAAATACTAGAACATTTGCAAATACTACATTTTTTTTAATATGACCCTCAAGAATCCCGGTCTTGTATTCTTGTTATATTTTTCTCTTTATCGCCAAGTCCAACGGCTTTCTCTTCTTTTGTAGATGGAATTATGACTGTGAATAATTTTAGCAATAAAAATCGAATGGAGGTTACAATATGCCGAAATTTATTTTAACTGGCGTCAGACAAATTTTAAATCTCCATGAAAATATTTTTCATAATATATAGGCCAAGTCAACGTCGAATGGAAACAAATGGATTATTAAGCAATAAAAATGATTTTTTTAAAGGATTTGACAGACTTGATCACGATTTTACTTAGTGAAAATTTAATTCTAGGCAACTTATAAAAAAAAATTATCATATTTTTAGTTCTGTCACAAAGATAGAGGAAGCGAGAAGGGTGCTTTGGATATTTTTTAATTTCACAAAACTAGAAATTTTAGCTAGTAATAAAATAAAAATATTACCTAAATCGGACCTTTCAAATGAGGATTGTTCCATAAAAAATAAAGTTTTTTATTAAATGAAATTCTCAAAATTTATTACAATATACAACAGGAAGTGGATTGGTTTGTTTGTTTTTGTAATGTTTATTTTTTTTTTCGACAGAACCCAACCCAAAATTTGAGAGTTTGTAAATAATATAACTAATGTCGCTGGCCAACGTGGGGCGCAAAGTCATCTAAGGAAATTAACAATTGAATTAATTAAATAATAAATTTTGATAATATAATTTGACAAATATAAAGAGACGACATAATAAATTTTTATTTTGGGAAAATTGCAAAAAAAAATTTGTCCAAAATGGCGAAAAAATGTATGAAAAACCACGGAATATAGTAAAAAATAGGGAAAAAATGGAAATAACAGGAAAAATAGGAGAAAACAGCAAAAAATGAAAAATTGGAAACGATGAAAAAAATAGGAACAAACAGAGCAAAATGAGAAAAATAATAGAAAAGTATTGAACAAATTTAAAGAATAGGAAAAAAACAAAATTTAGGTAAAAATAAAAGAAAGCATACGGAAAAATGAGAGAATAAGGAAAAAACCGGAAAAAGTAGGGGAAATGGCAAAATATGGAAAAATAGAGAAAAATAGGGAAAATATGGAAAAATGGTTAAAAATTAGTTAAAAACGGGAAAACCAGAAATACATATTATAAAATGGAAAAAAATGTGAAATAAAAGAAAAATAGGAAAAGTCAGGAAAAGATTAGGATAATATGGAAAAATACCGAAATTAAGGAAAAATAGAAAAATAGGAACAAACAGAGCAAAATAGGGGAAAATATGGAACAGTAAGAAAAATTTAAGAAATTGGAGAAAAATATGAAAAAAGAGGAAATATTGGTAAAAATATGGAAAGATACCGAAAATTCGGAAAAAATGGGAAAAATAATGGAAAATTTGGAAAATAATGAAAAATAGGGAAAGGAGGGAAAAATACAGAAAAATAGAGAAAATGGTGCGAAATAGGAAAATTGTGACAAGTTGAGGAAATTTGGGGAAAACGGGAAAATAAAACAAAATATAAAAAAAACTGGGAAAAACATAAAAATAAATAGGAAAAATATGGCAAAATGAGGAAATTAGAGAAAAATAAGGAAGCAATGAAAAATAGAGGGAAATAGAGAAAAATAGGAAACTATGGGACCGTCCAAACTTTTCACAATTTTTTTTTAAACTTTTTTATGTCTTTGAGTTTTTTTTTCTTGATTTGGAAAAAATATCGAAAAATTGGAAAAAAATAGGAAAAACTACGAAATTTAGGGAAAAATGGGAAAAATATGGAAAAAGTAAGAACAGTATTGGAAAATAACGAAAATTAGAGAAAAATAACGGAAAAAAAATGTTTCAAATTTTAACATTTTTTTATTTTTGACAGGTGACAGTTGGTGAAATAATTTCGACTGTTCTGAATAGAGTTTTTCAAGGGCTTTCAAATGACATACTGCAAGTCGAATTCCGTGACATATTGCATCTGTCATTTTTTGATAGTGACACTTCCGTTTGACAGATGTCGTACAAAAACTAACCCATATACCAAATTTCAGCTTAATCGGATTAAACGTGTGGCTTATATCGTGGAAGAATACACACAGACAGACAGACAGACAGACAGACTTCCATCTGGAAATGGATATTTCCATCTTTATCTCGAATTTTTTTTTTAGCTCGTTCACAATACTTTCCCTTATAGAAGGTGGGTCGGGAAAGTTATAAAAAATGGATGAAAATGGTAAGAAAATTGAAGAAATGGAAAAATTTACAAAAAAACAAGAAATCAAAGAGAATGAAATTGAAATTGACGAATTTGCTATACTACAAGAAAAAGAAAGAAAATCTAAACAAGAAATAGAAGTAGAAATTGAAAAAGTCAAATTGGAAGTACAAGACACAAGTGTCAAAATGTCAAATTTAGAAGAAAAATGGATTATTTTTAAAACATATTTTTAACGTTAAAAAATATTATAACATAAAACATTGACAGATTTTATACACATTTCATTTTTATATTTTTTTTATTTTGAAAAATTTGCACTCAAGATTTTTTAAATATATTGACACATTTTTAATATATTATGTAACTTTTTCTTTTATTTAATAAAATAACTACACTCTATATACATCTATAAATCCATTAGATAGTTATAATTACACTATTAATTTTTTTTTTGGTTAATTTGTGGCTACCTAAATTGAAAGGACGAAGAAAGCTTTTCACCTTGCTACTGGTAACGGTTCATGGTAAAGAAAAAAAAATTCTTATCCATCATCGGTCATCATCTAGGGTATTTGAACTGTTTGAAAAAGAACAAATTAAGGTTGATGTCTTCGAACAAGGCCCTTGTACTCTTCAGCCTCACATATTTCTCTCTCTCTCTCTCTCGATTGACGCGTAAACAGTGGCGTATCGGAATTTTAAAATTGGGTTTATTAATTTAACAAACAGTTAAATTATCTTGCAATTTTGATGCTAAATACGAAACAATTATTAGAATTTTATCAACAAAATTATTAATTTTAACTTTGATTTTTAGTAGATTTTATTTATTTTAAAAGTGAACCTTATAATTATTAATCATCATCAAAAATATTCATATCAATGAAGAAAGCACATGTTTTGTCTAATATTAGATTTTTTTAATAAAGTAGATTTTTATAAAAATTATTCGTTCCCTAATAATAATAATAAATGTTTATTCAATAAATATAAATATATATATATAGATAGTGCATAAGATTTTGTAAAATACAATGATAAAAAAAAACATATTAAAATACTGATTAAAATGAAACACAAAATATAGAATAAACAAAGTTAAGTCACAGAAGTAGTTTTTTTTAGAAACAACTTGTGTTGTGACTGAAAAATTTGTTTTGCCTTTTTTTGGCGACATAATCAGGGATGTTTGTCGATTCCAGTATAAAAATAAAGTACAGTATATTACATACAAGTTGAATTATCAGAATTTTAAGTATTGTTAAAATGGATACTGTTTTATTAAGTAGTTTGATTCACAAAATTTGTAAAGAATCGTCTGTTTGTTTCCATAATCCATTTCTTAATTCGCTTTTTATATATATTATTACTTTTTGAATTTCTCGTATCATTAGATAACAGCACGTAAATTCTTGGAGCTAAATAGTTAGTGCTTCTTTGTCCGATAGTTTTTTCACATCGTGGAAACACGATCGTTTCATATCTCCTAGTGTTGTGAGAGTGTTCATTATGTACAAATTGTATTTTATTTTGAAATATAAAAAGACATATTTTTTGAACAAAAATTTGACGTACATCTTTTACTTGGGCATCTATATACAATTGATCTGAGGAAAACAAAATATTTTTGTGTAATATGATTCTCAAAAGCCATTTTTGTAAAATATGAACACGATTTAAATAACATTCACTCACTCCTCCCCAACCTAAGATACCATAAGAAAGCAATGATTCAACCAGTGAGAAATACAGAACTATAAGTTCCTTAACATCAAGAATTTTTTTTAAGTATCTAAATTTTGGCAAATGGCCTCTTATTTTTCTTACCATTTCACTACATTTAAGGTCCCATCTCATATGACGATCAATTATAATGCCAAGGTATTTTACTTTTTCTGCTTCTACAATGTTGTTAGTCATGCCGATATTCAGTGGCCCCAGGTGAGGGAGTCCAGATATGTATGATGCAAAAGGTAAGTAGTTTGTTTTGCTAGAGTTGAGGGTCAATTTATTTAGTTATAATAGGGAAATCATTTTCTATTTTATTTTTTAGTTCTTGCCAGTTGGAGGAACGATAAAATACTACAGTATCATCTGCAAAGCTGATGAGCTCACCCTGAATATTTAAGGAAAGCATACTATTAATATATAGGACGAACAGAAGTGGGCCTAGAACGGTTCCTTGTGGTACACCATAAGTAATTGTTTGAGGTGTGCTCATTACTCCATCGATTTCAACTATTTGATCCCTAACCGATAAATAACTTTCTATGAGTTTGTAGGTATTTCCTCTAATACCATACTCCTCTAATTTATTTAATAACAATTTTGGGCAGACAGTATCGAATGCTTTAGGAAGATCTAGGAAGATACACACAGCAGGAATATTCTTATCAAGCGCATCGTAAATAAGAGAAGTTAGCCTATATATCGCATATTTAGTCGACCTAGACTCTCTAAAGCCATACTACCGATCGGACAGAATGTTATGTTTTTTTAAGAAGGAACAAAGTCTAATTTTTAATATTTTTTCTATTATTTTCGAAATATTAGAAACCAGTGATACAGGTCTGTAATTAACCATTTCGGTTTTCTCTCCACCTTTGAATAGTGGTTTAATTAGACCATTTTTCAGAATTTTTGGAAATGACCCTTCACTAAAACATTTATTTATTAAGTAAGTTAGTGGACTTGCAATCTCATGAGATATTTCTCTTAGTGTTTCAGACCATATATTATCGAGACCTGGAGATTTTTTATATTTTATATTTTCTGTATAATTTGTTACTTTGGGTATTTTTCCCGCCAAATTTGAGCCTAACTCACAGTAGTATGTATTAAAGCCATTTGCAATATTCAATTTGTCAGTAATTTCAGTTCCATTTAATTTAATTTTTTCAATAATTTTGTTAGGTGTTGTTTTGCCGCAGATCTTGTTTATGCATTCCCACAAAGATTTGGAAGAATTTTAATTTTGTTGGATAATTTTTCTATAATAATCCTTTTTTGTTTTTTTACGAGTTTATTTGTATTATTTTTGTGAACATTGTATTGCCTTTTTATTTCTAAATTATCGGGATATTTCAGAGTTAATTTATACAATTTATTTTTTTCATTAATTAATTTTACTAATGTATGATTCATCCAATTTTGTAATATTTTTTTTCTTGTTTTATTTTTACTTTAAGTTTATTTTGATTAATATGATGCTTAAGAGTAGTAATAAAATTAAGAGCTATATTATCAACATCCGTTTCATTATATACAAGTTCCCATTTTTCAAGTTTTAAACAATTTTTTTAGTAATGGATAATTTATGTAGTATTTGCAATTTATTTGGTCATTTAACTGAATGTTGCGTTGCGATTAGCTACATAAAAATGATCCAAACATGTCCGACTAGGTAAACGAGTGTATTCGTTAATGTATGAAGTATATCCAAAAGAGCTCATTATATTTTTGTATTCTTCTACTATTTCATCATTACTGTTTAATAAGTCTATATTTATGTCACCTGTTATAATACTAATATCGTGTTTTTTTAATGAATTTAAATAGTTAATTAAATTTTGATTAAACATTTTTGGACAATTACTAGGTGATCGGTATATAGATTTAATTTCAATTTTTTTGTTTTTTGCAGTGACTGAGATAGAAATGACTTTAATATCTCCAATAAGTTCAATTGCTTTTTTAAACTGTAAATGATTTTTAACAAAGACCAAAACGCCATCATTCTGATTTAAATTCCCATTATTGTAAATACTTTTATATCCTTGAATGTTAAAATTATTATAATCATATAGCTTCCAAGTTTCAGTTAGTACTATCAAATCTAATTCAGCATGCATACTATCTAATAATACGACTAGCTCATTCATGTTTTTTGCTAGGCTGCGAATATTCATATGAAAAATTTTTAAGTCTTCAATAACCTACAGCATTAACCTACAGCACTGTTGATGCGATGTCTGATGCCTGTTAGAGTGAGTACAAGGGCGGTCAATGAACATTTTTATATATAGTCTTCTCGTATAAGTACTACAGTCGCTTTATCACGTAGTCACTCCAGAAATATTTTAAGTTCGTTAACTTCGTTTATAATGACAAACAGATTAGATAGATTGAACAAGATTAATAAATTTATTTCTACGCCTATGATATTTCATAATTAAAGTACATAAAAAAAAAACCACACGTGCAGAGTCATTTTGCATGCCGAACGCTCGCGGCAAATTTTTTTATTCAAACGGACTCTTGAACCATTTTTGACAATTGGAAACGCATAAAGTACTTACTCACCGTAGGTGCGTGAAGAAAGAGATAGTGCGAGTGCGAGTGCGAATGCGAATACGAGTGCGTATACCATCTGCAAAAAACGTTAAGTGACGTAAGTGGTATCTCTGGCACACTGACCCACTGTACGTACACTCGAAAACCCTCTCCAAAAATTATATTCGGTATGCGCTGTTGCCAATATTTTGGTTTAATTTTAAATTTTAAACAAAAGTTAGGTTAATTAAGGATAACCTTTTGGTTTTATTTAAGCTAATTATTATTAATAAAGGTAACAGAAGGTTACGAGTTGGTGCGTACACACTTATTAATGAAGAAAGAAAATGCTGAGCGTACTTTCAAGTGTGTAATGAAACGTTTAAATCCAAAGGAAATACATATATATATTTCCGAGTCAAAAATTAAATGTCTAGCGCTTTCGGCATTGCAGTGCCATCATCAGGACAACTAAAAAATTAAGAGAGAGAGGGATAAATTTTGTGAATACAATACAAAAGTTAAAGTTATACTTACAAATATTATAAAACTATTAACTTAAGATAGATGAGAGAGGTTACAAGATTAATTTAATTAAAACTAATGTAGAGAAGGCGAAACATCTTCCAAACTAAGGAAGGTTCGCGTACAAAATAATGATTTATAAACGGCGTAAAGGGAGCAATAGGAGGCCCAGGCCTGTAAGTAGACCCTAACAAGGGCAACATTAACTTAAACGGCATAAGTGGAGTATAAAATAGTATAAATTAAACGGACGTTACCATGCGTGGCTATTTTTAGCAGTGAAGTGACAAGTGACAGAAATAAAATATTTTAAAGGAAAAAAAGGGGGCGAAACAAAATTAGGTAGGAAAAAGAAGAAAACAAAGTGACTGGACTACCGGAAAAGGTGTAAGGAGGTTAGAGGAAGAGAAGAAGAGGAAAGACAGGTGACAGGTGGCTAAGAGGACATGAAAAGTGACATAAGGAGATTTGAGGGAGTGACTACCTATCATAAACTTAAAGGCTCTTGAAAATAGGATGGATTTTATTAACATTTAGATTAATTTGAGTATTAACACAAGAAGAAGAGGGGTTGTTTAATTCACGAAGAATCTCAAGGTCCTCTAATAAATCAAGTTTAAAATTGTAATTGAAGATATTGTGAAGAATTTTAACATTTTCGGTAGGGGTGAAATTATGATAATTAAATTTTAAGTGATGACCGAAGGTGGACTTATCAGGGTATCTGATGTGTTCTTTAATACGAGTGTCAAGTCTCCTAACGGTTTTGCCGACGTAGGTAGCGTTGCAATCACCACAAGATAGTATATAGATAACACTTTTATCAAGAATAGGTAAGGGATCTTTAGTAAAACAAAGAAAAGATTTAATGGAGAAATTATTTTTGTAGGAAATCCGGATGTTGTCAAAGCTTCGAAAAACTTTGGTGATATCGAGAGAAATTTTGCCAAGGAAGGGTAACGAAAAATATTTAAATTCAGTAGAAGGAGAGGAAGAGGCATTAAAGGCTAATTGAGAGCGACGTTTGATCTGAAGTTTATGAAGGACTCTATCTATGATATTGGGAAGAAAATTATTGTTAACTGCTAATTGTTTAAGAGTATTGACTTCTTTAGTGAAGTTTGAAGGAGACAGAGGGACATTCAGTAATCTATGAATATAACAGTAAATGGCAGACATTTTGTGTTGAAAGGAGTGATTGGAATGAAAATTAATTAAATGGTCAGTTTGAGTTGGTTTTCTGAAGATGTCAAAAGAGAGTTGATTGTTGAGTAAACTAATAGATAAGTCAAGGAAGTTAAAGAGTGTGATTAAATTCAATTTCGACTATAAAAGAAATGTTAGGATGTAAATTATTCAGAAAGGAGAGGAAATTATCAATGTCGGCCGAGTTACCTTGGAAAATAACAAAGATATCATCAACGTATCTGAACCAATGGAGAATGAATTGGGAATTAATAGGGGTGAGGATTTTTTCTTGTTCGAGATTATCGAGGAAGAGATCTGCCATTAAGCAACTAAGGGAGTTGCCCATGCTTAAGCCAAAAGGTTGTTGATAAATTTTATTATTGAAAACAAAAAAGTCTTGGTCAAGACAAATTTTAAGAAGTTCTAAAATGATAATGATTGTAGATGAGTTGGTATTGTGTTTTAATAAAAAAATTTTAATAATGGGGAGAGTTTCATTTCTGGGGACATTTGTATAAAGATTGCAGACGTCAAAGGAGATTAATTTAGAATTGTTAGGGATGGTTAAATTTTTTGTTTTATTAATGAGGTCAAGAGAGTTAATGACGGTGTATTTAGGTTTATATTGAAGAAGCTCGGATAAGAAAGAGTTTAGAAACTTAGCAAGAAGAGAGGCAGGGGAGTTGAAAAAACTAACGACAGGTCTAATGGGGAAATTTATGGATCTTATACAAGCCATAGAGGCGGGGGATGTAAGGATTTTTCAAGAGAAAGAACGAGGGATTGAGATTCAAATTTTCAAAAAATTCTTTAAATTTCAAGAGAGAAGATTTCAAAACTTTGTTGTATTTAGTAAAAGGTAATTATTATTAACTGAACCGGTCAATAAAGAAAAACGCCAAGGACTGAGAAATTCTAACCAAAATTTATATTTTAATCCTTGCTGAGGACTAAATCCCTTTATGACATGTAAGTTGAGGACCGTCAGAAACGGGGATTAATAATCCGACCTGTAAACTGAGGACCAAATAAAAGCAGGTAAAAATTAAGAAATTTCGAAATATTTCAAATTTATGAAAATCTTATTTAAATTGTGGTTATATCAAGTCGGCGCCGCGACGTTAAATTATTACTTTAAAATATTTAAAAAAGAGTTTTGAAAAGTGAAGAAACTTTTTGAACTATTTTTTATTTTTCCTATGTTTTCCTATTTCTTCCATTTTTATCCTGGTTTACATTGTTTTTTCCCTATTTTTCACTATCGATTTTTTTTCCCTACTCTTCCTAATTTCCCCTATTTTTTATGTTTTTCTCTATTTTTTTAATAATGAGGGATTAAACAAAAATGAATGAATATAAAAGTGGAGAAATATTCAAAATTGAATTTGTAAAGTGTGTGGTAAAAATTAATTTCATAGTATTTTGGAATTTCGTCAAATTTTATATACATGCTACGGAGTCCCATTAATATTTGGACGATCGAGCTTAGATTGTTTTGTCTTATTTCTTCCTATTTTGCCTGTTTTTCATGATTTTTTCTTGTTTTTCCCTATTTGTCCCCATTTTTATGTATTTTGTTCTATTTTTCCCAATTTTTTCCTATCTTCTATATTTTTTACTATTTTTTCTCAAATTTCCCTATTTTTCCAAATTTTATCCCATTTTTACCTATTGTTCCAAGTTTTTCACTATTTTTTCCCATATTTTTTTCGTTCGATTTCGTTTTAATTTCAATCGATTTCGTCCGATTTCGTTCGATTTCTTTCGTTTTCATTCGATTTCGTTCGATTTCATTAGATTGCATTCGACTTCATTCGATTTTATTGGATTTCATTTGATTTCGATCGATTTGGTTCGATTTCGTTCGATTTGATCCGATTTTATTTTTTTCCCATATTTTCACTATTTTCTGTTTTTCGCTACTTTCAATATTTTTTTCATACTTCTTTCTATTTGCTCCTGTTTTCTATTATTTTATACTGTTTTCCTGATTTTTTCTATATTTTCCTATTTGGACTTATTTTTCCCAATTTTCCTTATTTTTCTCATATTTTCCCTATTTTTGCTATTTATTCTTATTTTTCTGTTTTTCATTATTTTTCCCCCATTTATTCCTATTATTATTTCCTATTTTTGTCTGTTTTTCCTACATTTTCCCATTTTTTCTATTTTCGCCATTTTCTGTATTTTTTCATTTTTCATCATTTGTTCTTATTTCTCCCTATTTTTCCCAATTTTTAACTATTAATCGCTATTTTACCTTATATATCCCTAGTTTTCCTTATTTCCCCCTATTTTTCACTATTTTCTCATATACATATTTCCCTATTTTTATCGGTTTTTTCTATATTATATCCATATTTTCCTAATTTTTTTCTATTTTTCCCAATTTGTCTCACTTTTTAGCAAATTTTACTATTTTCCTACTATTTTCTCGAGTTTTCGCTATTTCCCCACATTTTTTCCATTTTTCCTATTTTTTCCTGTTTTCCAATATTTTATTCTATTTGTACTTATTTTTCCCATTCTTCATTATTTTTCCCCATTTTTCGCTATTTTTTGGTAATTTTTTCTATTTCTTCATATTCTGTTTTTCATTATTGTTTCCTATTTTTCTATATTTATCCCTATTATTTTTTATTATTTAGTACATTCTATTTTTACTTATTTTCCCCAATATACTTCAATGAAATACGTAATCTCCCATTTTAATCTAAAGTAAAGCACGTGTGGACGGTGTAAAATTAATAACCTTTAAAGATTTGTAGGTTATGTTTCAAAATAAAGCTTACTTTAACCACACAAAAGTGTCAAAATTGGACCTTTACAATAAAGGCGACTTTTTGGCTTAATCCTCCTTTAAAGTTGTATTATGGTAGGGGTTTTACAGGTAAAAGGGACCTTTTACCCTTAAAGTATACTTTATATTAATTATGGTAGTGGCTGTTAGTACATTTTCATGGATTTTGTGGTACTGAAAATTTTTCCCACCTGGCAACACTGATTGTGCCCCGTCAGTCACATCAGACCAGTACTCTTGAGAAAATCCAGAATAGTTCTAATGTTAGCTTTTGTTATCTCTTCGGATTCAGGATTCTGTACCCCAAAGTGCTATCCCCTCTCCCTATTCAGGTCCCGGTAATGGCGTAATATATGAAGAGTCTTTCTTACATTTTCTGTATAGGGAATTGTCCGATACCCCTATGAGGTTCAGGTGTGTTCTGAGCCTGCAGTATTTTGTCAGGACACCTAGTGCAGTTTTAATATAAATTTTAACACGTTTTATTAGACTTTACCTCTTTATTAGCCTCGCTTGTAAGCTCATAAGGGTATAATCGAAAGAGCGTACTACTTTTTCCATACTGAGACAATTTACCGAAATATCCAATAATTTTTTATAACAAACAGATACTTTTTTACTGGTGTTTAAGAAAATTGTATTGTCACTTAATCTAGCTTAATTCAAGTAGTAACTACTTAAAAATAAATACAAATATATAAGCTTACCATAACCATTCATAATTCCATGTGTCAAATAAAGCGGTGCTCTTCCTGTAGTAGAATCTTTTGAGAAAACTGTTTTGATCACTTTTGGATCCGTCAATACGACCGTATAGACACTGCCTAAATTTAAACTGCATATTTTACCGTATTTTTTCGCTATGTTAGTTAAAGTTAAGTAGGGATTTTTTGGATCAAGCCATGGTAGGTAACCAAAAATCGGTAAACCCCATGGACCTGGTGGTAAGTCATAGTTTTTCCAAAATGTGTAAGCTATAACTAGGACTAGTATGGTAAATAGTAACGCTAATATCTGAAACAAAAAAAAATTCAATAAATAATATATTAGTAAAAAAATTACCGGTTAATTTCGTTATAAGTATACTTGATTTATTAAATTTTCCAAACCGTATAACAAGTAAACTATAATTTTTATCAAAACTAACTCAACGTAATTTAAAAGATAATATAATTTACTATTAGAGTGATTTTTTTAAAAATTTTAGATAAAAAATTGTAGGCGTGAGAGTAGGGAGAGACATAAAATGATGAGATTTTTGTTTTTCGCCTTCTTGGTCTCTCCCTTCCATCAAATTTACAATTATTTTTTAAAAATTAAAAAAAAAATCACACTGATAGTATTTTGAATTATCTTTTAAGTAACGTTAAATTATTTTTTATACATTTTATAATTTGCTTATTAAATGCGAAAAAATATTTATAATAAACAAATCATACCAAACCATTATTTAAAAAATTAAATATTTCCGTAAACAGCATCATTAGAACACTTGCACTTAGATCAATAATTTGAACTAATGATTTATAAACGTTATAAATAATATTATCTCAAGTTTTTTTTTATCGTTGTTAATTCATAAATTGCACATAAATAATGATATTAATTTCTAGTATTATACAATATTCACGATTTATTATCTAAACATTCATATTCAATTTGAAAAAATTATTAAGTCCAGTAATACAGGAGAAATGTTACTTAAATAATAATAACTCCAAAATTAAATATCTACTAAAACACGATAGGAATATTAATAAGAAGGTAATTGAGCGCCAGTTTATTTTTCAATTTTGTTCAAATTTTTAAAAATAAACAAAATTGGAATATTGATTTTGTTAGTGACAAAAAATATGGCTGGAATTAAAATGAATACTATTTAAAATCACCATGATACATAAATTATTAAAAATAAAATGGTGTAGATAATTTTTAGATTTTCGTCCACCCTGTAGACAAAAAATGTTATTAAACTTTGCTACAGGAAATTTCACTATAGGAGTCTCATAAATTATTAATTAAAGAACATTTGAAAATTGTAAATAAGAGAAAAATTACTATTTCGCTTCTTACTGATGAATGATGATGCCGTTTGAAATTAAATTAATTGATAAATATCATCTCCTCGTAAACAGACATTATACGAAAACAGCCACATTTCATTCGGAGTGGAGAAATGTTAAAGCACCATTAAATTGATGTCAGATCGAAGGCGAAACGATGTAGCGTCGCGACGAATATGGTGGTGCGCGTCGCGGTGTCTCGTAAAGGATTTCGGATTTGGAACGATATTAAAGGCGTTGTCAATTAAAGGGCACAATAATATAAGTTGCGTTGGCTTTGAAACATTGATTTGGAGCATAGTACAACCTAATAAAGCGACTCTCGGTTGGCGCCAAAGTTCGCGTTTTTTCTCCGCCATCTTCTCTGTACTAATTATATTCTCTCCAATGGTGTGACCGACCACAGTCACATGATTTTAGTTGACACTTGACAGTCAGCTGTTGTGTTATTTTCATATATAATATATACGTTATAGTTTATAGTTATTTTATTTTCGCTATTGCTATGTCCAATACTTAATTATTTACAATTTGTTGAAATTACTACTTTATTTTTATTTATTCATAGAATAAAAGAGGCGTGGTTTATGACGTCAAAAAATAGGAGATTCAATTTGATTGTAGTAACTTGCATTTTATGTTACTCTGGACATACTCAGATAAAGAAAACGTTATAGAAGTAAATAGTGCTCGTTTTGTCTATTTTTGAGTGCGCTGGTGCCACTTTTGGCACAATTCTTCTACATTTGACAACCCTGAAAAATAGTAGGGCTAAAATGGCGTCAAGGTTAAATTTCTCTGCCTAAAAAGATCAAACGGACCGCCTAAGAGTAGCTATACTGATAGAATATATGTACTGTGTTTGGAGCTTCGATCTGTAGATTGTTACACGATCTTGATAGTCCGATTTGTGAAATTAGACTCATCGGACCTAATTTAATACGGAATTTTGGATACTTATTGCAATGATTAATCGTGTATTGTTTATTTTTCAGTATCATAAATAAGAGCCATAAGTATCCACAACTGGAAAAAATTACACAGGTTTACAAAACACATTTCAAGGTCATTTAGAGGTTAAAATAGTACTTTTTGGAACCGGCCCCGGGACAATCGAACTGTTAAGTTGAAAGGTAACTGTCTAGGTCGTGAATACCTTCCAAACATTGGACAGCGGCCATGAATCTCGACCAATACCAGCGCAGGAACAACCTAGTGGATAAAATGTTACCATGATCGTTGTATTTCGCGAATTTCGATCTCCCTGCCAAGCTGTTCAATTTTTCCAATCCATTTGCTGTGAGATAATGCCAGTGGATCCAGCACTGACCTAAATGGCTCTAAAACATTGCCAGAATATTGGAGTTATACTTCGTGTCCTGCTCAGGTCTGGCTCAAGTTGGAGAACTGTATCAGGTGACTTTCTATTCCTCTGTCAAGCGTCGATTGCGACGATGCATTTGCTGTGAGTTCATGACCGTCCACCCAGCATTAACCTTAAAGACCCAGAAAAGAAGTAGCGAAGCCTTGCAATATTCCTAGAAATTCCCAAAGTTGTCAGATGCTAAAATTAAAAAAAGGGATTTAAACTTATAAAATATTCCCGAAGAAGATGGCGGTAGATGAGGAAGAAGCATGGAAGAGCTTTGTAAATGTTTCCCAGAAATTTCTTGGACATAATAAAGATCCAAACTATATGGTAGAGGGCTTGCTCCAGAACTATAAAGCCTTTGGATGTTTGATGAGCTTGTAGGACCATTTCTTGGATTCGCATTTTTGAAATTTCCCAAAAAACCTCGGACATTTTAGCTAAGAATAAGGTGAAAGATTCCACCAAGATATAAAAGAGATGGAAAGACGCTGCCAAGGTTTCTGGGATATTAACATGTTGGCAGATTACTGTTAGAACTTGAAGAGGGATACCAACAAGGGGCGTAAGAGAAAGGCGCTTAGAAGGAATTTTGATCAAACCTGCAAACCCCATAAACAAGCACGCAAAGATTTAGAAATTGGGAGAGAAAAAAGTGAAAGCCGAGGGGATTTACTATAAACAAGCACCCCGAAGGGAACAGTATCTGCAACGTCCCTGTCGTTGTTCCTGGGTAATGCTAATAACAGAACTGAGTTTATCAGCAGACTAATTCATAGTTGCAAAGATTGTATGATAGCCACAGCAATTCACTCGGTGGAATGTGACATCTTATCAGAGATATTGAATTTCAATGGCCTATTTCAGTAGAACAAACGTGGCAAACTCTGAAGTTGCGGTTGGGATCTTGGGGCCATTTTCTGCAACCTTAGTTTGACCCGGACAATATACTCAGCTTGACCCAATTTTTGGACGACGTTCTAGGAGCACTTTGAGAAGATAACTCAATCGCCAGAATTCTACGTGTTAGCAAGGGAAGCAAAATTCACGAGCTCGAATACCTCGAACCACTTGAGCGTAACTCCCAATGTTCTGGCAAGGTTGTAGGGCCATTTGTGTCTGTGCTCGGTCCCCTGTCATTAACTCAGAGCAAACTGATCGCCGAAATTGAATGTCTTCGCAAGGAGATTGAAATTCGCGAGATACGATGATCATGACAACATTTTATCCACTTGGTTGACCTTGCGCTGGTCCAGGTCGAGATTTGGGGACAGTTTCCAATGTTTGAAATATGGTTTTTCTGACGCGATGGGGTAAAACTGACCCCGGGATCGGATTTAGGACGCCAAAATACATAGCAATACCATAGTTCGGACTTTTTTTTTGTAAACTTGTGTTATTATCAACTTATCTTGTTATGTTTTGGGATTATAGGAACACAATAAATCAATTTTAAAATGCATTAAGTCTTTGAAAATATTAAAAAAAGATGATATAAAATAACATCTAAAGTAGATACTCCGTTACTGACCTAGGTATAGGGAATTTAACGTGTTATAGAGAGGGAAGTATCTATCTCCGTTACCATTGGTCCAAATTGATAATCTGAAAACGGCGTCGGCTCTAGCCTTCAGGTACTTCAGCTCCGTCAGCTCTGGTCTTCTGGTACTTCAGCTCCGTCTGGTCTAGTCTTCAGCTCTGTCAGGTAAGTCTGATATCGGACCAGATGGAGCTGAAATACCTGAATATCAGAGCTATCGGAGCTGAAGTACCCAAAGACCAGAGCCGACGCCGTTTTCAGATTTCAATTTGGACCAATAGTAACGGAGATAGATCTCTGTTGAATTTCCTATACCTAGTTCAATAACGATATTATAAAAGTGAATAAAATGATATACCAGGGAAGTGGACCACAGATAATTTGGCCATAAAAATTATAATTCGATCTGAACAGAACCTGTTGAAATCTGATTTTTTTTTTGAAACTTACTCTAACCTAAGCTAACTTTGGTTTTCTTTTTCTTCCTCTTTTTCTTAGTTTTCAATTTTTTTCTTTTTTAATTTTTTTTCATTTTCCCCCTTTTTCCACTTTTTTTCTTTTCTTTCTCACTTTTATTTTCTTACTGTTTTTTTCTTCATTTTCTCACTTTTTATCTCTATATTATACACCTTTACCCCTTTTTCTTTTCTTTCTCATTTTCTTTTCTTTCTCATTTTCTTTTCTAATTTTTTTATTCCACACAGTTATAACTGCGATGGCAGTTGATAGGGATCCTAATAATATCGCCATGCTTTTTTTTAGGAATGGTATTTTCGCATGATCAAAACAAAATTTTGGAATTATAAAAATAAAGGAAAAAAGAATTTTTTTCTAAATTATCCATGGTATAACCTAATTTTATCATCGTTATAATTTTTGCAGATATTTATAGTTTTCCAGGTTTTTAAAACTTATTAGAAATATTTCGAATGTTTTTTAAATATTTCCAGATATTTTAAGAAATATCCAAATACATTTAGAATTCTCCCGATGTTTTAGAACTTTCCAGAAATGTTTAGAATGTTTGAGAAACAGTTTATAAAGCTTTATAGATGTTTTTAAAATTGTCCAGACATATTTAGAATATGTTTTATATTTTCTTTTATTTTTAAAATTCTCCCGGATTCTTAGAATATCTCCAGAATTTTTTTAGAGATTTACAAATTTATTTCAAAATATTCTCCTGTTTTTAAAACTATCCAGAAGTTTTTGGAATGTTTATAGTTGCTTTCCAGATATTGTTAAATCTTTCCAAATATTTTTAAGATTCTTCCGGTATTTTTAAACTTTTCAAGGAAAATTTATTAATATTTTGGGGTAGTTTTAGAACTGTCAAAATATTTTAAATATTCCCCCGTTGTTAAAACTTTCCAGATGTGTTTGGAATATTTATCATTGTTTTCTTAATATTGTTAAAACTTTCCAAATATTTTTAGGATTCTTCTGGTGTTTTTAAACTTTTCCAGAAATATTTAGGATATTTTTTAGATAGTTTTAGAACTGTCAAAATATTTTAAGTATTCCAACGTTGTTAAAACTTTCCAGAAGTGTTTGGAATGTTTATCATTGTTTTCTTAATATTGTTAAAACTTTCCAAATATTTTTAGGATTCTTCTGGTGTTTTTAAACTTTTCCAGACATATTTAGGATAATTTTTAGATAGTTTTAGAACTGTCAAAATATTTTAAGTATTCCTACATTGTTAAAACTTTCCAGAAGTGTTTGGAATGTTTGTAGATGTTTTCTTACTATTGTTAAAACTTTCCAAATATTTTAAGGATTCATCTGGTGTTTTTAAATTTTTCCAGAAATATTTAGGATACTTTTTAAATAGTTTTAGAACTGTCAAAATATTTTATATTTTCCTCCGTTGTTAAAACTTTCCAGAAGTGTTTTTAGTATTTATAGTTGTTTTCTTGATATTTTCCAAATATTTTTAGGATTATTCCGGTGTTTTAAAACTTTTCCAGAAAAATTTAGGACAATTTTTAGATAATTTCAGAACTGTCAATATATTTTAAGTATTTCCCCGTTGTTAAAACTTTCCAGAAGTGTTTGGAATGTTTTTAGTTGTTTTCTTGATATTGTTTAAACTTACCAAATAATTTTAGGATTATTCCGGTGTTTTTAAACTTATCCAGAAATATTTAGGATACTTTTTAGATAGTTTTAGAATTGTCAAAATATTTTTAATATTCTCCAGTTGTTAAAACTTTCCAGAAGTGTTTGAAATGTTTATAGTTGTTTTCTATATATTGTTAAAACTTTCCAAATATTTTTAGGATTGTTCCGGTGTTTTTAAACTTTTCCATAAAAATTTAGGATAATTTTTAGATATTTTTAGAAATGTCAAAATATTTTTAGAATTCTCCCCGTTCTTTTAATACTTTCCAGAAGTGTTTAGAATGTTTATAGTTGTTTCTAGGCTTTTAGAACTTATCAAATATTTGTAGAATTATTTCTGTTTTTTTTAAACTTTCCAAATGATTTAGTTTGTTCCAGATATATTTAGAATTTTCATTTCATATTATAACGGCTCAAACTTTTTAAATATTGAACTGGATTTTTAAATCACTGTTTTCACCATTTGCATTACCAAATTTAATTCTAATGACGTTTCGTTAGCAAAAAATCCATTTCCAGTATTTTTAATTATTAAAAATAAAATTTATTGTTTTGGATATATAAATTTGGAAGAGGCACTCCTTTTTGATACCTTTTTCAGAGAAAATATTTGCGCATTTTTACCATTTCCGGAATTTCCGATTTAATCCAGATTTTTACAGGTAAGTTAATGATTTATATCTAATGTAAGTATAACTAACACTAAATTATGATTAAAATTGAAAACTCTGTTTTAATATTAAACCGAATAACAACTGATAAATCTAATTATAAGCCCAATTTACTGACCACGCATTGCCAAGGTTATAAACTTTACGTAACTACTTACCAACATACTTACAGTGTTGTCACTTATTTTAATTTAGTTTTAATTATTTTTCCTTGAAAAAAAATATTTTTAAACAAGTCAAATAACCACAAAATTGAGAAATTACTAGATTTTATGAAGAGATGATAAAAATAAGAAATAAAAGAATGATAAATATTAGAGTGATGGTTATAAATTGTAAACTGCAAAATCACAAGGACAGTAAAAAATAGAAATAATTTGTAAAAAAATATAAATATATAAAAATCACCCAATCAAATAAACTTAAAAAAACAGATATAATTACAAAAACATTAAGTAATAAATATACCCAGTAGGTATTAAAGAACATCCGATAACTCTGGCAATATCGCACATAACCTAACAAAGCGAGTCGAACTAAGATCCGGCCGGTCTGATTCTAAAAATAAACTCGTATTCTTCTGATAATGCCGCCCCACGGCTATATCACAAAAATAATCCACGAATCTTTACAAAGAACACTTCTTTTCTTACCATTCTAAAGTGATTGAGGCCACACCATACCACAAGACCACAAGAACAATTGCACTACTTATACGTCTTACGTGTACGTATTGCCAAAAGCCAGGCTCAAGCTACACCTTCATTCAACAAAAGCGCTAATACAGCAGATGATGAGTTTAATTTAATGGTTGATACCGAAAGAGACGTAAACGGATCGAATAATACCGGGAGTTGTTTATAATTTTTTTTAACAAGTGTTTTAATTAGCTCGATAAAAGTAATAGTATTTATTTTGTAAAGAGAGGCCCATAATTAAGAAATTGAAAAAACATTTTATTTTTACAACTTAGTAACTGTAAATACATTTTTTTTTGGCAGCTTTCGATTGCTAAGATCATTTAGCTGCCTCTATATATTTAGATCTTGTTATACCCCGAGCATAACAGTAAGAATAAAAGGAAATAACTACCCAAGAGAAATTAGAGAACTACTTACCGAAAAGAGAAAACTAAGACGCAAATGGCAGCAATCTAGAGCACATGTGGATAAAACTAGGCTGAATAATGCCACACAGAATCTTATAAGAGAAATCCAAAAAATCAAAAATGAATCTATTAGTGCTTACTTCAGCGAATTGTCAAATGACAGCAACAGAGATTATTCCTTGTGGAAAGCTACTAAAAGATTAAAGAGACCCATCCTGCAGAACCCTCCAATCAGAAACGAGGATGGCAGCTGGGCAAGAGATAACATACAAAAAGCAAGAAGATTCGCGGATCACTTAGAAAATATATTTCAACCAAACGAAGGTGAAGAAATAGCAAGAGAGAATTATGACCAAGAAGAACTAGAAATAAGACCTGCCACAACAAAAGAGGTAGCTTAAGGAAATTAAAGAAAATATAAATCCAAAGAAAGCCTCAGGATTTGACTTGATAACAGGAGAAATCCTGAAACAATTACCCCAGAAAGCCATAATAAAACTGACGCACCTGATAAATGTTGCTTTTAGACTGGAGTATGTACCCAGGATGTGGAAAGTTGCAGAGGTGGTTGTGATACCCAAACCAGGTAAAAAAACCTGAAGAAGCCTCATCTTACCGACCGATCTCACTATTACCTGTAATATCGAAATTATTTGAAAAACTTCTACTGAAAAGGCTAAAGCCAATAATAGAGGAAAAGGAAGCTAATACCTGATCACCAGTTTTGATTTCATGAAAGCCATTCAACGATAGACCAGGTCCAAAGAATAATCAACATCATAGAAAAAACGCTAGAAGAAAGAAATATCTGTTCTACAATCTTCCTAGATGTAGCACAGGCTTTGAACAAAGTATGGCATGAAGGACTCGAATACAAAATGAGACATCTCCTGCCAAAACAGTACTCACAACTCTTAATTTCTTACATATCAAACAGATTCTTCAGAATAAAACAGGCAGAAGCTTATTCCGAACTCAGAGAAATCAAAGCGGGAGTGCCACAGGGAAGTGTATTAGGACCAGTCCTATACCTTCTATACACTAGTGATATCCCTGATTTAGAGCATAACACTGTAGCCACTTTCGCCGATGACACAGCCATCTTAGCGGTAGGAAATAGTCATGAGGAAGCTACAGCTAAATTACAAACAACCATGAACCAGATTCAAATATGGACTACAAGATGGAGAATCAAGCTTAACGAAACAAAATCAGTGCACATAAATTTTACTAACAGTGTCAATCAGACTCAATAATGCTCAGGTACCTTATGCCAACACAGCCAAATACCTGGGTATTACATTAGAAGCGGGGCTACGCTGGAAACCCCAAGTCAAAAAGAAAAGAGAAGAATTAGGGCTCAAATTTAGAAAAATGTATTGGATGCTGGGACGAAATTCCACTCTGTCTATATACAATAAATTGCTAATATATAAGCAAATCCTGAAACCTGTATGGACTTATGGTATTCAGCTTTAGGCTATACCAAAGAAAGCAATACCCAGATCATACAACGATTTCAAAACAAAATACTGAGAAATATCACCAATGCTCCTTGGTACTCCCGAAACAGTGACCTTCATCTGGACCTGGAGATTGACACTGTTAACCAGACGATCACCTAGTTTACCAAGAGTCATGAACAGCGACTCCTAGAACATGTGAATGTTGAGGCCATCCAGCTCCTCGACAACACCAACCAGACGAGAAGACTTAAGAGGACAAAGCCCTTTGAGTTAGTTCAGTAGATAAGTGTCAGTGTAAAGCAGAGTACAGTGTAGTGCTTACACACTAGTGTTAGTGTCTATTTGTATTAGAGTTTAAGGAACTTCTGTTGAGTAAGACCTTTAGTTTTAAGATTGAAATCAGTAAAATAAGTTAGATTAAAATTGCTTATTGATCGTTACGAAGAAAATCCTGCTATGCTTTCTTAGTTGGGAATATGTTGGGCATGAGAAGATATGGGAAATAGATCGTCTGGTACTGCAATGGTCGCACTTGGGACGTTGGCCTCCGGCAAGCAGATATGCATGAGTGAGATAAGAGTATCCGATTCTCAGGCGGCAGGTGATAACTTGTTCTCTTCTATTTAAGGTTATTGTATAAGTCCATTTTTTTTATATATGTGTTGACCATCGATCATGCCATGATTTGTTCATTATTTCTCTAATCGATTTTTAACGTCCAGAAATGGAACAGGGATGCCTTCATCTACTGGAGAAAGAGTGGCATGTTTTGCTGCCATGTCTGCCTTTTCGTTACCTGGTATATTACAGTGACTGGGGATCCATAGGAGAGTACATTTTTTCCGACAGACGACAGGTGAGTAACTAGTTCTACAATTCGTAAGCCATAGAGGGATCTTGTAAATTTGCTTTCTAATGATTGAAGGGCACTCAAGTCTGTACAAATGACGCAGCTTTGTGAGTGAGAAAAGGAGAAAAATAAAAGGGATTGCCATATAGCATACAATTCTGTGGTGAAAATGGAGCAGTGAGAGCTCAAGGTCCAGCTGTATTCCTTTTCCTCTATTACTATTGCTGCACCGACTCCGTTTCTGATTTTCGACCCATCTGTATAAATTATGAGGCTATTTTGGAAGAGGTCTAGTTCGGATCTGAATAGTGCTATGTAGGATGTGGCTGACGTCTCATCTTTTTTCCAGGAGGATAATTCGAGGTTCAACTGAGGGATAGTGAGTTGCCAAGGGGGGTGCATTACTCATTAATGTGAATTCATTAATTGAGTATTTCTCACAGGCTTCACGATAACGGATTCGAGCAGGTCTCGATAATGTCGGTCTGTTGGAGAAGAATTCATTATCAGCCAAAATATTGACGTGGTTGATATGGGTTGGTCGAGAGAGGATTTGGAGTGAGCAACTGATGGTTTGAAGGTCTCTTCTCAGATCCAGAGGAAGAATGGAGGTGTCGCATAGAAATGAAACAGGACTAGTACGAGCTAAGTCTAAGAGCTGATAGTTGGAGAGTTCAATTGTTTTAGTTTCGAAGGTCTACAGGTATTTTGCTACCAATTGATGATTGATGTGTTGACATCTGTCAACCTTTTTTCTTTTGGACTTCTTCTTTTTGTCTACTCTTCTTCTTTTATTCGTCTCACCTCTATAGGCCTTATTCATAAATTACAAGTTGGGATTTTAATTGAAAATTGTCCATGAACAGACACTTTTTTGTGAATTTGTCTGTCCTCTGTCTCTTTATTTTTTGCATGAGCAACTGATTCTGGAACATGTACGAGCTCCTAAGCTTCAAAATTTTATTCGGAGAAATTCTGCTCTAAAAAAAGAAAATAATTAGTTTGGTAAAATAAAAAGGTTATCAAGGGATACACCCCACTTTGTCGTAGTTATGGTTAGTTGTAAAGATATTCTTCAACAATGTTGAAAACCAATGGTTTCAAATTCCCAATTCAAAATAATTCACTTCAGGTTGAATTTTACTGATGAAATCTTCATTATTTATTTTATTTTTTCTGATTAAACTCCATTTTTATATTTTTGCTCTTTTAAAATTAAATATTAAGTTAATGGACAATTTAAAAAAAGAAAAGCGTTAAATATAAATAATTAAAAAAATACATTTCTTTCTTAATTTTGTGACCCAACATACAGTATTTTTAGAACTGGTTCGTGAAAGCTTCGTAATAAAAAAAACTATATTATCTCTTTTAAACGCCACCATTAAATTTCCATAAAAAGATGCAATTATGTCAATTTAACGCGCGCTAGCACGTGAGTACGAGACAATAACTGGCTAAGCCTCCGGCGACGTATCGGTTATTCGAAAACGGATTGGAGATATATATATTTTTTTTTTTCAGAAAACGTCTAGCAATAACCAGCCGATTCGTTGAACCCCAGCAGTGGTTGGCCTTAGATTTTCATAAAAATGGTTGCATTGCACCCGCGGTGTAATCGACCTCTGGTACCGATCTTGAGGCTGATGGCACTATAGCCACCGCATTCGGTAAATGAGATTTAATCTCGGTACTTGAAGATTCTTAACATTTTATAAAAAAAACCCATTGCGTAAATTACAAAAGTCTATAAAATCATTAAAATAATATATAATATATTAAGATTAGGTTATTAAAACTTTCGTATTTAAAATTTATAAAATATAATCGGAAAAGCAGATTTCCAAAAATTTTAATTTATTAATCGATTAATTGTCCAATTCACCTCGTAATGACAGATGACAACTGACACTTCAGGTTAAAAAATAAAAAAAAGTTGGAAATAGTTAGATTAGAAATGTTAGATTAAAAAATATTATTAGATTAAAAACAAACTTGTATGAATTTAGACCCGTTTTCTAAAAATTTAGACTTTTTTCTATGAATTAAGATATATTTTCTATGAATTTAGACCTATTTTCCACGAATTTGGACCATTTTCTATGAATTTGGACATTTTCTATAAATTTAGACCTATTTTCTATGAATTTAGACTTTTTTTACGAATTAAAATCTATTTCCCTTGAATTTAGTCCTATTTTCTATGAATTTAGAATTTTTTTAAATTTATGTCTATTTGATGTGAATTTAGACCAATTTCCTGTGAATTAAGGTCTATTTTCTATGAATTAAGATCTATTTTGTATGAAGTTAGACCTATTTTCTGTGAATTAAAATTTATTTTGTACGAATTTAGACCTATTATCTATGAATTTAGATCTTTCACCGTGAATTTGGACCTACTTTCTATTAATTTAGGCCTTTTTTTTCTATGAATTTAGATCTATTTTCTATAAATTTGGACCTATTTTCCATGAATTTAAATTTTTTGTTAGATTTATACCTATTCTCTATCTATTAATTTAGACCATTTTTTTATGAATCTTGACCTATTTTCTATGAATTAAGACCAGTTTTCTATGAATTTAGACTTTTTTATGAATTAAGATCTATTTCTTTTGAATTTAGTGCATTTTCTATGAAATTGGAACTATTTTAAATGAATTTAGACGTGTTTTTAATTTATACCTATTTTCTATAAATTTAGACCAATTTTCTATGAATTTAGACCTTTTTTTTCTATTAATTTAGAATTATTTTCTATGAATTTAGAATGATCTTCAATGACATTAGACCATTTTCTTGAATTTGCATCTATGTTCTATGAATCTAGACTTTTTCGATACATTTAAATCTATTTTCTATGAATTTGGGCGTATTTTCTATGGATATAGACCCTTTTCTTTAAATTTAGACCTATTTACTATGAATTTAGACCTAGTTTATATGAATTTAAACCATTTTCTATGAAGATGGACCTATTTTCCATGCATTTAGAAATTTTTTAAAATTCATATCTATTTTATGTGAATTTAGATCTATTTTCTGTGAATAAAGGTCTATTTTCTATGAATTAAGATCTATTTTATATGAAGTTAGACCTATTTTCTGTGAATTAAAATCTATTTTGTATGAATTTAGACCTATTATCTATGAATTTAGATCTTTCACTATGAATTTGGACCTATTTTCTATTAATTTAGGCCTCCTTTTCAAGGAATTTAGATCTATTTTCTATAAATTTACACCTATTTACTGTGATTTTAGATATATATTCTATGAATTTAGACCATTTTCTATAAATATTGGCCTATTTTGCATAAATTTAGACTTTTTTTACACCTATTTTCTATGATTTTAAACCCTTTCCTATGAATTTAGACATATTTTCTATGAACTGGGATCTTTTTCTATGAATTTAGATCTATTTTTCAGGAATTTAGATTATTTTCTATGAATTTAGACCTATTTTTCATGAATTTAGATTTTTACTTTTTTAATTTATACATATTTTCTACGAATTTAGACCTTTTACTATGAATTTTGACCTATTTTCTATAAATTTAGACTAATTTTCTATGAGTATAGACCCTTATCTTTAAATTTAGACCTATTTACTAGGAATTTAGACCATTTTATATGAATTAAGTTCTATTTGCTATGAATGAAGATCTATTTTATATGAATTTAGACCTATTGTCTACGAATTTAGATATTTCACTATGCATTTGGACCTATTTTCTATTAATTTAGGCCTTTTTTCTATGAATTTAGACCTTTTTTTCTATGAATTTAGATCTATTTTCCATAAATTAATACTTTAAAATTTGCTCCTATTTTCTATGAATTTAGACCTTTTCCTATGATTTTAGGTGTATCTTCAAGGAATTTAGATCATTTTCTATGAATTTAGACCCATTTTTCATGAATTTAGATTTTTTTTATTCATACATATTTTCTATGAATTTAGACCTTTTTCTATGAACTTAGACCTATTTCATATGAATTTATACATATTTTCGATGAATTTGGACCTATTTTATATGAATTTGAATTTCTTTAAATTTACCTTTTTCTATGAATTTAGACCAATTTTCTATGAATTTAGATCGATTTTCTATGAATTTAGACTTTTTTAATGACTTTAGACGTTTTTATTTAAATTCGAAGAATTTTCCCTAGATTCAAACATTTTTCTATCAATTTAGACGTTTTTGTGTAAATTCAAACATTTTTCTACAGATATGTATCGTTCTTTACTTTCTCGCTATATAGTCAAGTAAAGAATTCAATTATTTTACGTATGACATAGATTAAAGGATAAAGGGCCTAATTATATCAGAAAATATTAGAAAAAATCATGTTTGTAAATCTAAATTATTAGAAGAAATACCACTAGTACTAAATGAAACAGGTACTCTTGTAGACGGCCTAGGAACGTCACTGACCATACCGAACCTTCGCTTCGGCATGTGATTTGCATAAGAATTATATCTAGATCGCAGGCCAACAACCCTTGGAAATACTAGCCACGATAAAATATTTGCGGTGTTTTTAAATTTTATAAACAAATATACATTTAAATAAAATGATAAATTATTTATATTTTTTAGTTTTTTATCGCTTCAATATTATGCAAGGAATTTCTATCTGACACAATATACGCCGTAATTTTACAACTTACAATTTATATGGAGATTAATTCAAATTGGATCATATTATTAGTGTATATGGAGCACATTTTGTATAACAAATGCAAGTTTCTATTGACAATCATTTTTATTATTACATATAATTAGTAGGTATACAACGCCTTCACTAAAATAAAATTTTTTCATTGGAGAAGATCCTGCTATGAAGAATTTTAATTACTCGTATTTATTTATTATACGAAAAATTCATTTACCTCTTGAATTTTAATATCAAATCCAAATAAAAAGTTGCTCATCCGGTCAAAGGACCAATTTATTAAAAGTAGCGAAATCAAGAGAATTTTCAATATTTTTCTCTATTTGCGTCAATTATAATATCAATTATATTAATGTTGCTGATCGTTGAAATGTATTAATTCAATTTGCCTCGAACAAGTAACCTTTAAAATGAAAAAATCGAAACGATCACAATGACCTTTTAGGCCGGTGCAAATCGTATACCAAAGAAACTTGTTCTACAAATAAAAATAATAAAGCGATGGATGATATTCATTCCACTCACATGTACAGAAGGAGGGTCAAAAAACTTGCAATGACTTCTTTAATGACGCTTTGGACAATTACTGTCAGCGTAGCATCATCGCCATAACTTTTGTTGGAATAGAATACATTTGCACTTTCATTAAAGTATTTGCTATCTTTTGATTTTATATTAATTTAAAAATATAATTTGGTGATAGTTTCTTAGTACTCGCGTACTCAGATGGTGATTGGTTGGGTGATGGGCAACGCTCTGTGTGGGTGGGTATTAATCTATTTACAACCACCAGGTAGGCCACTGTCTGGACTACAAGGTCATTTCCTTAACCAGAACCATATATACCTGACCTGTTAGCAGTTATTCAACTCTTACATATTGCCAGAATTTTCTGTACAATAGTTTAGTTAAACAATAAAAAATTATTGAATGTTAAATAAATATCCGACGTTCCGCAAGGGTCATTTCTAGGACCTTCATTAATATTTTTTTGTTATATGTTTTAGAATTAATATTGTAAGTATTAGATAATTATAATTGGAACTGAATATTAAACAGTTAATCTATGTTACGTATAATCAGAAATATTTTAAAGATGACGAAGTTACTTAATTAAAATATGTTAACTATATCGCGCACGGAACTGGATTAGAATTAACTTAAAATTATAGTATAGGCAAATATAAGGTCAGTAGTAACAGTTGTAACCGCCGCCGTAAGATGGAGTCACTCGCGTATGGGTTTCGCATACCCAGCCAACCTTTCGCATACCGCAGCCGGAGTTGATCTAGACCAGCGTTGCCAGCGTATAACAATTGTAACAAATTTATTACTTTTTGATGCACTGTAGTACGGTATTACTCCTTTTACAAAAATATTACCCGTTTGTTTTTTTATTATTCCTTTATGGTACTAGATACAGAAAATAGTGACACCTAGCGATTAACGTAAAAACTAATACCCAAACGAAAGAAGGTTACTATAAATCCAGTATGACATTAAGAAACGTTTACAGTAAATTAATTTATTAAAATTATATTAAATTATAGATGGCGATGTCATATTTACATTTTTACATATGACATTTCTACTAGTAAATCAGTGTTGCCAATCTGCGGGTAATTTCCCGATTTTCAGGTATTTTCCTGCTTTGTGGGTATTCTTGCGGGTATATTTCGGGTATTTCCTTCCATCTTCATCTCATGTCAATTATTCACTGACAAACAATTCAAATTATAAGTGGGTAATCGAGTAATTTGGGGCAAAGTTGCGGGTATTTCAGTCATTTGTCATTGGCAACACTGTATTAAATTCCCGACGCCTGACAGTTATTAATCTAACCTCATATTTAATGTTTTTTTTTTTTTTTTTTTTTTTTTTTTTTTTTTTTTTTTTTTTTTTTTTTTTTTTTTTCAACTATTGTCCTGAGTTGTGGAGGCGGGAATCTTTTAAAGACACCCCACGCTGGTTCTATGCGTGAGGTAGTGTTGGACTCTCCCCTGATCGCTCTGTCCTTTGTGTGGTGTTTCCTTGTACCCTGCTGTAGGAGATTGAAGCTCCTTTTCAGGGATACAGTGGGTTCTGTTGATCTGAAACTGAAAATGTAATTAACTTAGATATTTGAGTAGATATGTGGTTGTTGATACTTACGAGCCTCCTGGGCTGGGAGGCTCAGAGCGGTATGGCGAGAGGTGTCAGTGGTGGTTGTGCTCATCGGATGCTTAGATGGGCTTCCTCTAAAAGACCTAGGAGCTCGTCCGGGAGTTCTGTGTCTCCTGTTGCTTCACTAAGGATCCTGAGATTGGGTTGTGTGAGTTTTCTCTTCGGTTTTCTGGGGATTGCTCTTCTGTTCCTGTCAACTGTCCATTTGATCCTTAGACTTTCTTTGGCATGGGTGTTGGAGTCGTCCAGTCTTCTCCTGACATATCCGTTTCGTATTTTCTTGAGCCTGGAAATAATTGTTGGGATATTAGTATGTTGATATATTTGGTTTGATGGGAAGTGAAATTGAAGGTAGGACGTTTTTCTGCCAAGGAGAGCGGTTCGTCTCCTGACTCTGACTCTGTCAAGAGTCCTTTGAACTTCGGTCTCCCAGTTGAGAGTACGCGTGAAGCATACTCCCAAGTAGGTAACGTCATCCGTAGGGACGAACCTCTCTCCCCAGAGCCTAAGGTTGATATTTCTGGGATCTTGGCTGGATTTTCGAGTTAGGGAGGGATGTTTGAATAGGATTAGTTGGGTTTTTTGTGGATTCAGAGTGACCCTCCAATTGCTACACCAGTGGGCTAGTCGATTTAGAAGTTGTTGAGTTTTTGTATTAAGAGCTCTGGTAGAAGGAGCGGAGGCTGAGACTTAAGTGTCGTCAGCGTAAAGTTGGACATCTTGGCTGGGGGAAGGAGGAGTAGGGATGTCGTGGGTGAAGATGACGTAGAGGACAGGGGCGAGGACGGAGCCCTGAGGGACTCCGGCAGAAGGGGTGAAAGGATCAGATACTGAGTTTCCCACTTTAACGCGGATGGTTCTGTTTTGGAGGTAGGAGTGAATGAGTTTTATGAGGGGGATGGGGAGATTGATGTTGGAAAGTTTGCGAACAAGTCCGGCATGCCAGACTTGATCGAAAGCCTTCTGAACATCAAACAGGACTGTCGATGCACAGTGACCAAGGTTTAGAGATTTGGTTACAAAGGTGTGGAGTCTCACTAGTGCATCTTGGATGGAGTGGTCAGTCCTGAATCCGTGTTGGAATTGGGGGATCAGTCCCCTTTCATCCAGAAAGTCCCAGATACGCTCCTTGAGTAAAGTTTCAAAGAGCTTACCTAGGACATTCGTCAGGGATATAGGTCTGTAGGAATTTGGGGATGTTGGGTCTTTGTGGGGCTTGGGGATTAGGATGGTGTGGGCTGATTTCCAGCAGGAAGGGAAGTCGGATCGCTGAAGGCAGGAATTCATTAGGGTGGTGAGAATTGGGAAGATGGTTGCGGGGAGGTTTTTTAGGGCCTGTCTTTTGATTTGGTTGGGACCAGGAGCAGAGTTTTTCCCCTGAAGGCATGCCGAGGCGATATCCTCAGGAGTGAAGGGATTTAGGATTGGGTGTAGGTTGGGGGGATTAGGAGTTTGCAGGATTAGGTCTTGGAGGAGTTCCGTGTTTTCAAGGAAAAGGGGATGGAATTTAGGATTTTGTGGATTTATTAGGGTGTTTTGGAGGTGATTTTTGAAGGCTGTGGCTTTTTGTTCTGGGGTATGTAGGATTTGTCCGTCTACTAGGAGATGGGAGTGTGATTTTATTTTTTGGTCAGTCAATACCGCCAGCTTGTTCCAGAACCTAGATCCGTCCCTATGATCAAGGTCAGATGTGACTTCAATCCACTTATCTTGGCGATAAGTGTTAATCTGAAGCCTTATGAGGGCATTCAGCCGATTCCACTCGGTCTTAACGACTCGATCTTGGGTTCTGACAAACTCCCGGTACAGCTGGCGTTTGCGCCGGATGTTTGAGAGGATATGGGAAGGATCATATTTAATGTGAGTACGTCATGTTATATAACATTTAAAACAACATATAAAAAGGGTGCGTTTACCTGACGTCAGCGGCTGAACCAAAGCGCTAAACAGTTGAGTGCTAACGTGGTTAAGCAGATCGTAAACTGCCGAACACAACGCTGAGTTTGAATTCATTTTTGTGACAGCTGACGTTATATCTGCCACTAGAACAGCTGCGAATATCCCTGCTAAAAGACCGCCTGAAGACGCAAAGAGCGTTATGTAATGATATAGTTAAGATATTTTATCCACAATCCACGTATAATTGAACCGTATAAAGTAAGCCACTTTATCCACTAGTGGAATAATGAAATTATTTTATTCCACTAGTGAAATAATGAAAAATAAATAGCAACCATTCAACACCTCGCGATATTTATGTACGTTTATAAGCGATATTTATGTACGTATATAATTTCAATGATTTTTGAGGAGGTGACAGCAACTGTCAGAGCAAAATGTCAAATCATTTTTTGATTAAAAATTTCGGCGATTCTGATTCTAAATGAAGGTGATTGTGGATAAACCGTTGTACTTCATGCGTTTTCTACATACATTTTATTCGCTTAAGAATATTGAATGCTCGTGCTGGGTTCTCGCGTTTAAACATTCTTGAGCGAATAAAATTCTATCTAAAACACTTATTAGCATGGTAATTAAGTAACTTCGTTACATTTTTATAGTTTTAAATACAACATTTTAGGCGTAAGAGTAGGGAGAGACATAAAGTACGGAGATTTTTTGTTTTTTGCCACCTTCGTCTCTCCCTTCTATCAAATGTGCAATTATTTTTTTTAAATTAAAAAAAATCACACTTATAGTATTTTTAATTATCTTTTAAGTGACGTTAGATTCATTTTTATAAGTTGTAGAGTTTTCTTGTTATGTGCGACAAAAGATTGTTTCCTATTATTAGAGATTAAAACCGGGCTTTGTTTACGTGTTTCATTTTAATTATGGTGCGACTCAGTTTTGAGCTGCATATTAAACTGCTAATCTACGGTATGTATGATCAGAAACAAGTTAAAGCTGAAAATTTACAAGTTCTTTAGATTAAAATAGATTCTTATTAGATATATATCCCATAAAGGTGACAATGACTAAGAGCATCAGAAAAATGATAAAAATTGAACATAATGTAATATAATTTATTAATTAAAGATTTTTTGTTGTGGTTTTCGAAAAAAACTTGTATACAACGGTTCTGTCCGTCCGTCCGTCTGCCTGTGACAAGATTCAACTCAGAAACGGTAATAGTTAGCGACGAATCAACTCAGCATCGTTAAAACCCCCAAAAACGTTAATTAATTTTTGACCTATGATCTCAAATTCTAGATTTCTTAACTCGAAAAAAATTACTGCAAAAATATTGCCGTTTTTCATATTTTTTATTAATTTACATTTTATCATAAATATAAATCGATTTTTTGTCATCTAACAAAAATTATTAAAAAGTTTGTAGGTGATGAGTTATTAGCGAAATACATTATCCTCCATTTTTATTTATAAAAGAATGTCCAGTGAACAGTCACGGTGTAGTCTGATTGAAATCTAGATCAAGGTTAGTTATTAATATTTGAATACAATCAAACTATCTACATGTGTTATCTTGCAAATGAACTGTTTGAGAAAATATATTGCGAAAATCGATATTTAATGTTTAATTTAATCAATGTTTTGTTTTAATTAGTAACAATATAAATATTACTAAGAATAAGGTCTAAGCAAAAAAATATTTGTAATATTTTAAATTGTCATTTTGATTCAACGTAATCATTTTTTTTTATCCGATCACAATATTAAGCGATGTAGCGAGAAAATAAAAAAAAAATTAAACATATTTAAAAACAAATTATAATAATAATATAATATCTATAACTCAAATACTAATTTTATTTCTGTTTTTTTTTAGAAGTGTAAAAAAATGGAAAAGATTTTCATATGGGACACTATACATTATACAAACTACATACATAAACAAATTTAATAATTCAATATTGGTTAAATAAAAAATCTACGTATCACTTTATCAAAAAAATCGGTTATGTCGCTCCAGATCCGGCCCCAAATCAATACCCACCGACAATAAAAATGGATCGAGGCAACATCCAACCACGACCACAGGGACGGTTCCAGGTTCTGGAACAAGCTCGCCGTCCTTACTTGTCAAAAGACCAAGGCCAACTGCCACATTCAGATGAATGGACAAATCCTCTCGAGCAGAAGGCCACTGCATTCAAAAGCTACCTCCAAAACACTCTAATAAACCCACCTAATCTTAAATTTAATCCTAGATTCCGAAATGACATCCATATCCTCCACCTAAACATCCTCCTCAATCCAAATCGTCCTAACCAAGACCTTATCCTTGATCCTTTCAACCCTGAGGACATATCAATGGCTTGTCAGCACGGGAAAACTTTGCCCCAGGTCCTAACCACATCAAACGTCAGGCCCTGAAAAATCTTCCTAATACCATTCTGCTCATCCTTCAGCACTCCTACTTTGTTCCAATTTGCTGGAAAACCTTCCACATCTTCATAATCCCCTAAACTCCACAAAGATCCCATCTCCTCCAAACTCGTACAGACAGATATACCTGACGAATGTACTAGATAAGCTCTTTAAAACACTACTCAAGGAGCGTATCTGGAATTTTCTGGATGAAAGGGGAACGATCCCCCAATTAAAACATGGCTTTAGGCCTGAACACTTCACCCAAGATCCACTAGTGAGATTCCATATCCTAGCCTCAAAATCCCTCAACCTTGGTCACTGTACATCGGCAGTCCTGTTTGATGTAAAGAAGGCTTTTAATCAGGTCTGGCAAGCCGGGCTTGTTGATTAGATTTCTAACATCGGACTCAATATCCCACTAATAAAACTCATCCATTCGTACCTCAGAAACCGTTCCATCCATGTCAAAGTTGGATACCGGAGTTGTTTGGAAGCTTTCTAACATCGGATTCTATGTCCCACTAATAAAGTGCATCCATTCCTACTCATAAACCGTTCTATCTGTGTCAATATCGGAAACTCCCTGTCAAATCCCTTCACTCCTCTTGCAGAAGTTCCCTAAAGCTCAGTGCTTGTCCCCATGTTGCCCCCGTGCTGTACGTTATATGCACGCACGACGTCTCTCACTGCCCCTCACCTAGCCAAGACCTCCAGCTTCACACTAGCAACTGGAGGATTACTCTCAACCCCCAAAAAACCCAACTTATCATCTTCAAACATCCCATCAAACCAAATTTATGACCATACTAATATTCCAACTATAGTTTCTAGGCTAAAAACTCTACAGAGGAGATACGTTAGGAAAAAACTGGACAGCTCCAACACCAACGCCCAAGACATCCTACGGACCAAGTGGACAGATGAAAGGAACAAAAGACCCTATATCTTCTCGAGAATGCACTTCTAGGCATCAGATGAGCTGGCCTTCCCACTGACGTCGACGTACGCCATTGCTCGCGCTGAGCCTTCCACCCGGGAGGCTCATAAGTATCCCAAATAACTACCTACAATCAAATATCTTAGTTATTCCTAATATTTTTTAACTCACAGCTCAACATCCTACCAAGTATCCCTTAAAAGGAGAAAAATTCTCCTACAGCAGGGTACAAGGAACACCAGGACAAATTACCGAGGAGGTATGCCAATGAGACTACTTGCAGAGCGATCAGGGGAGAGAGGTGTCTTTAAAAGATTCCCGCCTCTACAACTCAGGAAAATAGTAGTAATATAACAAAAAAAATTCACTCCAGAACTTTCCCGTCTCGACTGAGGAGAATTCCAATTATTATTAAGTTGTTAATGACTTTTTAATGACAGCTGATTTCCAAGGCTATTCGATAATAAAGATAAACAAAGAAGGGATAGATGATTATTGAATCAATTCATCAATCATTCCTCAATTTCTTCGTTTTTACATTGAAAACATGTAACCAAAATTCCGGAATGGGTTTTAAAGTTGAAGAGGTACCTGTTACCAAAATTCAGGTCCACCTCTTAAATATTTAAAAACTTGAGAACCTTCAAATGAACCAATTTAAACCAAAAACTAATGGTCGCATTCTAGGCACTCACCGACCCTTCATACCAAATTTCAGCTTCATTGGTCAAACGTTGGACCCCTAAATGGATATTTCCGTCGATAGCTCGATTTTTTTTGCTCATTCACTATACTTTCCCTTCGATGGAACTGAGAAATTAATAAGCTGAAAAATATACTGTTACTAAAGAGGTATTTTGCCACCATTTTTATATGGAATAATTTTGGAAGGCTTCAAGCTTTTTTCTGGTAAATTATGAATATTTTTGTTATTTTTTTAATAAAAAAAAAAGAAAATTTGGAGACCACAATAATTTTTTTTAAACTAAAAATATTTTATTTTGAGCCTGATCAAATAAAATAATCTATAATGATGTAAATGTTTCTAATTTAGATTTAAAAAAATCGATGAGTTACGAGTGTAGTTAACCCACTTAATTGAATGGCAAATTAGTTGTTACAGTAAAATCTGACATATTTGACCTAATTCATTTTATCTATTCAACCCTGAACGAAAATATATTAATTAATTTATATTATTTATAAAACGTATCCTTGACGTTGATCTCTATTTTCATTAGTTGTGATAAAATTATTCGTGTTTTTATTTTTACCGCGATCTTAATATTATCGCCATTGACCTATTTCTTTTCGTTTTCTAGATCAACCGTACAAACACATGTTTTGATATAATTTTTTTTCCATAGAATGCGTTTAAATTAATTCTAAAAATTATTCATAAGTAGCTACTTGCCCTGTATACACATATACAGGGTGAGCAGCTACTATAGAAAAATCCAATATATTTGTTACCATAAAAGACTTAAAAATATAAATGAATTATAAAAAATCGGAGTCATAACACAATAATGTAATATTAGTAAATGACAGGCTACATGTTTCGGCCATTCAATGGCCATCATCAGGCAAAAAATGAAAACTTAACTCTCAGCCCTCCAGTATGGAGTGGCTATAAATATTTAAATTTTACTTTTCAAAAATTTTTTATATAAAAAAGTTTTTTAATCTTTTATAATTTAAATCAAACAATTTAATCTCCTTGTATTGAGTTAAAGTTTTCATTGTTTTTAACATTTTCAATTTTTCATACCATTGTACAATTGGATATGTTGTACTTGCTTAACAAATTTTTTGACTGAAGATGGCCATCGAATGGCCGAAACATTTGTTAAATTTCTTCAATTACATTAGTAATAATTTAACACATTTGAGTATGGATAATCTTCTGTTTTTAAAAATATAAATAACTTTCAGCATCACTTTTTAAAATTAATTACATATACAGCGTGTTTCATACGACGGTGTCTTGTATTTTTAAAACATCCTGTATTTTATGTGAAATTTTAATTATGCTCACTTTTTCCATTTCTGGAATATAATGTTATACAGAGTATTTTAAATGTTATGATAATTATTTTAACATCCTGTATTTCACAGATATAATAATCTAGAATAAAATAATTATAAGCATTGGTTTTGCATAAAAAGTCTTGTTATTATTTTTTTATCAATCACATTATATACAGGAAAAGCCAAAATTGAAATTTATTTCTTATATAGATCACCCTGTATTTTATGCCATAGTTGATAATACAGTAGTTGTATTTTTTTGCCAAATTTTTGTCTTATCATCCTCAACTTTAAATTATTTGTGATCCTATTATAACAAATTTTGGGGACACAAGATGTGTACCAAGTACAAAGGAAAAAGAAAGGATCAGGGAAATCGATCGATTTTTTTTTAGTACCCTGCAACTTTATTAATTAAATTTTAATGTTGCTTAAGCCAAATAAATTTTATTTCACTGTTTGCTCCATGATGTTTATGGCCTGATGATGGCGGAAGCAGAAATCAGTTGTCAACTTCACATTTGAACTAATTTAATAAATATATTTCTGTGGTACTGGACTTTGTGTGTTTCTTTACTCATTGGTTGACCACATTTGAGACATGGATAACCTGATGAATTTAATTTATTTCTTCATCAGTGGACCACATTTGAGATTATGAATAACTAATTTATTTACAGTAAAAATACAACTCTTATATTTATATTAAACACAACTAACAACTAACAATATTAATTCATATTTGCACACGATCTTCTTCTCTTCCCCATGTACGTCTCTTTCAAGTAGATACTTATAACGACTGATCTTTAGACGTCTGGAAGGGTGACGTCACGATTGCTGGAATATTGTCAGTAATTCTAGAGTGCGGTGTGCGCGGTGTGTCCACAGGGCCGGATTAGTTACAATAGTCCTGAATTAAATTTAAGGAGATAAAAATTCTTGGATTGTACATAATAAAGAAGCAAGTGAAAAACGGCAATGTCTTTAGCGTAATTTTTTTAAAGTTTCGAAAATTTGAAACAAATTTCTACCCCAAATCACGTAACATGTCCTTGATGTTATAGGTCAAAGAATAATATCATTTTAGGGGGTTTTCACGATGCTGAGTCGATTATTGTCTGTTCGTCATTATCTATTACAGTTAACAGTTTTTTTTTTCGAAAACTTAATATATTGTTATGAAATTTGTTATACCCTGTAATTTTGGGTAATTGTTAGGAAATTTGTTATACCCTGTATAAGATTTGTTATAAAATATCTCGTAAAATATTATAGTAAGTAGGGGTTGGTTGAGTCAAAAAAAATGGATAGTAATTGGAAGTAAAATAAACAGTGTTCCTTTATTTATAACATTAAAAAGAAAAATGTAAATTAAAAAGAAATTTTAGTAACTGATATTAAAAGTATAAATTAATTTTGGTAATATGAATAGGGCTTAAGCCATTTGAAGTATGAAATTCCTTGTGACAGGTTGGATGGCATTTCTAAGATGTCTAAAAATCATGGTGTTTCTACTTATACTTGTAAAAATTTGGGTCAAAACTGGGAGATCTCTACCTACTTGATTTTGACTGATTTTTGAGAGATTACTAAAGTTTCAGATTAAAAATTTTAGATGGCGCATACATCGCTCATAGTAAACTGTAATCACAGATCACACAGGGTGTATTTATAATCTGGTACTGAATACAGACGAATGCTCAAATCTGCAGCTTTACAGTGTTCACGCAAGAACTATTCCTTATGAACTAATACTAATACTACATACATAAAAAAATCCGCATAGACATTGACAGAAAATAATTTATTTGACATCTCATCTATTTTAAGTGATCTGTGACAAACCAAGCTAGGACACGAATAATTCTAAACAGCGCCATCTTACAAAATTGTAGTAAGTTCTATTGAACGCAACCGGTGGTACTCCCAAAAGGTTCGAAACAAAATCTAATCAGTGGATATACCAGGGTTTTTAGACATTATTATTATTATTATTATTATAATAATCTCTTCTAAGAAAAATATAAAAACTAAAGAAATTCCTTAAAAAAGAAAAACACAGTTACAAAAGATTAGTTATTTATTTCTAATAAAATGTAAAAAAACCTAACTTAAAAATAGAAAAAAAACTTAACTTAAAACTAGGAAAATACATGTTAAAATAAAAAATTTGACTTAAAACAAAAAAAACCTAAAACAAAATTCAACTAAAAAATCCTAAAATAAAACAACTTTAAACTAGAAAAAAGAATAAAAAATAAAAACTTAAAATAACTTAAATAAAAGTAGTTCTAGCTCTCATACATTTTTTTTTTATATTTAATTTCCAATTCATGGATGGTTTTTTTAAATTCGTATTCTTGTTGAAACAATTTTTCTTTGTGCATTAAATCTTGTTCCAAAATTTTTTTCTGTAAATCTAATACTTCCATCTTTTTTTTCGAGGGGAGACACAATTACCTCTTTTGGAGCTCTTCTCCTTGCCCAAGATTTTGCTTTCGCTCGATTTAGTTCGGTGTCATTTTCTTCCAAGTCATCTAACGTGTTTTCAGTCATTTGCACGTTTTCATCTACCAACATCTCCGCGTTTTCCTCTACGTTTGGCATTTCTAAAAAAAAAACAGCCAGTTAATACCAATTGTATTCAGCAAGCAAGAATCAGTTTTGAACTTACCTTCGATGGAGATAAAATCATTATCAAACTCGTTTATCAGCCCACACACAGACTTGTTATTTACAACGCCAAGAACAATATCTTGCGTACCCAGAGCATTGTCTGTAGAACAGGAGGCAAATGGAGGTCCACCTCCTGTCCTACAAATCTCTTTTCGTTCCTTTGCGGCCGTTTTCTGGCCTCTTGCTTAAAATTGGCCCACTGTTTTCGAAGTGTATTTGCTTCTCTATTTATATTAAGTCCTCTTGCATTGAATAGTTTGGCTATATTTAGCCACGCCATTTCCTTTTCTTTATTATTGACTCCATCTGTTTTTTTACACTCAATTACGTGTTTAAATTTATCCACAAGGCTTGCCAACAAATGCTTTTCTTCTTTGGTATAATTTACTCTTTTTTTATCACCTTCCATATTAAATATTATTTTATTTGCTGTGTTGATTGACAATGAGTAATGTGCAAATTTCAAACAAGGATGACAAATGTCAAGTGGTAATACACACACATCATCCCACTATTTTTTAGCATCCAATCAAATACATTCATTCAAATTACCACCGAAAACTAGTCAGGGTGGAAAATGTTACAAAAAGAAATTTTGAGCTTACGATTAAATGGTGCCAGCGTTGCCAAGTTTATCGAACTTAATTTTGATCTTGGCTAATATTTCCAATTTTTAACGTGGTGCAACAGAATTTTGATTTAAGCTCATAGTACTTTTAAGTCGATATTTCATAATATTTATATTAAGTTCCACTGGAGAAACCGGACATTAGGCATTTCTTAGCAGGTGAAATGATTTGTCATTGGGTTGGTGTCAATCAAAATTTCAGTTTAAAATTATGTAAAAAAAATAGTATGTAAAAGTTTTGTTTAAAAAAAAAAAATTGAAGGGAGATCGATAATTAATCAAAAAGTTTGAAGGTTGTAAGAAATTTTATTAAAAAGCATTAAAAGAAATAAATATGTAAAAACTAATATTATATTTAAAAAGGAATGTTTTATATATGAAAAGGATGGTGTATTGAATGAAGAAATAAAAGTTTTTAAATAAAAAGTAAGCAATATTATTCATACAAGTTAGAGAACAAAAATTAAAAAAAAAATAAAAAGTTGCCTTTTCAAAAGGAACCAACAAGAAATTTCAAAAGTGAATAAGGAGCAGAAGTAAAAAAATGGTGGGAAGAAAAAAAAAGTATTAGAAGAAGTAGCAGAGGAAGAAAATAGAAAGAAGATCATTAATTTTGTTAATTTTCATTATATTTTGTATTTTTTTATTAAGGCACTATTGAACACAGCCCAGTGAGAATGAGTTCTCCAGGTTAGAAATGTAATCCACCCTACATCAAGTGGGAATTACTAATTCAATATATTTTTCAACAACAAAAAACCTTGAATTAATAAATTATACTACCAACTTTTATTATTTTTCTTCTTCTCTACATTTATAGGGTAACTATCAGATAAGAATCGATTTTATTATAAAGAATTTGTAAATTTTCACTTTTAACTTGTTTGTGATCCTAAATGACGTAGATTAGTTCCAAACTGAGACACACCATAATTAAAATGAAACACGTAAACAAAGCCCGTGTTTCATCTCTAAAAATAGGGAAGTCAGCAAATGAAAAAAAATGTATAATTATAAAATTGAATTTAACGTCACTTAAAAGATAATTAAAAATACTATAGGTGTGATTTTTTTATAAATTTTAGAAAAATAATTGTAAATTTGACGCCAGGGAGAGACTAAGAGAGCGAAAAACAAAAAATCTTCATGCTTTATGTCTCTCCCTACTATCACGTCCACAATTTTTAATATAAAATTATGAAAAAATTCACCCTGTTAGTATTTTTTATTATCTTTTAAATCACGTTCAGCTTGTTTTGATAAATATAATAGTTTATATGCTATAAAATCTGTAAAGACTAGAAATAGAATTTTATATAAATAATGAAAAAAATCTAGTTCCGTAAGTTCTATTGAATGGCCCCTCGTAAATTGATTGTCGTCGAGCATCTCATAACCCAATTCTATAGATGTAAGTGGGTCGCTGACCCAGATTCACATTTCAGAAAAGTGATTGCTCCGACCTGGCGCGGCGGCCTGGCTGTCGATGTCGTCGGTGTTGATGGACTTTCTTGTAGTATTGAGTGAGCCCAAGTGCACTGACCCCCCTGATTTCACTGTCGTACCATCTCCTTGGTTGTGTTTGTTGGCGACCTTTCGCCACAGGGACGATGCCCCCCTGAAGAATAAGATCGACATGAAAATGAGACCAACGTTGCCAACATAAAATGTTTAAATTTATTTATACTAATATTAAAATATTTTTTACCTCAAGTACCTATATTTAAATTTTTATAATAAATCATCATTGTGTATGAATTTAAATAAAATAATAGTTTCAAATATTTTTTTCTTATTTTAATTATAAATTTATGTCAAATAGCAAATTTTTTTAGATTTACATATTTAAAAAAATGATAATAATACAATTTGATATATTAATTAGTGAAACAGATGAATCAACCAGAAAAGAATAGGATTTTTTTGTGAAAATTTGAATTTTTTGGTAAAATTCCAAATTTTTGTTGAAAAAAAATTAATAAAGTTTTGCAATTTCTAAAGGCCAAATTTTGAAAAAAATTAAAAAAATTTAAAAAAGCTATAAATTTGAAAAATCAATAAACCAAATATCAAGAACGTTTTTTTTTCATCTTTGCTTAAGAAGTTATTATTTGTGATTTTTCTTTCAAGAAAATATTTTACTAGTTATTATATTTTACTGTCGAAAAAGTTTTGAGAATAAAATTTTAGCATCCACAGATTTTATGATTTTATAGCAAATTTTACACCTATTCCATATCCATAATGACAATTTAATATCTAATTTTTAGAAAGCTTATACTTTGGATCTTAGTTTATAGCAACTTTACTAACTATTTTAGTGGAATGACTGAAGGTAATTTTATAGCAATATTTCAGCATTTTTAGCTTTTTTTATACTTTTTTAAAATTTTATAGCAAATTGCACTTTGGCATTTAATTCAAAACTATGAAAATTATTTTATATCGATGATGGCAATTTTGTAGCAATATTTAAATTTTAGCATTTGTAGCTTTTTTTGAACTTTTTTCATATCCATGACTAAACAAATAGCAAATTTTTAGCAACATTAAACTTAGGCTTTATTTGATAACTATTATGATAATTTTATAGCAACTTCTCTAACTATTTTATAGCGATGATGGAAATTTTGTAGCAATATTTATATTTTAGCATTTGTAGCTTATTTTGAACTTTTTTCATATACATGACTAAAGTTTTATAGCAAATTTTTAGCAACATTAAACTTAGGCTTTTATTTGATAACTATTATGATAATTTTATAGCCACTTCTCTAACTATTTTATAGAGATGATGGCAATATTGTAGCAATATTTAAATATTAGTATTTTTAGCTTATTTCGAACTTTTTTCATATCCATGACTAAAGTTTTATAGCAAATTGTTAGCCACATTAAACTTAGGCTTTTATTTTACAGCTATCATTACAATTTTATAGCAACTTCTCTGACTATTTTATAGCGATGATGGCAATATTGTAGCAATATTTAAATTTTAGCATTTTTAGCTTATTTTGAACTTTTTTCTTATTCACGACTAAAGTTTTATAGCAAATTTTTAGCAACATTAAACTTGTGCTTTTATTTTCTAACTATCATGATAATTTTATAGCAACTTTCCTAACTGTTTTATATCGTTGATTGCAATTTTGTAGCAATATTTAAATTTTAGCATTTGTAGCTTATTTTGAACTTTTTTCATATCTATGACTAAAGTTTAATAGCAAATTTTTAGCAACATTAAACTTATGACTTTATTCGATAACTATTATGATAATTTTATAGCAACTTCTTTAACTATTTTATAGCGATGATGGCAATTTTGTAGCAATATTTAAATTTTAGCATTTTTAGCTTATTTTGAACTTTTTTCATATCCATGACTAAAGTTTTATAGAAAATTTTTAGCAACATTAAACTTAGACTTTTATTTTATAGTAAAGAAGGCAATTTTGTAGCAATATTTAAATTTTAGTATTTTTAGCTTTTTTGTACCTTTTTTAATATCTATGATTGAAATTTTATAGCAAACTTTTCCATCCTTGAACGTTAGCATTTAATTTAAAATTCTAAAAATTATTTTATAGCGATAAAGGCAATTTTGTAGCCAAGTTTCAATTTTAGCATTTTTAGCTTATTTTGTACTTTTTTCATATCCACGAATAAATTTTTATAGCAAATTTTTAGCAACGTTAAACTTTGGCTTTTATGTTACAATTATCAAGATAATTTTATAGCAACTCTGTTATAACTGTGAAGGCAATTTTGTAGCAAAATGTCAATTTTAGCATTGTTAGCTTTTTTTACTTATTTCATATCCATGAATATAGCAAATTTCTATTAAGGTTAAACTTTGGATTTTCCTAACTATTTCATAGCGATGAAGGCAATTTTGTAGCAATATGTTAATTTAAACATTTTTAGCTCTTTTTTGTCTTTTCACATCCATGATTAAAAGTTTATAACTAATTGATAGCAACCTTGAACTTTAGTTTAAAAATTAAAAACATGAAGGTAATTTTATATTTTACTGTTTTATAGTAAGTGGAGGTAATTTTGTAGCAACATTTTAATTCTAGCATTTTCAAATTTTTTTCTACTTTTTTCATGTCGATGATAAAATTTGTATAGCAGATTTTTAGCAACTTTAAACTTTGGATTTTATTTTATAACTAGCAAGATAATTTTATAGCAACTTTCCTAACTATTTTATAGCGATGAACAGCAATGTCAACTACAGCATTTGTAGTTTTTTTGTACTAATTTCATATCCATCGTTACAAATTTTATAGCAAATTTTTAGCAAACTTGAAGTTTAACTTTTAATTTAAAACCATGAAGGTAATTATATATACTCTTAACTGTTTTATAGCAACGAACGTAATTTTGTAGCAACATTTTAGTTTTAGTATTTTCAGCTTTTTATATACTTTTTTCCATTTCATGATAAGTTTTAGAGCAAATTTTTAGCTACGTCAAACTTTGGAATTTATTTTATAACTACCAAGATAATTTTATAGCAACTTCCCTAACTATTTTATAGCGATAAGGCAATTTTGTAGCATTATGTTAATTTTAGCATTTTTGGCTCTTTTGTACTTTTTTCATATCCATGATAATAAATTTTATAGCAAACTTTTAGCAATCTTGAACTTCTAATTTAAAACCATGAAGGTACTTATATATTCTTAACTTTTTTTTTAGCGATGAAGGTAATTTTGTAACAACATTTTAATTTTAGCATTTTCAGCTTTTTTGTTCTTTTTTCATGTCCATGATAAAAGTTTTAAAGCAAATTTTTAACAACGTTAAACTTTGGCTTTTTTATAACTTTCAAGATAATTTTATAGCAACTTTCCTAACTATTTTATAGCGATGAAGGCAATTTTGTAGCAATATGTCAAGTTTAGCATTTTTAGCTTTTTGATGATTAAAAGTTTATTGCTAATTTGTAGAAACTTTGAACTTAAGTTTCTATTTTAAAACTATGAAAATTATTTTATAGCAATAAAAGAAATTTTGAAGCAATAGCATATCTTTTTTTCTACTTTTTTCATATCCATGATTAAAATTTTATAACTAATTTTTAGCAATCTTAAACTTAAGCTTTCATTTTATTTTTTTGTAGCAATATTTCAATTTTAGGATTTTTAACTTTTTTCCACTTATTTCATATCGAATTTTTAGCAACATTTTAGATTATATTTTAAAAGTATGGCGGTAATTTGTAGCGATATTTTAATTTTACCATTTTTAGCTTTTTTGGACTTGTTTCCTATTCATGATTACAATTTTATAGCAAATTTTTGGCAACCTTGAACTTTGGTTCTTATTTTATAACTATCAAGGTAATTTCATAGCACATTTCCTAGCAATGAAGACAATTTTGTAGCAGTATTTTTTTTATTTTTAACAGTTGTTATAGCTTAGCAACCTTAAATTTTGGCCCGTATTCCATTTAATTACTTATTTTACAACCCAATAAATTACTACAATATCAGGACCGGATTCGAAGAAACCAAAAGGTAATTAAAAATATCACCCTGTATTCTTATTTTACAAAAATGAACGATTTATGTTATTGTCTACAATTATCTGTGGTAATAAACATTTTTTTACCCCTATTAAATTATATATTAATTATTCAACTGCTTTTGAACAATTAATAGTATCCATAAACAAACAGCGTGAGTTATAATAAATCACTAGTAAGTTATTATAACTCTCTAAGTTAGATTGGCGTAGAAAAGATTTTATAACAACTGGAAAAGAATGTATAACTAAAATATTTTGAAATTATTACACTGGCAACGCATTACGGTCTACGTGCACTATTTATGAACCGAATATCAAGGTGGCTCTGTACAAACCGATTCACCGAAACAGAAGAGTCTATTATTGTCATTGGGGGGAGTATTGTCACTTGAGATTTTGTGTTTTTTCTCTGTACGTGCAACTTAGTATTTATTTTATAGTCGTAGATAAAGTATAGTATTCAACTTGATGAATTACAGCACTATACCCAAAAAAACTAGTCTGTCTTCAAAAATCAAGTCATCAAGATCAAATCAGATATTGCGATACTTGTAGCGACGTATTTTCTTACATTTTTCTAGCTCACTTGACACCTAAAATTTGACGGCTGTATTTTTCAGTTCGACTATAATTTATCTTTTTAAAAATAAATCTGAGAATTTCTAAATTGGTAATCAATTTATTTTTTAGTAGAAAACTTTTCGGTATATATTGATGATAATAATAATTTAAGATTGCTATCTCGTTTGCGTTAATAACTAAACTAAAATTTTAAATATAATTATTAGCACAAAAACAAACACACGCTTAAGTACATCAACCTTTGTTTTGGAAACTTTTCACTGCGGAATACTAATTTCGATTCCGAATAGAAAGTTTATCAATATACTTTTAACTAGAAAACAATTAAGATTAACATTTTTTTTTTGTTGAGATGTAACTAGAGCACTTTTCCGCATGCATCAATTTTTCTCTGTACTATAAACTACTTACTAATATAATAAGGTGAAATTTCAATCGCTGTTTGTTATTGATTTTTTTTTAGAGAAAATGTGTGTTACGACCCATTTTCTCACGTAGCCGTGGCGCTTAACTACATGCCATGCACTTTCGCTTCGTAAACAAACATCGAAACAGAATAAAAATGCAAGTTTCCATAAATTATTCGTCTATTTTTAAAGTGAAAGAGATTTGTACTGCTTTTTATTTATATTTTAACACATCAACCGCCTGGTGTAAAATTATTTAAAATTTTAAAAAAACACAGACTTTTGTTAAACTTATTATTATATATAAAATTTTGAATTTTAACTTTTTTTAAACTTTTGATAATTTATATTTTATTTTTATTTGATTTGTATTTATTCCCAGAAATGCTACAAAATAAATACAGTGTTGCTAAATGAGAAACTTTTGTTAATTTATAATTAATTATTTTATATTAATAATTTATTAAAGGATTGATTAATATTTTGTTGCTAGATATACTGAAAAATAGTTACAGCGTTGTAAATAATTAATTTCAATAAATAATCTTTGTTATATCAATTTTTTAAATACAAATTTGGATTTTTATTTTATTGGGAGATTGATATGGTTTTTTTTCGGAGATTCTACAAAATAAATACAGTGTTTCTAGATATGAAAATAGTTATTTTCCTAACAAGTGCGGAAAGTTATACTTTTCCGCACGCAATTTAGTTGCCCGAACGACGCGAAGCGGAGTTCGGGCATGCAATTAAGTGGGGAAAAGATACTTTACGCAAGTGTTAGGAACAATATTTTTTCTACAAGCGTGCGGAAAGTTACAACTTTCGGTACTAGTGCGGAAAAGTACAACTTTCCGCACGCTTGTAATCATTTTAGCATTTAATCATTTTAGCATTTATAAAATCAGTGCGAAAAGTAACTTTTCAAATGCGTGCCGAAAAGTATACTTTTCCGCACGCTTGTAGAAAAAAACTTTTTCAACGAGTATTCACGAATACTTTTTCTGATATTTAATGTAAAAGTTTCAAATTTTGACATTTTTTTTACTTTTGACATGTGACAGTTGCAGGAATAATTTTGACTGCTCTAAATAGTTTTTCAACGACTTTCAAATGACATATTGCAAGTCAAATTCCGTGACATATCGCATCTCTCATTTTTTGACAGATGTCGTACAAAAACTAATGGGTTCTTCCGACGGGTAACCCAAACCCATGTACCAAATTTTAGCTCAATCGGATTAAACGTGTAGCCTCTATCGTGGAAGAATACACACAGACAAAGAGAGACAGACTGACTTCCATCTGGAAATGGTCTTAATCATCTCAGGTGACCTCAAAATGGATATTTCCATCTTTATCTTGAAATTTTTTTTTAACTCGTTCACAATACTTTTCCTTCTCGGAGGTGGGTCGGGAAAGTAAAATTAAAAATACAGTATAAAATTGAACTACAGATTTTTTAATGCGTTTTTAAAATTTTATTCCAACCAAGTTCCTTAACGTGGCTTGCGGTAGGATTTAACAATCAGAAATTGTAACGTAACGAAAAATAGAGATGTTGAAAAAGTAACTATTCGTTCTTTAGTAACGTTTATTAATTTAAAATAGTTACTTTAACTAATATGGTTATTTTTGCATGGTCGATAGAATCGTAGATTAGATAGACCGAATTAATATTGAATATGACGCCAATTGGAATGTAAAAATAAAAAAAAATGGAAAAAATAGTAAAAAATAGGGAAAAATAAAGTAAAATATGTAGAATAAAAATGAAATACAAAAACAATAAAATAGGGAAATATAGATAAAACCAGAGAAAACAAAGAAAAATGGGAAAATAAAGGAAATGGGCATAAAATAGGAAAAAATAATGAATAACAGGAGAAAAAATGGGAAAAAACTGGAAAAGGGGAAAAATAGTGAAAAATAAAGAAAAAACAGTAAAGTAAATGGAAAAAACGGGGGAAATAGGGGACAATGGAAAAAATAGGACAAAAGATGAAAAAGAGGGGAAAATAAAGTAAAATAGGAAAAAAAAATCTGATGTGGCCAGCACATGACCTCTCGCCATTTTTGAATCAAAAATTTACAGGTTGACACAAAAAAGTATGAAAAAAAATTATTTTTTTGTAAATCTGGCAACAATGGCAAAAGTTTCGAAAATATTAATGAGATGAAAATAAACTATAGGGTATACAAAATATATGTGTAAAACCTTATTGCCATTTTGTTTAGTAATGGCGTCATCACTCATAGCAACTACCACTTCCGGTTGTCCGATTCGCACCAAAATCTAATCAGACCTAATCTAGGGTATCAGAATCCTGTGTGCAATATTTCAAATTTTTTTATTCAGTAGTTTTTGAGTTATCGTTACTACAACATCCATCCAAACACACACACACACACTAACACACACACGTGTTTATCCATTGAAAACTCAGTACCCAATTTTTAGCATGATTCCTATACCTCTCTTATCTGAAGGGCGAGAGGTAAAAACAGCAAAATTAGAAAGAAATAGTAAAAATGGAAAAAAAGGAAAAGAGAGTGAGAGAGGGAAAGAGAAAGAGGGAGAGAGATATCAAAATAATTTGAGTTAAAAAAATAACGCGAGAGAGGGAGAGAGTTGGAGAGAGAGGGATAGAGGGAGAGAGAGAGCGAGGGAGAGAGAGGGAAATATAGAGGGAAAGAGAGAGGGAAAGAGAGAGTGAGAGAGAAAGAGGGAGAGACGAATAGTGATAAATAGGGAAAAAATTATGAAAAACAGCAAAATTAGAAAGAAATAGTAAAAATCTGATGTGGCCAGCACATGACCTCTCGCCATTTTTGAATCAAAAATCTACAGGTTAACACAAAAAAGTATGAAAAAAAATTACTTTTTTGTAAATCTGGCAACAATGGCTAAAGTTTTGAAAACTTTAATAATACGAAAATAAACTGTAGTGTATACAAAATAAATGTGTAAAACTTTATTGCCTTTTTGTATAGTAATGACGTCATCACTCATAGCAACTGCCACTTCCGGTTGTCCGATTGGCACCAAAATCTAATCAGATCTAATCTAGGGTATTAGAATCCTGTATGCAAAATTTCAAATTTTTTCATTCAGTAGTTTTTGAGTTATCGTTACTACAACATCCATCCAAACACACACACACACACACACTAACACACTAACACACACACACACACACACACACACACACTAACACACACACACACACAGACATCATCGCGAAAATATCAAAATCGTATTCTAGGGACCCCAAAACGTGTTTATCCATTGAAAACTCACTACCCAATTTTTAACATGATTCCTATACCTCTCTTATCTGAAGGGCGAGAGGTAAAAATGGAAAAAAGGAAAAGAGAGTGAGAGAGGGAAAGTGAAAGAGGAAGACAGATATCAAATACGTTTAGAGTTAAAAAAAATAACGTGAGAGAGGGAGAGAGTTGGAGAGAGAGGGAAAGAGAGAGTGAGAGAGAAAGAGGGAGAGATGTATTAAAATACGTTTAGAGTTGAAAAAATAACGTGAGAGTGGTGAGAGGGAGAGACGGAGAGAGTGGGAGAGAGAGGGAGAAAGAGGGAGAAAGAGAGAGAGGGAGGGAGAGAGCAAGGGAGAAGGGGAGAGAGATAGAAAGAGAGAAAGAGATATTAAAATACGTTTAGAGTTGAAATAGAGTTGATTTTTATTTTATTTTAACTTCATTAACTGATATAAATATTTTTTCCCTAGAAATGCTACAAAACAAATGTACTGTTGTTGAATGAGAAAAAAATGCCGTTTTTATTTTATTTTTAGTAGTTTTTTAGTGAATTGTATATTTTCTCTAGAAATGCTACAAATACAGTGTTGCAAATGATTAATATGAAATAATCTTTTTTGTCTTTTATTATTTTTTTTACGTTATTTGGGGGTTTAATTTATTTGTATTTTTCTCCAAAAATTTTTTTCAATGACTTTTAAATGGGTTAATGTATTCCAATTTCGGTCGATTATAATTGATTTTTTTTTTAAATAAAAACTCATTTATAATTAAGCTCATAACCCATTTATATACAAATAAAATAAAATAATTATTTTATATAAAATAGTTTACTAAAATGCACATTTACTGGTTTTTTTTTCAGTGTAGAAATAATTTTGCAAAATTAAAAAATTTCCATTTAAAGAAACTAAATTCCGGTCGTACAAAGTTCATTTCACGGTCAATAAATTCCATCAGATTCCACGAAACTGAACAATAACTTTCTTGGTTATAATTGCAGACGAGGAGGCATCGGCATTGGCATTTCACTGTCATGGGTCTTTGACATCTTCAAGTTTCACCTATTGCACTAGATACGTTTCGAAAATGGGTCATCATCGTAGGCAGCGAATGCTTTCGAAGCTTCTCCTACACTATCTAATGGGCTCTTCTTCTTCTGCCATTGACCTTTCTTCTTTCTCTTTGACTTATCATTGACGGATTTCTTGGTTGTTGTTATGATCTGGTTTCGATTTTTTTTTTACCCGTTTAAGTAAATTAGTTGCATAAATAATGTAAACGAGTAAATTATTATTGTTTTTAATAATAATAATTATGTGAATTACCACAAATAAATACCGGGTGTTAGTTTATAATTTACAAGATAATATTTTCCTAACGACACGAGATGCTATTTTCAATGTTTTTTTTTGTATTAAACAATTTTACCACTTAAGTAAAGTGATGACTCATAATGACTCTCTTAAATAGAACACTCTGTATTTTTATATACAAGATGTTTCATTAATTTTTGTCCATATTGTAACTAAAGAATAATTAACACAATTTAACCTAAAATAATGAAAAAAAATCTCCTTACCGAGATATATTTAAAAATTTAATGAATATTTTTTACCAGGGTTGTAGTATATGATCCCTTCACTCCCCCTATTTTGTACGATACTGCGTAAAATTTAATTTTTCTGATAATTTTAAATTTTTGTACATAATGTGTTCGTGTTTCGTTTTATTAAGGTGGCTATTTTTCGAAATAATTATGTAAAAATTGACACAATTAAAAATACCATGATTATTGAATTATTGTAAAAATCAAACAGAAAATTTTGACAAAAAATAGAGAACTAAAATAATTTTTAAATAATACTTAACAATTTAAAAAAAAATCTTACAATAGTTTCTTATATTCAAGACAAAAGAAACTAAATGGCCAAAATAACTTTTTTAAAATACTGTTTTTTTTTTAACACCTAGTAACAATTAATCATTAAAAAAACCCCACACAGAATGTTAAGAAATTTGCCATCGGTGGAACTTGATAAATATGTTGTTTGTGTTACTAAAAGTAAAAAAATAAATGATAAAGTTTAAATTTTCGGCTATGACTAGTTTAGCATCTACAAAGTGTTAAATTACTGTTTTGATAACTTGAATGATACTAAGTATAATTCATTTGTATTTCTGAGCTGAAACAACAAAAAATCGGCCAAGTGCGTGTCGGACTTCGCACATTTAGGGTTCCGTACCAAATGTAGAATATATGCCAAAAATAATTGGTAAAATGATTTAAAGAACTACAAAGAAAAATAACCAGGCGCATGTGCGTTCGACGAAGAAAACAAAATTATGAGACGAAAAATGCATTTCCTAACAAAATTAATAACAGCACAGAAAAAAAATAATAAAATATCGATCACAATCCGCATATATACTTAAGATATATTAACCAATTTTGAAATGCTACGAACAAATTTGTTAATATCAGCGTAACTAACAAAGATAGAAAAAAAATTATAAGATGAAAAATGCATTTTTTTAATAAAACTAATACGATTGCACACATAAAAATAATAAAATATCGAGTATCACAATTTACATATATACGAAGGTGCGGAACCCTAAAAATGAGGTAATGGTAATGAAAAATGAGAAAAAAAAACGAGAAAAAAGTCGGAAGAAATAAAACTTTGGATAAAACTGAAATAAAAATCTGAAAATATTGGGAAAAAAATGGAAAATAAAAGTGTGAAATAGGGCAAATTTGCAATAAACCGAATAAGAAGTCGCAAGAAATCAAAAAATATTGCAAAACAAACGCAAAAAATTGTAAAAAAAAAACCACAATGAATTTCCAAAAAAATCGAAAATAATCACAAAAAATTAGAAAACGAAAGAATAGCAAAACAAAACAGAACAACGAGAAAAAATAAGAAAGGATTAGAAAAAATTGAAAAAAAATCAGAAAACAAAATCACAAAAATGAGAAAAAAAATGGGAAAAAATAAAAAAATTTGAGTAAAATTGAAATTGAAAATATTGGGAAAAAAATAAAATTGTAAAATAGGGAAAAATCGCAAAAAAACGCAAAAAAAAACTGTAAAAAGAACCGCAACGAACTTGAAAAAAAAATGGCAAATAATCACAAAAAATCAGAGAAACAAGAAAAAATGAGAAAAAATTAGAAAACGAAAGAATAGAAAAAAACAGAACAACGAGAAAAAAATAAGGAATGATTAGAAAAAGTTGAAAAAAATCAGAAAAAAAACCAAAAAATCAGAAAAAGGAGAAAAAAAACAAAAAAAATTTGGATAAAATTGAAATAAAAATTTGAAAATATTGGGGAAAAAATGAAAAATCAAATTTTGAAATTGGGAAAAATCGCAAAAAAACGAAAAAGAAGTCGCAAGAAATAAAAAAATATCGCAAAAAATTGCAAAACAAACGTAAAAAATTGCAAAAAAGAACCGCAACGAACTTCCAAAAAAAAAATCGCAAATAATCAGAGAAATAAGAAAAATAAGAAAAAATCAGAAAACGAAAGAATGGAAAAAAAATAGAACAATGACAACAAATAAGGAAAAATTAGAAAAAATCGAAAATAAAATAGAAAAAAATTAGAAAAATGAGAAAAATCAAAAAATATCGCAAAAAAACATAGAACAATCAAAAATCCGGAAACAATGGTGACCATAAAAAATAATGAAAAAATTTGGAATAAATCGCAAATAATCGCAAAGAAATCCCAAAAAAAAATGGCAAAAAAAGCGAAAATAATCGCAAAAAACAGAGGAATGAGAAAAAAATAGAAAACAAAAGAAATAGAAAAAAAAACAAAACAATGAGAAAAAATTAGAAAAAAATCAGAGAGTAAGAGAAATGTCTTAACGGCCTCCATTAATATTTTTTTTAATACGGACCTATCTTTTTTTTCATAAAAATTCAGTGATATATCATACTTTGTTACTTTATCTAAAATAACTAATATCATCAGTAACAATAATTTTTAATTACGGTCCTGTCGTAGTTCTTTTATAGATTCGTTTTAATTTCGTCAAAAAAAATATAACATAACCTAGAAATTTCGACAAAAAAGTTGCATTATCAGTGAAACAAAAAAATTATCACAATAGTAGAAATTAAACATGCAGAAAAATAATCGACCTACGTCGGGATTAAAAAATATTGATAGATAATTTAAAGATAAATTCAGTGATACATTTCATTTTCTACGACGTTTTGTATGCCATAGAATCATCATTATCAATAATCTATTAATACGGACCTGGATCTTATCTTATACAAAAAGGTGAAAATAAATAGTATAACGAAAAATTTAATTTAGGAAATAACTACAAATGTTCAATCTATAAATTTAAAGTATTATTAGGTAAATATGTATTAAAAATGAATTATACTTAAATTAGTTTTGCAACTATCAATATTTTATAATCACGACTCAAGACGATTATTTTCTGCTCGTTTAATTTTTACTCTTTTGATATTTTTTTTTATTTAACTGATAATGCACCTTTTTTAACGAAATTGTTGTATTATATTTATTTTAATAAAATTAAAACAAATTTACAAAATAACTCCGATAGAACCGTAATTAAAAATTATTGTCACTGATGATGTTAGTTACTTCAGATAAAACGTCGTTTAAGTGACAGTGTGATATATCACTGAATTTGAATTTTAACGGTTTATCAATTTTTGTAATAAAAAACTGGTCCGTATTAAAAAAAAAGTTCATAGTGGTCGTTAAAACATAAAGCATCATGATTTATTAGTACAATTTTGTAGCAAATTTGAGATATAATAAAACTTTCCTTTTCTAATTTTTTCATATTTTTTAAATAAAAATTCTATGCGTAAAAAATCAAAAATAGCATTTTTAGTTATCCCTCTATAACTCTAGAAAGACAAAAGTCCTTGTAGATGTTTTTAGGTCAATGTAATGCTCTCCAAAATAATTTCCCCTGTATATTTTTTTCAAGATAAATATAGGTTTTTAATTATTTTTTACACTTTTAGTATTTGTGCAATTTAAAAATTGTAATTGCTTTAAACGGCGCCTTCACCAGTTTACACGATATTCTTTAGTACATCCACCATAATTTTAAAAATAAAGTGCGGTAATAATTTTTCATTTTGTTGTTCTAAATTTTTTAATTTCATATCGATGGAATATTTTATCCAAAATTATAAAAAAAATTAAACACAAGAAGCCTAATGCCTTCTATAGTTTTTTTAAAACATACATTGTCAGTAGATAGAACGTCCTTTAACTTTAACGGTTCTGTAACTAACGACAATGACGTTTAGATTGTGACAATTGTACAAGAAATCAACTTGTTAAATTTTATTCTAAACGTCATCACCTTTAGTTATTGAATCTTTAAAGTTAAAGGACGTTCTATCTACTGACAGTTAGTGATATAAAATTTTTATGGAATTCCATTAATTTTTGTTATTTTATTTTATTTTAACTGACCTCTGTATAAGCCTTATTCCTAAGGAAAGTCTGTTAATTGTCGTCTTTACCGGTTTAATTTTTTTATCTTTCATGAATCATTTGTCGTTTAAACAAAAATCTCGGATTTGTCTAGTCACGACCACAAAACTGTGAGAGACTTCACAAAAAAATACATGAAATTATTGAAGTGTAAATGGGTAACTCTAATTCTTTCAATTGCTATTATTTTAATCAATTAATTGCCTAGTGTTTAAATCGAGGACGCTTACAAATTGTTTTAAAATAATTAGAATTTTTTTTAAATCGTGAATCAATCAAAAGATTTTTTATAAAATAAATTAATTTAGTGATTATTTGGAACAAACAGCTTATTTCTGTGTATGTATTTAAATAAGTATAAAGGTATATAATATATTTTATCTACGACTAATCTATTATTTGTTCATTATACATGAGTTTACTAAATAATAACAATATCCATTATTCACAAGTGAATAATGATTTCATTATTCACTGGTTTCACTGATTTCTAGATCAAACATGAAAAGCTTAAACTGATTTATGTACAATTTATGTACAATATAAAAAAACGTCAAGTCAGAACGCTGCCAGCACTGTCAAAGTTAATTTTAATTTGAAACGTCAAAACGTTTGAAAGTTTAAAAGATTTTATTAAAAATACTTTAAATGGAGACATATATAGTAAAAATGAGATGTCTTGTACACCTCCAGATATACCAGAAGCCTCAAAAATTGTCAGTTTAAATTTATTACCTGAAAAATCTTGAAAACTTCATATATCTACGTATGAAGAGTTTATGGAATGGAGAATTAACAAAAAAACGGCCAAAATTATTTAATAGTCATGGATAAAGTATAATATTCTAGTCGTATATAATGGCTAAGATATGCTCGTTGAATAATATACTATTATTCACAATGGTCTGGCCCACTGACAGAAAGAAAATACCAGACTTACTAGACTTTGCCATCATGAACGTTATTTCCAACATTCACTTCAAAAATTGAATCAAATTTTGATTTAAGTTCAGATCATAGTGCTGTAATCATTACTCTTTTGTTTTCAGTTCTTCCAGAATCGCACTGTTACTGATCCGGCAGAAGAATTCTGGTTCTAGAAATTAGGTTTCAGTGCATTTTCTTTCAGTTCTTTCATTATCGTATTGTTATTAATATCGCCAAAGAATTTTGGTTACAGAAATGATGTTTCAGTCCATTTTTTCAGTTCTGCCACAACCGCACTGTTACTCAGTATATGTCTCAGTATATTTTTTACTTTCCCGACCCCCTCCCTAGAATGGAAAGTATTGTGAACGAGCTAAAAAAAAAATCGAGATAAAAACGGAAATATCCATTTTCGGGTCCCCTGAGACGATTAAGACCATTTCCAGATGGAAGTCTGTCTGTCTGTCTGTGTGTATGTGTGTGTGTATGTGTGTGTATTCTTCCACGATAGAGTCCACACGTTTAATCCGATTGAGCTGAAATTTGGTACAAATGTTTGGGTTAACCCGTCGGATGAACCCATTAGTTTTTGTATGACATCTGTCAAACGGAATTACCACTATCAAAAAATGACAGATGCAATGTCACGGAATTGGACATGCAATATATTATTTGACAGTCCTAGAAAAACTCTATTCAGAACAGTCAAAATTATTTCTCAAACTGTCAAATTTCAAAAATAAAAAAATGTCAAAATTTGAAACTTCAGCATTAAATATCTGAACAAGTATTAATCCGATTGAGCTGAAATTTGATATATGGGTTTGGCTTATCTGTAGGAAGAACCCATTAGTTTTTGTACGAGATCTGTCAAAAGGACAAAAGGAAGTATCACTATCATAAAATGACAGATGCAATATGTCACGGAATTTGACTTAAAATATGTCATTTGAAAGCCCTTGAAAAACTCTATTCAGAAGTCAAAATTATTTCTCCAACTGTCACCTGTCAAAAATAAAAAATGACAAAAGTTGAAACTTTAACATTAAATATCTGAAAAAGTGTTCGTGGATACTCGTCGGGAAATTTTTGGGGCGACACAATCGATTTTAAGAATTTATAGATTTTTGAGAATTTTTTGAAGTGTTTTAAGGTTTTTTGAGATTTCTTTAGTTTTTTTAAGATTTTTTTGAAATTTATTCGAGTTTTTTTAGACTCTTTGAATCTGTTGAGATTCTTTGAGAACTTTTAAGGATTTTATGAGATTTTTAAAGATTTTTTAAATTTTTTTGAGATTTTTTGAGGTTTTTAAAGAATTTTTGAGATTGTTTGACGTTTTTTGAGATTTTTGAGTTTTTTGAGATTTTTTGAGATTTCTTTATACTTTTTGATTTTTTGAGGTTTTTTAAGATTTTTTCAAATTTTATTTTTGAACTTCTTTAAGGTTTTTTGAATTTTTAAGATTTTTTGACTTCCTTGAATTTTTAGAGATTTTTTGATCAAATTTTTGAGTTTTTGAGACATTTACTATTTTTTGAGATTTAACGTTTAAAATTTTTTGAGATTCTTTGTGAATTTTTAGATTTTTTAAGAACTTTTAGAGATTTTTGTGATGTTTTTGAAGCGTTCAAAAAATTTTTGAGATTTTTTTTGAAATTTTTTTTGATTTCTGAGATTTTTTATGGTTGTGGGGTATTTTACCTTTTTTGAGATTTTTGATTTTTGAGATTTTTTGAAATTTTTTGAGATTTTTTTACATTTGAGATATTTTGAGTTTTTATTTTCCCGACCCACCGAGAACGGAAAGTATTGGTGAACGAACTAAAAAAAATTTCGGGATAAAGATGGAAATATTCGTTTTGAGATTCCCTCAGATGATTAAGACCATTTCCAGATGAAAGTATATCTGTATATCACGGAATTTGACTTGCAATATGTCATTTGAAAGCCCTGGAAAAACTCTATTCAGAACAGTCAAAATTATTTCTCCAACTATCACCCGTCAAAAATAAAAAAAATGTCAAAATTTGAACATTAAATATCTGAAAAACTATTCGTGGATACTCGTAGGGAAAGTTTTAGGGCGACACAACCGATTTTTTTCAGTTCTTCCAGAATTGCACTGTTATTGATCCCGCCCAAGTGTATTGGTCGCAGAAATGATGTTTCGGTCCATTTTTTTCAGTTCTACCAGAATTCCACTGTTACTGATCCCGCACAAAAGAATTCTGGTCGCAGAAATGATGTTTCAGTGTATTTTTTTTCAGTTCTGCCAGAATTCCACTGTTACTGATCCCGCACAAAAGAATTCTGGTCGCAGAAATGATGTTTCAGTGTATTTTTTTTCAGTTCTTCCAGAATTGCACTGTTAATGATCCCGCCGAAGAATTCTGGTTCTAGAAATTAGGTTTCAGTACATTTTCTTTCAGTTCTTTCAGAATCGTATTGTTACTAATATCGCAGAAGAATTCTAGTCGCAGAAATAATGTTTCAGTCCATTTATTTCAGTTCTGCCATAATCTCACTGTTACTGATCCCGCACCGAAGAATTTTGGTCGCAAAAATGAAGTTTCAGTATATTTTTTTTTCATTTCTTCCAGAATTGCACTGTTATTAATCCCGCCGAAGTGTTTTGGTCCCAGAAATGATGTTTCAGTCCATTTTTTTTTCAGTTGTTTCGGAATTGCACTGTTATTGATATCGCCGAAGTGTTTTGGTCGCAGAAATGATGTTTCAGTGTATCTTTTTTTCAGTTCTTCCAGAATTGCACTCCCGCCGAAGAATTCTGGTTCTAGAAATTAGGTTTCAGTGCATTCTCTTTCAGTTCTTTCAGAATCGTATTGTTACTAATATCGCAGAAGAATTCTGGTCGCAGAAATAATGTTTCAGTCCATTTATTTCAGGTCTGCCACAATCTCACTATTACTGATCCCGCACAAAAGAATTTTTTACCCAGAAATGATGATTCAGTCCATTTTTTTTCAGTTTTTCAAGAATTGCACTCTTACTGATCTTGCAGAAGATTTCTGGTCCAGAAATTATGTTTCAGCCCATTTTTTGGCGAGTATATTTGCTATTTTGTTTCTCTTCCCTCCTATATGCCCTGGATCCTACAGGAAGATAACTACATTATTTCTGCTTAGCTCATTTATCTTCTTTAAATATTTCCATCATTTTAGACCTGAATACGTGAAAGCTCAGCGCTTTGATGTCTGTCTTTGAGTAGATTCTAAATTAACTATGAATTATTAAAAAAATCTGATGATTGCATTTTAGATTTTAGACCTTGCGGAACATTTTATGAAGAATAACTTTTTTCGTAAAACTAATAATAAAAAAGTTGCTAACTTAAGTGGAGACACTGTATATGTGTGTGCGTGCATGTGCGTGAATGTTTATTCTACTTTTAAAAGAGGTCGATGAACTTGTCGATACGCTTGTTGCAAATTTTTGGCACTTAACTACTTTTCTTTTGTGTCGCTCCCAGCGAAATTTTATTAAAAAAAAATGATACTTTATCGCTGATTGTTCGTCCGGTTAACTCGACAATGCGTTGTGTTTTCCAGGTCATCTTAGACTGATATGATTTGATGATATAACGTCAATTATATTTTATTATTATTATTAAAACTTAACGAACAATATAAATAAAAAATAATAAACATTTGTGTGGAAATATTATTTTTTAATAATTAGTAATTCTACAAAACTTTCGATTTTTATGAAATTTTAAAATTAATCACAAATAATCGATTTAATTATAATTTTTTTTACAAATATTCCCATAGGCGTAACTAAAATATAAATGACATTTTTTTTTAATAATAATTTATGTGTCGCTGTGAGGATAATGAAAGAAAGACGCCGACTTGATTGTCATCGTATACGAGTTCATTGACACCAAACATTTTGAGCTCGGTTATTCACCTTTACTGAAAGTGGCTGATCAGAAAGAACTGGTGCCCTACCATCACCACATATTAATGTTGCCAGTTGAAGATTTTTAAACAAAAATATTAATTATGGAGAATTATTATTCAAAATCTACTCACAAAATCATTAAGAGGCCAGCACACCACGTGACTTTTGTGGTTACCGGTTAGAGAAGTAGCCAAAGAAAATGTGCTTGTATTCTAATAAATTGGGTGTAAAAATTGTTTTTTTTTTGTATTTTCCGGTTAATGTTACACTCTAGTCTAATTTTGTCTACACAGAAAAGGGTAGAGCGCCATAAAACATAATAATTATTCGATTAATTTAAAAAAAAATGCCACAGACGCGCTCTAAAGAATTAACTACAGAATCGATTGGTGAAAACCACAGATTCCTATCTTTAATATTAACGGAGAGCCCGTCCAAAAACGATTTCAGGCAATAATATTAACAAAAAATATAATAAATTTATTCTAGTATCAAATTTTGTTTATTTATATTTATTCTTATATTAAATATTTTTTTATAAAAAATAAAAGGATTTCCAAGACTTTTTCGTAAACTTGACAACATCGGTTCACTATCGAAGGCGCTAACTGGCATGCGACATGGGCTTGACTTGTATGCTAGGAGTGATCCGCAATCCGCAATCCGCATCGTGTTCTTACTGACCCACTGGCACTATCGCCACACTGGGTCCACCCGATTTGTAACTGATGATGGTCGGCTAGATGGTGTGACGGTGTCAAGCCGTGTTGCCACATCGAATTCCACTATTCGATATTAATTATTTATTCGGGAAAAAATTAAACATTTTTAAATTCTATATTATAAACTATATATAGGGTGGATAAAAAAATACATTTAAAATTTTATTTTTACATTATATTTTCTTCAATTATGTTATATTTACGAGCTATGGCAACGCTGCGTTAATCTTTAATTGGCATTATTGGTACTGTCGGATCGCGATTCTGATATGCAGATTTCACGCTCGCGGCGGTTCCGTATACACGGTGGGTATGATACGGTTTGCAATTAGTAAAAAAATGATCATCCTACTTTCCGCAAAATGAATTGTAAACTTTTGAGGCGTTAATTTTTACGGTTATTTAATTTGTTTAGATTTTTTTGATCTAAACGTACTGTTTTATAACTGTATTTGTGTACCCGTTTAGAAAGAAAAAAACTAAAAATAATATATATTAATTAGGATTATTTTATTAAATAACTCATATTAAGATAAACAAACATAATTCGATAGTTGACATTAATTTTGAGGTTAATACACAATTATTCTCAAAAAATTGACAATTTTGACAGTTGACAATGATTAAGAGATTCTTTTTCTTCTTTTTCCTCTTTTTGAGGCTTCAGATGCCTGGGGTTATCTATTGTTAGCAGCCGAGTGCGCCAACTTTCGTTTAATACAGGATTTAGTAATCCAGGATTATATTTTAATCCTGGATTATAATTATAACTTGTGCTCCATCGATGTACCCTGATCAGATTAGTTAATCCACAAATGTAAGTGGCAACATTGCTAATCCTAGTAAATTTTGTGTTTAAATGTTGGTTTTCTTCGATTTCTTTTTCCTGTACGGTTAGGGTTAACCGCCAAACTCCAAATCTTATAAATTTAAGTTGATACTGTTGTGTAATCATGGAAAATAATGAGAAAACTGTTACTGATTAACATAATTAGTAATTACAAACAAATATAGAAAATAAATGCACAAATCAGGTGATAACAAAAGAAAAAAACAAAGCATGGCAAACTATTTGTGATACTTTTAATGCTTCAGGCAGATAAAGAAGTGTACTATCTTTACAAATTTTCTACAAAAACAAAAAAAAAGATGTACGACAGAAAGTGGCAGACGAAAAATGTAGCACAAAAAAACAGGTGGAGAACCACTAAAAGTTTTTCAAAGGGACCAAACGGAGGAATTGGTGCATTCTTTAATGAACGTAGTAGCATATTCTAGATCAATTTCAATATATGTAAGTACATTTAATGCTGTTTGTTTATAGAGCTTGAAATGTCGAAAAAAAGTAAATTCATCATATGTTTCAAACAAATTTGATCTGGTATATCTTCTCCTAGGAAAACCGAAGTCAATGATTTCCAGTAATTCCAAATCATCTTCGAATATATCCTCATCTTCAAGATCTAACATATTTAAATCAATTTCACACGTTGCCAAGAACAATGAATTATATAGAAATAAAGATTAGAATTGTAGTGACAAATGACATAAAAATAAAAGATTTAACGTAATTCATACTTTAATCGCTCAATTTTGAATGATTGTTTTAATCACGTATTAAGGTTACTTAATGCTAGATTAAAACACGGTGCAACATTTTAATTCTTGATTCAAATATAAAACTTCGGTGCACTCGGCAGTAAGTGAATTATTTACTAAATAATAAAAAGAAGACTATTTAAGTTCGTGAATAGATGTAGGAGAGGATAATGGGGATGTAAACAAACATGCACTACAGGATGTTATCACTATAGCACTGTATTGGTTATGCACTACACTATAATAATAGTTGCCAAAGTCAGTTGCCCAACATATGTAAACCCGATGACCTAACACAACTATGTGACTATCCTCGTCTTCTTGAAAAAATTCGTATTATTCAACCATCTTATAACACTGATGTACGCATAAGTAAAAATATATTGAGGTCATTTCTCTCTAATTATGATAATGCCCTAATCATATATACTGACGCTTCCAAAACTTCGACTGGTACAAGTTTTGCTTATTATATTCCATCTAGTAATATAGAAATATCGCACAACCTACATTCTGCTTTCTCTATTTTTAGCACTGAAGCCGTAGCTATATATGGAGCTTTCGAGCATCTAATCACAGTAGTGCAGTGTTAGTTTCTGATTATTGGGAGCAAGATTTATTTTGTGCAGGAACGTCTTGGTTAAACAATAATTGGCTCTAAATTTCCTTTCTAGATAAATGGTTGAAATTGGAGAACCATAGTGATTTCTTGGGATACACAATCAAAAACTTGTAGTGACAAAGAATGCTAAAAATGCTAAAAATGAACTCTTTTGCGCTTTTTCTAGCTCATTTTCCATGGACAGGATTGCAAGTGTTGAGAGCTTGTCTTGGGTCATGGTGCTTAGATAAATTTAATTCATATTGTTCTTCACGATGTACTTCAAAGCCGTAACAATTCCAATTTGTTCTTTTGTGCTTCTTTTACCTCAATCATCACATGTGCGAATATTTTTAATTTTTCAAGCAGATCTATGTGTTCTATGTTATGTTGGTCTTTTAGGGAAAGAGTTACTTGAAGATCTTTACAATTATCCATTAGTTCTTTGTCAGATAGTCATTATTCTGTACAAAAATCCAAACTCACTTTCATGACGCCATGACGCTGTAAAATTTCAAATCTTTAACCATTTCATACAGCACAAGTTCTTCTACCACTTCTCTATCTGTCATCAGTGCAGATTCAAAAGCATGCTCCCGATAGCAGTTTACTATCACATCTAGATTCATCTATGAACTTTGCTATATTTTACTTATGCACTTGTTCATTAGGATGTCCTACCAAACCACTAATGAAACAATAAATTCAAATGTCGTAATTTCATATCACAAAGCCTGGCATTTGCTGATAAGTAGTTGTAGTTACAACCTGACTGCTTTTACAGACTACATTTCCACATAGTTTCTGAAAGAGGCTTTACTGAAAATGTCTACAAGTTCTTTATAAATTGATTATCTCTGACTAGAGCATAAAAAATAGTGTATAGTCTCTGCAAGGTTCCAAAAAAATGTCTGAGCTAGCACGCTAGATGTTGCAGCGTCCCCTTAAACCCAGTTCCAACTATGGCTACCACAAGTCACGAAAAAAGGTATATGGTCCATGTTCAAAATTCTGCCTTGAACACCACTGTGTACTCCACGCATATTTGAGCCATTGTCATAGATCTGCCCTCTGCAGTTCCAGTATGTTCCAACTATGGCTATCACAAGGCACGAAAAAAGGTCAGTGGTCCATGTTCAAAATTCTGCCTTGTACACCACTGTGTAATCCAGGCATATTTGAGCCATTGTCATATCTCTGTCCTCTGCAGTTTTTAAGGACAAGCCGAGTATGATCCAACTATGGCTACCACAAGGCACGAAAAAAGGTATATGGTCCATGTTTTGAAAATTCTGCCTTGAACACCACTGTGTACTCCACGCATATTTGAGCCATTGGCATAGCTCTGTCCTCTGCAGTTTTTAAGGACAAGCCGAGCATGTTTAATTCTGTTAACAAGTACTTCAGCTATTGTGGGTTCAACAGCCGTTTCCTTGTCTTAGGATTACGGATGATTTGATATGTTGAGAGTATATTATTCCTTTGCTCCTTCCGATATTTTGGAATGTTTTACTCCAATCAAGGAGATATTCTCTTTTTATTATGCCAATGACACTCTTATAATTTCTGTGGGGGAAAGGTGGCTCTTTCTGCTTTTTTTCTAGCTTAGCCGAGGAATCTGCTTTCTCGTTTCCTTTGATTCCACGGTGTTCTAGTATCTAGCCAAGATGTATGTCCTTATTCTGGTTAGATAGTTGGTAATACATTTTTTATTTTTAGGACTGTTGGATCCTTTGATGAAGAAAAAGATCTTTTAGAAATAACGTTTAATGGTACTTTGGGAATCAGAGAAAATATAACTTTATTCAGATTAAACTGGATTATTTTTTCCATAGTAAGTGACATAAATTTCAGCTGAGAGAATTGAGAAAAAGTGGACTAATTAATGACATATAGAAAAAAGGTTGGGTAGTAAACACCATAGCCCACATTAATTTTGGTTTTTGACTCATCAGTACATATCATGTGACAATTTTAAAACAGGGAGTTTTATTTTTTCCACAAAAAATTAATTGCAGTTTGATTCTTTTGTAAGATCTAAGTTTAAAATTTTCGCGTCTATATACCACGTCTGCCATCTTGGTGTCGCCATCTTGATTTTATGAATTTTAACAAAAAGTTTATATTTTCCGACTCCAAAAACCCCCACATACCAATTTTAAATGGAAACAGTCCATAATCATAAATCTCACCCGGAATTTTGGAGTCGCCATCTTGTAGTTTTCAAATTTTTTCAACATTAATACAAACCGCTACAACCGCAACAAACAAAAAAACATACAAAAAAGAAAACTGAACGACAATATATAAGGACGTGAAAAATTTGGGAATTGAGGGGGTATATATGACGTAAGGATATTTGTGGCAAGAAAAAGGAGAATTCTGAGATATTAATTTTCAAAACATTGACAATTGGCAGTTGACTTTATGACAGTTAACAATAATTCTGAGATTAATAACTCTTAAAAGATTGACAATTGACAATTTTGACAGTTGCCTTTCATATCAATAATAAATATTGTAACAGTTGACAATAATTCTATGAAAACATTGACAATTGACAATTTTGACAGTTAACTATCATATTGACATTACAAAGTGTGAGAGTTAAAAAAAATTCTCAAAACATTGACGACAATTAATAATTTTCCCAGTTGACTCTCATATTCGTATTAAAAACAATGTCAATTCTCATTAATATTAAAAATTGTGACAGTTGACAATAATTCTGAGATTAATTATTCTCAAAACATTTACAATTGACAATTTTGACAGTTAATAATTTACAATTGACAACTTTGACGGTTAACTTTTAAAAATTGTGAAGGTTGACAATAATTCTGAGATTGATCATTTTCAAAATATTGGCAATTGACAGTTGACTTTCTTATTAATATTAAAAATTGTGACAGTTGACTTTCATATTAGTATTAAAAATTGTGACAATTGACAATAATTCTAAAATAAATAATTCTCAAATCATTGGCAATTGACTTTTTCTTATTAATATTAAAAATTATGACAGTTGACAATTATTCAGAGAATAGTAATTCTCAAAACATTGACAATTTTGACAGTTGCCTTTCATTTTATTATTAAAAATTGTGGCAGTTGACAATCATTAATAGTTTTCAAAATATTGACAATTGACTTTCATATTTATATTAAAAATTTTGACAGTTAACTATAATTCTGAGATTAATAATTCTCAATAATTTAGGTTTGTCTAAGTTTCATTGGTTTGTCCAATTTTTTTTATCAATCAACATTTTTATTTCATTTTTTAATAAAAAAATCTAGTTCAGTTAGGTTGGATTTGTTTAGGTTAAAGTTTTTTCAATTTCTTTTTTCGGCATTCAAAATTATAATTTCAGGTTTCAAGTTTTTTATTTCTGGATGTTTTACTAAATAATAATGGATTTTTTTTTTTGAATAATTTGGTTATTTTTTATTATTGATTTAAAAATTAAAGCTAGCAATACAAAATAAAATTCTTTAAATTTAGATATTTTCTTTTTAGATTTATTTAACTATTTTTTTTACAAATCAAACGAAATTATTTTAAGTTATTTTAATGTTTTTTTGTATAATTCCTTGTTTTCCAAATTAAATTATTTTTTAAAAAAATTCAACTTTTTACTCCTTTATCTATAATGAAATTTTTATCAACATTCTAAATTTTAAATTTATTGTCAATAAAAATTTCTAAATTAGATTAAACGTAGGTAGACATGGAGAAGTTATTACTAAAAAAAATATGCGCAGAAGCAATGACAAAAGGGCACTATCGTTTATCTTCCTTATTATTGGCCCAATTTTACCGGGACAAACAAATAACAATCATGCGCAGTAAAGGGCACTAGCCTCGATCTCCGTCACTATTTTTTTATTTGAGTTTTAATTTTTTCTTTAAATTTTTTAAGATAAATATATAATAAACTAATATAACAATAATTTTGTTTGAATTTCGGTTCCAACAGAACTAAATTTTTTCGTGTTCGCCTTGTAGCAATTGCCCTCAAAGGCCTGTTATATGGCATTATTTATGTATACGATCGTTAAGGTTCATTGAACCAAACGCAATGGACCTAAATGCCAAAATATACGTATCACTACAACTACAACAACTTTCCAAAAGAACAGAGTAAGAGGTTATGTTTTGGTAGGTATAACACTCTTTCCATATATATATAATTTATTGCACGAATGAAAAAGTGAAATACTGTTAATTTAAAATCTACGTTTTTATAACAATAATTATATTATTTTGTAATAAACATTTTTTTATTTAAATATTAACGTTTAATCTTAATATTTATATTATAATAGCAGAAATGGAATTATAGGTGAATCCTCTTAAGGATTTGTGCAGTATTTGAAATTTTATATTTTATTTAAATTTTGGAAAATTTTTAGACCTTTTTAAAGAATAATTTAGACAATGTCAGAAAATTTTTAGACAATTTTAAGAACATCTATAATCTTGGACAATTTTTCTTCAGATTAGTTTAGATCATTTTAGACAATTTTTTTAAAAAAAATAAACGTTAGACTGTACAAATTTAGACAAATTTTGTAATAATTTAGACAAAATCAAATGATTTTTAGAAGATTCGTAAACTTGTAGACAATGTCTAAATGAACTTTTGTAATTTCAGACTATTTTAGACAATGTCAGAATATTTTTAGACAATTTTTAGACGTTTTTAGATTATTTTAGATCGTTTTATACAATTTTTTAAACAATTTGAACTTTGCCCAAAGATTTTTAATTTTGAAAAAATATCTAGATTGATTTCTATAATTTCAAATTATTTTTGACAATTTATTACATTTATTTATTTTTAGACGAACTTTTATAATCTAAACCAATTTTTAGAAAAAATGGAAATTTAGACAAATTTTGTTTTAATTTAGACAAAGTGTGAAGATTTTTAGATGATTAATAAACGTATAGACAATGTCTTAACGAACTTCTGTAATTCCAGACCATTTAAGACAATTTATGGGCAACGTCCGAAGATTTTTAGACAATTTTGGGAAGAAATGGAAATTTAGGCAAATTTTGTCTTGATTTAGACAAAGTCTGAATATTTTAAAAGATTAATAAACGTGTAGACAATGTCTAAACGAACCTCGGTAATTAAAGACTATTTAAGACAATTTATGGGCAACGTTAGAAGATTTTTAGACAATTTTTAGAAGAAATGGAAATTTAGACAAATTTTGTCTTGATTTAGACAAAGTCTGAACATTTTTAAAAGATTAATAAACGTGTAGACAATGTCTAAACGAACTTCTCTAATTCCAGACTATTTAAGACAATATATGGACAATGTCAGAAAATTTTTAGACAATTTTTGGAAGAAATGGAAATTTAGACAAATTTTGTCTTAATTTAGACAAAGTCTGAACATTTTTAAAAGATTAATAAACGTGTAGACAATGTCTAAACGAACTTCTGTAATTCCAGACTATTTAAGACAATTTATGGCCAATGTCAGAAGATTTTTAGACAATTTTGGGAAGAAATGGAAATTTAGACAAATTTTGTCTTAATTTAGACAAAGTCTGAACATTTTTAAAAGATTAATAAACGTGTAGACAATGTCTAAACGAACTTCTGTAATTCCAGACTATTTAAGACAATATATGGACAATGTCAGAAAATTTTTAGACAATTTTTGGAAGAAATGGAAATTTAGACAAATTTTGTCTTAATTTAGACAAAGTCTGAACATTTTTAAAAGATTAATAAACGTGTAGACAATGTCTAAACGAACTTCTGTAATTCCAGACTATTTAAGACAATTTATGGACAATGTCAGAATATTTTTAGACAATTTTTGGAACAAATGGAAGGTTTTAGGCGTTTTTAGATTATTTTAGATCATTTTATACAATTTTTTAAATAATTTAAACATTGCCAAAAGATTTTTTGAACACTATTAAGTTTTAAACAATATCTAGATGGACTTTTATAATTTCAAATTATTTTAGATAATTTATTTTATTTATTGATTTTTAGACGAACTTGTATGATCCAAGTCAATTTTTAGAAGAAATTGAAATTTAGACAAATTTTGTCTTAATTTAGACAAAGTCTGAAGATTTTTAGAAGATTAATAAATGGAAGGTTTTAGACAAATTTTTAAATAATTTAAACTATACCAAAAGATTTTTAGAACACTACTAAGTTTTAGATAATATTTAGATGGATTTCCGTAATTTTAGATTAACTTAAACAATTTTTGGAATAATTTAGACAAATGTCAGAAGATTTTTGGCAATTTTTAGAAGAAGTTTTAGGCATTTTTAGAAGAAGTTTTAGACATTTTTAGATGAGTTAGACCATTTTAGATAATTTTTTAAATACTTTAAATAATGCCAAGTTTTTTTAGAAGGTTGTTAACTTTTAGAATATGTCTAGACAACGCTTTTATAATTTCAAACCGTTTTAAACAAATTATGGAATAATTTAGACAATATAGAATGGTATTATTCAATTTTTAGAAGAATTTCTAGATGATTTTTTTCATGTTTTAAAAGAACTTTTACAAATTTTGTAACAATTTAGATAAATAAATACTGAAAGTTTTATATGGATTTTACAAGGAAAATGAAAACTTTTTGGTGTTTTCAGATCAATTCAGACCATTTAAGACAAATTTTTAAATACTTTTTAGAAGATTGATAACTTTTAGACAATGTTTAGACAAGCTTTTATAATTTTAAGCCATTTTAGACAAATTATTGAATAATTTAGACAATGTAGAAGGTTTTTGAATAATTTTTAAAAGAACTTTTATAATACATTTTTTAGAAGAGCTCTTACAAATTTAGATACTTTTTTATATAATTGAGACAAAAGATTATAGAATTATACCAAAATTTTGAAAATTACAGAAAGTTTTATGCTTCTATAATTTTATATTATTTTAGCTAATTTATGGAATAATTTAAACAGTGTCAAAAATTTTTTAGAAGAACTTATATAATCTTAAACCATTTTTTTTCTAATTTTTCTACATTTATTAAAATTTGAACCAACAGTTACTAATCTAAAACAAATAAATCCTCAGATTGGTAACTAAAATAGGTGTGCCTGCCTTCCTCTAACGATCATTTACCTATGAAAGTGAAACTTCTAACTATCCGTTATTTGACAACAGTTAAAGAATTTTAAACTGGCAAGGATTTCCTCACCTCAAACATCTGCAAATTGATACGAAATTTAATATACAAATAACTGTTAGCAACGTTGAATAAGTAGGTAGGATCAGCTGTTGGTTTAAACGACAATATTGTCAGTTAGGTTTTTAAATTTTACGATTTGAATTTTGGTTTATAATATAAAAAGAAATTAAATATACTTTTTTCAAAAATATAATTTTTAACCTGACCAGAACTTTCCCGGCTCGGCTGTAGAGAATAGGATTATTTTAATTACACATTACATGCTACAATTAGGATCTTCTAAATCTTGTGTGAAGACTATTGGGGATTCGGGAAAAAGTTTGATACAAAAGTTGTAGGGAATTTTATGCTCTACAACTTTGCACCAGAACATTTTGCACAAAATTTAAAAAAAAAATGGAAAAAAGTAAATGTGAATATTTTTCGCCCTCTAGCGACGAAACTGTGGGGAATTCGAAAAAAGTTAAATATAATAATTAAAGAATATTTGGTGCTCTAGAAAGTGCATTGTTTGTCCTCAAAATTTGGAAAAACGGAAAACCTACATTAACATTTTTTAGGCGCCCTCTAGTGGCACAACTATTGGAAATTCGGGAAAAGTTTGATACAAAAATTGTAGGAAAAGCTAATGGTCGCATTCGAGGCAAACACCAACCGTAAAAGATTACATACAGACAGACCTTATTCTGGAAATGGTGGGGGGACATGTTGCTGGACCGAATTTTGTATCATTGAAATATTGCCGCATTGAAAAGTAACTGGGCCGAATTAATTTGATATATTTTATTGTAATTAAATTATTATTTAAAAATCCGATAGTTTATTCTTTGACAAAATGACATTGACATATGACATACATATTTATAAGAACAAAAAACTGTTTGCAAAGGTAGAAAATATACACAGATACTATACGCGGCAGGTTGGTGAACTTCATATTCCATTTTGCCTCCTAAAAATAAGTTCAAATGCTCCTAATTATTTGGGCCCGAAAATGTTCAATAAAATGCCCAGTACTGTAAAAAAAGCAGCCAATATCAATATTTTCAAAAGAAGATTAAAGAGATTTTTATTGGAGTATTGTTTTTACACAGTGGACTAATAGCACAGAGACGTTTAAAAAACATCTTAAAAACGTACACGACCGACCATCGGGACGTTTTAAAAACGTTCGTTAAAGGACCCGGGAACGTTTATAAGACGTTTTCCTATAGTGCAAATGTCAGAACATCTAACGTCACATAGACGTCGATAAAAGACGTTTTAAAAACGTTTCAAAACGGACTAAATAAATGGTTCGACAAAAGACGTTTTTTAGATGTCTCAGAAAACGTACATTGGACGTCCTTTAAAGTACCCAAGAAGATTTATAAGACGTTTTTCTATAGAGCAACTTACATAAACGTTTAAAAAACGTAAAACCTTCTGACCTTTTCTTAAAACATGCTTTTGAGGACTTAAACAAAACGTTTTCTAAACGTTTATGTTTATGGTTTTAAAAATGAATCAAATAAAACGTTTAAAAAACGTCCCTTTTATGATTCTTTCTCAAAACATACTTTTGCAGACATAAAAACAACGGTTTTTGGACGTTTTTTACAGTGGGTATAAAAAAAAACTTACAAAAACGTTTAAAAAACGTAACTTTCTGACTTTTTCTCAAAACATGCTTTTGAAGACCTAAACAAAACGTTTTAGAATGTTTTTACTGGTGGTTTTAAAAACGACTCAAATAAAACGTTTTAAAAGCGTCCCTATTTTGACTTTATAAAAAACCTTTTGACATGGATGTTAAAAAACCATTTAAGTACTATAGGTTTTAAAAACGTCTGAGTAGTGTAGCCTAGAAAACGTTTTTTAAATTTATGATTTCGAACTTTTGTCGACATATTTTGTAAGTTTCTTTATGTTCATTTTAAAAACGTTCTTGTACATAAGTTTATAAAACGTTTTATTTTGGTCTTCGGACGTTCTAACGTTAAATGGAGCATAAAAAACGTCAATCGGACCTTTTGTGCTATAAGGGAATGTTGAATGTTTTTAATTGATTTATTTTTAATTGAATTAGTATTATTGTATATATTTTTTATATTTAAAAAAAAAGGACGAATCCTATACAAATTGCCAAATGGAAAATAAAGAATATTATTATTATTTTATTATTGATGAAATTTTTTTACCAAATTTAACACAAGTGTGCAAATTCTAAAATAATCTTTTGTCTTTTTTACATTAGCGTTAAATTTTGTTAGTAATTATCTAAAAAAAAATATTATGTACTATACCAAATTTTTTATATCACCGTTTAAAAAAAATAGGCCAGTGCCAAACCGTCCATGTTCCCCTTCTTAATTTTTCGACTAAACGATGTTTCGGTGCAGCAACAATTCGGTCCAACAATATTTCGACCTAGCGACGTTTCGATGCAATATTTCGATCCAAGAAAATTTCGACCCAGCAACCTTTCGAATAGACAATGATTGGAACGAACGACTTTCGGTCCAACAACATTTCTATTCAACAACTTTCGAACAGGCGATTTTCGATCCAACAACTATTCGGCACAGTAATTTTTCGATGATGCAAAATTCGATCCAGAAAGGATCACTCTGGGTGAGTTCGGGTTGACGCTCGGATTGATCGGAGCATATATTTTACGTTTTAGTAGAAACCCTGAGTTTAACCGTCGGCGTTCGAGCCGTCACAGAGAGAGTAATCCGAGGACGCTCTGTTTTCTCCACAGATGTATATAAGGTTTGTTCCTATAACCCTATAACAGTTAGCAAAACTGGTTTCCAACGGTTGTCAAACTTGACGATGATACGCATGTGCACTTATTACTAATAACCAACCGATTGTAAAATGCTCTTGGAACAGCAAACTGACAACGACAGTTGACAAGTGATTGACATCTACGACACGTACATATCAGAATTGAAAAAAGAAGAAACGGAGGGTATCCCAAAGACAAATTTGGCTGTTTGATGTCGAGCAAACCACAGAAATATATAGGTGTGTTGTAGAGCATTTAATTTTCCATATGGACCAGACTGTCTTTTATAATAATTGCTTTCAGCAAACCTTTCTGAAAAAAAAAACACTGAATAATGCAATTATCTTGGAAAAAATTGAAAAAGGCCATCATCCTGGAAAAAAGTGCGAAATTCAATTATCCTAGAACAGAATAGTACAAAATTTAATTACCCTCGAAAAAGAAATGCAAAATGTAATTGTACTAGAAAAGAACATGCAAAATGCAATTATCCTTGAAAAATTAAAGTAAAAACAACATTTATCCTGAAAAAAAACAAAAGTACAAAATGAAATTAGCCCGGAAAAAGAAGTGCAAAATGAAATTATTCTACAATAGTACACTACAAAATGCAATTATCTTGGAAAAAGTCGGAAAGAAAACAATTATCTTGGAAAAAAGTGCAAAATGCGATAATCCTAGAAAAGAATAGTGTAAATTCAATTATCCTCGAAAAATGGTGCCAAATGCAAGTATCCTTAAAAAATAAAAGTGCAAACAGCAATAATCCTGAAAAAATAATAGTACAAAATGCAAAAAAATACTGAAAAATGCAATTATCTTGAACAAAATTGAAAAAGGCCATCGTCTTGGAAAAAGTGGGAAATTTAATTATCCTAGAACAGAATAGTACAAAATTCAATTATCTTCGAAAAAGAAATTCAAAATGTAATTGTCCTAGACAAGGACATACAAAATGCAATTATATTGAAAAATAATCGTACAAACAACAATTATCCTAAAAAAAAGTACAAAATGTAATTAGCCCGGAAAAAGAAGTGCAAAATGAAATTATTCTAAAAATGAACACTGTAAAATGCAATTATCAGGGAAAAAGAACAGTGCAAAATGTAATTATCCTGAAAAAAAGTCGGAAAAAAAACAATTATGTTGGAAAAAGTGCAAAATGCGATTACCCTAGAAAAGAATAGTGCAAAATTCAATTATCCTCGAAAAAAGGTGCAAAATGCAATTATCCTTAAAAACAAAAGTGCAAACAGCAATAAACCTGAAAAAATAGAGTACAAAATGCAAAAAAAAACACTAAAAAATGCAATTATCTTGGAAAAAATTGAAAAATGCCATCATCCTGGAAAAAAGGTGCGAAATTCAATTGTCCTAGAATGGAATAGTACAAAATTCAATTATCCTCAAAAAAGAAATGCAAAATGTAATTTTCCAAGAAAAGGACATGCAAAATGCAATTATCCTTGAAAAATAAGAGTACAAACAACAATTATCCTGAAAAAAAAAAACAAAAGTACGAAATGCAATTAGCCCGGAAAAAGAAGTGCAAAATGAAATTATTCTAGAAATGAACACTGTAAAATGCAATTATCTTATGCAATTATCCTAGAAAAGAATAGTACAAAATTCAATTATCCTCGAAAAAAAGGTGCAAAATGCAAGTATCCTTAAAATACAAAAGTGCAAACAGCAATAATCCTGAAAAATAAGACTACAAAATGCAAAAAAACACTGAAAAATGCAATTATCTTGGAAAAAAATTGAAAAAGACCATCATCCTGGAAAAAAGTGCGAAATTCAATTATCCTCAAAAAAGAAATGCAAAATGTAATTGTCCTAGAAAAGGAAATGCAAAATGCAATTATCCTTGAAAAATAAGAGTACAAACAACAATTATCCTGAAAAAAAAACAAAAGTACAAAATGCAATTAGCCCACTTCTTTTGATAGGCGGAAATGTTCCATAAATTCAACTTGAAATGTGGAATTTGGTATTGTTGTTGAAGACTTCCTGATTTGTATTAAAATCTTAAAATCAGGAAATCTACTTACATTTCAAAATACTGTGGCAACACTGTAAACTTCATGTTGATTTCAATGTCAAGCGTCCAGATCCGTATTCCGTATTCATATTCCCGCTTTCCTTTGTGATTATTAAGTATTAAGTGTGGATTTCTTAGTGCAAATTTGATTTATTAAGCACAGTTCTTAGTTGATTTACTATTTGGACAAATAACTAGGGTAATAATAGCAAATAAAAAGACTATGAGTGCTTGTATGGTAATTTCGTGCCCCAACAAAGGGAAAATGCCGGGTATTAGTGACTGCAAGTAAGTAAACAATCCTATAAAATGATTTTGGAAAACATTAATACTGGTATTAAGACTGCATTCATAACAGAAAATAATAATTATTAAACAATTTCTGTTTCATTATATTTGTTCATGGTTTTACCCACCTATAACATGTACTGATTTAAAATGTAAGCTTAATCCGCCCCTGTCCTACGTAAATTTAAACTGGGAACACACGCTTGTTCGAAAATGAAAACTGCTAGGGACAATACTGCGCAACTCAGAAGGTTCAAATTCGTCGCGTGCTGCTTCAATTTAAGAGGTATTCTATGTAAGATAGATCTGGGGTTTTCTCCGAATTAAAAGATGGATATTGTAGAGATGTGACCCGAATTGAGCATAATATGTGTAATACTCCTATATCGCCAGTTTGAGAGAGAAGTGTGTCGCCGATAGTAGAGTGTAGACGATCGTTTCTCTCTCACGCAGTCTCGGATAGGCATAGGCGTCACAGCTGTAAAATCGCCTACGTCTGCTTAACTTTTCTAATCTCTATGTTCCTTTTTCACCACGGGACACGACGCCAATGCAATTTATGTATATGGGCATGCGCGTTGGCACCCAATTCCGATCTTGCATCTCCTTCTGTCGGAACACTTTGTTTCTACAGGCAAAGATAGGACGTTGGCGATATAGGAGTATTACATATTGGGTAAATTGATCCATAGATCATAGCCCAATAAAAGAGAGAAGAAGAAGAAGAGTATTACATATATGGAATTGACACTGACCCTTAACCTCACTTTTGAATTAATTTGTTGTTATCACGATGCGTCGTTTCTCCAAAATTCATAATTTCGTTTTTATTAGCAAAGTTTTCTTTTACTATTTACTATGGATACTGTAGTGTCCACTTCAAATGGCCAGAAGAGTAAGCTGAAACCATACTCTCTGCTGAAACTTTTGAATGAAATTCAGGACTTGGAAAAGGTAATTATTGGCCAAAAGTCTCCCATTTATAATATATGAAAGATATAAAACAGAAGCAAGTAATTCCAAGAAGTGCAATTAGGAATTGCTTTTCCAAAGTTATTTCTGGGTATCCAGAGAGTTATGTGATCGCCTTAGGCATGTTCTCCAATTTTAACAGAACATTTTCAAATGTTGAAGAGTTAAATGATACTGAAATTGGTTATAAATTATTTCTCTTAAGAGTTCGAGCGTTCTGCTTTAACTCAGTTATGACGTCACGTTCTTTTTATCTGCCCCGAACTCACCATCTCTTGGGGGACCTCAAAATGGATATTTCCATCGATATCTCGAATTATTTTTTGCTCGTTCACTATACTTTTCCTTTGATGGGACCGGGATAGTAAAAGAAATATTATTATTATTCTGGATTTTTTATTGTAAATTTGAGTTTTTTAATGTCTGGATAAATAATAATAGTCGCACCTTAACATAAAGCTTCCATTTTAACTAACCTATAAAGTAGTTTTGATTGGTTTCGTGTCCTAATTTTCATGGCAGGATACTTATGACGCAAAAAAATCCGCGATAATCCAAATACCATTATGGATCATCTACCTATGAGAGTGAAAGTACCAAATGGCCGTTACGTGCTTTGTCGCCTGAGCTGAAGTCTCGTGCACCCACCCGGATCGTTGACCCCGGACCACAGAACTCAAATATCACCTGTTAGTCCGGTTAATTTTTTTTTTACTATTTTGCTCTGGTTGGGATTCAGGGTATGCTGATGTTGTTCGCTTGGTACGTTAACCTCTTTGGGAATCGAAAATAAAAGACATAATGAAAAATATATTTAATTTGTTTGACGTTTTATGGACAAAGTAAATTTAAATGTCTAAAAATTTTCAATTTTAGGAATTGTTTTTTATGAAAATAAATTAGCAGTTATATCAAAAAAAATACTTTTGAAATTTATAATTTAAATTAAAAAATTATTTATACTTTTACACAAAACAAAAATAATCTTGAAATATTAAAATTTAATATTTTTTTTTTGACCCATAACAAGGAAACTATAAAACTTATAAAAAATAATCCAATATCACTTAAAAGATAATTAAAAATAGTGTGATTTATTTTTTATAAAAAAAAAACAATTGTACGTTTGATAGAAGGGAGAGATTAATAGGAGAAAAAACAAAAAATCTCCATCCTCTATGTCTCTCCCTACTATAACGTCCACAATTTTGTATCTAAAATTATTAAAAAAATCACCATTTCAGTATTTTTAATTGCCTTTTAAATCACGTTAATCACATTTTGATAAAGTTGATAGTTTATTTGTTAAAAAAAAATTAAAAACTTTATACCAATAAAAAAATAAGCTTTATTTAGGTCAAAAACAAAGCTGGGGTATTTGTTGTATATTTTACTATTTAATTTAAATTGACAAATTTCTCGTGAGAAATATATGCGGTACTTAAATGACAAAAAACAGATCGGCTGATCTTTAATTAAATATGCCGTAAAATTAAAACAAGACAGCGGTACTTTTTTTTAATAGAGTATAAGATTTGCCTGGTGTCACACCAAAACTTTAACATAGCAACAATATTATATTCTTCTGATTGGTTTCAATTTATCAGTAAAATATGATTCAAATTTGTTATCTGGTTTTTAAAAAAAATTGTCTTTTAAAAAAATTTTGGAATAATAGCTAATCTGAGGATTTTAATATTTAGAACTTCTATAATTTTACAAAACATTTTAGACAATTTATACAAAAAAGTTTATTAAATTAAAAATTATTTCATTTTAAATAAGTTTTGGAAAAGTTTAGACCTTTTTAAAAAATTTTTAGATTAGTTTAGATCATTTTAGACAAATTTTTACATAATTTAAACACTGCCAAAAGATTTTTAGAACACTACTAATTTTTAAACAATATTTAGATGGATTTCTATAATTTTAAATTATTTTACTATTTAGACAATTTATTTTATTTATTTATTTTTAGACGAACTCATAGGACAATTTTTAGAACAAATGGAAATTTAGAAAAATTTTATATTAATTTAGACAAAGTTAGAAGATTACTAAACTTCTAGACAATGTCTAAATGAACTTCTGTAATTTAAGACTATTTTAGACAATTTATGGACAATGTCAGAAGATTTTTAGGCAATTTCTGGAAAAATGGAAGGTTTTTAGATCATTTTAGACAATTTTTTAAATAATTTAAACATTGCCAAAAGATTTTTATAACACTACTAATTTTTAAACAATATCTAGATGTACTACTATAATTTCAAATTAATGTAGACAATTTATTTTATTTATTGATTTTTAGACGAACTTATATAATCTAAGACAATTTTTAGAAGACGTGGAAATTTAGATAAATTTTGTCTTAATTTAGACAAATTCAGAAGATTTTCAGAAGATTACTAAACTTGTAGACAATGTCTAAATGAACTTCTGTATTTTCAGACTATTTTAGACAATTTACGGACAATGTCAGAAATTTTTTAGACAATTAATGGAAGGTTTTAGACATTTTTAGATTAGTTTATATCATTTTAGACAATTAATTTTAATTATTTATTTTTATATGAACTTAAAGACAATTTTTAGAAGAAATGGAATTTTAGACAAATTTTGTATTAATTTAGACAAAGTCAGAAGATTTTTAGAAGATTACTAAACTTCTAGACAATGTCTAAATGAACTTCTGTAATTTACATTATTTTAGATCATTTTATACGATTTTTTAAATAATTTAAACATTGCGCCAAAATAAAATATTTTTTAGAACACTACTCCCTAATAGCACAAAAGCTCCGATTGACGTTTTCGTGTGGTTCATTTAACGTCAGAACGTCCAAGGACTAAAATAAAACGTTTTATAAACGTTTCTGCAAGAACGTTTTTAAAAGACCCACAAAGAAACATCCAAAATATGTCGACAAAACGTCCACACTCATAATTAAAAACAAAACTTTTTTTACTCTACAGTACTCAAGACGTTTTTAAAACCTACGATAAAAAACGACAACTAAACGTTTTTTTGTTCATGTCAGAATATTTTTTTTGTAAAGTCCCAATAGGGACGTTTTTAAAACGGTTTTTTTTTTAAATCCACCAGTAAAAACGTTCGAAAAACGTTTTGTTTAGATCCTTAAAAGTATGTTTTCAGAAAAAACCAGAAAGTTACGATTTTGTATATCGTTTTTATAACCACTTAAAAAACGTTCAGAAGACGTGTTTTTCTGTTCGCAAAAGTATATTTTGAGAAAGTTTAAACGTTTTATTTAAGTCATTTTAAAAATAACTGTTAAATACTTTTAGTCCAGTGGACAATACTAGTCCAGTGGACGGTCTAAAATACGTCCAAAAAACGTGTTTTATCGAACCATTTATTTAGTCCGTTTTAAAGCGTTTTGAAAACGTCTTTTTTCGACCTCTATATGACGTTAGAAGTTGTGACATTTGCACTAGAGAAAAAGGTCTTATAAACGTTCTCGGGTATTTTAACGAACGTTTTTAAAATATCCCAATGTACATTTTTAAAACGTTTATTAAACGTTTTTGTGCTATCAGGGCTTATTTTTAAATAATATCCACATAGACTTTTATAATTTCAGATTATTTTAGACAATTTATTTATGTGTAGACAATTTTTAGAAGAAATGGAAATTTTGACAAATTTTGTAACAATTTAGACAATGTCAGAAGACTTTTAGAATTAACTTACAGACAATAATATCTAGATGACTTCTGTCAGTTCAAATTATTTTACAGAATTTATGGAATAATTTAGACAATGTCAGGTTAAGTTTATAGACAATTTTTTAGAAGAAATGGACGTTTTTAGACTGGAACAAATTTTGGAATAATTTATACAAATGCCAAAAGAATTTAAGAAACGTCAGAACTATAATATATGAAATCATTTTACACAATTTTTAAAAAATTAGACAATTTTAATATGATTTAGTATATTTTATACTAATTTCTTAATTTTGCACTATTAAAGACATTTTTTTTAAATAATTCAGGCAATTTCAGAAGGTTATTGAAAAATAAGAAGACTTTTTATAATTTTTAGATGGAAAATGAGATTAGATTATTTTTTAGCATTTTTCACAATGTTCTATCATATTTGATAATTTTTTTTATAATGTAGATGTCAGAATTTAAGACCATTTTATATAAATTTTGAAAAAATTTAGGCAATTTGAGAAAAATTTTCGAATATTTTGATGATTCTAAACAAATTTTGACAATTAATAACCAAGAAAATTTTCGAATCCTTTAGCCAAATTTTGAAAACATGTAGACTGATAGATTTTAGAGGAATATTAAATCAGTTTAGACCTTTTGAATTAATTTACACAATGACAAATTTTAGAAAACTTTTATAATGTTAGTTTATTTAAAATTATACATTTTTTGAAAAAAAAACCCGCCGCTAAATTTTTTAAAAATATAAATTTTTATTTGCGGTATTTAGTATATCTTCTAATTTTTTTCTTTTATCTTAACGGACTTTTTTTTAAACTACAATTTTTTATATTATTCCTATTAGTGTCAATCCAAGAAAAATAAAAAAACCTTCTTGTCGAAAAATTGAAAAGATACAGCTACTGGTTACAAAGGTGTGTACGCACCTGTTGGCATACTTTTTTTTGATAAATTTAAATTGCCCAAATGTGGATGTGTTCACATGCATGATTGCCATTTTACTACAAATACAGTTCAACTTACGCTGTGTACAGTTGGTAACTGTATTCTTTATATACAGGGTTTAAAAAAAAATATTCAGAAGAAAATCGTGGATATTGGACCCAAAATTATATCAAATTTTATATTAGCTTTTCAAATGACCTAACTGAAATGGAATTATAAAGCATTGTCAATTAAAATAATAAGAAAACCTTTCTTGTGACCTCACTACGAACACCATAAATAAAATTTTCTCCTCGTATATAACATACTAAATAGGTGGATGTACTTTCAGATATTTTTTTCCAATCCTCTCTTGCCTAAATACATGCGTCTCGGCCTTATCCATTCATCTAACTACCTACACCTATAATTATCTAGAAATTGTATGTACCCATATCATTTATATCAGACAGTACCGGATCTAACTATTAATATAATAAGTTTAAGGGTTTTATGTTAATTTTGTAAAGTGAGATTAAAGGTAGATTGTTTTCCGTTTAATTTCTTTACTAGCTTGAAATTTTATAATTCCCCCTTTCTTGCATTTTATTTTTATGAATTTTATTAATTTATTATTGAGTCAAATGTCTGCTGGAAGTCTATAAATAACAGTTCTAATTTAACAAGATCAATATTTATTCCTCTCTTCCTTGACTGCTATTACATGATATTACTAACACGTTTGGAGTCTTTTTCTAACTCTCCGGTGCACTAATTTAAGTAGGAAGCTAATTCGTAAGATTCTTGTCGGGGATTTTGATAAGGAAGAAAAAAATGCTTCACTTGTTTATTATATTTATTCATCTATGAATAATATGCAGCGTTGAATATGTACATATATTTACAATTGTGCCTTATGGCGGTACAAGTAAATTCGTGGGCCAAACTCGCTGAATTTATATGACTAACTATAATTACAGAGCTCTGGAAGTTTACACTATTAACTACCTAATTGACACTATTAAACTTACAACTAATTTACACTATTGCACTAAATTTGGCAACGCAGGAAAATGAATCAGAGTGAACACAACTGTCAAGCGGAAGAATATGGAATGTGATTTTTACAATTTAAGGGTGTTTAAAAAGAGACAACTCTGCGGTATTTTTCCTAGCCGTTACCGGTTAGTGGAGGCAACAAACTACCAACGAGGCAGGGACGGACTTACTTGTTGAAGTACTTTCAACGCCCACGCTATGTTCTATTCGTGGGGTAACGCCAGACTCACTCTGTAAACTGAGGCCTGGTCGTACCTGCTAAACCTTCCTCGGTATTATTTCCTTGGGTGTTAATTTAACCTTGTTATAGGATTGACATGATTTTCAAGGTTAGTGGATTTAGTTCAATTAAGAAGAAGAAACGCATATAGTGCTAGAGTGGATCCGTCGTTGGTCAGAGCGAGCTCATTTGATGCTCGTCCCGATGAGATCCTGAAGCTTTTCAGGAAGATATTTACTGTTGTAGAATCTTTATGTTATATTGTGAGAATTTTTTATTTCGTCTGCTCCTTAAGGCTCTTGGGTTCCTATTAACATTCCACTTGGTTTGGAGCGTTTCATGGGCATGCTTTCCCTTAACGTATCGTTCAAGTTTGTCAAAAAGCTGGAGAAAGATGATTTTAAACATCCATATTTTCTTTGGTGATTTGTTTAACAGTTGTAAATTTTCATGAACTGAACCAAGAATTCTTTGGGTTGTTGGACAAATTTCATGAATTCGCTTTTGGAAAGACTCTTCTTAGACTGTGTGTTTTTTTACAGCAGTGTTTTTGCCTGATTGGAATTGACAACGTCGATCAATTTCCGTACGTTCTTCTCTCCTCTGGAACCATCTTGGATCGATTTGATACGTCCAACATATCAAAGAGGAAAAAAATCAGAGTCATTTAGCAGGCAAGAAAGAGAAGTTACTTTGGTAAACACAAAAACTAAATTGTAAATTTTCTCTCCTTTTATATTGTCTTCTTTTACTACTTCTAATCATGGTTTTTTTTTATAAAACTCATTGTTTTTATCACTTAAACGCTGCAATAAATTTGACTAAAACTAGCCATTGATTATTTTTCCATTTTGAAAATAATCAATGAAAAATCAATCAATCATAAAAACCGATGACCTAGCCAGCAGATGGAACTTTCATCGCCTTCTTTGGAGCTGATTCTTTCCTTTCAGTCCTTTGTTTGAACTGTTTCTTTGTCTAGGGTGTGAAATGATGAACCCATATTTAATCCATGGTTATAGATCCATGCAAAAACTCAGCTTTATTTCTGTACAACACATCGAAGTTTCTAACGTTAATTTATAACACATGGATTTACTTAACAAAAAGAACCATGCTCGCTTAGAATTATTTCTAAAGTTACTGCTGTATTCATGAGTTGGCTACCTTGTCATCAATGTTAGGTTGGTATCAGGGGGAGAAAACAACATCGATCTGTAGTTCATAGAGACCTAATAGCGGTTCCGAGTTACTACTCTAGTACTGCCCTCGCTTAGGTGAACATGTTCGATTTACAATTTAAAGGCGCTCGGTACCAGTGGCAGCGATTTTGGTTTACCATAGTAAATCGCTCGTAAGTTGCACTCAGTACACATTTTCTTGTCCTGCTGTGGATAGCTCGTGTCGGTTTTCGGGCAGGTTAAATGGAGGGAATGATTAAAAAACGGAAAAAACGACTAAAAGTTTCGAATCTTTTAGATATATTATCTTCCAGTTCAGACGACGATGATGAAGATATTTTATCAGAATTGAAAAAAGACAAGTTATACCAAAAAGTAAACAATTTAGGGAACGAAATCCACTTGCGCAGATTAGGTAAAATGAAGAGAAATTTATATGCAGAAATCTGCTATAGGGAATAGAGAGTGTAATTATTTCATCATTAACTTTAAATTTAATGATTAAAAATTTTTCCAGAGAAGCCTTGATAACAAACGCTTTAATAAATAAGGTTATGATTTCTCCAATATCGCCAACGTCCTATCTTTGCCTGTAAAACAAATCCTTCCTACAGAAGGAGATGCAAGATCGGAATTGGGTGCCAACGCGCATGCCCATATACATAAATTCCATTGGCGTCGTGTCCCGTGGTGAAAAAAGAACGTAGAGAAAAGGAAACGTAGGCGATTTTACAGCTATGACGCCTATGATTATCCTAGGCTGCGAGAGAGAAACGATCGTCTACACTCTACTATCGGCGACACACTTCTCTCTCAAGCTGGCGGTATAGGAGTATTACATATATGAATATCACGCGTAAAAACATGTACTAAGCCAGATCAATCCTGTTCGGGTTATCTTGCAAATATTTAGCACGACGACCGTAACACTCCAAACAGCTGACAAACTTCGGGCAACACTAGTGCAGCACTAGAGCAGTAACTCGAAACCGCTATAAGGGTTATCAACTGTTATCGTGCTATTTGTAGTACCAAAAAATCTTGATGAGGTTCAGGACGCTCTGAATGAAATAGATATTAAAAAAAATCCAGATTTTCATGGAAATGATCGCGTAAACTACACTGTATATTTTTACAACAGAGAACCTCTAAGGACAAATATTTTTGTAGATGAAACTTTTTTAAATACTTCCAAGCTTCAACACATACAAATGTTGATTTAGAACATGGTAATTTTCTATTTCCCATTAAAATTGATAAATGTTTTACTTACGTAAGATACGCACATTAAAATTTTTATGGGGTAAAATCCTGTACCACAATTTTAATTGAAAGTAATATTCTTGGTTACATAAAATAGATTTAAGGGCGGCGACTAGTTTCGGCTATATACGCCATCATCAGGCCAATTAAAATATAATAGGGGGTGATAAAGTTAATTGTTACAATAATTAAGACTACATCTAGTAAAAATTGCGCAAGGGTACAGTATAAAAAGGTGGGTGAACGAAGGGTTTTAGTGGTACTAGGATTATTGGTAATTTACAAAATTAAAAAATACATGTTGGAAAAAGGAGTAAAAAGGTGTGAAAGGATGGAGGTCCTAACCCCGTAGTGTGGCCTAGTGGCCATAGCTTCAGGTAGTTGGAGAAAGGAGAAAATGACGATGGAAGGACATCGTATCGCAAAACATGTCGCACTTGTTTCAAACGAGCGCGAAACAGGTTGTAGGGAGACTACTCTAAAGGTGAACATTTTTTATGATAACTTCATATTTCATGTATATGCAAAGTTTTCCATTTTTCCTTTTTCTTAGACTTAAGGCAAACAAATTTCAGTTGATATTTTAAACAGTAGGTACCTAATAACTGTTAACAGTGATTAAATCTTAAATTAGCATTATTTTTCATTGATACTTCTTTTTTCTTCTTTCTCAATATCTAAAAAAATACTAAAGGTATAAAACAAAAAAATCTTCCGCAGTCTTAATATTAAGTCTAGGACTTCCTCCAATATCTTCTACATTGACCAAGATTCCAATGAATTTTGTCTTTTAATCTAAATATATAAATGTTGATGAAATAGTAACGATTTGTATTGGGTAGCCCGGATTTTCGCGGCCGGTACTGATATCAACGTTATACCGGCGAGGCCTGAGGAACTAAATAGACAAAGTGTATAAACGTTGGTCCACTGACCTACTGACAACAACAAATCGACTATTTTTAAGTTCCGATGGATTTATTGGACGACCAGGTTCATTCACCTCAATAATAAGTCAGGGACGGTACCAGGACGTATAATATTTATATGTTGGTATAGTATAATGATTTTAAATACTTTAATCTACAATAAATGTTTTTTACTGGAAAATTTCTCAATAGACTGAAAGAAGCTTTCGACACGCTCAACTTATAAAGTTAAAAGAGAGATCTAAACGAGACAATGAACAAAATTATTCCGTTTTTAATGCTTTTTTGTCACAGAACTTGCGCAAAGGACAGGACGAACACTAAAATGTTTTTTACTTTCCGAACAACAGAGTTGTATAGAAGGAAAGTATTGCGATCATGATTTTTTTGCCATACCTAGATTTTAACGGATCTTTACGTTTTGAGATCGACTGAATCCATTTATACCATTTTTAGCATGATGTGTGTGTGTGTGTCTGTGAACACGATAGCGTCTAAACGGCTGAACCGATTTAGATGAAATTTTATATACATATTTAGGGTAGCAAGGAGACGACCTGTATAGATTTTGGTGTTAATCGGACAACCGGAAGTGACAGTTGCTATAAGTGATGACGTTATTATTAAACAAGATGGCAATAAAGTTTTACACATATATTTTTTATACGTTATAGTTTAATTTCGAATGATTAAAATTTTCAAAAACTTTTGCCATTGTTTCCAGATTTGTCAAAAAGTATTTTTTTCATTTTTTTCTTAAATAACCAAAATAATGCATTTTTATGAAAAATTATAGGATATGAAAGTTGTAGAACATAAAATTTTCTACACATTTTGTTATTACCATTTTTTTGAATTTCTCATAGTTTCGCCGCTAGATGGCGTGAAAAAAATGTATATAGACATTTGCGACTTTTTTAGATTTTGAGACAAAATTATGGATTTTTATGAAAAATTACATGAAATCAAAATTGTAGAACATAAAATTTTCTACAAATTTTGTGTTCTTTTTTTTCGAGTTCCGCCGCAAGAGTTTATTTTAATTTTTAAGCAATTTCTATCTTTATTAAATTAGTATTTTTTAGTTAAATTTTTAAAGTATTAAAATTTTTAAAAAAATATTTTTAAATTTGTAATAATTAATTTTATAATTACAATTTTTTTCAAAATTTTATTACAAAAATTGTGGATTTTTTTAAAAATTGGCTAAGAAACATTTAAAATTAAATTACGATTTTAAACTAAATTGAATAACTTCTAAAATATTAAAGTTATTGAAATGGGATTTTTACCATTCGAAAGATCATATAAATTCTAAATTTAGTATTTTAGTTTCATAAAATTTAGAATTGTAATTATTATAGCCAAAATAAAGATTCTTTTTTAAATTTTTTGTAATTTTGTTTTATCAAAAATTATCGTTTTATCTATAAGTATAAAACAAATGAAAAAAGTAAATAGCATGTCTGAAAAGGATCCAAAAGAACTATGTGTGTAAATTATTTCATAATTTTAACATAGTATCTGTAAAAGTTGTAGCAAAAAATGTAAAAAGAGAAAAAAAAAATTTAGAAAAAATTAATTTTTTTTTAATTTTTGTAAACTAATTTTATTAATGTATTTTGATGCAGAAAAACTAAAATAATCGATTGAACAATTACTTTACTAAGAGTGTTCGGACAGTTGAGTGGGATTACCCCTCATTTTTATTTAATAATGCCAAATGTCATTCTTGTCAAAAAGTAATTCCAAACAAACCTCTGTCAAATTTAAATCAGCTTGTCAGATATAAATTCCGTTAAGGTTTTTGGTAGAAGATTGTGTTCATCGTGTTATGTATATATAAAATATTTGTGTTATCTTCGATTTTATAACTCTATTAAAGACTGTGTTAAAGGTTGTCTCCTTTAATTTGTATATTTAGTTATTAACTAATAAGCAAAGCATCAACAGAGAACGTAACCTCAAATTCTTTCAAAAAACAGAGAGAGTAAGTCTTTGAAACCATGGTTGAAGTATATCAGGTTAGACATTGCGCAGGATATATGACGTCACCTGGTGCCCATCAAAAATTTTTAATGTGTCATTATATGAGGTTATTATCTTTTTTGACATATTTTTATTTAATTTCACCTATAAACTAATTAAAAATGTATTGCGCTATGTTTGGTGTAAAAGTAATACTCGCTCTAAAAACAGTACAAAGTTTTTCGATTTTCGAAGTGCCCTTTATTACGAAAACAGTAGGTTATTATATGAATAAACATGTTAACATTTTTAGACTTTATTTTAAATAATACAAAAAAAGTTCTGTAAGATGTATTGTGTAATAGTTTTAAGTAGTTAGGTATTTATTTATCAGTTAGCATTTTATTCAATAATGACAATAAAGCACTGCACAACTTATGAAAAAGTTTAACATTTATTTTACATACCAACTTGTATGACTGTAAATCATACTGTTATACTCGTATTTACATTTGCCATATTCGTTCTTTGAGTGTAAATTAAGCACTAGGTATATGAAAACCTAAGTAACATAAACCTGCAATAACAATATGCATCAAAAAGTTCCACTGATAACATAATCTATTTGAAATCACTTTTTTAAAATAATTTTTTGATTAAACATTTATAAAATCACTAAAGATAATTTAAAGTATTTTATTTGTTACATATTTGACAATTAGTTTAACGATACAATTAGCCATAACATAATTGGGCTTTTTCTGGTTTTTACATCTAGCAATTAAATAGTTTTTATAATACAAAACACATCGGAATCGTAAAAAAAGTTTATACCTTTATTAAAGTAGTTATCACTTTTTAGTGTACAATACTTTACAATACATTTTTATTAAATGTATAGCCGGAGAAAAATAAAAACCACCCGAAAGACACAATAACCCTATGCAATCCAATGTTAAATTATTTCGTTTGGACTCCAGCTGACGTCATGCGCAAACTTGGACGAATTTGGGACGTCTGAGTGTCTAACCTGTGTAATTTTTAAATCATGCTTTGAAACTATATACTCCGACCATTACCATACATGTTTCATCCTTATAGGAATCATCAGTGGTACAGTGACTATCTATCATTTTTATAGTACTCAAATTTATTGTTTGGAATTAGTTTTTGACAAGAATGACATACTTTCCTCGTCTACCAAGATGGATTACAATAAAGTTGCGTTCAGAAACACAAATTTCACCAATAACTGAAACCTTAAGACGATCTGTCACATCGTAAAATTTGATTCAAAATATTTCGATGTTATAACATTAACAATATTTCACATTAACGTAAATAAATATTACCAAAAGCAACAAAATATGAAGAACCCTAAAATGACGTAATATAAATTTAACAGACGTTTATTTTTTTTGTTAATAATCAACTTTCAAAATATTTTGTTGTAAAACAAGACCTCATTGACCTACAAAATAAAAAACAAGTCCTGCATTAAGAACACCAAATTACATTTTTATATAGTTTGTTACAAATGTTGCAAAAAACCTGTTTTGCAGTGCATATTAATTATATGCAAGGATTATTTAACACGTCCATTGCGGCACTTGTTTGAAGCAGTTGGAATGGAAAGTAAAAAATGTGAAAATATACACAAAATCAAATATTTATTAGTCCATTCAAATCCACTTTATTCTTATCACAAAATATTTATGTAAAAGCTATTTTCTTAACACTAGGTTTCTTTCTCACTTCCACGACTGGCCCATCTAAAAGTTTCTCTCTAATAGCCCACCTTAAATCCTGGTGATTGTCTTGACCGGGAAACTTAATAGTTTTCCACTTCTTTTGATACTCATGATAAAGTGCAACAGGATCACATTTGTTTATGGATTTTGTTGAATGAGAAGATTTAAGAACTGTAAACAAAAACATACCCCTACAGATTATTTTATTGCGAACTGCATTCTCGAAAGAATAAAATAAACTTCCACCGCACTATTAGAAGCTATTATATATTGGGGGATTGTGTGACGCAAAAGTAGGCGAAGGGGTGCCCAATAGTAGCTGCAATAGACTAGATGATTTAGCACATGATGAATGTTGAAAGATGGTACTATTGGTGCTAGAAAAGCTGGGTAAATTAGTCTTGCATATAGCAATTAAAGTTCCACAGTATAACGGATGTTGAGGTCTGGTTATAAAGTTCATACAAATAAAAAACGTGAAAAAAACGAACATATACCGGGTGACCACGAGTCAATGTACGCCCCCAATATTTTGGTTGCTTTTGAATTTAAAACTTATATTTTTGGCATACATCAATTAGACAATAATCGGCTACTTTTAGACTAACTGGAATGAAAATCTCACGTAAAGCAGTAATGGTCGGAGTACGACGAATTTCGGGATCTGCGCAGCATCATCATCGCATCTAGCATGTGGTAAAGCCGCGCAGTTCTGTTCGGATTATGACGAATTTCAGGATCTGCGCAATCTCTTCCTAGTTGTTCCCAGTATTTATTTTTAATTACATAGTTTAAGAATCACTATTTCGGATTAATAAAAAAAATACCACAATTCCATTAATAAAATTCGATAGGACCCCTACGGAAATGAAAGCGAAAATTAAATTCCGTTTTTTGAAAAAACCTAAAAATACTGGTACCATTCAATAATTCAAATCAAGTCAGAAGCGCCTGCGCGTTAGCAGGCACGTGACGACTTCGAAACACGCATTATCTTATGAACCATAAAAAATATCTCAAATCTGTTTTCAAATATAGATTCAGCATTAAATTTCACGTCGGAATGCTATTTTTAAAACCGGTAGTATCACTTCCGGTTCTGGTTTGTAAAACCAATTTTGAAACCGGAAGTCATAAAAATCTGAAAATCTATTTGGGAGCTATTCATGGTATGTTTATTACCGTTGACCGTTTGTCTATCTCTTTTCGTTATTGAGTTTATAAATGCGGACATGCGAGCAGACAGATGGATAGACAGACGGACAGATAGACGGACAGACAAACGGACAGGCACACGGACAGACAGAGCCGTATTATAAGGACTTCTACTTTAGGATTTGGAAGTCTAAAAATATTTTCTTCTCTACAGACAAGTCTACAACCTTACTAATAATTTCCATGGCCTACTTGGTAATTTTCTTACATCGCATTCATCTGACGCGGCCATTTTGAATAAATTAAAAAATTGTTTGCATCTCACTTATTTGTTGAATTTTTTTAAATCTAAAAAAACTGTTGTACTTGGAAATTTATGCTTAATGAGAAACCATCAAAAAAATATAGTCATTCCATTCAAGAAAAAAAGTCACTTCCGGTTCAACCGGAAGTGATATTTTCATTTCTCTTAGTTCCGAAGTAGCCCATTATTGTCTAATTGATGTGTGCCAAAAATATAATTTTTAAATTCAAAAACAACCAGAATATTAGGCGTATATATACTCGTGGCCACCCGGTATAGTATGATTTCTATTTCAGATGCTCAAAACTGCGATCTCTATTAATAATAATTAACATCGCGGCGTAAACCTAAGCCACCCTTAAAAATTGACGCCCAACGTATGGCTATAATTTATTATGTTATTGTCATTTATAATTACATGAGAGCTTTTTTGTTGACATTTGAATGAGAATTTCGTTGCTTGGCAATTTAACGAAAAAACTACTCTTTTTTATTTGAATTGCGTAAAAAACAAGAAAATTAGAACATAAATGTTAATATTTAATTTACATATTGGGTAATATAGATCTACTAGCATAAGATCATTTTTAGTTAGGTTCCGTTTTGTCGCTGAAAAACTGTTAACGCTGCCATAGTGACAAAAAACCGCGACTTATGGGATTGTTAATGTATGCATTAAAAAATTGTTGGTTAGAAAATTAGTTAAGTGGTACAAAATTTTATTCTATTAATAAATCTTGAAAGTAATCATAAACAGGGAATACCAACAACGTAAAACATCCTTGCATAACACTCAAGGCGCATTTATTTAAGAAAAAGTTTTCGTTGCATAACGCATCGAGGATAAATAGCGATTATAAATCGTCGTATTATAATTGATTATAATCGTGAAAAGGAGGATCGGGAATACCATAAAGTTTTGTTTTGCATAAAATATGATACATAATTAGAGAGCGGGAATAAATTTTTTTAAATAGAAAACTGCTGCAAATATTATTAGAACAATTATTTAAATAATAAATTTGTTTAGGCATAAAATGTTATTAGCAATATAAGGACAAGTGTAAAAATAAAAATATTTCTAAAAATTAGACTTCATAGTAGTTGTAGAAAAAAAAACTTTATTAAAGCTTCATTAAAATGGTCTAGACAACAAGGCCGTAGATAACTTTTTCCCCGGGGGGGGGGGGTAATTTTTTCCTAATTGAACTTTTAGACAAATATGTTTGTCCCTTTTTACATTTCATATATTTTATTTCTCCTTTTTGTGCTATCTTTTGGTATCCTGTTGGGGTAATTACCTCCTTTACCCTCCCCATATATACGCCATTGCTAGATAAGCAATAAATATTAGAAAAGCCAACAAAGACTTTAATTAATTTTAAAATATAATTATATAAAAATATTTGATAAAAACATTTATAAATCACATACCTTGTGTTTTAGACTTCTTGAAATTTGTACTATGTGCTGAAGAACTTCGGCTTTGTTTTGAATTAGGCCTTAATCCACTCGTTCTACTTGATCCTGTTTCTAGTTCATTTTTCGAACTTTCAGTTTTACTTTTAGTTTGTTTTTCAGTCTCCAAACTTGTCTCTGTAGCTTTTTTACTATTAGTAAGATTTTTGTCACTCTCACTAGAGTTTTCAGTTAAATTGGCAAAATGTATGCAATGTTCATGTTCTGTATATTTCTTTTTCATCTGCTTTATATGTATGGCAATAGGTTGTTTATCTTTTTTAACAATTTTAGCTTTGGAAGCTTCAGTAGGTAAATTATAAAGCGTTTCAAATATATTAGGTTTTGGCGATTTTTTTTCTTCTGTGCATACATCAGAATAAGTTTCTGTTGTTTGCGAATAATTAACAGATAGAGTAAAATCATTATTATAACCATTTTGTACTAGATGTTTTAAGCGTCTGTGTTCGTATTTCATGATCTTTTTAAGATCTAAAAATAAATAAATACTTATCACGTGGGGATAATTAATATATTAAATATAAAAATAAACAAATAATATATAAAACAACGTTTTAAAACAGTGCAAGTAGGATAATAATGAATAAAAAGTAACAAATGCTAAATAAATACTAACCTATTATAAATTCTTTTAATTGTTGAGCACTTATATTTGTATAACCAAGTTCATTTAGATATAATAAAACATCTCTAGGGTCTATTTTTTGAGACATTTTTAAATTTATGTAAATTATTTTAACGTTTCTTAAACTTAACCTAAAATGCCATTTACAATCCAAATTAAATTCTTCTTTACGTTGTCTTGTCTATAAAAGGCTGTCAGCTAATTAGGTTATTCAGTTACGTATAAGTAAATTTTATCTAAAAATGTAAACAATTTAAAGAGCGTGATACATAGATTTGTATAGATATATCTACATTTGTATAAAAACTTGGTATTTCCTCTTAAAAAGGATATTAGCTATTAGTTGGAGTCAAATGACTTGTCACAATAAATAGTGGCTTCCTACTAACTTAAAGGCAACGTAAACTTCTTTCTCAGGTTATACAAGAGGTGAGTTCGGCTTGGTTACTCTTTTCATTTTTTTTATCCGGTCCTTGATCTATTCGTTCGGGTACTAAAAAAATTCGGTTTATACATTACTCCAAATAGTCACACTGTACTCCTAATGCTCTGAATTATACAAGCCGAACTCAGCTTATAAAATTATTATTTAAAAAAGAAGATTTATAATTATAATTTTTGACGTTAGGCGTTGTTTGTATAACCAAACAATTTTTATGTTTATAAAAATAAAATGGATAAATACGAAGTTATTGGAACATTAGGAGAGGGCTCATTTGGACGAGTATATAAAGCGAAACAATTATCCAGCGGACATTTTGTGGCTCTAAAAGTAATCAGTAAAGTAAGACTATTTTTTCTATTCTTTATATCAATATAACATATTCTGAGTACTTTAGAGAGGAAGATCAGCAAAAGAATTAAAAGGTTTTCGAAGAGAATGTGAAATTCAGAGAGACTTACATCATCCTAATATTATCCAAATGTTAGATTCATTTGAAACAGAAAATGAGGTATGTTTTAATTTTATTTAATAACATAATATACAAGTTTTGTTTTTAAGATTGTAGTAATTACTGAATTTGCGCATAAAGAATTAACCACTGTTTTGGGAAAAGTTGGTTATTTACCTGAAGAAAAAGTGCAAAAGATTGTGTGGGATTTAGTATCTGCTTTGTATTATTTACATTCAAATAGGGTTCTTCACAGGTATATTAAATTTTCTGTTGATATCAGAAAAATTTTTTGTTGAGGATATTTTATTGCATATTATTCCTTTTAGAGATCTGAAGCCTCAAAATATTTTATTAGATGTTAGTAATGCAGCAAAATTATGTGATTTTGGATTTGCAAGGAATATGAGTACTGGTACACATGTTTTAACGTCTATCAAAGGTAATACTGTATATATAAAAATTAATTATTAAATTGTAATTACTCGTTCATATCAGGAACACCTTTATATATGGCACCAGAGCTTATAGATGAAAAACCTTATGATTATACTGCGGATCTTTGGTCTCTTGGTTGTATAATTTATGAATTATTAATGGGATCGCCACCATTTTGCACCTCATCTATTTTGCACTTAATAAGATTAATTCGCCATGAACAGATACAGTGGGATACTTTAGCTACATTCTTATCTGACAGTTGTATATCTTTTTTAAAGGTAATATATTACATAATTGTCTGTAAAATGAAGATTCTAATTGATAATATTTAGGGATTATTACAAAAGAATCCTGTGAAAAGGATGGTATGGGAGGAAATTTTAGAACATCCATTTGTTAAAGGACATATAAACATCACTAAAAATTCATCACCACAATCTTTAACAAAACCTTTATCTCCGAATACTTCTCAAGCAAAAGAACAACAAAGGAAAGAAAGTATAAAAAATAAATTGTGCAAGTATGTTAAATTCTACTTACAAATTATTTAAATTAAACAACTTTTCTTTATAGAATATCTAGTAAAAGTACTGAGATAGCTCCAGTTGTTAAACATTCTTCGGATCAGCAGAAAAAATCAGATTTAGATAATAATAATTTATTAGAAGATGGTGCTAGAAATACAAATCCTATTACGAAAGATACTACAAAAAATAGTCAGGAAAAAAGTAAGAAAAATATTCGATTTCATTATTTATTTCATGATAAATTTCTGTTTTAGTCCCTGTTCCAAGTTTTAATTTTATTGAAGACAACCAACCGATTGAAACAGAAGAATGGATAGCATTTTTAACACGTACTATTCAAGAAGTTATGAACGGCGAGCTGGTTTCTTTGACCGAATCCAGTCAAACTAACGTCCTAGTTTCACCTTTAAGAAATCCAAATGCCAGTTCCAAAGTTTTAAGTTTCGTAGTAAAATTATTATCAATACCTTTTGTGCTAAAAGGGGTCAATCAGGATTGTTTAATAAAAATTAAAAAGGTAAAAATTAAAATAGGATCCTAAGAAAAATGAGATATTTCACGTTTTGGAAAATTCTGTACCCTGACATATGGAGTGGGGGCGCGAATGTATTCGGTACCTGTTCATTTCTTATATTTATAATTTTATTTTTAGGTTTATTTGGAAGTGAAATTGATTCCAAATTTGGTATATGCTTCGAAGCTACTTCTTCGTGTCTATCGGGAAGAATCATCCACTGATACTTCTTCACCGATTAATTCTCCGTTACCTCTGGGCGTGGAGAGGTACAGAAAATTGTCGGAACTTACTGATGAGGATTTTGAAGCATTGGAACACATTTTTGTGAATATTGCTCATCTCGTTTATATTGATGATGAATTTTTGATTCAATTTTGTGATGCGGTAGTGGTGCTGTCTGTTCATTTGTTGATGAAATTGTTTTTGTCTTTGATAAGTAAGTACTTAGATTTTTATTAATAATAATAATAAATCTAGTCAGATTATAATAAAAAAATATAAATGAAATTATATATTTCGAATTTATTTTTCCAGCCAAGTCAAAAATTCGTGTGGTAGCGGACGTTTTGGCTATCCTGACAAGACTAATGAAACAATTACCAGAAAACAGTGACGTAGTAGAAAAAATACTTCTATCCGAATCCGATCATCCAGATATTAATACAATCAATTTGGTAGATTTATTGAGACATTCTAATCCGTTACTAAGAGAAAGAACTTGTTATTTTTTGTTATGGATAAGCAAAACTCAGCGAGTGGAAACTATTAAATTATTGTGGAATTTTACGGTAAAAGATACTTTGGAAGCGCTCATGTACGATTCTATCGAAGGAGTGAGAAATGTAAGATTTTTGCTTACATTAGTTCATTTAATTGTTTTGTATGGTTTTTAGGCAGCTGAATATATAGTCACTGAATTAAAACCAAAGGACTACTATAAAGAAGTGAAATGAAATGAATTTTATTAGTAGATACTCACCATGGAATTAACAATTTTAAATTTGGATTTGATTAAGATAAATCGTCAAATATGAAGATTTTTTATTATTTGACAACTAATAAATGATTCCAAAGGATTTTAGATAAGATATTGTATAAATATGAAAATATATCATATAAAATGTTACTGTTTTTCTGTTACCCACAACCCGGAAAATTATAGATTGTCCAACAATTAAAACGACACTTTCAAAGACCCCATTTCCCTAATTTTTTTTTATTCTATTCCCCACTTGTCGGTTTAGTTGGACAATGTTTATAGATTTTTTTATAGGGCTAATACATATCAGATCTGTATAGTGGTTTTTTTATTTTTCTTTTAAATTTTTTATAGTTTGCGTCAAAAGCTTTGCAATCGAAATTCATTGTGGTGTACCTACGATGGCATTTGACAATGAAATATGTCAATTGTCACCTCGAGTCTTGAGCCGTTTTTTAGCCATCAGATTGGTTTCAAACATTTTTTTAACTGTGTTCAAAATGACGTCATTAATTAATAGATTGCTAAAATGCAATCTGTCACCTGCCACATATCATGTGATATGACGCAATACATTTTCTAAATTGATAAGAGAAAGAAGTTGATTTCTAAAAATGGATTTAGATTTTTTAATGATTGTTAATCAGATGCAGGAAGACGATTGCGGCTTTGATTAAAAATTTGAGTGATTTTCATACATCGCAGTCTGAAACGTCTACAATTTTATTTGCTAAGCAAATTCTGATCTGAAGTAAAAATATAGCATACTGATTAACTATAATATATATCAACTAATAATTTTTGTAAAAACGTACAGCTGATAAAAGTTTGAACTTACCTTTCAATTGCAACATCGTTACGTGATCTAGAGTTACCTGTACATCGCCCAACTATACTTTATTACATCTTAAATATGGTAATATATTTTCATTAACTAGAAAAATAATGGTATTTTGTGAAACACCTATCAAATCAACAAAAGGTTAAATGTATCTTTCTCTATGAATGTATCCAACCATAGATATAGAAAACAAAAATTCACAGAACATACGAATCTCCTTTAGTGTCAACTGCCAACCGTTATTAAACCATATGCCTCCGACTGGTTTAAATAATTTAGTTTAGAAAATATTTTAAACCAACCGTTCGCTAAAAAATACCTTTGATAGATTATTACCAATATTAATTTCAACCAATCAGACGCGGAGTTTATTAAAATCATTATATTTCGCCAACGATACATTCTGATTTGATGACAAGTGCTCCAGATTGTGCGCATGGGTTATTAATGTTAAATTATGTTTTTTCTGATTATTTAGAATAAAAATTAAAACAAAAAACAAAACTACTATCGGAATCTAACCGGGGTTAATCATTAATAAAAAATTGCATTTATTTTTGCATTTATTTCTCCAAAAAAAAATTATTTTTATGGAGTATTTGTCTCCAAATTGCGAGCAATTGTTGCCCTCCTTTTGTTTAAAGATCTAATTATTAGCAAATCTAGGAGTTTTTTACATTATATCTAATTTTATGGAAAAAGACATAGCAATAGCGAATAAAAATTAAGACCTGATAAAACTTTTATTGATTTTCCATCTGTCTTGGACAAATTTTGTTTGATTTTTTTAATTTCTTTCTATAAGCTTTAAACTATATTAAGTCGAATTGTTAAAATTGAATCTGATTATCGAATAAAGTTGATGAATTTAACTCGAATCGTAAATTGGAATTCCGCTGCTGAATGACGTACGACGTACGTCACTTACGTTACCTAGCAACGAATGAATACAATCATTTTTGACTTGTGTGATCAAAACGGTGAATTTTTGTTAATATTTTTGCTTTCATATTTAATATGACTGAACCGTCTGAGAATGATTTACTAGAAGGTTAGTATAAAAAAATATATATTTAAATGCAATTGAATTTAATAAATTATTTAAAAAATAATTGTAGCCAAATTTTAAAACGACAAATATAAAATATTGGGCACGTAATAAAATATTCCTAGTTGTCCAAATATGAGTATTTTTCATATAAAAAAATGGATAAATAAATAATAAAGATTGGATATAAAATAAATAGATGGCGCGGGATAACCACCATATCGTTTATATAACACTTTATTTTTTATTCTCCTTTTAGCACCTGTTTTGTTGTATTAATATTACAACTAATTCAGGGAAATATTTTGTAATTATGTAGGCAAAGAATGTATAATCTGATTAGTTTTTTGTTTTAATGATATATCAAAAATCTGCACGAATTTTAGTACTTTATTTTATACAGTAATTTTTCTTAAAAATATGCTTCTCAGTACTAATTTTTGAAAATAGTTGTTTACTGTACTAAATTTTAAAGATGTCGCCATCTGGTTATATGAAGTATAATAGGGTGTTTCAGAATTCGACGTTCAACTGTTTATGCAGATTCCCTTATATAAAATAAAGAATATCTAGGTCAGGAATCAATATTCAAAAATCCTTAGTTTTCGAAATAGTAGATGTTAAAATTAATAAATAAAAACAGTTTTTTTTCTGTAACTTTTTTACAAATAAATATTTTTAACGAAACTTTTGCAGCCAAGTTACTAGGCTATAACGACCCTCATTGTGACGAGACATTTTTCAAAACCTTTTACCAGTGCCGTGTTCCAGTTGGGCCAAATATTTTGCCCCCAATATTCTACGCCATCGGATAAATTTTCAAAATTGGTTTTTTTTCAATTGCTTGTTTAATTTGGTTGAAAAAATGCATAACATTTGATACGGATAAAATTAACAGTTTTTGAAAAAAATTAGATGGATGTTAGACTCAGAGTATTTTAAGTATCTCCAATTCAATATGTTAAAATGACTTGGACAAAAGAAAGCTTTAGCTAGAAAAAAAAAATAAAAAAAAAATCATGATCGCAATACTTTCCTTCTATACAACTTTGTTGTTCGGAAAGTAAAAATTAGGGAAAATATAGTCGGCCATACACAACTGGAACGCCACCGGTAAAACGTTTTGAATATTGATTCCTGACCTAGATATTGTTTATTTTATGAACGTCGAATTCTGAAACACTCTGTATATGGTTTGGCGCGTAATTATCCAATTTTCAGCTATTAAAGAATCTCTAGAAAGAGAAGGAACGCTTGGTCGAGTAAATGGCGAACTCAGGGCGGCTGTAATGTCAATTTTGAACCGAGATTCCGAAAGTAGCGAACCTCCACAAATACCGGAAGAAACCAAGCTTATAAATGAACTCGTCAGAGAATACTTAGCTTGGAACGGCTACCTCTATACGGAACAAATATTATCAACAGGTATAAATATACAGTGTGAACAGAATGGATACTCTAATTATTAGATCTTTTTTCTATGATAGTTTTTATTATGACATTCGATATTTTTATTTTTTTATAAAATATAGGTAGGTATTTCTACAAGCGACAATATGTCACACTATGACCTTAAAATTTGCTTAGTAATATTGTTTTTTCTGACGAATCTACGTTTTGTCCAAATGGCACTGTTAATAGACAAATCTGTCGATATTGGGTAGCCGTTAATGCATTTAATAATTCCTGAATTGGTTGCTATATTCCCAAATGGTAATGAAACGAATATACTAAATGAATCTTTGTGGTATTACCAACCCATATAGCACGAGCCTTCCTATGGGGACGTCTATTTTAGGTCTGAAGGTCCTGGACAATTTCAGGACGTACTGAAAACGTTTTTTTTAACGTACCCAGTACAGATACGAATAGTACGTCCATCTGTGGATATTATCGACTTTTTATATTTTATATCTCAAGAAACAAATAGGGATAGAATCTTTACAAGAATAAATTATTGTCAGATTTGCCTTATGAATACCTGGCAAACATATCCATAATGCAATTTTTCACCACTCGTAATAATGTAAAAAAAAATTACTGGAAGTAATCACCTTATTCAAAGTATCCCAATAGTTTGCGCCTTCCAAAGACCGATTCTATTGGTTCATGATTAATGAGACGTTCATTAATTATTCAATAACCAATCAGAAAGCTGTACTCCATCCACCGTATTCTAAAAGTCGCAGCCGGCATGTGAATTGTAAACTCAGCGTACGTTGGTCGATATTAACAAACTAAATTCTTACTATTATTAATAGCACAGAGACGTTTAAAAAACGTTCGTTAAAGTACCCTAGAATGTTTATAAGACGTTTTTCTCTAGTGCAAATGTCACAACTTCTAACGTCATATAGACGTCGAAAAAATACGTTTTAAAAACGTAAAACGTTTCAAAACGGACTAAATAAATGGTATGACAAAGGCGTTTTTTAGACATATTTTAGAACGTCCATTATATTGCGGAAACAAAAACATAACGTCTTTTAAAGTTTTTTACAGTGGTTATAAAAACTACTTACAAAAACGTAACTTTCTGACTTTTTCTGAAAACATACTTTTGGGGACCTAAATAAAACGTTTTTATAAAGTTTTTAACGGTGGTTTTAAAATCGATTCAAATAAAACGTTTAAACTTTTTTTCTCAAAATTTACTTTTGTGGATACAAAAACGCCTTTTGAACGTTCTTTACCGTGGCTATAAAAACAACTTTGAAATACGTTTAAAGAATGTAACTTTTTGACTTTTTTTGATAACATATACTTTTTGAACGTTTTTACTGATGGTGTATTTACAAACTACTCAAATAAAACATTTAAACTTTTTTTCTCAAAATATATTTTTGTGGACCCAAAAACTTCTTTTGAACATTCTTTAGCGTGGCTATAAAAACAACTTAGAAAAACGTTTAAAGAATTTAACTTTTTGACTTTTTTTGAAAACATTCTTTTTGAACGTTTTTATTGGTGTATTTATAAACGACGTAAATAAAACGTTTTAACTTTCTTTCTCCAAATATACTTTTGAACGTTTTTTACCGTAGGCATAAAAACCACTTACAAAAACGTTTAACGAACGTAACTTTTTGACTTTAAAATATTATCCATACTCAAATATGTTGTTTTATTAATTATTTTTGACTTTTTTTGAAAACATACTTTTTGTAGATTTATAAAAATCATTCTGACATGGACGTTCAAAAAAGGTTTAGTAATCGTTTTTTATCGTACTGTAACGTACAAAACGTTTTGTTTTTAATTTATGAGTTCAGACGTTTTGTCGACATATTTTGGACGTTTCTTTATGTCCATTTTAAAAACGTTCTTGTAGAAACGTTTATAAAACGTTTTATTTTGGTCCTCGGACGTTCTGACGTTAAATGAACCATTAAAAAACGTCAATTGGACCTTTTGTGCTATTAGGAATTTTCTAAACGGTCGTTATTTGTCATTTATCAAGAGAAGCGAAATTTAGAAATCTAACCGAACCGACAGATACTTTAGTTCTAGCTCGAACCTAAACACACCATTTTTTTTATTTATACTATACAAACAAGAGGAATTCAAGTATATGTAAATGTCCCTTCTAATATATTATAATGATCTGTATTTTTATCATTATAAACCAAAAATTTTTATACTTTATCTAAATTTTGGGGTGGGTTCTGATCTAAATAATAAAAATCATAAAATTTAAGAAATATTTAGTTAATGAATTTTCTAATATCCTGTTCACAAAATGAGTTTCCTCTTCTTTTAATTCTTCCCTCTACGTGGATGATTCTTCCGCTTCCTACTAAAAATTTCTTTATGAGTCTTCCAAAATTTTTAATTTATTTCCCATTCTGATTTTAAATATTCACATGATTTACTGGTCCAGGTCCTTCATTGGCTTACCATTTTTTTTTATGAGTTTAATATAATACTGATTTTTATATATAAAATTTTGTTTTTTTATCTGATTAAACTTGTAGTCTTTATAATATACTTTTATTACCATTCCTTCTCACAAATAAATATAATAAAAATAAAATTACAGCATTGACAATGGTAAAATCTTATGACTTTTTCTATTTTTTTCGTCTCTAATTAATTCAACTTTTTCTTATTTTTCAAAACCTCCCAACCAAAATCATTACTTGATTTTTTAATCTTATCCAAAAAATTTTATGCGGAATGACTTTTAATTTTCAAAGTTAAATTTTTAAATAATTTTCTAAATATAAAACAAATTTTACTTCTATTAATATTTCATAAGATCTTCCCTCAATATCAAAATTTGTTGATTATACCAAATCATTTTAAATTAATTCATTATATTCAGTATAAAATCTTTCGAATATAATTTTATAATACAAACTTCTTTATACCAATAACCATAATAAATTAACTTCTATAACTCATACAAAATGATTTCATTATAATCTATATTTAATAAGACAAGGAACCTACTGTACATTGCCCTGAAGATGACTTTATAAAAGTTGAAACGTCGGCAACAGATAATAGTGACTTCAGTCATTTTTACCTTTTCAAAATCAACTCCCAGTCACAACACTAATTTTAGTTCTGACAACGAAAATATTCCACGCAGTCTTCAATAACCTATAAACTTTACATAAGTCTCTAACCTAGTTACATAAAGTTAGCATAACAATAATTATTATAGCACAATCTACTCAGACCTTTTTCATAATTTTGTGCTTTTTATGTGCAAATTATGTGTGAAATCAAAAATCATTTTTGTCAAAGACTTTTTTTTAATAATATATTGTGCTATCTTTCATGTAAAGCTAACACAACTTTTTGTTAATTATGACGCGATTTTTTTTTTAAATTAACACCTTAATTTTGTGCGTTTTATGTGCAAATTATGTGTGAAATCAAAAATTATTTTTGTCAAATAGTTTTTATATTATGTTATCTTAAACAATCTTTTAGTAGAATTAATCGCTTTACCAGAATATAAAAAAGCTATAAATGCGGATAAATTAGGATATATGGATAAGACTATAATATTCACTAAAACATAGCTAACTTTACAGTACTAATTACATTTTGTTTAATATCTTCCAAAAAGCTTACCAAAAATTTGTCGCTTTAAATCTATTTTGTTGGTCTTTCTAACACGATTTTAAATATTATGGACCATTTAATAACCGATAAATAAAGATATAATCTAATGCCGTTAGGCACTACATGAATCACCAAGAAAGATAGATTTTTTTACCGAAATATAAAAGGATCGATCGTCCTTCAGTGTTTGTAAACAAAAACTTTGGCGTCGAATGTCGCTATGGATCGAGCGCCTACGGTCATAAAGACTGCACGACACATCTGACTGATCCTTATTAAGTCAAAAATTAATAAAATTAACGGTAATTGCCAAATTTTAAAATTTCGACTACGGTTCCATAATATTTAAATCTATTTGGATTCTTGAAATGTGGTCAAATATTTAAACTGTCTAAACTTGGAGATGCAACAAGCTTATGATTTTTTTTTTAATTCGCCTTATTAAACAAGCAATAAAAATTTCAAAGTTCTTCGAAGTACGTCACTATATTAGATTTGATCCGAATAAAGTGAATTTCTTATCCCGGAATGAAAGTTTTACTTTGAGTTTTTTTTGACAATCAGTTGACGTCCAAGTGGTATTGTGAGTTTCTTAATTTTAAAGCGTTTTTGAAGTGCGATTCTACTGTCTGATAAAATGGTTTCTATGAATTAACTGATATGGTTCTGGTGTATGGTGCTGCTGATGAAACATCTAATCAAGCAAGAAATTTATATCGGGAATTATTTCTCAATCTCAATTTTTCTAGTCTTTAATGAGTATCAAATATTATACCGATTGATAATTTATCATACAACCTCGAAATCAATGTTTTATTATGCAGTATTTCGCATGTGATATTTAAGAAAATGAAAATAGGAAAAGAAAATATAAATTATGAATGCGGATAAATTAGGATATATGGATAAGACTACAATATACACTAAAACACGTCTCTAATAATTAGGGTATCCGTTCTAAATGTTCACACTGTATACTGTTTCAGCTGGGGTTTAATTTAAAAAATATTGTTTTGCAGAATCGGGACAAAATAATGAAAGACTGAGTAGAGATGTTTTGACGACGAAATTTGGCGTAATGGATGATTCTAAATCATCTAAAATACCATTACTATATTATATTGTATCGGCATTTCAAAATTTGTATTAAATAGGGTAATAATAATAATATACATTTTAATTTATACTTTTATTTATTATAATATTTTATAAAAATAAAAAAAATTATTCACTAATTATTTTTTCATCATTTACATCTTGGGTTTCCTTTCTTCGGTGCATTTTTGATTGTTGAACTGCGATATATTTTAACGCAAAGTAGCCTGCTACTAATTGTATACATAACATAGTAAACATAACAGTTTGAACTATTTTTTCCAGCACGTACATTTCAAAATACGGATTAAATAGTAGGAAACCTTGGAGCGGAAATTGCAGGAGTATTGAAAGCATCCAAAAACTGGCTAGTTCTGGAATCTGTAAAAGAAAAATTGATAATACAAAAAAAACTTTTATTACGAGGAACCAAAATTTACAGGGTGAGTCACAATAGACGCGATGGACCATTTGTGTGTTTTTTCATGGATATGTGGGTTGATATTGGTTATAGAGGGGTGGGACACTTCTTAAATAGGTGTACAAATTAGCAAAAGTTATTTAGTAAATACATTTAAATATAAAATACATCGCTAAATACATTGAAATACTGTTAAATAAAATTAAGTACAATTAAATACTTTTAAATATAATTAATTAATTTTAAATATGTTTAAATACTTAAATACAATATATGTTGACACTTTTAAACAGAACTAAATACATTTAAATAATCTTAAATAACTTTAGATACAATTAAATATCTTTAAATACAAACATTTATTCTCGGGCATTTTCCCATACTAGAATTTTAAAAAAAGAAGCAGGAATGCATTTTTCTACTGTTAGATTTTAAAAAAGAAGCAAGAATGCATTTTTCCACTGTTAATTTGAAAAAAAAGGAGCAAGAACGCATTTTCTGCACTCGTCCAGTTCACAGAAGAACAGCAAAAATGCAGTTTTCAAATATGAATTGAAGAAAAAACAAGAGCATTTTTCCCTACAAAAATTGGAAAAAACAGCAAAAATTCAATTTTCACACACAAATTAAAAAAAAACTGAAGCAACAATGCATTTTTTCTCACAGAACTTTATAAAACAAAGGAACAATTTATTTTTTCCCACAGGAAATTCAAAAACAAAACAAAAAACATTTTTTCACATAAAAATTTGAAATTCAAAGCAAAAGTGCATTTTTTCACATTTATTTATATAAAAATTTGAAGTTCAAAGAAAGTATACATTTTTCAACAAAGGAAATTAAAAAAACTAAGCAACAATGCATTTTTTTACACAAGAATTTGAAATGCATTTTTTCATACAGGATATTGAAAAACACAGCAACTATGCATTTTTTCATACAAAAATTTGAAAAATAGAGCAACAATGGATCTTTCTACATCTTGGACAAAAAGAAAGAAATTATGGGGTAGATGGGGTAATTATCAGCCCCTCCCCACAGGATACCAAAAAATAGCACGAACAGACGAAATAAAATATATGAAATGTAGAAACGGACAAACATATTTGTCTAAAAGTTTGATTACTCCCTCCAGGAAGAAAAGTTCCCCAGTCCCCCCCCACAGGAAAAAAGTTATCTACGCCCTTGTACTTTTTAGCCACTGGAATGTGGATGACTATTTTCTAGTTTTCCAACCAAATAAAATGGTTTTTTTTTTCATTTTGATATCTTTATTAACTTTTGATAGCGAAGCAGAAATAATATCGCAATCCCGTCTGACTGTGTGTGTATCTTCCGTTCTTAAGATCGGATTGATTTCATATTTGGTACACAGACACCTTAGGTCAATCCAATCTATGGGATTGATTTTTAGCTCCGTGGCCACCCCGACTAGAGATACAGGGTTGCGCAAATTTAATTGAACACTATTGGGATTTCATAAACCGTTAGAGATACAAAGTTAGTTAAATGGAAAAAAATATGAATAGAATGTTTTTTTTGCGAGGTATTTGGGGAATACCGAAATTGACGATTTTTGTTTTATTTAATTAACACCTTCTAAATATAGAAAAAGCACTTCATAAGCTTTTTTTATTGAAGAGCCACCCTCAACTATATTCTCACACTACTTCAATCGAAAGTTTTCTTTCAGATTTTACATCATCAAGTCGACGCTGAATTTTGGAGCTAAAACTGGATTTGTGCTCGAAAAGTTTATGGCCAACTGAAATTCCGGGTTTGGGTCCGGGAAAATGACCCCTTAGGGCGGGAAAATGACCCCTTAGGGCGGGGAAATCCTGTTTTGGACGTCCCGGTCGCGACTGGTATTTTCATGGACTTTCCAATTCCGGAGCTGAGCCTGGGTGTGAAAAGTGTTTGGTCAGCTGAAATTCCTAGTTTGAGTCCGTGAAAATGGCCCATTGTGGCCGGAAAATCATATTTCGGACGTACCAGTCGCAAAAGTGGGATTTTCATGTATTTTTCAATCCTGGTCCTTGGAATATGCTCAAAAAGTTTTTGGACAGCTGAAATTCCCAGTTTGGGTCCGGGAAAATAGCCCATTGGGGCCGGAAAAGTATATTTCGGACATACCAGTTGCAACAGTGGTATTTTCGTGTTTTTCAATTCTGGACCTGAGGGACCCGAACAGGGAATTTCACATAGCCATAAACCTGTCAGTCTAAGCTACAGGAATTAGTACATAAAAATCCCACTGTTGCGATTGGTACGTCCAGGACCCACACTGGGAATTTCAGCTGACCAAACACTTTTCACACACAGGGGCCAATTCCAGACGTGTAGTCCCAATTCTGAGCTCGGAATCGGATTCAGTGTCGAAAAATACATGGGAATACATATGTCACTCTCTTGTGTATGAACTTTTTTTTGTGGGGCTGTGTAATATGCTGGTGTCTATTTTAATAAGAGAGAGTCAAGTTACTAAAGCGAAGAAAGAGAAGAAGATAACTCGGGGAAATGACATTTTTTATTTTTTAACGAGTAAGATCTGAACCACAGACAGTGGTGGTCGCTGTCGCCTGTCGCAATATATTTTTTGTTTTTAAAAATATTTATAATTCAATATAACTTTTTGTGAACAGTGTTATTTTTCTAAACCTTTCGTGGGAATTAATCTCCCAACAAAACACATCCTGTATATTATTAATAAATATCTCACCTTATCTTTGAGATTTCCTTCGTATCCTAAATATAACCTCAGTACTTCAATAAATAAAATTGTACAGATGATTGTAACAGTTATATATCTGTAAAGCTCATCGAAGGAAGAATACTAAAAAATAATATTTAGTGTTAAAATAAACTATCTGCTAAATATAATAACAAAAGCATTAATTTTTGCCCATTAAAAAATAATTTTGTTTAAGTGAAACCAAGTACAAACAATTGAATAAATTGAAATTCATCAAGAATAAAATTTTGTTACTTACATTTTTGTGTAAAAACAGTATAATAACAATAATCCATATAGGAGCAAAAATAGCATTAAAATACAAAGCCATTTGTAACGGTAAATTAGAGAGTACCATATTTTCTGTAAATATAACATAATTAAACGATTTAATTTACATTTAGTCAATTTTAATATTTTACCTACTGAATAAGGGTGTTTGGAAATACCAGGAAAAATATTGTTTACTAAAGATGTCATACTGTTTTTGATATCAATTTTTGAAGTAATACTTAGACATTAACAACTAAATTATATGTATATTGGTTTGTTTTGATGTTGGTTTCTATAGTAATAGTTTACACAGCTGTTGAATTTTACCCTTATATCGATTTAAGTATATCTTAAAAAGTGTTGTCTTGAAAAAAAATTGTTTAATGAATTTATTAAGGTAAATACTTTTTATTTAATCTTCCACTTTTATTTATTAATATTGGACATTGTGGGGACCCAAAATGGTAATAATGCAGTTTAGGCAGAGTCCAATTTTTTTTGTATTATCTCTGAAAAGCTTTAGGATTTTTTGTATTTTGTGGATTCTTCCTAAAGTGAAATTTCCCCAAAATTACGCTACTGTTTTAGTAAAAATATATTCTGTATGAAACCAATCGAATTTATATAAAAACAATTTATTTCTCATTGTTTTACGTCACAAATATTATTATCATTGATAGAGGAAAGATAAGACTATTTTTTTTATTATTTGTATTCAAAAAATTATATGGTAGTGGCAATATGTTCTTCTCGTAAGTACTGAGAATTTGATAAATTATTCTTATACAAAATTGAAATTTTGTCGAATATTTTTTTAGGGCACAATCTTATCTTAAGTCGAATAGTAATAATAAACATATCATCAATGATATAGAAGAGTTTTTGACAAAATGGATATTTAAATCTCAATACGATCTCACAGAACTAAATGAAGATTTCAATAATGTTATAAGTGCCATAGAAACTCTGTACTTTGGAAATAAAAATGATTATAAAATTTTTGAATCTATACACTGGTAAGTCACAAATAAAATAATATTGAATATTGTATCCAAGATTGAAAATTTACCAAAGGATAGAATTTGTCAAATAATTGTAAAACAATAAATAAAGAGGGGGTAATCCCAGCCAACTTTTCAGAACAATCCTAGTAAAGTAATTGTTTAATCAATTGTTATTTTGATAAAAAATTTTTGATATGCGTATATCTTTTTTTTTTGTTAATATTTTTTAAAATTAATCGTACAGGGAATACAAACAAACAAGTTATTTTTAATCTTAATTTACGTAGTCTTAATATCATCCTGTATATTTTTGATATCAATTTTGTAATTTAATTAAGTTTATTAGATTTAGAAACTTTTATCAAGAGTGATTTTTTTTGTAAAATTAATAGTAAAAGATGTGAAAACAAAAAAGTTATTTTATAATTATAATTTAAAATTGTAAAAAAATTCACACATATTGTACTTTTTTTTCATTATCATTTTTGATAAAACGAAATTACAAAAAATTAAAAAAAAATTCTTTATTTTGGCTATAACAATTAAAATAAATTCTAAGAAAATAAAAAAAATCTTAAATATAAAGTTTTATACTCTCTTTCGAACGGTACTAATCTTATTTTAATACCTTTAATAGTTTAAAAGTTATTCAATTTAGTTTAAAATTATAATAAAATTTTTTTGGATCATTTTTTACAAATTGTACAATTTTTAGAATAAAATTAAAACATCTTTTTGAATAATTTTAAAATAGTAAATAGTAAAATAGTAATATAATTTCATTCAATTGTATTCAAAATGAGCAGTATATCTTTTTTTTTAGGTTTTCGGGATCAAAATGCATTAATAAAGTTAGTATAAAAAACTAAAAAAAAAAATCAAATTTTTTGTCTAAAATTCGTATTTTTTATTTTGGCTCTAATAATTATAATTCTAAATTCGAAGAAAAAAAAGATATTCAATTTAGTTTAAAATCGTAATTTTTTTGAGCCATTTTTTTTTTTAATTCCAAAATTTTTTAATAAAATTTTAAAAACAATCGCAATTATATAATTTTTTATTACATTTTTTTTTTAAATTTTTTTAACATTAAAATTTACCTAAAAAAATTAAGTTAATAAGATGAAAATTATTTAAAAATAAAAATAAAAAATAGAAACAAAATTTGTAGGAAATTTTATGTTCAAAGATTTTTAAAGGGATATTTCAAGGATTTAGTAACGGTTTTCAAGTAATTTTCAAACACTTTACAAGGATTCGTATTATTTTCAGTCTGTTTTTACTATTTTTTCAAGATCTTAGTAATTTTTTAAAAATTTTCAAGGATTTTGCAAGTATTACTTATTTAAGGATATTTTTTGGGTTTTTAAGAAATTTACAATTTTTAAGGGTTTTTTAAAGATTTTTATAAGGATAATTCAAGGATTTTGTAACGTTTTTCAAGTAAGTTTCAAAGACTTTTTTTCAAAAAAATGTTTTAATTTTTTATGGTACATATTAACACTAAAAATTAAAAAAAATACCCTTAAATTTCTAATAAAAAATTATATAAATGCGATTTTTTTCCAAATTGTATTAAAAAAATTAAGGAATTTTAAAAAAATTGCTCAAAAAAATTTGAATTTTTATTAAAATTTAAAAAAATTTATAATTTATAAAATTATAATTTAAAAATGGGATTTGTATCGTTCGAAAAGAAATACAAAACTCTAAATTTACAATATATTTTAGTTTCTTCGAATTCAAAATTTAATTGTTATGACCTAAAACAAAGAAATTTTTTGTAAATTTCTTAAAAACCCAAAAAATATCCTTAAATAATACTTGCAAAATCCTTGAAAATTTTTGAAAAATGACCAAGATCTTGAAAAAATAGTAAAAACAGACTGAAAATATTACGAATCCTTGTAATTACTTGAAAAACGTTACTAAATCCTTGAAATATCCTTTTAAAAATCTTTGAACATAAAATTTCCAACAAATTTTGTTTCAATTTTTTTATCGAATTACGCATAGTTTCGCACCTAGTTTTTATTTTAATTTTTAAATAATTTTCATCTTATTAACTTAATTTTTTTTAGGTAAATTTTAATATTAAAAAATTTAAAAAAAAAATGTAATAAAAAATTATATAATTGCGATTGTTTTTAAAATTTTATTAAAAAATTGTGGAATTTAAAAAAAATGACTTAAAAAAATTTTAAACTAAATTGAATAACTTTTTTTTCTTCGAATTTAGAATTATAATTATTATAGCCAAAATAAAGAATTTTTTTAAATTTTTTGTTTTATCAAAAATTATAAAACAAATGAAAAAAGTAAATAAACTATCCGAAAGGGATCAAAAAGTACTATATGCGTAAATTATTTCATACATATTAAAATAATATTTGTAGAAATTATAGCCAAAAATACAAAAATTTAAAAATAAATCAAATTACCTTTGAATTTTTGATAATTTTTTTAAACTAACTTTATTAATGGATTTTGATAAAAGGACTTTCTTAATTTAGTATATTTCTTTTTTTAAATATTTTTAATGTTCAATTTTTATCTATTGTAATTTTTCATACAAATGCATAAGTTTAGCTCAAAATCTAAAAAAAAGGTACAAAAGTCCATATATATTTCTTTCACTCCGTCTAACGGCGAAACAATGCGGAATTCCAAAAAACAGTAATAACAAAATGTGTAAATGTTCTACAACTTCGATATCCTGTAATTTTTCATAAAAATCTATAATTTTGGCAATTTAAAAAAAAATATGAAAAAATTAACTTTTTGATAAATCTGGCAACAATAGCAAAAGATTTGAAAATTTTAATCATGCCAAATTAAACTTTAATGCATACAAAATATATGTGTAAAACTTTATTGCCATCTTGTTTAGTAATGACGTCATCACTTATAGCAACTGTTACTTCCGGTTGTCTGATTAACACTAAAATATATACATGTGCGTCTTCTTGCTACCTTAAATATGTATATAAAAGTTCATCTAAATTGGTTCAACTGTTTAGACGCTATCACAGACACACACACCCACACACACACAGACAGACATCATGCTAAAAATGGTATAAATGGAATTCTATAAAACTTTGTTGGGTTCGGAAAGTTAAAACATAATTGACAATTTATTTTTCCTTATTTATAATTTTTCTCATTAGATACTATTTATTTATTTTTAGTTTAGTACATAATCTTGCTTGGGATAACTTAAAATCCATTATAAGGGCGCAGTATGCGCAAGAAGATGAAAATTTGTATGAAAAAAGTCAAGTATTCTGTAAAGAAAGAAGAACACCAATAGAATCTGGCGAGATGTCTTATTGTTTTGTACCATATACTGCCGCAGTAAGATTTTTTTTATAGTAAATATCTAAAAATACCCATGCTGAATTATATAATTTTCTTTAAAACCTTGCAAATTTTATACAATTGGCAACATCGTAATTGTAATAGAATGAATTTTTATTATTTTTTACTTTTTTAGATAGTTGAATTATCGATGTGGGACTCTTACAACAGCCCGTTGGAAAAGTTAAATTGCCTTTGCACTACTTACGATATAATTTTTGCAGAGTTAAAATCCGCAATAGTGACAGTTATATCAAAATATTCAGGTAAATTTGGCACTTAACGTGTTAAGTAAACATTAAAAAAACTCTCCGTCCTTTCGGATTATTTATATTCACCTTTCTTAATCTGGAACGCTCACGTCGTTTCCAGAATAGTCGATGGATTTCTCGCGCGCTATATTTGAATCACCAAGATTTTATATTCCATCAGACACAGGGCCGGCCACGTTACATTAATTTTTTTGCTTTTATTAGAAAAAATAATATATTTGGATTTTTTTTTAAATATTAGAATATATTAGAAATAACGGTATCAATAGGTAGGCATTAATAACTCATATGTGTTGATTATAATTATTTATTTTTCAGAAAAAGAACTCGAATTACCAATTATAAATAACGAAGATCTTGCACCAATTATATTATTGGTGATTATGAAATCGAAATTAAAATATCCTTTCAGCAATTTCATGTATATAAATACATTTGGCCAACAATTTTTGAAAGACAATAACAAACGGTATGTAAAAAATGCGTTTTAGAATTAAAATAATATTTTTCCAATTAAATATATTTTAGATACATTCTACAAAGTTTTGAAAGTGTTATTAGAAAACTATTAAATAAGGATCAAGAATTGTTTAAATTAAAAAGTGAATCTTGGCAATCTACTGGCATAGATTATCGTGAGGTTTTAGAAAAAATGACTTTAGAGGAAACAACAAAAACAGCAGAACCTCAAGTAAATCCTAGTCTTCAAGAAGAAAATAGAAAAAGATTATTATCTCTTATTTGTATATCAACCTCAAATGATCTGAATGGTTGATTTTATAGACTTTTTTTTGAAAATGAATTTTCACATATATACACTGTTCCAGTGTTGTCAGTTTGTTTGAAAGTTTTTGAATAAATGAGATTACAAAATTATACAGGACGATTCATACTTTATCCGCAAATAGAGGGGCACTTAGGTGATTCTAAAAACCCATATTTGATGGGTCTGTCCCGCCTTATAACAGGGTGTTTTGTCAATATTGCACATTTTTTCCTACACTCGTTTCTTCGCAACCACACTGTATATTTATTTCATATTTAATGCCATTAAAAGCGCGCTCGTTTACTGTGAAAACCTCAATGAAAATCCAGGTCCGTCTTAAGAAAAATTTATAAAATTTGATAAATCCCAAAACAACACCCTGTATATCATATCTTTTTACCGGATATTTAGGAAAAAGTTAAGTCACACTGAAATATTTTAGCATTCTGCTACTAAAATTTTTAAACTCATAATTCATTAAATGCCTTATTGTCATTTTCCTGAGTTATAACTTTTGAACCACCCTGTAGATTTCTTACATATTTGTATTGCTTTAAAAGAAAAATCGCCCTACGTAAAAGTTTAAGCTAATTTCCAGGTCTGTTTTAAGAAAAAATTGTAAAATTTGATAAATCTCAAAACAACACACTATATATCAGAATTTAAAAAATTGGACCGTCTTACCCCATACATTAACTGAGGAGGACTATTTTTTTTTTTTTTGAAAAAAATGTTACCGGTTCTATTAGAAGATGCAGATATTGGATTAATATATTTAATTACAGACTATTTGTGCGAAATTTTCTAAACGAGAATTTCCCAAATATGTGGACAGCCTGGCCTCCTCGGTCGCCAGATTTTAACCCAGTGGATTATCACATTTGGGGATATCTTAAGGCCACAGTATACCCTTCTGAGATCAATATCAGAGAAGAACTTCTTAATAGAATTAATGATGCTTGTGATGAAATCAGAGCTAACTCATTGGACATTTTGAACATTTACTATGTAAAATGAGTTTCCCACAAGCGTTTCCGTTTTAAAGAAAGAAAACATTTTTTCATGTGTAGTTTTTAATTGAAAATGTGCTTATGATATTCTTAAACAAATAATAATATATTTTTTCAACATCTTAATATTCTACATATTAATGAAATTAACTTACGAAAGTTGTTGTCCAATATTTAAGTAGATTTTTTAAACGCCTCACAAAAAATCTGGAAATGTGTAGGTACATACATATTTTTTGTTATTATTTATTAAATTTTCTTCTGATTTAGGTAGTGTTAACATAACAGTTTAAGGAAAAATGAATAATACATATTTTTTTCTACGTTCGTACAAAAAGTTACTATTTTTTGCACTATCTACCAAAAGTTTGCGATGGTGCAAAAAGTACGCAAAAAATTTAAAAAATCACTCAAAACTCAGTCAAAAAAATAAATAGTTTTATTAAAATAACGTTAATAATATTTCTTGTATTGTAAAATATTCCGGAATAAAATTTGAAATAAAAAATTTAATTCGATCGGAGAAAAAAATGTGCAAAAAGCATTATTTGTTGCACCCAGCATGATTGCAGCTCTCGACTTCGTCTCGAGCTGCAAGCTTCATGCATCGTGCAACAAATATACACTTTTCGCACTAGTTACACAAATTAATGTTTTCCATATGGTACGGAGTTTTTTTAGTATATTTTCGATCGAAAAATACCAATAAGTTTAGAATACTACTATTATTGAAACAATTAGTTGTTTTTTTAAGTAAAACCCAAAATGTTACATCAAAAAATAATATTTGTTTTTGTTTAAAATAAGGAACATGATCACTAAAACTTTTTCCTCTCTTTTCGAATATGCAGTTTTTAAAAATTCTAATATACAGGGTGTTCAAACAATAATAAAAACAAACTCGAAGTCATACCACGTAAAATATAATTAAGTAATCAAAAGATTAAATGAGCTAGGGCGACATCTTTCGGCCCAACAATGACCATCATCAGGCAGAGAATATGCACGTACAATTTAGTAACAAATGGTATGAATAGTAGTGAAAGTATTTAAAAAGTCATGTTTTAATTTTTAACGTTTAGTTCATTCCTTTTTCAAAAATGTTTTTCGCATATTCTCTGCCTGATGATGGCCATGTGGTCTGTTTTTGATAAAGGGTGTTATTCATCGTAAAAATAGTTTTGATAATTTTTTTTGAAACCGGACCTGTATTTTAATTTTGGTTACTATGTCAGTTGAATGTCCTAAGACTAGCATAAGCTTGCTAAATATGAAATAAATATACAGTGTGGTTCCGAATAAACGAGGGTTGGGAGAAATGAGCAATATATTGTCAAAACACCCTGTATAACTCAGATATGAGGCTTAACAAATATGGGTTTTTTGGAATCACCTAAGTTCCCTCTATTTCGGATAACGTATGTCGATTTACCTATAAAACACCCTGTATATAAGTATATACCGTATATAAGTATATACCTGCATTTTCTCAGATTTTGAATAACGCGACACCAAGATTAATATAATAATGTGTATTTAATAAATTTAATAAAAAATATACTTAAATGGATGAATATTTTTATTATATTTTATATTATGTAAACATTTGTTTAGTACGTATATATTATATTATTTCATAATAATAATAAATGTAATTTACTTTGTTTTTGTAGTCTTAAAAAATATATCGATATCGAATCAATTCACCGCCGAAAATTTTATTTAATTTTTTTTTAATCTCTAAAGAAGAAGGAGACATCAAATTCAAACAAGATTTTGAAAAAATAATTAGTAGAACAACTTATATTATTTCCCAAAATATTAAACTCATTGGCTTACACTGAGGGGTTTTTAAGTGGGTTGGAAATTAACTAATAATCTGATTTCAGAGGGAGTACCTTTATTACATACACAAAATATTAAACCCAGTGGAATACATAAAGGGGGTTTTTAGATGGGTTGAAAATTTAAATCGTAACTTGGATACGCCGAAAAATTTAATAGTTTCCTCCCGAAACAACCTGTATATTATTTTTAAAAATTTTTGCCAAATTTTGTTTGTAGTATCAGTTTACCAAGTATTAAATTTTTCAGCGGTGAATCGATTAGGCGGTGAATTAATTTGATGGCGGTGAATTTTGCGTGAACGTTGCCAAGTCTTCTCTTTTTGGTTCGTAAACGTCTAAAGGGCCGGTTGTTTGATCGGGAATGATCCATGCAGCGATATTGAAGATAAAAGAGATTATTTTGGATAAAAAAAGGTAGTTTTCGGAAAAAAGGGCAAATTTCGTCTAAAAAATGGGAGATGTCGTTTAAAAAACGGAAGATTTCCTCTAAAAATGGAGAAATTTCATCTTAACAAGGCGGTTTTGACTAAAAATAAGAGAATTTTGATAGAAAAGGGAAACTGATAATTTTACTTAAAAAATGTGAGATTTCATTCAAAAAAAGGAGATTTTATCTAAAAAAGGGGAGATTTCGTCTAAAAATGGGAAGATTTCAGCTTAAGAAGGCGATTCTGATTAAAAATAAGAGAATTTTGCTCGAAAAGGGAAAATTTTGTCTAAAAAACTTAAAATCTTAATTAAAAAAGGGAGATTTTGGTTAAAAAAAAATGGGAGATTTTGGCTAAAAACGGGAGATTTCGACTAAAAAGAGAGGAGATTTCAGATTAACAAGGGACTTTGACCAAAAAGAAGAGAATTTGGTACGAAAAGGGAAAACTGAGATGTTTTGCTTAAAAAGCGGAGAATTTGGCCAAAAAATACGAAATTTTGGCTAAAAGATATTAAACATCAATCTGGTCACTTTTATTTTTCGTTTTACGTCAAAGTTTTCGTATTTTTATTCATTATCCTATAAGCCGTGCCCAGTTTACATATTAGGATCAAAAATAATCCGTACGCTGTATTTCGAATAGCTCGGACTCCCTCAGGATTTGAATAAAGTTCGCCCGACCCAAAATACAACCTGCAGAGGGTTATATTAAATCATTGTTGTAGTGTCGTAAGTCTGTGAACGCACCTTTAATACACAGAACATACTTGCCATCATAAATGTCAATTGTCATGAGACTCACTTGTCGAAAAGAATGTTGTTATTGTTTCATATAATTAGCGGGCATAATTATTAGAGGAATAAAAGTAGTAAAAGTATTCATCGGAGTTTTATTCGACTACATTACAATTATTTGGCGACGAGGAAACTGTGAACGTTGTTTTTAGCACACATCATTTTGTATTTTTACGGAAAACAGAGCTCGAAGCAAGTCATGCCGCTGAATGATCCGGAAAACGTGGTTGTCCCAACCATTACAGTTGTAAATACCGGAAGTGTTTCGACACTGGCAATATTTAAGCAGGGCGACGATTTTGAAGTTTTCGAAGAGCGCCTGGAACAGTTTTTTACGGCAAATATTGTTGAAGGCACAAGGAAAGTTGCTGTGTTACTTACCTTATTAAGTGAGGAGGTCTACAAGGTATTAAGAGATTTGTGTAGCCCTGAGAAGCCCAATAGAAAAGAATTTAATGTTTTAATGCAATTACTTGCTACACACTTTAAACCAAGGTTGTCAGTCTATCGCAGAAGAATTGTTTTTGATTCTTTAAGACAGGGACAAGAGTCGGTTAATGATTGGTATTTGAAAGTTAAAAATGCAGCCTCACAATGTGATTTTGCAGATAAATTGATGTACCGAGTACAAGACAAATTTGTAACAGGCATGAGGCCAGGACCAATACTTGACCGCTTGTGTGAGGAAAGTCCATCCAAGAAAATTGAGGATGTGTTAGAAATAGCCCTAAACAAAGAAGCAGCTTTAAGAGAGCAGTATAGGAGCAGTGTAGAAGTGAATGTAGTGCAAAAGGCATATAGTGCTTCTAGTAGTGGCAGTGGTTTTGCAAAAAAAAGTGCGAGCCAATCTGGAAAAAAATTTGAAAAGGATGAAAACCAGGAAGAATCAAAGTGTAACTTTTGTAATAAGAGTAAGCATAACTTTAGTAAATGTAAATACAAAAAATTTATTTGTAATAACTGTGGCAAAAAGGGTCACATAATGGCAGCTTGTAAAATAGAAAGAAATCATTTAGTAGAAGAGGAAAGTGAGGAAATATTTCCATTGTATAATTTAACAAATTGTCAAAGTATTAATTTTATAAAGCCGTTATGTATTCCTGTTTTGCTTGATAATAAGATTTATAGTCAGGTGGAACTCGACACTGGTGCTGGTATTTCTTGCTTACCTTATAAGTTTTACGTGGAAAAGTTAAGCCATATTCCATTAGAGAGCACTAGTATTAAGTTAAAAACATATTCAGGTGAAATTGTAAGCACAGAGGGGAACATATCAGTAAATGTTTCTATTCAAAATGTTTCAAAATTGTGTAATTTTACTATCGTTAAAAAAGCTACTAAAAATTTGTTAGGTAGGGATATTATTAATAAATTCAATTTATCGTTAAAAAATTCAGAGGTATTAATTAATGATGTAGCGGTCCAAAGTCAATCGGATAAACTTGACAAAATATTGTTAAAATTTCCAAATCTTTTTAAAAAGGAGTTAGGAACCTTTAATGGTGAAAAGATTAGCTTAGAGGTAGAAGAAAATGTAAAACCAGTTTTCCATAAACCTCACCCAATTCCGTTTGCTTTCCGTGAAAAGGTGGAGGTGGAACTAAAAAAACTAGAATCAGAGGGTGCAATCGAGAAGTCTGATAATTCTAGTTGGGGAACACCATTAGTACCTGTTTTAAAAGCCAATGGTAAAGATGTTCGCGTCTGCGCAAATTATAAAATTACAGTAAATAAGTTTCTAAAAGATTTTAACCATCCATTGCCTCGAATTGAGGATATTTTTGTTGCGTTACAAGGCGGACAAAAATTTACAAAACTTGATTTTCTCAACGCCTATAATCAATTAGTTTTGGATGATAAAACCAGTGAGTTATTGGCATGGAGCACACCACTAGGTATATATAAAATAAAGAGGTTACCCTATGGTACGAAACCAGCATGCTCAATCTTTCAAAACATTATTGAGAAAGTATTACAGGGGTGTAAGGGAACAGTAAATTTTTTGGATGATGTAGTTGTAACGGGGCGAGATGAGGAGGAGCATTTTAAAAATTTAGAAGAGGTTTTAAACAGATTGGACAGGGCAGGGTTCAGATTAAATTCAAAAAAATGTGAATTTTTCAAAGAAAATATTTTTTATTTAGGGCACAAAATCTCAGCTAAAGGGTTAGAGAAAGATGAGGAAAAAGTAAGGGCAATATTAAAGTCGCCTAGACCTAAAAATATTACTGAAATTAGAGCTTTTGCAGGGATGGTAAATTATTATTCTCGTTTTTGTGAAAATTTACAGGGTAAGTTAAAGCCATTGTATGATTTGATAGGGAAAGGTAAAGAATTTAAGTGGACAAAAGAATGTGAAAATGCTTTTCAGTACGCAAAGAACGAACTAGCTTCAGACAAAATTTTAATTCATTATGACCCGGATAAACCTATTCGTTTAGCTTGTGATGCTAGTAATTATGGCATTGGTGGTGTTCTTCTACATGTTTTACCAGACGGAGGGGAGAGACCAATTTGCTACATTTCTCGTGTACTGAACAAGGCTGAACAGGGCTATTCCCAGATTATGAAGGAGGCTTTAGCTGTCTACTGGTCAGTTTCTAAACTATATCAATATCTGGTAGGAAGGAAATTTGAAATTTTAAGTGATCATAAGCCATTAAAATCAATTTTTGGTGAAGATAAGAGTTTACCCAAAATGGCTGCTGGTCGAATCCAGAGATGGTCATTATTTTTAGCTGGGTTTGATTATACTTTCAAATTTATTCGGGGAGTTGATAACTCAAAAGCAGATGCTTTGTCACGTTTACCGCTAGCTGATGGTGAAATAGATAATTGTACAGAGCCAGATTATGATTACTTAAATATGGTTGAAGGTTTAATACCAATAGATTCAATTAAATTACGCTCAGAAACCAGAAGAGATGCTATTTTAGGTAAAGTATTTAATTTTATCAGATATGGATTTCCTAAACACACTGAAAATGAACTTTTAAAACCATTTTTGATAAGAAAAAATGAACTCTCTATTGAACAGGGTATCATCATGTGGGGGTATAGAGCAGTAATTCCAGTCAGCCTTAGAAAACATTTACTGGAGGAATTACATAGCAATCATGAAGGTATGGCTAAGATGAAGTCAAGTGCACGCTCTTATTTTTGGTGGCCTTTGCTCGATAACGATATCGAACAACAAGTAAATAATTGTAAAATTTGTTGTCAAATGCGCCCAGACCCACCCAAGGCTAAGCTTATTAAGTCACAGGGTTCGAATCACATTTATGAGAAAATTCATGCTGATTTTCTAGGACCAATTAGAGGCAGAACTATACTTATCATCATAGATACATATACAAAATGGCCGGAAGTTTTTATAATGAGTAATGCTGATTCGGATAATACCATTAGCAAATTTAGGGAATGTTTTTCGCGATTTGGTTTACCCCGTATAGTTGAAACAGATAACGGAGGTCAATTTACATCTGAAAATTTTATAAACTTTTTGAGTCAAAATGGAGTAAAATTGGTTACATCTCCACCAGTTCACCCTTCAACAAACGGATTTGCGGAAAACTGTGTTAAATCAGTAAAGTTAGGGTTAAAAAAGGCTTTGTTAGATGAAAAAAATAAAAATGTCTCTATAGATACTTTGGTTCATAGGTATTTATTCTCTTACAGAAATTGTATACATGCTACCACAGGTATGACACCTAGTAGTTTAATGTTTAAAACTAAAATACGCACCCGTTTAGATTTGTTATCAAAAAAAGAATTTCGGTCAGCTGAAAAACAAGTTTTAAATTATAAAGGGAAACGGGATGAGACCTTTGTAGAGGGGGATAGGGTTTGGTGTAGGGACTACAGAAATCCTAATAAGAAAACTTGGGTTGAAAGTGTAATAGATGAAGTTTTGAATGATAGAATTTATTTTTGTAAACTTGTTAATGAAAACTTAATATGGAAGAGACACTTGAATCAAATTAGGCGTAACAGATCAGAAACATTAGAGGATGGCTTGGAGGAAAGTCCTATTGATAAACCAAGTAGTGAGTTCTTGAATTTAAAACCAAGTGTTGATTTATTACCTGAAGCTTCAGAGGTTGCTGAACCAAATATGACCTTGAATGAACCAGTTACTGACTCTATTGTCAAATTAAATGATCATTTGGTTCAGGAAGTTTCTGAAAAAAATGAAAATTTCGATTGTAAACCTAGCTCTAAGAATATCTCTACATGTACACCTAATGTTAAGAATGTAAATGAAAGACCAAGACGTATTGTCAAACCACCCCAACGTTTAGATTTATGAGGGAAGGTATTGTAGTGTCGTAAGTCTGTGAACGCACCTTTAATACACAGAACATACTTGCCATCATAAATGTCAATTGTCATGAGACTCACTTGTCGAAAAGAATGTTGTTATTGTTTCATATAATTAGCGGGCATAATTATTAGAGGAATAAAAGTAGTAAAAGTATTCATCGGAGTTTTATTCGACTACATTACAATTGTACATTAATTACTGCTTGTTTGAACAAGAAATAAAATTAGTAAATAGAAAATGTACATTTATTTACACACACAATATTTAGAATCTTACAGAATTATCCGACAAACTTTTATATTGTATACTCCAAGTCCAGAAAATTTGATTAACAACAGAAAAAAACCAATGAAGTCAATTAATGGAATACCCAAAAAATGATTAAAGAAAAAAAGGTTTATTCTTACCACATCGTTCGACCGAATCGCTTTGGCACATTTAGAAATTCTTTTCTTTTTTCTTGTTTTCTTTTTTGTCAGAATCGTCACCTTTAAAAATTATTTGCTAAGAACAGTGGCGCAGCCAGTGGGGTTAAAACCCCTCATACCCACACATATGCTGTTTTCTTAAGTGTTCTGTAATATATTCTCGTAATACTTCTCCTAATAGGTAATTCTGGTTGCGCCACTGTGCCAAGTTCAGCATAATTTTAAAATTAAAAGGTTACGTTTTTATACTGTCACGTGTTAATGTTATTGTTAGTTCTGTTATAGAAAGATGATAAAGATATTCAAATATTTTCGAGTGAGATAGAAAAAGATAACAATATAATCTCGTATTATTAGAGTACCACACTGTTAATTTGATTAGTGTTACGTTACTTACCATTTTGACCACGGTTTTGCAAATTTCAATATGTTTTTTGCTTTATTTGGAACTTCAAAAATAAATAATATTTTCACTAAAATTATAGCCTTAAATTTTATCTCAGTTCATGGCTGAAGCTCATTGTGGAAAACGAAAAGAAAAAGCGCTAAATTTTATATTTAAATTTTATTGTGTGATCGAATAGTAACTAGAACCTTAAATGCTTATCACAAGAGAGGTTAAATATTTTAAAAGAGTTGTGGTGTTGAACGTTTTAGGCAGTAGATCTTCATTCAGTTTCTTCAAAATCTTCTGTACTGTTAAATTGATCTCCGACTGGATTGCACTGAAATAATAGAAATTAATTAAATTCAATCATTTATATAATATAGATGTCTATAAAGCAATAAATTTAAATTTCAATCTAATACTAATCATAACCATTTGACAAGAAAATGTAATATATTATTATCAATTTTATTTTAAAATGAAGAAAATTAATCCAGTTTAATTTTATAAATTTGGTTCCCACTATTTTTTTATTTACAATAAAAATACTTTCCTATTTCCTTTACGCTTCGTATTCTAGAATGAATTTAAACTTAATTTTTCAAACAGTTCTGTTCTTCATTTTATGCTTGCCACTTGATTATAGTTACCTGAAAGTTATTATAAATCTATGATGTACTTTTATGCCAATAATACCCACAAAAAAAAGGAATTGTGTTTTATGTTTTCTAATTTACTTACATCCGAAATACTGATTCTAGGCGACTTTAAAGTTTGTTCAGGATAAACCCAGGGTTTAAAAAACGGGTCTGTTTGCGCAGCTTTCCAAGTTTCGTATCCGTCAGCCGCCTTCCTTAGTTGCTTTACCACTTTTGGGGCGAATTTTTGAGTGATTTTGTTGACCAACCACGACGGTAGCTTTCCTTTGGGATCCGTCTGCGATACGTAACCCAAGAAACATCCCTGTGGGTCCTCTCTAACGACGAATCCTGTCAAGTGAGAAACCGCCCTATAAAGTTCAGTGTCGTCAGTTGCAGTTTTTTTTTGGTTAACAATGATAGTACCTTATGTAACCTTTCCTGATGGCGTAATCTTTGTGATTTACAGAGTGATTTAAGATTAATTTTTCGCTACCCATGTCCAACCAAGATCTTTGTAGTACGAAATCCCTATTTTTTACAGGTGCTGGACATGATACTAAAAATAACAAGAATAGTTTAAAATTATTAATGGCTGATTAAATAAAGAGTAAAGAAAGTAATTTTTTGTTTTTTTAACATAAATTTTTTATGTGCAGAATAAAGGAGCGTTCTGAAATTTAATACAAAGAAAATCAAACATATGGTTTTAGGTAATAAAAATAAAGCAAAAAATTAATTATTAATGTATATAAATATTAAAACTATGTCGAAATTAGATTTCTTTTGCTAAAAATCATTCATATTTTTGTATGTATGTTACGCCACTGGTTTTAGCGCCGCTACTGTAACTTTTACAGCAGCATCACAGATTAAGTTCCAGATGCGACGCTCCGCCCACTGCCTTCGATTTTACACTCGTTACAGTGACCTTGAAACAGCTGGGATATTTAAACTGAGTGCGTTAAGGCGGGAAATTTAAATCTGAGAATTGAGAACTTTGGGCACACCTTCGATTTGTAGCTTTTTTTGTGTATCCAAAGTCCCGACATCAGTGCTACACGATCTACTCAGTGTACAATATTGTAGTTAATGGAGGCACAGCGAACAGACCTAAGCACAAGTAAAATAAGTTGGCATTGGACTAAAATTAAAACCAAAAACCACGCTTTCTGTCAGAATGTAAACACACAAACAGCTGATGCCGGGGATAAATTTACAGCGTTGCCACGTTGAGCGTTGAAATAGTGAGATCCGAGTGAACGAGGGCAGCAGCAGCGACAATGCTCGACATCGTGATGTGCGGCAACAGCCAATTTGGCAACAGCCAAGTTATGTCACAAAACAAATAACACACAGAAGTGACAGTCGACACAGAACGACAAGTACGCATATCTGTTTATCGCGCATCGTCACGGAACACACATAGTGGTAAAAAGCGGTATTGCCAAGTTTTATTTAATTGCAGTGTTGTCTCTGCGCTGAATATACTTTATTTTCAGAATTATATTGTTCGTTGTGTCCACATTTTATTTTTGATTTTTTTATTATTAAAGTATTTCACTTTCTGCTCTAAAAACAATTTATGTTATGTAAATTTTTTATAAAGGTCTATTTTAAACGTTTGTGGTCGATCCAATCCTGTCCAGACCAATTGGCTAAAAATAAATAGCGACACTGACATAGGTACGGACCAAGGTCATTAGAAATGACTTCAAAAGATCAAAGTGCCGCCTTGAGAGTATCCCTTCTGTGTATTATTTGTTTTGTGGTTATGTGGACCTTTAAATTGGAGCAACGTTGCCACATCTAGTAGATTTCTACTTATTTCGTAGGTTTCACCATTTTTTCCGAATATTTTAGTAAGCAAATTTTCGTTAGTAGATTTTGTTAGATTTTAATAGATAACTTTCAATAATGTAAAAATCCCATTAAAAATAAAATGTAAAATTATTTTAATCAAGCATTTACTTTAATTTTTATGTTGCTAGGCGTGTAATTTCATCTATTTCAGGTTTATGAGGTCTTGAGTGACCTTGGAAGAGTCTAGAACGGGATTTAATTTGGGGTATAGACCAGACCTCTCATACTTCATTTACTCTTGTTCTTTGATACTGCTTTCTTCTCTTTCTCTCGGACTAATTTAGTTTTTTTGTCTTGTCTTTTTCCTTACTGCTGATTGCTTGAGTTTCTCTGATTTCTGGTGTTCTTTTAGTTGCTTTTATCTCTCTCTCTCTCTCTCTTTCGCTCTCTCTCTCTTTCTCTCTAACTCTATCTTAATTTTTTTCGTCTTCTTTAAAGCTGATTGCTTCTTTTTCTCTAATTTCTGGTGTTTCTTTAGTTACTTTTTTCTCTCTCTTTCTCTTACTTTTTAAATTTTTTTGCATCTGTTTGCTTATTTGATACAGATGCTTCTCTTTGTCTAATTTTTTTTGTCTTTTTAGTTGTTTTTTTTTGTGGCTCACTTCTGTATCTTATATGATGCTGCTTTCTTCTCTTTTTCTGGATTCTAGTGTATCTTTATAGTTGCTTCCTTTTTTCTCTCTGGTCATTTTACTTTTTTGCGTTTCATCTATTATCTTCTTTTTGTGTCTCACCTCTTTGTCTTATATAATGCCGATTGATTAGGTTTCTTGTTTTTCTAGTTGTTATCTTTTAAAGGTGAGGAAATTTAAGGTAATGTCAATTTTTTTTAATTCGTTTTATGGAAAAAAAAATCTTTGTCCTTTGTTTAAAAAATAGATTTAGGTATATGTTTTCGACTTTTTATTGGAAAGTCGATTTCCGGTTTTTTTTTTAAATTTTTTACTAGATTTTAGTAGATTCGCCAAAATAAATGTGGTAACGCTGAATTGGAGTCACTTCCATTTCTCTCTAAAACTAGTATCTTTGTTATCCTCTGTCGCATCTGGAACCTAATCTGTGGCAACATTACAAAATGAACTTCGTCATTGCTACCAACCTTGCCAGATTTTATCCCAAATTGGAAGTTGTGTTAATGTTGTTAAACTTATTTAGTATTAGCTAGAACATTTTTACTTGTATTTTTTAAATGGTTATTTTTATAATAAGAATTTAGTTTAATTTGCGATTATAACTAGTCTCTTATAAGTCACTGGTATAAAATAACATTTTGATATTGGCAGCACTGCTATAAACTCGTTTGACAGTAAGTACAGGGTCGGTTTAGCTTTGAGAAGTTAAAATTGTCTCGCGGATAATATATAACAGCATTTTTGTGCAAATCCGATTATTTATTCTTATGACAGGACAGATTTACTTACAAGCATAATATCCTATATCGTTGTTTGGATTCAAATAACCTATTTCTATTGAGGCCTGCATATGTTCGTCCCATTCTTTTCGATAGAACGGATCATGCAGTACATCGAATAATGTTGTGGCATTTATATCTGGGAAGACTGATTGTACTTTTACCATTTTAAAGCTAGTATTTGGTGTTGATTTAGTCCATACCTAAAAAAATCAACATTGCGTATTACAATCCTAGATTTCAAATTTAATTCAGGCAACCAGTTATACACGTATGAGTTTAACGTGTTGTCTACATTTAAAATAATATAACTTTTTCCTTTTCGCATATTTTTATTCGGAATTAAAAAAAATATTTATTTATTTTATTTTCCTGGACATCTGTTATAGGTGTATTAATAAATAATTTACGGTATCTATTATAAATATAGATATTCAATATGCCAGTCAAGTGGCGCTATCTGTTAACCTTGAAAATTAAAACATCGATCCATTAGAGTAATAATAAATTACATATCTAGTTGCTAGATGTCAGGTGTGATCTTGAAATAAAGATCCTTTATCGTTTAGTAACTTTTACGATAAGGGTAACGCGTTTGAGAAATTGTGCAAATTTTCGTTTTGGTTTTAAAAAATACGTGGAATGTGACACATGTCCAAAAAATAAATAAGGACATTAAGATTTATTGTTCGTACTAATGAAATATGACACCATTTCTCATAAATTTCAAAGCTAAAAATAACCAAATGTAATTAAATAAATAACTATTTGGAGATGTTTAATTGGATGATGTTTAGCATATGACATCTGTTTAAAACTGATTTTCTTATTTAATATAACTACAGGGAGTTTTTTTAATAGTGGGGAATATGAAGATTTAATATAAAATTTATTTCCTTAAATGTCTCAAAAATTTGAAAAGCCATTTACGTGAAACAAAAAACAATCAAAAAACCAAAGATTAGTCGTGAAGGAAAATTCATTAATATAAAACTAGAGGTCGTTTTTCTTTATTTTTTTCAATTTTTCCCGATTTTTTCCTTTTTTGTTTTTTCTCTCTATTTTTTACTGTTTTTTTTTAAATTTTTTCCCATTTTTCGTATTTTCCCCAATTTATTTTACGTTTTCCTATTATTTCTATTTTTCCCTATTATTTTCTATTTTTCCTATTTCTTTTCTACTTTTGCCCATTTTCCCCAATTTTTTCTTTTTTCTATTTTTCATATTTTTTCCAACTTCCCCATTACTTCCCATTTTTTTCCTATTTTTCCCATTTTCCTATTTTCCTTATTTTTTACCATTTTTTCCTGTATTCCATTTTCCTTACTTTTACTGTTCTTACCATGTTTATCCGATTTTTTCCTATTTTTGACGTACCCTGTTTTCTCTATTTTTTTGTATTTTTCCGAAGCTCATCCGGCTATCTTACCGATAATTAAAATTAGCCTAATGTTTGAGATAAACAACGAATTTAATATATTTTTAACACATATTTTACATTAATTTTAGCTTTCTGCACTCATCCTATATAAAGTTTAACTATGCAAAATCTCATACTTTTCCGTTCGCGCATTACGGTTAAAAAGGGGGTCCGAAGTTTTATCTTTGTGTATTAATAGATGCTTGAATAATAATATAAAAATAAACATATACAAGGGTGTGTATGCGAAAATAGTGCAGTTAGTAAATTAAAAAAAAAAACAAATGAAAAATGATTTTTATAAAATTTTTCGAAGTCACATTTATAATCTAGGGCACTTTACAAAGTTAGCAACACCGTGAATGTAAAATAAACGTTTAAAATCTACATTCTGCGATATAAATCTTGAACAAAAAATGCATTTTACTCCCTGATTTTAGATATTAAAGTGTCACTTTCACTCCCTTGGGACTAAAATATTTAATAATCCCTATAAATATGTTACTGTGGAGTAATGGCAGAGTGTCCGCAAGTAAGCAGGCTCAAACCCCCTACAGGTTCATTTTTTTAATTTTAATATTTTTTTCAGCAACTTTTTTTAACAATTAACTAATACTGCTGAGTATTTTTTTTCACATAATTATTGTATACATTTCTAAGTTTTATTTCCTACGGTGCAAATAATAGCGTATATATCACGAGACTAAAGTGGCACTTTAGTCCTTTTGGTACATAACACACTATTTATAATGCGTTTTTCTGCATTAATCACACGATCCCTACTAATTCTATCATTTTGTTTATTTTCATATAAACTAGTTTCTAATAACATTTGGGAAAAAATTGACGAAATTTCGTACATTTGGCAATACTGTCTACATAAGCTATTATAATAAAGAATAACAGTTTATAAGCTAGAAGTTTAAAAAGGGCTAAAATATAATAGTTTAGCGTTACTAAAAGATCATTAGGAGCGAGTAACAATTTTTCCAAAGCGTTACCTTTTTACTTTCCATTAATTCTACCTAGTGCAGATACCGACACATTTTCTGCTCGCTCGAAGTGTTGCAATATGATAAACTAAACCGAGCCACGTACGAATTATAGCGGTAAATAAATATTTTAGGCAAAATAAAAGTAATAAACAACATACCTTTGTTTCGTCTCCTTTGTCATATTCCAACTTCCAATTAGTGTGATCATCGACCAGATTTTTCAACATGCTGAAGTCCCCATCCTCGGCAATCTTTACTATACCCGGCTCCATTTAACTGAAGAAAACAAGAACAGTCATTTTGAGGTTAAGTTAGAAGTTATCGGTTGTATTATAACGTTGTAGAATAGACATTATCGATTTTTTGACATGGTGTTTCGTTAATAGTAGAGGAATGAAATTACCGCACCGTCAGTTGTGGTTGTAAATATATTTATAAAGGTTGTAAGTTGACGTCACTAAAGATTTGGATTGTGGGTGTGTATACGAGGTGAGTTCGATAAATAGTAACTCTGATTTGAACTGGATTTGATTTAAAGGTAAGATAATTTAAATAAATAATATAATTACTGTACTCACCAATTTTTCAAAAAAAAAATAGAAAAATATAAAGACGACTGGACGTAGGTAATTGTCACTTTACAAATGCGTATTACTTGTACTTATTCATTCTAATTAACAATATATACCTACAATTATTTTTTAAACTTACTATTTTCTATAAAATGACTCATTGTTTTTGGTTAACTTATTTGAATACAAGTTATTTACTTTAATTTGATGCGATCAAAAATTAATACTCATATACTAAAGTACATTTTCATGTAAATACATGTTTTGTCATATTATTTACCTACTTAGTTAAAATAAAAAATATATTTGAAATATGTGCACGAAATAACACAAAATATTTATAATTTAGTGTTTATATACTTATAACGTGTTTGTCATAATGGAAAAAATATTTAATGAAGAAATAAAAAACAATTTTATTCAAAATATGATTTATTTTTTATTTATAGTAAGTAATACGAGGGAAATAAATAATAAACCAGGAATTTTTAATTCCTGAATATAATAGAAACGTAAAAAGCAAAAATGTATAGCAACGACCTCTAACGTGATAATTTTGAATATGTGTAACGGTGAAAACAAATATTTTGATACAGTCATGAAGACTAAAAAATAGTTTTCACCGTTACGGTAATTTCTAATATCAACACTAGAGGGCGTATCACTTCTCACAATAGAAGAGTTCCTCAGGCAGCATGGTGACGTTATATTCACGTGATTCACACAATTTCAACTTGGAAGTGACGTATTTATGACGTTAATTTGTCACAGCCAATATCGACGTCAATTATGATGTAATATTACGTCAATTACGACGATAAATTACTTCAATTACGACGATAAATTACGTCAATTATGACGTAAAATCTAGTATGATAAGTAGCGGAACTTGTTGATTAACAGTCAAAATTTTATTTTTATGAATATTGTACCTATGGGACACCAAAAAGGTCATAACAAATGTATTTTTCATTAAAAGTAAATATGTATATTAAACATACAAAAAAACATACACATTTGAATTTATATTCAAATTTACACAGCTAGTGTGGCCTTTTTAATGAATCAATGAATTTGTTCTGTTTTTTATAACGTTGGCGCCTTCTTCTTCGTCGAATTGTACCCCTATAAATATCTGAAAATTAATATTTGACGTTTATAATCTTACTGTATTTCCCGTAAATTTCTAAAAACAGTAATACCTGGAGTACAATCAAAAAAGCCGTAACTGTTAGGTAGATTCTTAGATCATATACGCTACTCTAGATTCGGCATGTAGGTTATTTGTTTTGTAGGTCCGGGGGGTCTAGCGTATCAGGTCAGTGATAAGCCGTTTTCAAATTTCGACATGGTTTGACCAATGAGAAATCAGTATCGACGTAGTTTGACCAATGACAAATCAGTATTCGATTCATAGTACGCTGTAAACATTACCCCTTACCTACCCAACAAATACTATAGGATGCCGTATCTAGCGCAGCATATATGATCTAAGCCAAGTTCGAATTCATTTTTTTAACAGGTGACATTATATCTGCCACTAGACCAAAACGCAACCTCAATTACTTTGTACAAGATTATTTGTTGGTTTTTATCATGATACAAAAAAATTAACATGGTTTTGTGAAATAAAATTATAATAAAACAATATGGAAGAATGAAAAATGAGAATGCCAAACAAAAACAACCCCGTCACGTTGTAATTTTCAATTCTGCGCATGTGTCAGCATACGTTGAGCGAGAACTCAGCAGAAAGGCTAAATGCGTTCGCTTACTCAAGACGTCAGTTGAACGTACCCATTGTTTCGTAAACTATAAAAAATCCATCGTGTTAACTACTTTCGTCAAAATCTTTTTAAAAATACACGTGAAAATAACGTGTTACTTTTTGTCGATAAGTAACTTCGACCAGTACTCACCACAATTCTACATGACTATGACGTCCTCTGATGTCACCTTGCTGTCTGGGATCCTCCAAGTTGCCAACCTAGAAAAAGGTCTACCAACGGGGAAAGAATATTTTTGGCCAAAAACTACTTCATTATTTTCGCAAAGATAAAATATGTTTACAAAATTTTAAGTGACCTTTCCAGCATGTATCGTTAGTGAAATATAATGATTTTAATAAACTCTGCTTCTGAATGGTTGAAATTAAAGTTGGTAACAAGACTCGAGATGATAATTAACCCATTTCGTTATCAAATGTTATTTTATACATCATTCACCATTAGCTTTGTTTTTTTATGCATTTTATCATAGCAGTAGAAGGTCTGTGTTATATAATGTTCATTATCTCTATATCGACATTTACTCAGTTTTCTTCACCTTACGAACCAGGATTTTCATTACTATTAAGTTTTTTATAATGTTGAAGTTATAGGTAATACAGGGGAATGCCTTGATGCATTGATAGAACTGTCTACTGCAAAGCATTCATTGATCTAAAGAAGAAAACTGATGTAATATTAAATTTAGATAAACATTAGGTCTAAAATATGGGTTACATTATACACATTTTTATTTAACTAAACATTCTTCAAAATTCACAAGAAATGCAACAAAATGTTTTAAATAATGGGATCAATAATATGGAACATTGCTTTGTGATGATTCTGTATGATTTGATTCGGTGCATTTATCCGTGTTTTGGTAATTTTTTTTAGTCAGTAACTCTTCTTCAACAGCAAATCTTGATCGCATGGGTGCGAGTCCTGGACATTGACAAAGCAAGCAAAAAGCAAAATAGGAGCAGCTGAGATGTACTGTAGAAAGTGAGAGGAATAACAAAGTTAGATAGAATAGTGAGCGAGGTAGGGACCTGAAACTAGAAGCAATTGACAAATATATAGAAATGCAGTGATGGAATAGTTCAGCACAAGTCAAGAGGGTATGAGAGGTGTTTGGGCCAAGGTTGTCTCTCGATCCCAAACATGTGCAGGATATCTGTTTCTCCCTTCTATGAGCGGACGTATAGTCATAGGAAATGGTCGATAATTAATTTAGAACAAACTTTATTCGTAAATAACAAACTTGAGTATCTCACAATATACCGTTAGGTAATAGTCTAAAAATGGCAACCGCTCTCCTTGCAAGTAAAAGGCACTAAATACTTACGGATTCTGAATCCAAGCTCACATTGCACACACATAAAAGATCACTTTTTAACCTATTGAAATGTAGGAAAATACGATGCAGGAAATTACCGATAGGAACTAGAGTCAAAATGATGAACCGGTCGGTGCCTCGTTTTGCTCATTGCTCACACACGCACAAAAAAGGAATGCACTACCCCGAAGCACCCATGGCTTGAGCCGGAGTGCACGGGGGTGCAAGGGTAATCCGCCTGCACCGATAACTCAGCACAAGACGGAGAATATAGGGGTTTTAAGAGGCAGAGGCGGTCTCAGAGAGACTTAAGATCGCATTGTGCGAAATTTGGATGAAATTAGTCGTTTGAGACTGTGTTTCGAACAGGAGGCAAGAATACAGTATAAACGAAGAAGAGGCAGATCAAAGCAATCTTGGAACAATGTAGTGGGAAAAATATTAGAAAAGAAGAATTTGGAACAAAACAGAAATAACTCTTCTTCAAGAGCCAATCTTGGTTGCTTCATGAACATTGGTGATGTATATAATTTTATCTTCTTTTGATTGAAGAAAGCTTGGATCAGAAAATTACGATCTGCTATAAATATTATTTTTTTCTAAAAATGTGCCTATCACGTTTTTCAAACAGTTCTTTATCTGAAATGGATCCCTCGTATCCTTCACTTACATACATGATGGCTCCAGATGGACAGATTCCCAATAGTCTTTGATTTGTGTCATTATTTCATTTGCATTTTTAACTATAATAGAATTTCCTTCAAAAATTTTGAAGCAATGTAATTCTGTCACTTCGAAACATTTCTTTTCTTATACGGACTATTTGGTGGTAAGAAAAAGTCTTAGTAACAAAGAATAATAATAAAGTTAAAGTCATACCACATAAAATATATTGTAAATTAGTTGAACAATTGGGCATGGGAAACATGTTTCGACCAAACAATGGCCATCATCAGGCAAAAAAGTTTCCGCTCGTACAAATGATTTACAAATGGTATGATATTAAATGAACATAATCAAAAATTGAAAAATCGAAAAAACTAATTTAGAAGAGAAATTTTAAAATCTTTTTTTTAATTTTAAATTTTTCTTCCAAATTACAAATTTTTTCGGTTTTTCAATTTTTGATTATGTTCATTTAATTTCATACCATTTGTAAATCATTTGTACGAGTGGAAGCTTTTTTTTGTCTAATGATGGCCATTGTTTGGCCGAAACATGTTGCCCATGCCCAATTGTTCAACTAATTTACAATTTTTTTTTGTGTGGTATGCCTTTGAGTTTATTATTATTCTTTAAATAATTTTACCACATTTGAGAATGGATAATATCTTGTTTTTCTTATTAGTATGGTAAGCAAAGTATAATAAAAACAAGGCTAATGACGAATAACGTAAAATTACATTTGCCAACGAAATATGTCAACTGTTACTACAAGTTTTGATACCAGCTTTAATTTCAAAAAATCAGAAATGGAGTCTATTAAAATCATTATATTTCGCTAGAAAATTGAGAAAAATTTCGTACATATATATTTTATAATTGCGAAAATAATGAAGTAGATTTTAACCAAATATAATCCTTCCCCCATTGGTAGACCTTTTTCTAGGTTGGCAACTTGGAAGAAACTCGCCAATTCGACATAATAAAAATGAATGATAACGTGAGTTTTCAATATAACTAATACAAGTAGCGTATTATTTTTTTTATAAAAATATGTAGTTAATTAAAATTAAAAATTTTTAACTACGCTACTGCCATAAACCAATCAAAATATATTCTGACAATCAGCTGTAATATTTTGAAATTATTAAAATAAAATTGACTTACCTTAAATAAATAAAATTTTAAATTCTATCTGCTCATGTACCACGTATATCTATTAATTATCTAAATTGGTAGCAGCCACGTTGTATTTTGTTGCTAAAATTAAAACTAACACACTTTTTTAATGAATTGTTTGTACAAAATTTTAATCTACTTGCTACCCGTATGGTTATCACAAGGTACCTAGATAAAGCTTTTTCGCGCTGTCAACTCGGATTCAGTATAAAAGTATAACACACATTTTCTAGATTTTCTCTTTCTATGTTCACAATTTTTTTCAATTTATTTTGAATGAAATAATATTGACATCGGATGTAAATTTGGGTGTATGTTTTGACAGAAATTTTTTACGTACTTATTTAACTCTTAATTGTCTCCGTTATCTTTACTACCTACTCACTTAAAAGCCGACGATTGAATTCAGCGATTGGTGTTAATTGATATAATACAAGGTCTGTGTTAAGTTAAAGTGTATTACTATTTTTGTCCGTGATTACACATAGGTAAACTATGATTTTAAATCAGTTAAATTTTTCTTAATGGACTGAATGAAGAGATTGATTAGCGGTAAAGTCTGTGTCTAGATATTTCGTTGACTTTCTACTTACCCCAATAGAATTATCATTGTAAATAACGTTATAAATTCCTCATTATAACATAATCAATAAGATATCCATACTCCTTTTTTCGATATAGGTATGTTTTTAATGACCCATAAATTGAATATCAAAGCGAAATGGTCATCTGAAATCTACCTACCAGGGACCAGATTCTCGACTTGCTGGAAATTAATTCCCATAGGAAAATATTCCCACGCACTTCTTCCATGACATGACTGTTTACTATTCTCCATCAATCTAGGAATTCATTTTCCTTTAGGAAGTGTTATTGTACGTATGTCTGTTATTATTACATATATTTTACAAATTGACCAATAATACTCAAGAGATTTTCAATCATTTAATGTTGAGAACACTGCATTCAATAAAACAAAGTTAACCTCAAATACAGTTGTCATTATATTTGTATTAGAGAAAGATTGAGTCAGAATTTGGAAACAATTATTGTAAGGTTAAATTAATTAATGGCTGAATTAAAAAAGAACAGCCACATTAGATTGGCTAACTGCAATATATTTATTGAAGCCAACACTTGACTGGTAGTTCACAGGGGTATAAAAAATTAAGGCAACAATAATTAAAAAAAAAAAAACATTTCTTATTTTGGAATGGATGATTTTTTAATTGGTTCAGTTAAAAATTCATTTAATTGATCGGTTAGCACAATTACGAAGTTTTTAGTCAAACGAAACAACTTTAGGAATAGTCTATCTGATAAGTTTTCAAACGAATCATTGTCATCATTTCATTTGCTCCAAAAGTCTCGTTCTGGGTTAACAGCCAGTTTCTCAGCAGCTTCAAATATTTCTAACTGGTTTAAATGGATCATTTTATCCATTACGATAAGAAAACTGTGGTTATTAATTCCAAAACAATATGAAAAATACCAACCAGCTACACTGAATTGAGGGGAAAAATAAAAAGGGATCCAACAATAAAATCTGTAAAACAAAAATTGCGAGTTTTAGGTTATGTTGCCATTCGTCTATTAGACTTTCATCACAAAATACCTTCTAAAACCATTGGAAACTTAAATTCACATGCCAAAGAGTAGAGGAATATTTCCCACAAGTTTAGTTGGAAAATATTCCCAGTAGTTGCGTCAAGAATACAAATCGTAAATTCCTATAGGAAATTTTTGTATTTCCCATTAGAGTAAATTCGAGAATCGGGACCCTGATAATCGAAGATAAATACTAAATACATAGCTGCCCACTATTTTCGATTTGCAATTATAAATTTTTGGTATTTTATTGACTCTTAGCGTTAGATATTCGCCTTCGCCTCGTCGTGACGTCATTCTGCATAAACGGTACAGATCGCCGCATTTTATGGACTATTGAAAGTGTTTAAAATTAAGTGCGTTAAAGGGTTTTTTTAAATCACAATATAGCCCCTTTTTCGGGGTCCCTTTTTAAGAGCCGACCAAAATTGCCCCTTTTCAGTTTTATCAAAATAACTCAAAAACAAAACGAAATTCGAGTGACAAGAATACTTTTTTGTAGAAAAACAGATTTCCCACTTTTTTTTGTATAATCAAATTTATAAAAGAAACACGTTTTTTAAAGCAATTCGTTTATAACTTTTTCTCACAGCCACATAGTGTTTTTGCGCAAGCAATTTAATTTTTTCAAATTTTGAGGTGTCAAGTTTGACACCATTTTTTTTGATGTGTCATTTGATGACAGTTTTAGAAAATTTTGAAATATCGTGTTTGGATTTAAAATGAAATTTTACAACATTTGGCTGGTTTAGTACCACTTCGGCCGTTCCCATTTAGGCTGTTAAATAAAAAAGTTGCATTTCGGCCGGTCACCCTTTTTGGCATATTCAAATTAAAATTAGAGTTGCATTTTGGCCGCTCAAACAAATATAATAAATACAAAATCTGTATTAAAGTTTCACAACATTTTTTATAAAAGCAATAAAAAAAACAATAGATAATACAATGTATATACATGGTTAAAGTATATCTTTAAATTATGATGTTTATATATAACAATGTCAAAATAACACAATTTTACTCAAATTTAATAATGTACCTACATGATTTATTTTTTGTAACTTAATTATATATAAAACAAACTGCGTTTGTAGTTCAATGTCTTAACCATTATGAAGTAAAATAATCATTAAATTTAATCAACGAATAATAAAACATGTTGCCGCCCCCTGTTAATCATTTACAACCTTCATAAAATATTGTGGTATGACTTGGAGTTTTATTATTCGTTGGATAATTTTACCACATTGAGTATAGATAATCTTCTGTTTTTAGTATAGTTAATCTTCTGTTTTATTAAATTTAATAACTACATCATTCATAGGGGAAGTTTTCATTATAATCAGTCATCCGTCATCGACATTTTCTTCGGGTAAAACCTAAATCTTGAACTTTGCGTCATATGGCCTGATTAAAGTGAAAATTGCATCCATGAATTACATTTTTGGGAAATACATATCTTATTGCGTTTATTGTATCTACTTCAAAATCCGATTTAAATATTTTTGATTTAAAACATTTTTTTTTGTATATCGGGTAGTAAGGATGATAAATTGGCCCTGCTGAAATGCAGCGTATCCGTTTTACCTGAAACGCATAAAAAGGACAACGGCCTAAATGGGACAAAAAGAGGTAGATTTTTCAAAACTGAATTCAAATTTAAAAAAAAATTACTGGGGATTGGAATAGGTATAAAATTATAGGTTTTTTTGTTTAAATCTAGTACTAAAACTAAAAATAGGGCTCCATTTAAAATTCAAATGAAAATAAATTTATTTATCGAAAAAGATACAAATGCTTGCAAAATATTAATAATAATAATAATAATAAAAGATATCATTTTTGACGTTTATGGCCGAACTCTTTGTAATACCTTAAACAATCCTTATCAAAAATTTTGTTTTATCGTTCGAATGCTTTCGACAATGATATTTTTATTTTGCAAAACATATTGATAGCGCTGAATATATTTAGTAATCTTTATTCGACTAGTATCTTCTCTTCATTTGAATAGTACATAATATTTATTATCAAGAGTATTAGAGCCTTTTACTATTTATCTGTAAGTACCTACTTTTTTAATTTCAAATTATATTTTTAATTCTTGATTTTAAGTTAATTTATTTATCTATTTATTTCATGAACTATTATCGATTTATATAGATTCTCTTATTTGCTTTACTGATTACAGAATTTCGTACGTACAATCTCAAAAATCCCGGTATATATCAACAGAAATTTATATCATAATCACAGAAATGGACACAAAACAACACAAGTAACAGTAAATAACTACTACCTAAGAACAAAACAAAATTATCTCTCCAAACTGGAGTCCAATAGTTCAGAAAAAAATAATTAAATACAAAACAGAATCTAGTTGTTACCCACTTTAAATATTTAACCCAAAATCGAGCTAAGACACTCTGACATTAATCAAGTACAAAATATAGTTACCTATATACCCACTGCGATTTTTTAGTTCCCTCACTCTAGGTCCAAAAACCAAAATTGCTCTAGTACATTTATATATCGAGTCATCCAAGGACGTTTGCAATTTATTTAAATTTCTGTGTTTACCGTTAATATTTTTTTATTATTACTGGTTCACGCTTTACTGTCATTCTTGCACTTTTTTGCCGTTGGCAAAAATCCACTCTCTCGTCCCAGTGGCTAAGATAGCCTTTTTTTGAGCCTCTGGCAGTGGGATCGCTTGTGGCCCACGCCGCGATAACATTGTATTTTTTTTAACGTTCTAGGTTCCATTATTTGCTGACTTGTCATTTTATACGCCTTGGATAAATTTCACTGGCATATTATCTAGAATTTACAAACTAATTTCTGTTTATTTTAAAATTAATGTTTCATACTTTTGATCATACTGTACAATTTATCATTCTAAAATCTGAAAATATGTTCCAAATCAAAAACCGTGGAAACTAACACTCATCTCTTTCTATATATCATTCTCATAGAGAACGACGAGTGCAGATGCATCCGAATATGAAATAGTCCATTACAAATTAAAATCCGTTACAACTTCGCTTAAAAAGATTCTTCTAGCGCGCAAAATGCGTCTTACTACAGATTATCATTACATTAGCTTCGCTCAACGAGAACAGTTCGTTCTCAGTAAGGTCGTCAATGATAAAATGGTTGACCACCACGCTTTGATATATTGATAACATTCTGAAATATCAAATTAGTAACAAATGTTAAATAATGTGTCTGATGTGGTAGACACTGCGGTCCTTCGAACTGAAGATGGTTGATGCCAAAATGTCGACCAACTAGTAATAGAAATTTCTTTATGAAATCTAATATTTTCTAAAATATGTTTATTAATTCATAGTTATACTTATGAAATTTGTCAACTTATATTTTGTTCTATCAATTTGGATTTATTTTTGTTCCTTCCAGCAATCCCTTATTGCATTAATAATTATTTGTAAGAGTACGAATGCGTCTAGATTTTATATTTACAACGTGAGTTTGTAAATGAACTTATAAGTAAAAAAGAAATCAAATCAATCCTTGTTAAAATGCAAATTTTTATATTTCAGAATCTTTTTAACATGATCGACTTAGATTCGAAAGTGGCGGAATGGCTGAACTGGGACAAAAACGAAAAAACTTCATCAGCTCTTCAAGCTTTATTGGCCCAAAAGAAATTCGACGAAGTGGAAAAGATACTCTGCAATCGAATTTCTTTCGGAACTGCCGGATTAAGAGGTAAAATGGCAGTTGGTTACGCAAACATGAATGATCTAGTTATCATACAAACTGCTCAAGGATTTTTAAAATATCTGGTTAAAACCAACGAAGATTTGTTAAAGAAAAATGGTATCGTTGTTGGATATGACGGAAGGCATAATAGTAAAAGGTATATTTTTTATCGAGTCATTAAAATATAATTTTTATGTATTTTTTATTTAGGTGGGCTGAATTGACTGCTACAATTTTTATTAATGCTGGATACCCCGTGAAATTATTTGATGATGTTGTACCGACACCATTTGTTCCTTTTACGATCTCACAACTTGGTTGTGCAAGCGGAGTTGTAGTCACCGCTTCTCATAATCCAAAAGACGATAACGGATATAAGGTAATTAATTCGAAACTGATAAAATATCTTTTATCGTGTTTTCCGTGTAATCCCACTGACTGCGCCAATTATATAATTTAAATATTCCTCATTTTATTTTGATAATAATAAATTATGTATAATTTTTGCCTTTTGATGAAACAATAACAGATTGCGTTTGTCTTTGTTGAATAGTAAATTATAATTAATTATTAATTTTTTTTGTTCCAATTTTAATAACGAAAATTAATTTTTTTTATAGAAATTAATGATTATGCGTTCTTTTTTTGAGTGGCTATTTATTATCGTATTGTGCGAGATAAGTTGTGTAAGAGCGTTTTCACACGTAGCAATATATTGTGAGCAATAAAAAGTCATCGCATCAGATATATTGTAAATGATTTTCACACGAGAAATAATTGATGCAATAAATGGTTCTATGAAATGGGCGGTGTTGCCTATTTTTATAATTAGTTAAGTTAGTTGGTACAAAATTAAAACGGATATGTAGGGATTACTGGCTGTTCAAAGAAGAGAACAAAACAAAAAAAAAGAAGCAAAAAAGAGAATATCGGGTGCACCCAATTTCAATGGCATTTTATACGGTTTATGAAAAATTACGCCTGCTTACATCGCCTGGAATTCATGAAATAATAGTAGATCGATCATTTCATAGGTAAAGTGGTGCTTATGTCGATAGAGGCTCAGCAATTTATAATAAATTCGGTATTTCCATTTGTAGCTTTTGCGTATTTCTATACAAAATGGTTTTTAACTTTAACTTATAGGAATTAAATCTGAAAAGGTAAATCAAGGCTACAAACAAGTGTTTACTCAACTTTCAACTGAACTGAACTCTTTTAAAACAGCTCTCAAAGAGGAAATCGAAGAAATTAAATCAATTCGTCAGTTACTTAAACTTATTTTTCTTAAAAACCACAACATAGCTTTCTAGATTTGTGCACGGCTTTTAATTTGTTTTTGACTTTGTCTGCTGCGGTTGGCAGTGGTTTTATTAAAGCTAAAATTTATAAGAGAATCACAATTTGCAAAAAGACACTAAGCGATGTTAGTTTCTTAAGAAGTATTGAAATTGAACAAGTACGAATTTTCAAGATGTTGAGTTTTCAAAAGGCTCAGAAAAGCAAGGTTTTCTGGGCTGTAAAACAAAGTTATGCCACTGTTGTGTACTAATAATCACAAAAAATTGGTATTCTTATTTTTCACATATTTTGATTATATGTTAATGCAATGTTAGTTTCGTTTAAATTCGATCTGTGATTATATCTATTTGTATAACGGAGACCCTCATGAATATAGAGGAGAAGTATATGATGGCACAAATTTTTGCCAAGAGGACTCATTATGCCGATAGGACTTATTAGGCCTTCCCTTAACTCCCATTCGAGGCTCGTTGATTGAGGTATTTGACAAAAATTGCCGGGGCGAGTTCCATCATCCACATTTTTGTCACTCTACGTCGACCTCATTCATATGTTCTCCTTGACCATGGATGTTATGGAAGTAACTGCAGTTTCAGCTATGTATGCATTTGTCCTACATTTTACACTAATAAAATAAGAAAAACCTGGAAAAATGAGATACTTATTAATTTGCTACACCAAAATGAAACAAGATATACTCTGTTTGTAACTTTAAATTTTGCAATAAAGGTTGTCTCAGGTACTAAAATCCGCCATAAAATCGAGCACCTGGTGAAGGCGAAGCAAGTGTGCCAACTACAGTTTATTCGTCCCATTTCGGATAACTTCAGAGTGTAGAGAAGGCATGACGCTCCTCTACACTCTCCTACCAGGATTTATTACTTATTTTGTTGAAAGTGTTAAAATTATATTTGAAGGTATTAAATCTGACACTGTAATACCAATTGTAATTTGTATTGTTTCATAAAAATGTATAAATTGATCAATATATATGTTTTATTACAGCATTTAAAATATCTTTGTAATCCCTTAAGAACAGTACTTCTATGTCATTATCGTCTCTTCCCCCTTTTTCGCCTAAATAATTTCTGGCACAAACAATTGTGTAGGTATAATATACACACAGCGCGTCTACGTACTACATATGGTCGAAGGTTTTAGTACATTTTGGCTTTAAAATTTTAGGTGTATGGATCAAACGGAGCGCAGATCTGCTCTCCCGTAGACAAACATGTCCAACAATCGATTTTAGACAATTTAAAACCTTTAGATAGTTCATGGGATACATCCATACTATCTAACAATCCTCTTTTATCAAATCCCATGGAGGAAATACTTTATAGCTATTTAAATTACATTGATAATGAAATATCGACGCAAAGTAAAGATTTAAATAAAAAAATAGGAATTTTATTTACTTATACTGCAATGCATGGTGTTGGTTATAAATGTGTACAGAAAGTTTGTGATTTGGTTGGTGCAAAAATCACTGCTGTACCGGAACAACGAGATCCGCATCCAGATTTTCCTACCGTTGTGTAAGTATTGATTGAAATTAATAATTTCTACCTAAAATAGATATTTAAAATATTTTTTTAAGTTTTCTATAATATAGCTATTATAACACTAAAAAAGTAGTGCTATAATAGGCTATAACGCGCATATTATAGCACTCTTTTTCACAATATCTTAACATTGAGTAAGTTTGTCTCCAGGTAGCAATTTTAGGTTTACTATCTAACAGACAATTAACACAGAAAATAATGAGATATAATCACTTGCCAACAACGCCAAGCCAGCCGCCAACGCCATCAATTTCATCAATAAAATCGAGCCAATGCTAATTACCAAAGAGACAAAGAGATATGTGAACTTGTGAGCATGCTCGTATGCCGTGACTCGTGACCGGATGCGTAGACAGTTAATATATGGCGCGAAAATTCAAGTTTATATGTAAATTATTTTAGTTAGACTATAACTTATAAAGTCATTTTGTATTCAAACAGGCCATCATCGGTGATGGGAACACTAAAAAATTGCTCGCTATTACATCCAATTGTCGGTAATATTCATAAAATTCCTACGTTTATAGGTGGTTGATCTGGGACGTAAAATTCACGTAAATTAAGAATGTACAATTGCAAGAAATTTCAATTACACTCACTAAATTATAAAATTGAAATGAAAATACTATAACAACGCTCTTCTTTTTAAAACCATCAGTGATTTCAAAATATTTCGTTAAAAAGAAACGTATCATACACGTTTTTGTTTGGTATCAAGGTGTACGTTAATTTTCAACCAAAACAGGCACGTATGATTCACGTTTTTATTTGGTATCAGGGCGGACGTAAATTTTCAATCAAAATAGGCACGTATGATTCACGTTTGTATTTGGTATCAGGGCGGACGTAAATTTTCAACCAAAATAGGCACGTATGATTCACGTTTTTATTTGGTATCATAGCGGACGTAAATTTTCAATCAAAATAGGCACGTATGATTCACGTTTTTATTTGGTATCAGGGCGGACGTAACTTTTCAATCAAAATAGGCACGTATGATTCACGTTTTTATTTGGTATCGGGGCGGACGTAAATTTTCAACCAAAAAACTACGTGACAAAGACGTCAGTGGACGTGACTCTGTTTGCTGGGTTGTTGTATTCGTTCGTTATAATTTCGAACTAATACAATAAACATCGTCGTATGAAACTCGTTCTTTAATATACTATTATAAAATTAAAGAAGAAAAACGGTTTTTTTTTAATTTGTTTAAATGTTGTTAGTGGAGAAAATAATAAAAACTGTCCTAATTCGAGTACCTCCGGTATTTATTTCTTATATCCCTAGATTTATTGCGATTTTAGCATTTTCATAGAATTACTATTCTTGAATTTAATAAATTTATGATTTTTAGATTTCCAAACCCGGAAGAGGGAAAAAGTAGTTTAGAATTATCATTTAAACACGCAAATGAAAATAATTGCAGTTTAATAATAGCAAATGATCCGGATGCTGATAGATTTGCAATGGCAGAAAAACATCCCAAGCAAGTATTTTTAATATTTAATAATTACTAATCAACTTAAAACAATCAAAAATAGAGACAGAGTAAGTTTTTGAAAACTGTATAAATTTATAAGTTCTTATTAAATTCATACAAATATTTACTACAATTATGAATATAAATTAAATCATCCCAACATATGTCTTGACTTGTATATTACTACGCCACTGTAAAATTTCTAGAAAGATCGAGCAAACGATTACGCAATATTTCCTATCTCGACTTTAAGATGATTTTCACTTTCCGTCTTGTACGTCGCAATAAATATTATATCGAAACTTGTGCATTTCACAAAGCATAATATACAGATTTTCTCTCAATAATGTCACACTACTTTTTGTTAGCCAATCAAATTAAGTTACATATTTTGAAAACGTAATTTTTGAAACCAACCATTTTTGTCGTTATATTTTTCGTCTTTTTTTCATCAATGTCGCTTTGTAATATATTAATATATTTTTTTAGAACTGGTAAATGGAAAATATTCACTGGAAATGAATTAGGCGCTTTATTTGCTTGGTGGGTATTATATTCTTTTAAACAAAACCATCCAGATATACCACTAAACAAGGTCTATATGCTTTCAAGTACAGTTAGCTCTATGATTTGCAAATCTATGAGTAAAATCGAAGGTTTTAAATATATTGATACACTTACTGGTTTTAAATGGATAGGTAAGTTCAATGTTGATGTATAAAATTTTATTATTTGCAAGTTATTTATCCTTAACAATACTTTTATAAACTCTGAGCGTCATTTTTATGTAGTTAGGACCCACGTTGTTATGTTTAATAATCGTAGTAGTATTAATATCATTATTATTAATAATTGTAATAACTTCTGAAATTCTTTTTAAAGTTTGGTGGTAAGTAAACATAAAGCAAAACACAAAAATCTCAATAAAAACATGTATTCCTTTAGAAAAATTTCTGTTGCGCTCCGGGACATCTTACTAGAAACTAGAAATAAATTGTAAAGGGAGCTTATAAAAGATCCATCCAACTAATACCCACTACTGGACCGTTTACAAAAGAAATAGACACCATCATATAAACCGATTAAATAATTCTCTTTGCTTCGATAGTATCCAGTGTTGTTATGGAGGAATTTTTGACTGTGCTGAAGTTAGTCACAAAATAGTGCTTCTAGACTCGTTTGCCGGTTTCATCTCCATCGCTGCGTGGTTTATGACGTTATAAAATAGCAGATTCCATTTTACTGAAGTAGTGACGTGCATTTTTGTTCGACCCACTTCAATTGAGCTTAATTTCAAACATTTCTAAGATTTTTTAACGAATAAATTAATTTCTGGTCATCTTTGAACCAAGAAATATATTCACTAATAAACTTATTGCAGGCGAAAAATGTCAGAACGTGCTAGTTTTTATCTATTTTTCAATAATGCGTTTTCCAGAGCTGACTTTTGGCACAATTGTGTTATATTTGACAACATGCTAGTATCGCCTCGTTTATCGCAGCTCTAACATAAATGTAGTTATCAGAAATACTACATTATTGTTTTTTTGTATGAAGTACTGAGTACTGAGTTACTGCCAGATCAGTACCAGCGAAACAACTCTTATATTTCGCCATGAAGGAATTGTCGTTTATGATGAGTAATGTAAAAATGGAAAAACGACGAAATTATGGGCGTCGGCCGCGTCTCGAAGCTGAATACTGATTTTTTCGGTTTGAATCGTGAAATTTGCTGGTCTTTTCTGGAGCTTTGGACCACCTTTTTATACTGACTTTGGATAAACATTTCGGATAATGTTGTATGAGACCATGTAATTTTTGGTTCTTATGGTTTTAAATATTTCAACATTCTATCTTGGAATTTAAATGGGAACATTAATATTCTTAAAATGGTTCAAGTGTCTCTTATCTTTTTGTATAAACACAGATAGATGAAGTGTCTGAGAAAATGAAATTTGGATAAGCCGAAACAAAATACCATTAAAAATAATACATTTTGACGATCTCTATAATATTGCTGAAAAAATTAATTCTTATTTAGTTAATTTTATTTTTAAGACCAAAAAAAATCCATTATCCCCTTCCTCCCTTCCTCTTTTTTGCCAAATATAGATAAAGTGATTTTAGAACTTTAAATAAAATTGAACAAAAGTAGGTCTTAAATTTCTTCCATTGTTCTTGTTCCCTAAAATCATTTCCATTGAGATTGGCAAATAAATCAAAGTATTAACTTGAAAATGACAAGATGACCATGTCCAAAAACTAAAATTACCCTAATGCATTTATTAATATGAACAGGTATAACGATCAACACTGGCTAATCACCAAATTATTTAAAAGTTTACCGACCTTTTTCCTTTTTAATATTCCGATTTCCATAGTTTTTGTTCAAAAATCTGCTAAACATTTATTGTTAGGCCTCATCCTCACAATCGTGGCCTTTTATATAATACATCATTCTCGCACGCCCGTAAAAAAAAATATGATATAGAGAAGTTATTGAGATCATCCTGTTAATGTGTGTGTGTCTGTCCGTGAGAACTGTCACGGCCGTTCCACTGGGCCGACTTGCTTCAAACTTGGTATGTAGATACCTTAGGGTCCATAACTCGGTCGAGTTTAAATTTGAACCATGTAGGTTAAAGTGGACCGGAGAAATTTTTGGAAAAAAGTTTCTTTACGTGGTTAACGATATTAATTAACTGGGAGAGGAAAAATAGGAAGGAGTAACATAAAATAGGACAAAGTAGGGATAAATAGGGAAAATAGGTAAAATTGTAAAAATACTGAAAATATGGCAAATTAGGGAAAAATAGGGAAAATATGTTAGTTAAAAATAGAGCCAAAAGATGAAAAAATGGGGAAAATAGGAAACAGTAAGGAAAAAATAGAGACAAATATTGAAAAATAGACAAAAAATATAGAAAAATAGGAAAATGAGAAAAAGTAGGGAAAATAGAAAAAAATAATGAAAATTATTTAAAATAGTGAAAATATGGAAAATTAGGGACAAATAGGGAAAAATAGGCAAAAATAATGAAAAACGAAAAAATAGGAGAAAAGGAAAAAGAGAGGAAAATGGGAAAAAATAGAGAAAAATAGGGAAAAATTGGGAAAATTTTGAAAAATAAAAAAAAAGTGTCGAAAGACAAAAAATAACGTAAGGAGATTTTCCTTCGGACGTTTACATCTCTCTTTTTTTATTATTTAAATTGGTAATTATTAAAACAAGATAAGTAACGCATTTTTTCAAAATTTTTGCTTTCGCGCTGCCGTTGATTGTAAATGAAAAGAATCTTGATTATCATGGTTGATATATTATAATTTTATTTGTTTTTACTATTTCTTATTTATTTTGATTAACTAATTAATAACATTCAATTTCTAGCAAACAAAGCGTTGGAGCTAGAAAAAGAAGGAAATAAAGTAATATTTTGTTTCGAAGAAGCCATCGGTTTCATGTGTTCGACTCGAGTATTAGACAAAGATGGTATATCAGCTTTAGCACAAATGGTTACGATGGCTTCGTATGTTTACAGCCACGATAAAACAATGGATGAACAATTAGAAGAAGTTTATGCTAAATATGGATATCATGTTACATTAAATTCTTATTATATTTGCCACGAAGCTCCGGTGATAAAAAGAATTTTTCACAGGATAAGAAATATACGTGGTGCAAACACGGTACAGTTTTAAATACCATAATTGTCTAGTATTTATAGAATAATTATATTAATATTTTAGTATCCAGAGTCGATTTTAAATGGTAAATATCGAATAAAAAATGTCAGAGATTTAACGACTGGATACGATGATAATCAACTGGATAAAAAAGCTGTTTTGCCTGTTTCTTCTAGTAGCGAAATGATTACGTTTAATTTCGAAAACGGATTTGTGTGTACATTGAGAACGAGTGGAACGGAACCAAAAATCAAGTATTATACTGAAATGTGCGCTCTACCAGAAAATAGGTATTTCTATTAACAGTACAAAATGATATAAATTAATCTGATTAATTTTTTTTAGGGATAAAGATGCGTTGATGAAGATAATCCAAGAAATGGTAGAAGGTATTTGTGAAGAGTTACTGGAACCTAACAAAAATAATATTAAACCTCAAACTACTTAATAAATGTGAATCTGTATATTTCTAAGGTATATTTATTATCTATAATGTATTCAATAAAAAATTATGCAATAAGATTGCTTTATTATTATCTATATACCGGGTGGCTCAGATATGGTAGGGCTAAATTTCCCAGCTAACCAGATGACGTCAGAAATACGTTGTTTATACGACATCAAATCCCCAGGCTGACGTCAACAAGTGACGTATTCATTAGTCTCATTCACAGCCCAGTGACGTCAGCAGCTGACGTTTATTATATGTCATCCATTAACGTCTTGGTAACGTCACACTGACGTACAATTCACGTCGTATTTGTAATAATTTAGGATCTCCAGTTTTCAAATTTCAATTAATTTTCAGTCTGCTTTTCACATGATTATTTTTTTTGACTGGTGACCAGTTTTGTTATACAATAACATCACCAAACTATCATTTACAATAATATTAGTCTGATAATGTAACATAACGAAACTGGTCATTAGTCAAAAATAATAATCGTGTGAAAATAATACGTTTTATTTATCAAAATACTAAATGAATTATTGTTCAGCTAAAAATAATAGAGAATTGAAAAAATTATAGATATTAACTACTGCAAAATGTGAAATATCACTTTAAAGCTTATCAAGTACCGTATACAAATAATTACACAGAAATGATCAACATAATATTTTCGAGTTAGTCTGCAACTTTGGGAATCTCACTTGTTTCTGACTAAACACTTTCCCAATGCAGATCAGAATTAGGAATTTACATTTAAAATTAGGTTCTTGCCTACTAAGTGACTTAAATTGGGAATGTGGAACCTTTGGTTTTCAACAATATTGAAGAATATCATCCCACTAACCAAAACTACACTTTTTTACACTCTGCGTACGATATTCTTCAACATTACTTAGTGAATTTTGTTTGCAACAACACGCGCACACACACAAACGTCACGAACACCACAAAACCCCCAATGGTAATTCATAATCGGTCGATTGGAACCCTACAATGGATTCCATTGGCCAAACTCAATGCCAGTTAGATCCAAATTTGCCCGGCAAATGCACAAGAAACAAAATAACAGTAAATTGAGATTAATGATAATTGAATACAATATCAACATTCGCTTCAATAAAATCATATCCTATTTAGACTCTACCTAATTATATACTCAATCATTCGTGACTGTTAGAACCTACATTCTTGTATTCTTACAAGCGTTGGTCATAAAATGACTGACTAAAGAAGTTAATCTGACCGAAAAATATGACGTCGTGGAAACGTCACAAAAATGACGGCTTTTCGACGTCATATTTTGACAGATGACCAGTATGACGAATAAGCATCTAAAAATGACGTATTTTTGACGTCATCATTCGACATCTGGTTACCATAGCTTCAGAATGAATAAACGAAATATTTTGAAATATGAGGTGAAATCTAATTTTGAATTAAGTAATAAAAAAATCCAAAAATTGAATAAGAGGCTTTTACTTGATGAAGATCCATACTACACGATGAAATAAAACAATTTAATTTGTTTAAATCTTCATTCGAATAAAGATTTAAACAAATTAAATTGTTTTATTTCATCGTGAAAAAAATCCAAAATTGATTGTTTTATGAGGAACAAAAATGGTTCATATTAAACTTATTAGCTACTATTTATAAGAGTTACCATGCTCATATTAATTCCTGAATATGTTATCTGCAATGGAAGCGAAACGTCTTGTATCCATTTTGAAATTTACACGATCTAATCTCGAAAGATTAAATTTTTTATAATGTAATATTTAATGTATAAAAATAATTTTATGATATAATTTTTTATTAATTATACAGATATTTATTTACGGTAGATTAATTGAGATCAAATAATAATCTTATTTTGATTTGGTCCATTTATTGATTATCAGTATTAATAAATTTTTTAATATTAAATAAAAAATTTTACGTTAATTATGTTATAAAAATGAAAATCCCACAGCATTTAAGAATTACGTAATAATTAATAAGGGTATATATCAATTAATAAAACAAAGTTTCGTCGTCTTCAATATCATCTTCGTCATCGTCACTTTTAATGAAAATTTAAGAAAAATTTGTATCCCTTATATAATTGTTATTTTTTTTCATAATTACAATATTTCCTTTTTATATTAACTGTGTTGTATTGGTAAAGTAAAATGGCATAAATTAATAAAAGTGAGAAAATTATCAAGTGTATTTAAATAATGAACTACGTCTAAAGATTTAATTACGTCCTCATGAATAGATATTGAATACATAAGATAATATTAAATTATCTATCGGTGTTTCTAAGAAATAAAATTATTCTATTTTTCTAGTTTCTGTGTATGTGTTTGAATGTTTACTGTTGTTGATTAGGATTTTTCTTTAAAAAAAAGGGTAAGTAATAGTTTATTATTATTAAAAAATTTTAATTATATATTTGTAAAAAATGAGATATATTGAATCAATCGTTACTTTTTAAATTTTATTTCACCTTGTATTATACTAATGTTCTAATTATCTATAGTTAAAAACAAATTAGTTATTATCTTTTTGGTTATTTTTCACCTGTTATTTAGTGCGTTCTAAAAATTTAGGGTTTAACTAAAGGTGCGTAGCTTTTTTGTAATAAGAATAATAAATATAGCTATTAATTTTTAATAAAGCATATTAATAAAGATAACACAGCCCTACAAAAAAGAGGTCTTGATTGGGGGGATTATGTTTACATTATATTTATATTTAGATAGAAGGAATCCTAGAGGATGTATTTAACTGGATCAAAGAAATTTATTAACGGTAAAACATCATTTATACTTTTCTCCTATGATACTTATAATTTCACCACTACACAAAAATTTAGTAGGTTTACAAATTTTTCTGACTTGGATTCAGCGTTGAAAAATACATAGGAATAGTTCCTGAAAACAACTTTTTTTTGTGGGGTTTCATAAACTTCTAACATCTTAAAAAATCGACTGTGTAACCCCAGAACTTTCCCTGCTCGGCTGTAGAGAATAGGATTATTTTAATTACAAAATATTAAGCATTACATTAATTTATGGAACAAATTTTAAATAGGAAGCCAATGGTGAATATGTCTATGTCTGCCTAATTGATATTTTAATGTCGATAATGCTATAATTAGAATATCCTAAATTGTAGCGAAAACTATTGGGAATTCAGGAAAAAATTTATTACCAAAGTTAATGGAAATTTGATGCACAAGAAAATTTTGCACCAAAGTGCATTGTTTGTCTTCAAAATTTGGAAAAACTACGGAAAACCGACATTGCACTATTGGAAATTCTGGAAAAAGTTTGGTACAAACATTGTAGGAAATTTTATGCTCTAAAACTTTGCACTACAACATTTTGGAGCAAAGTGTATTGTTTGCCCTTAAAATTTAAAAATAGGCAAAAAAATTTACATGTGCATTCAATCAAAGTTGGTCTTGAGAATCTTATACTGTACCAATTTAAACCAAAAACTAATGGTCGCATTCCAGGCATACACCAACCCTTTATTCCAAATTTTAGCTTGATTGGTCAAACGGTTCGGAAGTTATCGTGGAAGATTACACACGGACATACAGGCAGACTTTACTCTGGAGATAGTTTTAATCTTCTTGGGAGACCTCAAAAATGGATATTTCCATCGATATCTCGATTTCTTTTTTTTGCTCCTTTACTATACTATCCCTTTGATGTGACCGGGAAAGTAAAAATACATTTTTAAATATCTCATTAGACTTTTAATACTACAAATTTAGTGATTGTCGAAAATCCAGTAATGGACTTATTTTTAAACCTCTTGCTAATGCATCCTAACGCCAACTGCATTGTGATTGGTCTAATATTGTGTATTGATAGGGTCTTAAATATCTAATAGGGCGTATATACGAACTCTGCCACAAAATCGGGGTAATCCGATTTACACAAGGGTTCTGGTTTTTGTCTTCCTAATCCTAATTACTGTAGTATAGTATATCTCAAAGTATACCGTCTTAGTTTTTACCTTATTAATAAACGATTTATTTTTTTGACTGTGATAAGAAACCGGACTTTTAGATATTTTATGACAGGGCATCAGAGGTGGACTTCAGGTAAAAATAATAATATAAGGATGTATTTTCGATGCATCAGTTATATTGTAAAGAAAAATACATTACAGTTATTTAGTATTATTTTAAAACTTATCATCACTACTTATACCATAATTAAAATACATTGTTAAAGTTAAAAATGAATAATTATTATATATCTGTATTATTAATCTACTAATTATTCATTTTAATTCTCATAGTAAATGGCGGACGCATACCTGACCCAATCCTGGGTGGGCAGGTAGGAATTTAAAACGTAATAGAAAATAAAACTCATCATGTACTACAAAAAATATATTAAAATATTAACAGTGGAGGGTGGCAACTTGTTTCGGCTACTAGCCATCTTCAGGACATATACTAATAAACAGGATTAACAATCTCTTAAATGATTAAGTAACGAACGCTATGGTACATATTTAAATGATTTAATAAGGTTATAAAATAAAATTTAAGGTGTGTATGCATGTTAGTTTGAGTATAGATTTTATTTTGTTTGAAATAATCAGGGAAGGGAACAAGCCTTAGAGATTGAATACGACCAGGAGACAAAATAGGAAGAAATAAAATTTTGGGACTTATTAAAATTCAAAATTATATAATAAAGAAGAAACAGAAAATATTTTGGAATAAAATAAGTTAGATTTTTTTATTATTTTGGCCGTTATTTTTTTTGTAAACGAAAGGAAATTACAGATCTGGAATTTTTTTGTCAAAATCGATTAAAACAAAATTATTATAGATGAATTTGAATATAATTTAAATATTCTTTATTATTTTTCTGTATTAAAGAATTAATATTGATTATAATTTCTTTTAATAGAAATGATTTATAATGAAGATTGTACCTGAGATTGAGTTTTCTTTTCAAAATTTGAAAATTAATTATTTTGTAACTACATTGATTATATATTTTCTGTTGATGTGAAAAGAACATACCAATTTAAATGTCTTCACAACGTGGGGCTTTCTAAGTTTGAATTTAATATATATTGAGAGTAAGGAAGTATACTTACTTCGAGTACATATCTGTTTTCGGACTCTTGATTTCCACTAAACACATGTTTTCGTCAACCTATGAAGGCTGAAGAACCACCCTTCTAAGCTTTTTTTGTGGAAGTGTAAGTCGTTACCGACTTACAAAATTCCGTCTTTTCATGGTGACGTTCCCATGTATCTTCTGATTTTCATATCAGAATGGATTTTTCCTTAACCTTCTACTAAAGTTAACCTTTCCAAAAACTATTTCTCACCAACCCTTTTACGTTCAAATATAAAAAAAAATTTACACAGTGTACTTCCTTACTCCCAATATGTATGTACGTTCGTTACTTAATCATTTAAGAAATTGTTAATCCAGTTTCTTAGTATATGACCTGAAGATGGCTAGTAGCCGAAACCAGTTGCAACCCCCTCCTCTTAAAATTTTAATACATTTTTTGTGGTACACGATTTAGAGTTTTATTTGCTATTATAGCTATGACCACATTTGGGTTATGGATAATCTTTTGGTTTTCTATTAATAAGGGATATAAAATAATAAATCGTTTAATGAGGTTACAACCAAGACGATATACTTTGAGATACTTTATACTTTTTATATATAATAAAACTACAAATATTGTAGTAGGAAAAAATGAGATAAATTAGGCCCAACTCCTGTATTTGGGCTACCAAGACTGCGATAAATGAAATCCGAATCCTACAATATTAATATTTGGCCATACCAATCTGGTTGCATGAATGGCCAGTTCAAAATCCACAACAACGATAATGGGGTGCTTGCATAATATTTTTTTTCCGATTTTTTTTACTTTAATATGTTTATTGCCCCTGTGGACGAGCATATAGAACAGAATTTAGGAATTTTTTTGACGTTCAGTGCCCTTAATTTTGAATATTAAATATATGTGTGACGTCTTGAGGAATCAGAGAGTATCTTGTAATTACTTTTAAATCCTCTATTACCCTGAAGATGGCGCTACAATCGACGTTATTTATTCACTATATTCTTACTTTTTAGTACAAAATTCGTTATAATTATTGTCTCACAATGTTCAACAATAGTTTTTTTAATAGTTTTTGAAAAACTAGAATAAATACGTAACTCCGACGTTAACTCCCCCCTTACGATGAATTATAATATTGAGCTATAGTTAATGGTTTATTACCAACACATCACAGAAAACTGTCGGATATAACCTGAATTCAGATAAATCAGAGTGGCGCCATCTTTCGCATATTTTTTAACTGATCTACCTTAAGTCGTCACAGATTTTAATTTTTTTTGAATTATAGGGCGAATACAGGTTTTTTAAAAAATCAAAAAAATATGGGATAAATATTTATTATTCAGGTTTCTAATGGCCCATTTACCTAAAATCATGCAAGCACCCCATTGGATTAATAGTTAATTGCAGGCTTTACCATTCCTTAATAATAATTTGGAGTATCGCTTTTTTTGTTTGAAAGTAATGCAAATATGACTGGCACACAATGACAGATAACCCAATTACAAACAATCATTTTCAAATTAGAATTTAACCAAACAGTTCAAGCATAACGTAACAATGGATATTGTGTCTGATGGAATGTACGAAGAATATTGGTGACTCACGACTAGCGCGCGAGAAAGCTCTGGATTGTTCTGAAAACGTTTGCAGATCAAGCAAAATGAATATAAATAATGCGAAAGGACCAGGCCCGGATTAGCAGTTTTTTTACTCCCTAGGCCAAAGTTCTAAATTACTCCCCCTTCCAGGAGGTCTGGGGAGTGTGGAATTTTTTTGACATATTTAACTGTAAACCTCGTTTTAGAACTTCTTTGTGGTTTTTATTTTTAGTCTTTTTGAATACATTTTTAACTATTTTCCAAGAAAGTAATTTGTATCAATGAAGCAATAACAGTGATTAAAATTCCAAAATGTATGAAAAGCAAATATTTGAAATTGCCCGGATGCTCACGCTCGCTATTCACAAGTACAAAGTTTCAGTATCCTGCGCCCCCGCAAGCGTGCGCCCTAGGGTAATCCGGGCCTGGAAAGGACGGATAAGAGCCAGTTGAATTTAGTATGTTGTGTTATATAAATAAATATATTTTGTTAGTCGTGTTTGATATAAATTAGAAGTATTACTTAAATAAATTAGTTATGAGTCGACGGAGTGTTTAAATTCAAGCGAAACCAAAGTACAAAAATATTACAATACTTAACTTATTATTTCAAAGAACTTTGTTTATAAATTGTAGTATAGAGTTGAATAGCATAAATTATTAGTATTTGATATAATCCTTTTTTACCTAAATGCAATTTGTGGCAGAATTCACTCATAAATAATCACGTGACAGAGTCCCATGTTTCCCATCTAATAAATTATTATGAGTTTAATAATATTTGTACAGTACATAAGTTTCTGTTTTAAATATTTGAGTAATAAAATATAACAAGTTTATTACAAAAATCCTGTAATGATGTTAATCATTTAAATAATTGATTAATTTGTTAGCATTATTTATAAATAACATGTTAATTTGCATTATTGCGCGATACTTAATACAATACATTTTATAATTGGTATTCATACAATATTAAAACAGAATATTACATACAGAGGTAAAAAAAAGTTAAGAGTAAAAGGTTTTATATTGCAAATAATTTCTGGATGGGTAAAAATAATTTTATTTAATTCGAAATATAAATTATGATATTTTAATTATTGTTTTTATGTGGGTTTGATGAATATTAATTTTTTTGCAGATAAGTGAACATGAAAAAATGACACGATATTCTCTCAAAGATATGGATAAAAATGACAACCTGAAACCTTTATTAGATTATGTCAAAGATAAAGAAGATAGCCAAGAATCCACATCAATATCTCTAAAATCCATAGATATATTTTTAACTTGTACTTTATTTTGTTTTTTGGTAGTATCATGTTGGAGAGGAACATGGACTTTGTTAGATATATATTCTCAGTATTTTCCAATTTATGAATCATTTTTTCTATCAATATTTATATACACAGTATTCGCTTCATCTCAGACTTTATTTCACGAAATAATTATAGAAAAACCAGTTCAAAATGTTCTTATAAAGTGCTTGTTTTGGGCGTGTAAGAAAACATATCTTTTTATTTTTTATTTATCAACAATAATGCACTGGAGATCAAGTTGGGTAATATTTGATGAATTACTTAAAATCATTAATATTTATGGAAAAAATCTCGAGCTATGGCATACTGATAAAAGTTTAACATCGGCTCTATGCTTAACATTATTTTTTTGTATCATTTTGATGTGGATTCGAGGTGTTAATAATATTTCAACTACGCCAATGGGTATTAATACGGATTTTAAAGAAGATACGTTTTTGTTTGATTATAAATTTTTTAAGGTAAGTTTTTTGGTTAGTTAAAAATATTTAAGTTAAGCGGTATCTGTCTTCCAAATATCAAACAAATATACAGTATGAGCAATTTAGCTAAATTGATCAAACACCCTGTATATCTTGGTCATGAGGAGTGACAGATTCATGATCTCTATCCGCAGTTAAATATGACCCTCTCATATTGAAACACCTTGTATATTGTATTTTTGCTATTTATATATTCATTTTTTTATTACGTTTCAGTTATGATTGTACACAGTAAAAATTGAGAGTGTATATTTTTACACTCTTACAAATATTGTTTACCACCGTCACATTAACTTTTATAAAAACAGCCTCCGCCTCATTAACCTTAAGTGTTATTTATTTATTTAAAATTGTTGTTTTAAAAATAATATAACAGATCTTCTTATATATCCCCAAAAAGGACTGACATGACTTCAAGTCGACCATTCTAATGTTGCTGTAAACGCAACAGAAATATATTTATTATTTTTTACACCGCGGGGAGTGAAACTAGTACTTTAGTCCCGCATTTGCTGGACTAAAGTGCCACTTTTACTCCCTTGGGACTAAAATTTTTTAGTCCCTCAAATAAAAAACAATTGAAACCAGCCATCTTGTTTATTTTAATTTAATTCAAAACTGTCAAATACTTCCACAAAGGAGTGTAGGAAACAATTTTTGGTAGTACAGTCTTCAATTTTCTTTTCTCCAACACCATTTTACGAGATTATTCAAAAATATCTTAAATGAGACAAGTCGCAATCTTCTGACATTATTGGTCTGAGTTCGAGCCCCAAATTTTGTCACTTTAGTCCTGAAATTTTCTCTCTCGAACACTACCACTTTTTTCTTTATAAAATTACTTTTTTTCTTATTTTTGTCGAATTTTCCTTCTTTTCTTTTAAATATTCTTACTTTTGGCAGAAATACACGTTTTTTAAAAAACTACCTATTTTTTCTAAAATTACCCCTTTTTTCTCATTTTTGTCACTTTTTGGCCTTAAATTTTACATCTTCCTATGAAATTTCCTTTGTTTCTCTCAACATTTGTCACTTTTTGCCTCAAATTTCCTTTCTTTTTTCCCTAAAATTACTTTTTTTCTCTCATTAAAAGTACCCCTTTTTTCATTTTTGTCGAATTTCCCTTCTTTTCTCTCAAATTTTGTTACTTTTTTGAGTAAACTAAACGTTTTTTAAAAAATTACCTCTGTTTTCGAAAATCACCCTTTATTCTCATTTTGTTCAAATTTTTGCCTTAAATTTTCCCTCTTCCTCCAAAATTTACTCTTGTTTCTCTCAACTTTTTCAATATTTAATCTGAAATTTCCTCTTTTTCCCTAACATTACCTCATTAAAAATACCCCTTTTTTAAATTAAACCTTTCTTTTTCATTTTTGTCAAATTTCCCTTCTTTTGTCTCAAATTTTATTACTTTTTCTGAAATTTGCCCTTTTATTAGATTACCTCTTTTTACCTATTTTTTACTGAAATTTCCTCTCTTTCTTCAAAATTTCCCCTCGTTTGTCTCCAATTTTGTGTTCCCCTCAAGAGTATACTTTATATATTAAATTATAAGTTTTTTAAATTGTGCAAAAACATATTTTAACCGACTAAAATTCTTTAAAAGGGGTTTTAGAACAAAGTTATATTAAAAAAAATTTTGTATTAAAAAAAAATTGTATTTAAATAATTATTTGAATTTTAAGGGACCTTGGGCACCGCGGTGTAAAAAATAGCGTATATGCCACAGTACTAGTGTCTTTTAATCCCTCAGGTGATTAAAAGATGCACTTTAGTCCCTTGGTATATAATATACTATTATTGACCGAATACCATGTACCGAAACATAGGCGTACACATAAGACTGTTCATTCAATACTCTTCCCGGGAGAGAAAATAATAATACATATTTTTTGTTTTTATATATTTTTTATAATAACACCGACAAAGATACCTTTCTCTCTCATTTTCTGTTTAAGCTAGTATTTATTATTAATTAAGTATTAAATCAATTCCGTGGCTGTAAAACCTATTATGCCACAATTAAAATAAACACAAAAAGTACAAAATCCGAACAGTTTTAGTTTTATAAACTTTTAAAAGGTGGCGTTGTGGTTCTAAACTAATATGTTAAATAAGAATAAGAATGAGTCTTTTGTCAATATTGCCAATTTGTCTATATTTTATTATTTATTTATATTTACACGACACCATTATGAAAAATTTTATACCCACGAGGTTTGTAAAAATATGTAAGAATATGTAAAAATTTATAAAAATATGTAAAAATTTGTAAAAATATGTAAAAATTTGTAAGATTTATAAAAGTTTGCAGTTAAGTAACAAAATTGTTTATTTACGATGACATCACAATATAGTTTTTGACAAATCATTTATATACGACAGCCGCAGTTAAAGGGTTAAATTACCTTTCTGTCAAGTTCGTCGAAAAACATTTTTCTTTTTTCGGACGAAACTAGTTCAGTTGACATTCCGAATTTATTAGCCTTTGACCAACTATTTTACTTTTTGCCACGTTGAAGCCACTAGAAGAAATTTAATTAATACTTCTAGTGTTAAATTAAGCTCCAATAACTCTCCAATGACGTCTTTTATGCCGAACTTATCGCAGATTTATTTAATTCTGCTTAATTATGAATAAATTGAAATTTAAAGAAAATCAAGTATAAAACTAGGTTGCCATTAAAGGATTATAAGATAATTGTAATTAGAGTTTTTATGAATTGTTACAAATAAAGGAATTTGTTAGACTTTTATAGAATTTTATTAACCGAAAGTGCGAATTTTTATTTGTTTAAAATAATAAGTTGCCCTGATGTGATGAGCTTGGGCCCCCAGTAATTATACTATGGGGATTCGAGCGCATTCCTTATGGGAAAATACATGTAAAATCGCCAAGGTCCGTTCTGCACTTTTTGGCTCATTCGAGATCGCGTATCGGTTCTAAGCTCGTTTAATACTGCGCACGCATCGAATAACTTTAAACAGCTCTGGAACAGCATTAAACAGCTGTCGAACAGCTTTAAACAGGTATCGAATAGCTTTTAATATGTCTCTAACAGCTTCCAAACAGCTCTCGAACAGCTTTAAACAGGTCTCGAACAGCTTTTGATCAGAAGTTAACAGTAGTGATGATGATTAAGGTATAAGTCCACAAATCTTTTACTCTAGTAATAATGTAAACTTCTGATCAAAAGCTGTTCGAGACCTGATAAAAGCTGTTCCAGACCTGTATAAATCTGTTCGAGAGCTGTTCGAGACCGATTAAAAGCTGTTCGATACCTGTTTAAAGCTGTTCGAGAGCTGTTCAATGCTGTTTAAAGCTATTCGATGCGTGCGCAGTATTAAACGAGTTTAGAACCGATATGCGATCTTGAATGAGCCAAAAGTGCAGAACGGACCTTGGCAATTTTACATGTATTTTCCCATAATGAATGCGCTCGAATCTCCATTGTATAATTACTGCCCCCATAAGCCCTGGGTCCCGTTATTTTGTACCGCCTTCAACACTCTCTCGTCGGGCTTGTATAAGCTAACATTAAATTTCATTTTTTTGAAAGCATTTTATGATTTAGCTGTATATTTAAAAAAAATGGTGGGTAACATATTTTTGATAAATACGAAAAAACTAAAATAATTTCTAATCACACCAGAAGAGATATTGTAAACCTGACAGTAGACAATGACTGATTCTTGTTATTTATATTTTTCAAAATATAAATTTAAATACTTTGCATTATTTATTACAACTTATTAAGTTTTACACTCTAACTAAAATATTTTTACACTATTGGGTGTATAGAATATACACTCTAATAAATTACTTTTACACTCTTGAGTGTATCGATTTCCACGGTATTTGATTAGTTTTACACTCTATCAAATTACTTTTACACTCTTTACTCTATTTGAAATACTCTTTTTACACGACATTAGATAAGTTTTACACCGTATTGACTTACTTTTACCCTCTGATGGATATTATAATGACACTCAGTGATATTGGTGACATCTACAATCAAAATGCAGGACCGATATACACCATTCTGTAATAATAATAACAAAAAAAATTCATTTACTTATATCCCATATAATTTTGTTTTTTATCTTCATAATCAAAATAAGACATGTCTGGAAAAACTTTTAAATTTAACGTCATAGCATCCTTTTTCGACACGTTTTCTTGATGTGGATATTTTTTAACAATATTTTCCATCGGAAGAATATTTATACTGACCATCATAGGTTTTTTTACAGTAGCTAAAACGTCGGTATTTTCCGGAAGTCTAATTGGATGTTTTAATAAACGAGGATTACGGATAGGTGGGTCGAAATTTGACATATTGATATAATTATGAATAGGAATTGGTTTTTGGTGAAATTTGTTATAGTTTTTCCAAATTGGTGGAGCAAATCTGACACTTCCTGTAGCTAATAAATTAACTTCACTTGGATCATCAGGTTTAAAAGAATAAAATTGATCTTTTCTAGAAGCTTTTACCGGTTTCTCAATATTAGTAAAAATAGGCTTTTCTGTAACAAAATCGATAACATCTTGGATACTTTTCGGATAATGATGTTGGCTGTAATAATTTATTTGAGGATAATTTGTTGTTGTTGGTTTTTTCGTTGTTGGTGGTATAGTCGCAAGAGTGGGAGTAAACTTTTTCGGTGGTATACCAAGAACTTTAACTTCAAATGGACGACCTAAATTGTAGTTGGTAGGAGCGTTTGCAGCTGAAGCGTTATTAGGGATTTGGCTTGCTTCGTTCAATAGGATAACCAAGTATATTATCTGAAAAAAATAAATAAATTATTATTAAAAGCGCAAAAATTTTAAATTTTACTTATAAATTTTAAGATTTAATTTAGTAAAATTTGATAATACCAAGTTCACACATCGTCGATCTTATCCAGATAACGTCTATTTGCGATTTTTAATAATTTAATATTTAAAAACTGACAAGATATTTTAACAAACTGGAAGGAAAAATTATCGAAAATTTTTGACAAAACAAAAATATTTTGCACATTTACATTTTTTAGTTTTTAGTGTATTTTTATATATCGGTTACTTAATTAGAGAACTAGTACGGTAGTCAAAGTAAAAAACTGCAATTTTAAAAAGACTAAAAATCATAATAAAGGGCTAAAAATTCGCTATTCAAGACAAAAAATTGTCCAAAAGGTCGAAAAGGACTAAAAATTACTAGAATGGATAAAAATCTCTATACAGGACTAAAAATTCGCTACACAAGACAGAAAATTACCTCAAAGGACTAAAAATCACTATACTGGATAAAAATCTCTATACAGGACAAAAAAAATTTATAAAAGACTAAAAATCACAATAGAGGAATAAAATTCGCTACCCAGAACAGAAAATTACCTCAAAGGACAAAGGACTAAAATTCATAGTAATTTTAAAATAATGCTTTAAAGGACTAAAAATTACTATAATGGCTAAAAATCTCTACACAGTAAAAAAAATATAAAGTAGTAAAAATCCACTACAAAAAAACTAAAAATCACAAAAAAGGACTACAAAGCTATAAAGGACAAAACCTAGTCTCAAAGGTCAAAAAGGTTAAAAATCAATATAATGGATTAAAATGTCTATATAGGACCAAAAAATTTATAAAAGATAAAAAATCACAAAAAAGGACTACAAAGGTATAAAGGACAAAACCTAGTCTCAAAGGTCAAAAAGGTTAAAAATCAATATAATGGATTAAAATGTCTATATAGGACCAAAAAATTTATAAAAGACTACAAATCACAATAAAGGACTAAAAATTCGCTACACAGGACAGAAAATTTCCTCAAAGGACAAAGGACTAAAAATCACTATAATGGATAAAAATCTCTATATAGAACACAAATGTTTATAAATGACTAAAAATCCACTACAAAAGACTAAAATAACAACATGACTAAAAATTCGCTACTCAGGACAAGAAATTGTCTCAAAGGTCAAAAAGGACTAAAAATCACTATCAGAAAATTACAAATAAATAAAAAATTGTAACTATTAAAAATTTAATAAGAAATTTAAAAAAAAATTAGACAAAATTAAAATATTTTACAAATTTACATTTTCTAGTGGATTTTCACCTACAGCATGAATTATTGTCGGAAATTTTTTGAGTACATGAATTTTTTGAAAATTCATATACGAGACAAATTTCCTGCAATTAATTCAAGCACGTGGGGGATTCGGTAAAAAAATTTCACAGCGAAATATTAAAAAAATTCTAGGACAATGACGATTTTTGATGGTAAATATAAATGTCATTTTACTATAAACGTTAACAAATTTCCAGTGTAATTTAATGCTCCTTTACTCCAAGAAGGAGAAAAATTTCCGGATTTTTTTTAGTTGCTATTTTAACGATACAAAATACAGGCTTTTAATTGGTGAAATTTTTATATAAAAACCTCGAAATAAATATCTGATACCTAACTAGAGAAATAGAAATGTCGCCAAAGTATAAAATGTTATTTTTGCAAACACCCTTTCACTTTGACGTTTATAATACGCGGTTTACATTAGCGTAAAGAGAAGAAAATTTCGTACTAAAAATCTTTTTCACATGAAAAATTACTGAAAAATTGCAGTTTTGTAAAGGTTTTAAACTTTATAAGACATTTTGAAAAAATTGGAGGGAAAAATTTTTTGACAAAATAAAAATATTTTGAAAAATCACATTTTTTAGTTTTCCGGTGCATTTTCATGTAAAAACCTTTATCTGTTATTTAATTAAAAAAATCCGAGCAATAGTAAAGAAGATAGATCTTAGTGCCAATTTTAAAGAGCTACTGCGCATGTTTTTTTCTTTACGGATTTTTCACCATATTTCAAATCAAATAACGTTTTCCCCGTCAAAATCAGTCCAACAATAATGAAATTAGGTGTTAGTGCCTTTTTGTAAATGCGTGTATCATTTCAAATCAAATGTCATTTCCAGTGTTTAAATCTAACCCATAACGCAGGGCTGGCTCTAGCGGCGAGCAAACCGGGACCCTGCCTGGGGCGGCAATCTTAGGAAGCGGCATATGGGGCTGTAAAATTAATAAGTTTATGGAGAGAATTATTAAACTAAGATTCATTTGAAAAATTAATAGATGGAATTTTAATAAAATTTTCTTTTAATATGTTTTACGAACTTTAAAGTATAGGTTTAAGGGTTTAGCTATCTCTTTTAGTTTTTATAATAAGGGGCGGCATTTTACCTATTTGTCCGGGGTGGCGAAACTGCTAGCGCCGGCCCTGTCCATAGTAACGGAGATTGATATATAAAAATAAAAAACGTGGAATGTAAATTAATATAATGCAAAATTATTACTGCAATTCACTAAACGTAAGAAATTGTTTTGTTTTAATTGACAAGAAGAAACTTAGCGATGAGCAAATCCTATTATTAATTAACTTAGTTCGTATTTTTTTTAAATTTATAATCAACGAATCCATCGATACTTATTTAACCCCTGGCTCACCGATTATAAAAAGTTTTGTAATTTAAAATATTGAGAAAATAAATGACCTGTTTAGCAGTGGCGGCTCGTGAACTTTTTGATAGAGGAGGCTGAACATAAAACGTTTTTATAAAAATATACTCTTCAGCCAATTAATTTAACCTTTGCGCAGCAGCAGTACCAGCTACTTTAGTGACAAAATTAATTGTTGCTCATTATCATAAAACGTATCATTTTTTTTTCAATTGATATTAAACTAACATTGTATAAACGATTTTGGCCCATTGTATTTTGCAAGTTTTAATTCGTTTGAGAGTAGAAAATGATCTCTCCATCGACGTGACAGGAATGGTGACTCACCCAACAGACATGTGTCGGGTACCACCATCCGTACTGAACTAAAAAAGGGCAGGCGACAGCGGACAGCACAGTAAAATGAGCCTACCGAGGGTGTTGTCATTTCAGCTATTTTTTACGGTATTTGGCAATTGGACTGGTCGAAAAACGGCAACTGTGTTGAGCAACACGAGTTTAGGGTTAAAGATATACAGAGAGTTGATGAATCTAGCCTCAGGGCACTGTTGTCAGATTCAAAAATAATTACTGAGAACGGGGAATTAATAGTAAAATTTAAAATATTATTAGAGAAACAGGAAATAAAATGAAGAATGATCAACAAAATATTTCTGGTGCTATATTCTGGATAAATTGGTGAGGAGGCTGAGCCTCCTTGGCCTCCTTCGAGGAGCCGCCACTGCTGTTTAGCATTAAAAATATGAAATTGATACAATTCTAGAAGCACCGTTAGATCTTGTGTATTAAGTGGACTGAAAAGCAGCAAGACGTTGCATTGCGACGATAAATCTGGGATGGTTTGATTTTTGTTTTTTTCTGTGTAATCGACTTTGTCAATTCAAGTATTTCGAACTCCAATTTTTACATAATTTTGGGTAATTAACGCTGTTTATTTCTCTGAGTCATAAATAATGGAAGTAAATGTATAAGACCTGAAAGAGTAGAAAAATGACAATTAAGATAGTGACATATTAGAAACACATTAGAAACATACAAATTTTTTTTGAGATATGAAACACAATTTCAACTTCATTTAATAGATCAACAATGGGATCTATAATCCAAGAACCAGGTACTTTTTTCTGTAATCTTCAACATATTCTAATTAAGAGGCCAGCACACCATGTGACTTGCGTTGTTGCCGTTTAGAGAATTGCCCAACGAAAATGTGCTTTGTATTCTAATTTTTTTTTTCCTAGTTTATTGGCTTTGGCAGAGACCAATTAGCCAGAGTGTTCTAATAAATTGAGTGTAAAAATTATTTTTTTAGTATTTTCCAGTTAATTTTAAGTAATCCTACGAATTATTCGTTTTTCGACCAGATCTCGCCTATTATAGCAACTAAAAACATGTTTTCATGATATTTTAAATATTTATTAGAAGAGCGCGTCTGGGCTACTTTTTAGAAATTTATCTCTAAAGAAAAAAGTTGATTATGCTAAAAATAATTTTAAAAAAGTGCCACAGATGCGCTCTAAATAATTAAATACAGAATCAACTGGTGAAAACCGCAGCTTCTTATCTTTAATATTAATGGAGCGCCCATCCGAAAACGATTTCAGACAAGATATAAGTGAGAACTACTATTTAATTTATTTTAAAACAAAACAATTTTTCTTTAATTAAATAAAGATCATTTATTGTGCTCTATAATCAAACTAAATTGTGACAGATATATTTAATAAAATATTTATTGAGTAAAATTATTATTAAACAACTATTTAAAAATAAAAAATTTCTTCCTAACTTACCGTTAAAATAGTAAAAACCAATACAGCACCACTACCACACAAAATAAAAACAATCTTTTTTCTATTTTTCTTAAATTCCTTAAATAATCCAAAATCCGACGAAGCTGGACGACTGGATTTCATCATTAGTAATATTTAAATAGATAAGATTTTTCTTATAGGACCGAGGTTAATAATTTTCGTACCGTAAAGCTATTAGGAATGACAATGAATAACTAGAACTTGGAAGTGGAAACAAGAGTTTTTAATAATTGATAATAGTTCATAATTACTAATCGTGTTGGATTTTACGCACAACGAATTTTTTACGCTTTCGAAATACAATTTTCGGTGTGTCGCCGAAGGAAAAATGAAAGAAAGTAGTGAATCTACAGAGATGGTATCTAATAGTGAAAATTGGCATGTTTTAGTTGTTTTTTAATCTACAATGAGCTATAATACTGAATTTCTTTTATTAGTTAATAGAAAACTTTGTTGTATATCAAGTAGGGGAAAGGGGTGTAAAATGACGAATTGGGTAAGAACGAATTTCTGATATTTTCTGAATGTAAGAATCTGGCAACACCGGCTTCAGTCAGTACCGACAACATTGTCCGATTTTTCCGGCCCTTAGACTGTTTTCTACCAAACGGACTAGTCGAGTCTGTGTTTTGTTTTTGTTTTTAAGGACTCCGAAAACAAAAACAAAACTGAAACAAACGCTAAACTCTTGTTTCCACCAAGAAGACTACAATTTGTTCCAATTTTTGTTTTTATTTTTGAAGCTTTTCAACTGATACGTGGTTTGTTCATAGTTTTTCCAATGAACCAATGAAAGGGCGTAGATATGAGGGGGTAAAGGGGATAACTACCCCTCCCCCCCAGGATACTAAAAAATAGTACGAAACGAAGAAATAAAATATATGAAATGTAGAAATGGACAATCATATTTGTAAAAAAGTTTGATTATCCCCCAGGAAAAAAGTACCCTCCAGGAAAAAAAAAATATCTACGCCCTTGGACCAATGTGAACTAACGAGTTTTTAACATGTCAATTCCCATATCTCTGTTTTCTAAAGAAGATCCTTAATTTTACCAAAACATTCTGGAATTAATACTTGAACTGTTCTTAAATAAGATCAAAAACAAAGCTAAATACATTTATATCCAGACTTCCAGAGTCTAGAGTTCAGTATGAACTAAGCTTTAGTATAACCGACAGGGTGTTAGTGCTTTAAGAATATTATTGCTTCCTAAAATAAAGTTTTTACGATTTTTCTTAATTATTGGTTAACTGTTTTTTTCAAAACTGATCTTTTACAAATAATTTAATTACAGAAAACATTTGTAGTGAATAAAAATGGCACTTAGTAAGATGACGAGTTAGAAAGGTATTTGACATACCTGCTTTGAGGCTTCTTTGACAACAGATCTAAACAAATCTATTTAACAGAAGTTCCATCTGTTTTTCAAAATGTAAAGCTGGTTGATAATCAATAAATGTCGTCCAAATCTGCTTTAAAAGAAACGAGACCTCAAAAATGTGATCAGCTATTTAACGAGATTTTAGAAATTCCTATTCCGACCACCCCGGATCCATCTACATCAGGTATAGCTGCTCGCACACACCCTAATGTACCAGATCATTTATTGAATAAGGGTCTACATAAATTACATGTTGCTGAAGTGAGGGTAAAACGATTCAGAAACAAATTGCCATGTCTAGTCATTGCCAGTACACCAGTGGTAAAGCCTTAGCAGAAAAGGAAGCTAAAAAAACTTAGAAAGTGAGAGGAAAATGAAAGCTGAAAGATTATAATGCATATGCTGATACTGATAACGAATTAGATGAAATCAGAGAGAAAAAGACGAGCTATGGTATTGCTATAGTAGATGTAAGGAGTGGGCTCACGCGGAATACACTGGTATAGATAACCAAGAAGCAAAGGTAAACCAATGGACTTGTGATTGATGCATGTAAAAATGTATATTATAAATGTTGCATTCTTTTCAGAATAAATGTATTTTACTTTTATTTGTTGACTACTACCATTTTTATTAGAATAGGTACCTCGTCATTTTACGCTCCACGAAGAATAAGATGAAGAATATGACGTAGATAGATATATATCAGCCAATAACCTTCTACTCTGTATTTCGTTAGAAGAAAAATAACAGTTTTATGATTTTTTTAAGCTTACTGTAGTCATCTTACCCCCATTTCAGATTTCATAAAGGGCTGAAAAAATGATTATTGAAATTTAAATATCTATGTCCAATATCTCGTGACGTGTACCAATAAATTGAGAGGATTTAAATTTTGTTAAAAAATGTTTACTTTTATTTTCCAATTAGTCCTATCTGAGTTTGAATTGTAGGAAGAGTGAAATAGAAACATCAATTTTTTAGTATGCATGATGATGCATAGTAACTAAAAAAAAAGGTAGCGCTGAGTAAAATTTTTTATATTTTTAAATTGTTGTTGTCATTGATAAGAATTTTAAATAAACAATTAGCTACATATATAGTTCAGTAAAATTAGGTTTTTTGGGTAAGGGAAATATACCCTCGCCTATTTTATATGTGATGGGGTGCTACTAGGAAACTTAAAACCGGAATTTTAAATTGCTATGTGGTGACTACCGGAAACCGCGAATAGCTCCATATCAAGTTCAAAAGGACTAAAAATGTAAGATAATAAAATTTTCTTTCATTTTTAATCACACTTTCATTTTGTGCTGGCATTATTTTTTCAAAAAAATTTTGGCGTTAAAAAACTGCAAATTTATTGTAAAAATACTATATAAAAAACACATCTCTAATTATTAGTAATAACAAGGAAGGGTTCTCAGCGTCTCTCGCCGATTTTTACATATATTATGTTGTAGGAGACAATTTTTTTTCATTGGTTCTTCAACGGTTTTAAGGGTGGTTTTACCCCCTAAAGTTAACGGTAAAAAATCACTCGTATTTTTGAAGGTTTTTTGGCAGGAAAAAAAAAATTAGAATGCACATAACCTCCAACAATAATGCCCCCACAAAATGAAAGATAATTTTATTATCTATATTTTTGGTCCTTCGAATTCTTTTTCAAAAATCAATAGTTTCGGATATATGGAGCCATTCGCGTTTTTTAATATCACCACATAGCAATACGAAAATCCGGATATAAGCTTCCCTAGTATCACCCTACTTTCATCTATTTATTTATTTTTATAATAATTAGGGCCTGAATAAAGTTAATAACATATTTCAATATTTTCAAAAATAGCGGAATTTTTTTGAAATTTTAGCCTCCTCCAGTTTTTACCTCCTTGGAAGAGAATGCCCATTGGAAATATACAATGAATTACTCCACAAAAGAATTTTTGTACCAAATCTATCTATTTTTTTGCTGATTCCTATTCTGCAGGTCATAAACGCCGGAGCGCCCCTATTCCCGGGTCTAAGTCCCATATATGGAAATCTACCTAAATTCGGCGAGGGTATATTTAATTTACGAATATAGGTCTTTTTTGACTAATTTTAATGGATTAATAATAGAAATCCCTAATCTATAATTTTAGATATATTTCGAAGAAAAAATCTACTTTTTTAATTAATTTTATTCAAAAAGATATTAATATGTCAAAACCTAATAAAAATATTAAGTGTTCTACATGGTTGGATAGAGAAAAAAAATGGATATTTTAAAAATGAAATAAAATGTACAGGTTCGTATTTAAAAAAAAAATAGTCAAAGACGAAACCTTGTTTTAAAAAAAAGGATAGGCTATGTTAAGCGATATTTAGCCTTCAATAAAGTTTTATAAAAAATTTTTATCTTTAAAAATTAAATAAAACGAAAATCGTTAAATTCGGTTTTGCCCAAATATCTCGGAAACCGAACCTGTTACTTTAATTTTGAAAAAACCAATATACTTGAAAATCTACATCTTTTTCCCCATTTAAACAACTTCGTATCTATAACGATTTACGAAATCCCAATAGTGCTCAATTAAATTTGCGCCACCCTGTATATGTATACAGGGTGTTGAAAATGTCAATTATTGGGATTTCGATAACCGTTATAGATACAAAGCTGGTTAAAAGGGAAAAAAGTTGCAGATTATCAAGACAAATTTACAGGATTTTGAAAAATTTTAATATCAGGTCCGGTTTTAGAGATATTTGCTTATAACAAAAATTGACGATTTTCGTTTTACTTAATTATCAACTTTATTTTTAAAAATAGAAGAAAACTTTTTTAATCTTTTTTGTTCAAGACCAAATGCCGTTTAACAGCGTAGTCAGTTTTTCGATACCCTGTATATTATTTAATATTTAGAAAGCCTATTCTACAGTTTTCTATACATACCACGTACTAGGCTTTCTAAATATTAAATAATATACAGGGTGTTTCATTTAAAAAAACAAAGATTTTTATAATACAATTTTGAAATTTTAATCTTATATTATAAACACCCTGTACATATTTAAATAATTATGAAATATGGACGAGGTACATCCATACCTAAACTAACTTTAACCAAAGTTTCATTTTCAAATTCAGAAAATACATTAATTTTTGAATGATTTTGAAATGTAGCAATTTTTCAGAAATTTAAAAAAAAATTTGAACGCAGCATCCGATTTAAAAAAATAAAATATTGTCATAAAGGCCACTAAAGTAGTAATCTAAAAATGTAAAAATATATAGTGTGTGTCATTTAAAAAAATTATAATTTTTTAGCCGCCCGTATATGGATCACTCTGTATAAATGAAAATATTTTCTAGTTTTAATGATTTTCGAACCAAATAAAACAGTTTTTTTTCATTTTGATATCTTTATTATTTTCGACGCCACAAACCGTGGGAAGGTAATTGGCCCACCCTGTATGTGGGGTTACAATTTAACATGTTCTATTTATCGTTATGCAACATACATTACACATGAGTTGAGGGATTCTTTGAAGATGTCGCGACGATATAAGTTAGTGCTTTAATTCATATTATGTAGCATACATTACACACGAATTAAACGATTGTACGTTTACACTTCGTATTTTATCTATAAATTTTTTCTGAAAAGTTTTTACCTAGTTTGAACTTCTTTTCATCCCCCAGAACATGGAAAATCTTGGAATTGTTTATGTTGAGAACGTAAATATTATGAAAAGGGTATCAGTGTTACTCGATCTACTCCTGTGTACAATATTATCAATATTATAGAATAGACCTTTTGCTTCAAATTTGCACCGTGAAAAGCGGGTACTGATTTCGCTAGATGCTTGTCAAACGATACATTATCGAACGAAAAACGCAATCTCCCATTTTCAAATGTCGCTTTCAAAAATTTTTGATAGATAAATTGTAGATTAGTCTAGATCAGTCGACAATTTCATATCGAATGCGAGATGACATATTTGATAATTTTTTCAACAATTTCATAGGCAGATTTATCGATAGCAAAAATTGGAAAACAAGAAAATTATCAATGGCCTCGAGATAGACGAGGTATATATAGAAATGCCTTCAGGATTTTATCTGATAGAAAGATTATAAAAACATTTAGATTGATAAAAGAAATGGCTAGAGAGTTGATTAATATTCTGGAAAATTTTCCTTCTCTTTTATCAAATTTATTATGTTTTGTTTATGTGATTACGTAGGTACTATAATTTACTGGAAATATTTAAACCAAAATGTTGTTAGATTTGTTCTGGTTTCGAAAAATATCTGCCCGAGAATGTCCGACACATACGTAGTAGGTCACGCGCATGTGCAGTAGACAAATCTGACACGAATCTTATACTGCACATGCGCCTGACTTTCTCGGACAGATATTTTTCGAAACCAGAACAGACCTGTTTAAGTAAAGCGAGAGGGTGTACTTGTGAACCATATTCAAGACTCGTTAGTTCAGTGTTGCCAGCTCATTCTATTCGACAATATTTGTCTAATACGACTTGAAAGTCTAAACTAATCGAGAATCCCACAATTTTAAGATGTGCAACAATTTCCATCGACAATTTGACATTCGAGAATAGACCCACTGAATTTTCCTGACTCGGCTATGGAGAACAGGATTATTTTAATTACAAAATATAAAATTCCTTAATGGATTTTAGGGCGGAAGGTTCATCTGCATATCAAAACTCAGGTCCATATCTTTTATATTAAAAAATTTATGCGTAACAAAGTAAAATCAATGTCGTACTTGAGGACCTTATACTGCACCAATTTAAACCAAAAAATAACCAAAAATATCAAATTTCAGCTTGATTGGACAGACACACATACACACAGGCAGACCTCACTCTGGAAAAAGTCTCAATCTTCTCCGGGTAGCTCAAAATCGATATCTCGAATTTTTTTTGCTCGTTCCCTATACGTACTTTTCCTTTGATGGGACCGGAAAAGTAAAAAATATTCTAACTTGAAAAAAAATGTTTTATTCTAAAGTAACACCTGTATAAATTGTATATATTCAAAAACCTTATCCATTGTTGCCAAATTCGCTACAAAGTAAATAATTTAAATAATCTCAAAAAGTCGAGACTTCTGATAAATACTTTATGCAGTGGAAAATTTAGTGAGCAACATTTTAAAAGTTAATAGTATTGTTCGAAAAATAAATATAAAAATTTTTGTCCTGTTTAAATAAATCTTGTTTAGATTTCGATGCTCTACAAAAAACAATTACAGACATCCAGACAGATCAGATTCACATGATGAACTTTTGCTTATTGATTAAATATAGATTCCCTATTTTATTAAGTTAAAATTTGTATTATTTCTCTTATCTTAACAATATTGAATCAAATATATAGATAAAAGTGCTCTGATTATTTTCTTATCTAATTATTAATTAATTGAATTGCTTAATTACTAAAAGTTTGAGGGTTATCATTTCTCATACTTTCACTGTATAATTTGTTTATTATTTAATTAAATAAAATAAAATGAGGACAAATTCAACTAAGGCAATCCAAGAAAATTAAACAATTTCCGTTGTCATCGTTCAAGGCATTGTTAAAATAATTGGACTTAGTTCGTGTAGGATAAACACATACTTATTGATAGCTATAATAAAAGTTTTTAGAATCCAATCGCAAATGCGTGCTAGAAATGCAAGTACATAGTTAAAAAAAAATCGAGAAGATCTTCATACTATCTTATCGTAATAATGCACTAATATGCGACAATCACGTGGTTATTCTCCTACTACAACAACCTAGGGTGCCCACGAACTAATTTTATTTTATTTCAATTTGTAGTTCATGCTTCATGCAAAAATCAACAGAACAGTATATGCATTTATATGTCCGGGTTAAAGAAAAGTGTTGAAAAATGAGAAGAAGCATTACAACTCCCAATGTCAATTATTACACATTATTAACAGTTTTAGATGTGTTATTTTCTTCTCTAGTGGTGTGTCCTTGCGTCGTGGGTTATTGGCGAGGTATTTGGGTGTTAATGGACTTATACACTAAAAAATTTACACCATTATTCAGTGGACTTATATCATTTTTAATCGGTATTATCGGTCATACGATATTTACTTTTTCTCAAAAACTTCTCGAAGATAAATTTCATCCCGATAAGGGTCGAATTTTATTCTATACCGTATCAAGACTTTATACTGCGTGTTTTGCTTTTACTTGCGTCAACGGCTATAGGGGACCATGGAGTCTCTTAGATATTCGTTACAAAACTAATCTGTATTGTCTTTGTGCTACGACCGCGGTCGGTGTAATTGTATTGATATTGTTGAAGGGATTCAGAAATGTCATCGCATCCCCTTTTGTTATCGCTGACGATGGAGTCAAAGGATATTTTGAAATTATGACTAAATTCAAGACCGCAGTGAGTAAATATATCATTACCTATTTTTATACCAATTAATGTCTGAAACACTTAATTGATTATTCAAAATATATCTAAAGGATATATTTGAATGAAAATATTTTTATTATAAATAACAGGGAATAAAAGACTGTCATGTATCACAAATATATAGTTAAATAGGAGGTAGGGCGACTAGTTTCGGTTAAAGAAAAAAATCAAAGTTAAAATAATTAAGCATATTTAAAAAACGTTTTTCGAACAAAAAACCAAAAAGTGAAAACCCAAGTTTGCTTTTTAGCGGAAAGTCACCTTATCGTATATGTTTGTGGTACAAGACTGTTTTATTTCCGAAAAATGGAATGGACCACATTTGAGATTGGATTTATTGTAAATAAAGTTTGAATTAGGAAAAACAAACCTAAAAAAAAAATATCGAATTACAGCATTATTTTTACGGAATGTTTTGGGTTGTTGTAAAAAATAAAATGTCGAAAAAACGAAAAAACACAACTGGAAGTCAAGTCTATAAATAAGAAAAATGTATTTCACAAAAAAAATATTTCTAATAAAAAATAAGAAACCAATAAACAAAAATATTGATTTAAACTGAACGGACCCCGCAATAATCTTATGGAAATTGGGTTTCTGTCAAATTGTCTAAATTTTTGATATGTTGTAGATTTTGTCATCCTGAACAAAAGTCTCCATGGGCACAAAGTGCCAAAATGAATATTTTGGAAGATACGGAGCTGCCAAAGCTCCCCTGATCCGTTGGAAAACTATTAATTTTCAATACCATTTACAGATGTCAAAAACATTTTTTAATTATTCTAATATATAGGGTAATGTTTTTGAGGTCACCGGATTCAACCATTATGTCAGATTGGACAAATTGACCGTTGACAGCTGTCAATACACTTTCAACGAAGAATAGAAAAGTAAATATCCTCTTTTCACATTGAGATTTTGGGTTCTTGAGGTCGCTGAATTCAATTCTGATGCCAGATTGGAAAAATTGACAGTTGACAGCTGTCAATTCACTGTCAAAGTAGAATAAAGAAGAAAATATTCTCTTTTGTTATTGAGAGTTTGTCAACTACCATTAACTCCAATTCTAAAAAGCATTAAATTCAGCGACCTCAATAACCCAAAATCTCAATGTGAAAAGAGGATATTTACTTTTATGTTCTACTTTGACAGTGAATTGACAGCTGTCAACTGTCAATTTTTCCAATCTGGCATGAGAATTGAATTCATCGACCTCAAGAATCCAAAATCTCAATGTGAAAAGAGAATATTTACTTTTCTATTCTTCGTTGACAGTGTATTGACAGCTGTCAACGGTCAATTTGTCCAATCTGACATGAGGGTTGAATCCGGTGACCTCAAAAACATTACCCTATAGATTAGAATAATTAAAATATGCTTTTGACATCTGAAAATAGTATTGAAACTGAATAGTTTTGCAACGGGTCAGGGGAGCTTTGGCAGCTCCGTAGCTGCCAAAATATTCATTTTGGCACTTTGTGCCCATGGAGACTTTTGTTCAGGATAATGACAAAATCTACAACATATCAAAAATTCAGACAATTTGACAGAAACCCAATTTCCATAAGATTATTGCGGAATATTTAATATTATGGAAAGGAATGTTTAGGGACTTTTTATCTACATATGTTATCAGTCACTTTAGGGACTGACATTAAATTTTGACTACAAGTTATTTCTTCTCAAAAATCTTCGGTTGTTGGCGGTTATTTTTCGTTAAACCATTTTTTTTTGTTTTCTCCTTAAAGATGTTACTAGATGAGAAAAAAATCAAGAAATAATGGATTTTTCAACAAAGTTTCAATCAAAGTCAATTTATTTTTTCTAACGTGAGTTTTTCATTATACATGAGAATTTATTATAATAAATAAATATTTAATATTTAGAGCACATTTTGGAATATGTAGAAAGTTTTATCTATTACAGAATTAATAATTATGTCCAAATTAAAATTTTGCATTATAGTCCGAACTATTGTAAAGTGAGTATTTTTTTCTTGGTTTCTAATTAAAAAGTACTACATCCCCAATAGTTCTTTTAATTTCCTCTAACAGTTTGAACCGGCAGAGGTAAACTTGCCACCAAATATAACTAACTAGAAAAGGGTATCGGTAATCATGCCACCAACCAAAAGGGATCTTTAAAAACAGACAGATAGTCTTGCCACTAACTATTTTATGAATTGCAATAGATTTTTAAAATTCAGAAAAAAATTATTTGGTCTTATGATAAGCTGGTTATTTGGTACATTGCCGACCATTATTCAATATTATAACGATTCCCTGTATTTTCATATACCAATGTCTGGACATTTTTCAAAAAAATCGGTTGTGTCGCCACAAAACTTTCCCGGCGAGAATCCAGGAATACTTTTTCAGATATTCAATGTTAAAATTTCAAATTTTGACATTTTTACTTTCCCGACCAACCTCCGAGAAGGGAAAGCATTGTGAACGAGCTAAAAAAATTTTCCACATAAAGATGGAAATATCCATTTTGAGGTCACCTGAGATGATTAAGACCATTTCCAGATGGAAATCTGTCTGTCTGTGTGTATTCTTCCACGTTAGAGGCCACACGTTTAATCCAATTGAGCTGAAATTTGGTAGATGTGTTTGGGTTACCCGTCAGAAGAACCCATTAGTTTTTGTACGACATCTGTCAAACGGAAGTATCAATATCAAAAAATGACAGATGCAATATGTCACGGAATTTGACTTGCAATATGTCATTTGAAAGCTCTTGGAAAACTCTATTCAGAACAGTCAAAATTATTTCTTCAACTGTCACATGTCAAAAATAAAAAATGTCAAAATTTGAAACTTTAACTAAATATCTGAAAAAGTATTCGTCCCTGGACAAAACCGATTTTTTTTCAAATTCCTCTGAGAGAAAATACATTCTTGTTATATATTTTTTTTGCTTTTTTCCTATTTTATGTGTGAAAATATGCATTATTACTGTTTTTTTTTTAGTTTTCCTGAGTGGAAAAATGCATGCTCGCTTTTTTCTCAATTTATGTGTAAAAAACGCATTTTTCCTGTTTTTTTTTCCTGGTTTTTTGTGGAAAAATGTATTCTTGCTTTTTTACCAATTTATATGTGAAAAAATGCGTTTTCGCTGTTTTTAAATTTTTTTGTATGGAAAAATAAATTTTTGCGGTTTTTTCCAAATACGAGTGTGCATTCGCGCTTCTATTTTTTTTTCGAATTTGTTGAATAAAAAGCGGTTTTGCTGTTATTTTCAATTTTTTATAGTTTTTTCGTGTAGAATAATGCATTGTTGCATGTTTCTTTTTAAATTTGTGTGAGATAAAATAAACTCTGTATTTTTTCAAATTTGAATAAGTAAAAATGTATTCTTGCTTTTGTTTTTTTTTTCAAATTTGTGTAAAAAAAGTATGTTTTTTTCAATTTATATGTAGAAAATTCATTCTTGCTTTTTTCCCAATGTATGTGTGGAACAAAGCCTCTTTGCTGTTTTTTTTTCTAATTTTTTATGCAGTCTTGCTTTTATACCAATTTATATGTGAAAAAATGCATTTTCGCTTTTTTCCACATTCGTCTGTGAAAAAATACTGTTGCATTTTTTACTATTTTTTTTGTAGAAAAATGTGTTTTTATTTCTATTTTTAAAAATTCGTGTGCAAGAAAACGCATTCTTGCTTCTGTTGCTTTCTGTTTTTTTTTGTGAAAAAATGCAGTCTTAATGTTTTTTCAAATTCGAGTGTGGAAAAAATGTATTGTATAGTATAGTGACACTTTCGTTTGACAGATGTTGTACAAAAACTACGGGTAACCGAAACCCATATACCAAATTTCAGCTCAATCGGATTAAACGTGTGGCCTCTATCGTGTAAAATATACACAGGCAGACAGACAGGCAGACAGACTTCCATTTGGAAATGGTCTTAACCATCTCAGGTGATCTCAAAATGGATATTTTTATCTTTATCTCGAAAATTTTTTTAGCTCGTTCACAATACTTTCCCTTCTCATCAGAAATAGAAATTCTCTTTGTATTCCGTACCATCACCATAGTTTTAACAAAAACACAGCCAGATAGAAAATGTAAAAAACAAAATATTATCTAAACTCAAATGTGGTAAAGTATTCAATAAGAATGACTTCGTGTTGCTTTATTCTTAGAAAATTCAAATAAAAAAGCAATTATTAAACTCTGCCTTTTACAGTGTGGATCAGTTTTTTTACAATAACTTTTTTTTAATAGGTAATTTTTTAGAGCGTATTTTTTTTAGAATAAATTTTATTATTATTCGATTTCCTTGTTACTTCTATACGTTTATCTTGTGATTTTAGACTCATAGTATTTATTGTATTTTTGTACTGTTATTTTTAACTATTTTATGTGTTTCTACAACCTTATATGTATGTATATATAACTTAATTTACATTTTTTTAAATTTTTTAATATATAAAGATAGTAACAGTTTGTATTTCTTTTTGGAGATGGTCTTACCTTATACGTACTGGGTTTCCTTGTGATGAGTTAATCCTGTTAATAACGTTAATATATACTTAGATAAGTTAAAAAAGAAAAAAAACTGAAATTTTATATAACTCTTCTTGCCATTTATTGTAATTTGTATTTTAATTTTTTTACTTAAAAGTAATAAACATTATTTTTTATTATAACTTAGGCAATGAATTATTATTATTATAATTAGACAAATAACTTAAACTTTATTAAGTCCAAAAGGTTATCCACAATCTCAAATGTGGTCCACCAATGAAGCAATAAAAATCAATGTCTAGTACCACAATTATATTTAATACATTATAAATTGGAAACTGGTTGTAGCCCATGAAATTCTCCACAACATGGTTTTTGTATGGATACAATAGCTCGAAAAAGAACGGAGTTATCACTAAATATGTGAGCGGCGCCCGCTGGTAAGCAGGGCAAATGAGACTTCTAAAAAATCATACATCTTATAATTCTCCAGTTTTGAAACCGGAAGTCGCAGAAACTTGAAACTCACACGGGCACATATTCAAGGTATGATGAGTCCATTGCCGTTGTCCGTTTGGCTCTATCTGTTGTGGTTCCTAAGTTATAACGCGGACGGACAGACAGATGGACAGAGCCTTATCATAAGACTTTTTTTAGAACTCTAAAAACGAATTTCATTTTTTGAGAGAAATTTATGGAGCACGAAATTTTTTAAAATTTTGGAGCATTCATTATTTTGCCTATTTTCTGTATATTTCCAATATGTAATACACTAGTGACTTTTAAGAAATGGAGCAGAGGCTCAAAAATTTTTTTCTTTTCATTTTCTAAGTAACGGTTGAAAATTTGCAACACATATTAAGTTAATGCCACCATCAAAGCGCTTCAAGCCGTTGAAAATATTTTTCCTCTATAATTTTTTCCTAGGGGATGGTTTAAAAAGGTTGAATAATTTTAACAAATAATATAAAATATTTCTATACATAAATTCCACAATAAAATGGGTTAAAATCTGTTAATTTCGTTATAGGTGGTAGTTTTTAAGGGTAGTAATATTGTAAAATACCATAAAACGAGTTCCACACTAAAAAAAATATTTGATAAATTCATACATAGTTACAGCCTACAAATCCATTGTTTTGCATTTTTTTTAATACAAGGGGTAGTTTTTATACGTTAAAATCCCAAATTTTCAGAAAAATGTATGCAGTTATAAAGGTTTCGGAAGTAAACCCAATTTTTATGCAATATTTACTTTTTTTCGTTTTCGAGTTAAAAAAGGTATGTTTTTTTTAAACCTCTATAACACATTGACTACTAAAATAATCAATGATTATAAAAAATAGTATTTCTCTCATAAAACCAAATGAAGTACAAATGTTAAAGTTTCAAACTTTGACATTTTTTTATTTTTGACAGGTGACAGTCAGAGAAATAATTTTGAAAAATAGAGATTTTCAAGGGCTTTCAAATGACATATTACAAGTCAAATTCCGTAACTTATTGCTTCTGTCATTTTTTGACAGTGACACTTCCGTTTGACAGATATGGTACAAAAACTAATGGGTTCTTCAGATGGATAACCGAAACCCATATACAAAATTTTAGCTAAATGGTGGAAGAATACACACAGACACACAGACAGACCGACAGACAGACTTCCATCTAGAAATCGCCTTATTCGTCTCAGAGAACCTCAAAATGAATATTTTTATCGTTATTTTGAATTTTTTTTTATCTCGATTACAATACTTTCCCTTTGTAAAGGATTTCTCAAGTTAATGGCGGGATTTGGAGGTGGTAAGGGTAGGCAGTTTCCCTCCTAAAATTTGGACATTCAAAAGTAAATAATTCTAGAAGATTATAAAAAATTTGTTACCAAATATTGATTCGTCCGGAAAGTTGAAAAAATGTTTTAGAAAATCACTATAAATTTGCAGTTTTAAATAAAAATGTGAATTTAATCAAGAACTTCCCACACGGACCCTATTTATAAGATTTAAAAAATGTACTTGAAATTAAAAAATCTGATGTGGAGCACATGACCTCTCCATTTATAAATAAAAAAATTACACGTTGACACAAAAAGTATGAAAAAAATTGACTTTTTTGTAAATCTGGCAACAGTGGCAAAATTTTTGAAAATTTTAATGATACGAAAATAAACTATAGTGTATATAAAGTATATGTGTAAAACTTTATTGCCTTTTACCTCTCGCCCTTCAGAGAAGAGAGCTATAGTAATCATGCTAAAAATTGGGTAGTGAGTTTTCAATGGATAAACACGTTTTAGGGTCCCTAGAATACGATTTTGATATTTTCGCGATGATGTCTGTGTGTGTGTTAGTGTGTTATAATGGATGTTGTAGTAAGGATTAGATTTTGGTGTCAAACAAAATGGCAATAAAGTTTTACACATATATTTTGTATACACTATAGTTTATTTTCGTATCAATAAAATTTTGAAAAATTTAGCCATTGTTGCCAGAATTACAAAAAAGTCAATTTTTTTCATACTTTTTTGTGTTAACGTGTAAATTTTTGATTCAAAAATGGCGAGAGGTCATGTGCTGGCCACATCAGATTTTTTGTAGTAATGGTGTCATCATTCATAGCAACTGTCACTTCCGGTTGTCCGATTGATACCAAAATCTAAAATCAGATCTAATCTAGGGTATTAGAATCTTGTATGCAAAATTTCAAAATATTTAATTCAGTAGGTTTTGAGTTATCGTTACATTACAACATCCATCCTAACTCACACAGACATCATCTCGAAAATATCAAAATCCTACTATAAAACGTGTTTATCTATTGAAATCCCACTACCCAATTTTTAGCATAATTACTATACCTCTCTTGTCTGAAGGGCGAGAGGTAAAAACAACCTTGATTTGTCACTATCTTATAAACACTATGTATATTTGTATTCATTTTACAATGACACACTAAGATTTAAATAAATACTTCTTCCTTTATATTTTTAAAACCCAATCAAAATCTAATTATTAAAACATTAATGTATAATTTCGGTACAAATTAACCTTCATCAATGTCTGTGTTTGTATTAAAAATTTGATTATAACATTGATAAAAAATATAAATTTGTGCAAAAACTAATAATTTTTAGCCAAAATCATAACCGCTACTTATAATAATAGTAATAATAATATAACAATAATAATAACATCATTCAAACATTAATGTCTAATTTCGGTACTAATTAACCTTCATCAATGTCTGTGTTTGTATTAAAAATTTGATTATATCATTGATAAAAAATACAAATTTGTGCAAAAATTAATAATTTTTAGCCAAAATCATAACCGCTACTTATAATAATAAATCATTATAGTAATTGAATGATTAAAAGTTAATGACACTCTTAACAATAGCGATGTTATGAATTCAGTTATCACGTGCTTCCCCTGCCACAGGCTAAGCCTAGGATGACCGTCAGGTCAGGCTAAATCTGTTTCATTCTGTTTGTAAAATTCAACAGAATAAAATGAGGGGTAGTATAGCCGCTTTACCCGATAACCTACCAGGTTATAGCTCGAATTATTACACCCTCTTAACGGTTTTGGACTTCTTCTTTTCTGCTTTTGTGGTATGTCCTTGTGTGGTCGCGTATTGGAGGGGTGCTTGGGTACTAATGGATATTTACGTTCAAAATTTCTCACCCCTTTTTAACGGACTCATCTCTGTGATTATCGGTTTGTTGGGACATGGATTTTTCACGTTTTTCCAAAAAGTTTTCGAGAACAATCTGCATCCTGATAAACACCGGATTTCGTTTTATATAGTTTCGAGGGTGTATACGATGTGTTTCGCTTTTGTTTGTGTTAACGGTTGGAGAGGACCTTGGGAAATTTTGGATATTCGTTATGCAAATGATGTATTTGCAATTGTAGCCACAACTCTCGTGGGAATAGTAGCGCTACTTTCTATGAGAGGATTGAGGAATGTTGCTGCACCCCCATTTATTATTGTTAATGATAACGATAAAGGATATTTTGAAGTTGTTACGATGTTTAGAACACCGGTAAGAAAATATTCATTCAATAATATACATTTGAAGATGGACAAGATTAAAATAAATAAATAAAAATAAAATACAACTTTCTTCATTATTCAATAACATTTTTATGCAACATTTATTATATTGTATTTACCAACATTTTTTTAGCATCTAATGATTTCCAGTGATTTTAGTCATTTTACACTCCTTATTGTCTATTAAAAATTTCAAAATATTCATAAAAATTTAGTTTTCGTGAATAAAAATTTAAATTAGTTCATTACTTAATTGTGTTATTTTTCTTTCTTTTTCATCTTTTGATTTTTCTTTAACAATATTTATTACTGAAATTTGCTTATAATTTTGTTCATTTGTCCAACTATAGTTAAAATTTAGTTATCAAAATAAAAAAAGATACTCATTATAAACGAGATTTTGTCCATTTTTTCCTTATGATCTTGGCACACCTGATCTCCATATCTGGTTGAATTTTTCCACATAGAAAACAACACCCCGTGTGTATTTGATTTTTTTAGATTGAATTTCGGTGACTTTTTTAATTCAGTAAGATATTTTCCTTTCGGAGAAATATCGTTTCGGTAAGATTTTTTTCGGTGACTTTTGTTTACGTGACTTTTTTAAAGAGTGCAATATTTTCATTACTTCAATTCACTTCATAAAAAAAAACTATGCCATCAGCAAATTATGTTTATTATTATTTATAATTTTTTCGTCTGAAATTGCACGATAAACTAGGGAATTAATGAGCATTAAAAATAAAAAAAAAGAAGTTATACTATTCTTATTTTCAATTTTTTTTCATTATCAATAAATATAATAATTTATCAAATCAAGAAATATAAAAAAATACTAGGAAAGGAAAAAAAGCAAAACAAAGTATTACAAATAAATACACTATAAAAGAAATAAATTAAAAAAATACAATATATAGAAAAAATTAAAATACAATATAAATAAAAAAATTAAAGAAGAATACAAAATATGTAAAGAAAAAGAAATGAAACAAATAAATCGAACTAATTGACAGGAAATATAAAATAATGCACAAAATTAAACATAAATAGAAAAATATAATTATTTGAGAAAATAAAGAAATGTAAAAAAATCATTGTTTTCTATTTGTGATCTTTGAAATAATTGGATAAAACAAATATTTAAACACGATCAATATTTTACTTCAAATTATCGTTATCTTGTCAAATACTACAAAAATGGAATGCAAAAATCTTGGCTGCATTTTAAACTTTTTATATCACTTTGTTGAAAATATTCAAATAAAAATAAAATAAAAGACTTCCGAACACTCCTAGTAAAATAATTGTTAGACCCTTTTTAAGTTTTTCTGCAGGAAATTATATTTTTGGTCGAGTACCCTTTATTTTACATTTTTGGCTATAACTTATTTTAAAATTATGAAATAATTCACACATGTACTTTTTGATCCCTTTCTAATGTACTATTTACTTTTTTCATGTGTATTAAATTTTCTGATAAAACGAAATTACAAAAAAAAATTAAAAAAAATCTTTATTTTGGCTATAATAAGTACAATTCTAAATTTGAAGAAACTAAAATATATTGTAAATTTAGGGTATTTTATTATCATTCGAATGGTACGAATCACATATTAATATCTTTGATATTTTAAAAGTTATTAAATTTAGTTTAAAATCGTAAAATAATTAATTTTTTTTAAAAAAATCCAAAATTTTTGAAATAAAATTTTGAAAAAAATCAGAATATTTTGACTACAAATTTAATGGTATCTTTTTTAATTTTTAATATTAAAATTTAACAAAAAAAAATTAATTTAAAAATTAAAATTAAAACTACCGTCAAAATTATGCAGAATTTTAAACAACGTAAAGACAAAATTTTAAGGAAATTTTATGTTCTACAATTCTGATTTCCTGTAATCCATACTTTTGGCTCACAATTAAAAAAAAGACGCATATATTTATTTCACGCCATCTAGGGCCGCATCTGTGCGGAATTCGAAAAAACAGTAACGGAAAATTGTGTACAAAATTTTATGTTTTACAACTTTGATATCCTCTAATTTTTCATAAAAATGCATAATTTTGACAATTTAAAAAAATATGAAAAAATTTACTTTTGATAAATCTGGCGACAATGGCAAAAATTTTATTATTATTAAAAATTCGGCTGAGCGCTTTTGGCTTACAAAGATCCATCATCAAAGCCTTAATAAAAGGTGTTAATTTACAATAATAAAGAACAAAATATAAAATACAAGTGAAAACTTACGTCAGTAAGATACCCCCACCAGAGATCTTAACAAACATGCAACAGAGTAAAAAGTACTAGCATTATATTAAAGGTTGATTAAAATACAACAAATCGGAGTGAAATCCATATTAATAACAAAAACCAATAATTGATTTCAAAATTGATTTTAACCCTTTAACTGCACTCAAAATTTTGCAGTGTTGAACGCTCTAGAGACAAAAAATGTTGAAAAATATACTTAAAATTTTTTGGCATCAGTGGAATTTTGAGTTAATTTAAATAATACACCAATAAACACGATTCTATTAATTTTTAAAAATTAAAAAAAATTCGAAAATTTAAAAAAATCAAAATAAAAATGTCTGGAAATTCAAAAACTTCAATAAAGTCTAAAATATATCGAAAATATCCAAATATATTAAATATTTCGAAAATTTTAAAAATTGCAAAATAAAAATTTCAAAATTTCATGAATTTTAAGAATTTCAGAAACATTTTAAAAAAAATTAAAAACTTAAAAATTAATAATATCAAAAATATATCAAAAACATCAATAATTTCAAAAAACATTAAAAAATCATTGTTAGAAATTTTCACAAATTGTAAAGATTTTATAAACCCCGGAAATTTTAAAAAAAATTAAGAATTTTAAACATGTGTATGTAAAATTTATAAAAATATGTCAAAATAGGTAAAAACTTGTAAAAATATATAAAAATATATAAAAATATATAAAAATATATAAAAATATATAAAAATATATAAAAATATATAAAAATATATAAAAATATATAAAAATATAAAAAAATAAATAAAAATTTGTAAGCTTTATAAAAGTTTACAGTTAAGTACCAAAATTGTTTATTTACGATGACATCACAACATATTTTTTGACAAATCATTTATATACGACAGCCGCAGTTAAAGGGTTAAATACTAAGAATGTTAGACATGATCATTTTAATAATGATTAGTTTGGCTCAGTGTGGTGTAGTTCGAAACCTTGGACGAACGCCCCCTATGTCACTGTCACTTGTCAACGCCAGTTTAATGTCTCCTGTCATTCTTTATCAGAGCCGTTTTTTAGCCACCACATTGGTTTAAAACATTTTTTAAACCGTGTTCAAACTGACGTCATTAATTAATAGATGGCTAAAATGCTGTTTTAAAAATACAATCTGTCACCTGCCACATATCATGTGATGTGACGAAATACATTTTCTAAATTGATAGGAGAAAGAAGTTGATTTTTAAAAAATGGATTTAGATTTTTTAATGATTGTTAATCAGATGCAGGAAGACAGCGGCTTTGATTAAAAATTGGAGTGATTTTCATACATCGCAATCTGAAACGTCCACAATTTTTGAAATTCTTTTTTGCGATCCTGCTGTCCTTGTTTCTGAATATCCACTAATAATCTTAGGACCTTGTTCTTTTCTATAGGTGGGTTAATTGACTTGTAACTGTTAAATCTACCTTCAGTTTCTTTTGCTGTTCTGTTTTTAATGCTGATATTAGGTTCTTTTAATGTACTACAACTGGGGATCTCCGAATTTTTTGACTCAATTGTTTTAATAACAAGAAGTGCATTGGCTTTATGCTTGTCTCCAAATATATCATCTAATTCTTCATATATAATATTTTCCATAAGTCACAAATAGTGAAATATTTGTAATTGTCGGTGTTTTTTTTACGTACCAAAAACATGTCCTTATTAAGTTTTTATTATAATTTAACATTTAATTGAAATAGTTTTAAGGTCAAAAACAATTTAATAGTTGTCGTCCATAAAATGGCCCTCAAAATCACCAGAATTAACCTTCTTTTATTTTAAGGTTATATATCCAGTGTTGTTAAGCTTTATTTGTATTTAATGTGTATTTAAAATATATTTTTATATAATTTTAAATACTGTAGTTAAAGGTAAACCAAATTATCCATACTCAAATGTGGTAATAGATATTCAGATTAGAATAAGACACAAAGTCATACCACAATGTATAATAAAATTTGTATATAAAAAAAAAACAAAAAATGGACTAAGAGACATGTTTCGGCCTCATCGGGCCATCATCAGGTCTAAAAAACAACTATTTCCATTAAATATTAAACTACAATAAAAACTTAATAAGGGCATGTTTTTGGTACGTAAAAGAAATACCGACAATTGTAAATATAATAAAATTAGTAAGTTAAAAAACCAAAAATCAAGGCTAAGCGACATGTTTCGGTCTCATCGGGCCATCATCAAGTCTAAAAAACAACTATTTCAATTAAATGTTAAACTACAATAAAAACTTAATAAGGACATGTTTTTGGTATGTAAAAGTAAAGGAGCTATGACAGTTCAAGCACATTATCAGCAAAATCTACATGTAAATCTCCATAAGAAAATCTAAGGTTCATTCTGGCAATTTTTGTCCATATCAAGGTCAATCGTTATCACATCGCCAGTTGGCGGTAAATCGTCACGTAAGTCTACAGACGACTACAGAAGACGTACTTCAGACGTCTACAGATTGTCACGGAGGTCTACAGACGTCTACAGAAGTCGTACTTCAGACGTCTGTAGACCGCAAATGCCCTTTTGGCTTTCGTACTGCGCATGTTTTTCCTTTACGTATTTATTATACGTCACATTTAAAATACACTGCCGTTTCCCGTGTTTAAATCGGACCAATAGTAACGGAGATATACTCGTTCCGATTCATTCATTTTTCTGTAAATATTTGGGGGTTGAGGATGGTTGATTAGCTATTTTCTCAATTTTTATGTAAACACGGGGCGGTTGAAAGGGGTTAATATAATTTTTTGCATATTTTTCACTTAATGTACACGTAAAGACCTATTTTTTTACGTAAACACGGTTGAGTGGGGTAGTTGGGATTTTTTGCATATTTTTCGCTTAATCTACACGTAAAGACCTATTCAACGATGTGTCACATGATATATTTTATTAATTTTTACGTAAACAGATTTTTTTCATTATTTTTCCCTTACTCCTCCTGGCATTAGCTATCCAATAACGTAGCGCATGCGCAGATTGCATGAATTTCTCCCCCACCACTTTTAGAACCAATTTTGCTAATTTTAACCTTAGATTTTCTTATGGAGATTTACATGTAGATTTTGCTGATAATGCGCTTGAACTCTTGTTGCTCATTTACTCATAAAAAACACCAACAATTACAAATATAATAAAATTAGTATGTTAACAAACTAAAAAATAGGCTAATCGACATGTTTCGGACTCATCGGACCATCATCAGGCCTAAAAAACAAGATTATAACATCTTTAAAAAGTAAAGGGAACTTACATAAATGTAATAAATGAACAGCAACGAAAACAATAAACTAAATGTACATGACATTTAGTAATGAAAATAAATTAAAAAAATTAACAAAACAACCACAAGTAAATCAAGATTGGTGATGTAAGTTCTCTTTCCTCATTGTAATCTTGTTTTTTAGCCCTGATGATGTCCCGATGAGGCCGAAACATGTCGCTAAGCCTACTTTTTGGTTTTTTAACATACTAATTTTATTATACATTGTGGTATGACTTTGTGTCTTATTCTAAACTGTAATTAAAGTTTAAATACATTATTTCTTGGAAAAGTTTAAGATCGTTCACTTTCTTTTCTCGTTTACCTGGAAATTCCCCTTAACTTCGGACATAAACATAAATTACTAATTAAAATAAATTCAGCAAGCTAACAGTATCCAAGTAGCTCAGCTAGTTTGTTCAGTACTATGGTAGATCATGTGTGAAAACAGAGTTCCAAAATAATTAGAAACCGTTCTCGAGTTATCGCTGTGACAGACGGACAGACAGACAGACAGACGGACGAAAAGACATTGTAAAGCCAATAAGTACTTTCGCTTTACTTCGCTATTTAATAATATCTAAACAAACGAAAGAAATATTTGTATTTAAATACTTTTTAAGTACAATCTCGAGTTATCACTGAAATAAACGGAAAGACGGACAGACAGATGGCTGATGTTGACTTAGGTCACTAAAAACAATAAGTGGGTGAGCTAAGTTAACCAGATATCGATTGCTGAAAACAGAAATCCAAATTTCGAAACCGTTATCGACTTATCGCAGAGATAGACGGAAAGACGCACACACAAACGGACAGACAGACGGTTGTAGTATACTTAGGTCATTGAAAATAGTAGGTGGGCGAACTATTGTGACCAGCTATCGATTGCTGAAAATAGAGTTCCAAAATTCGAAACCGTACTTGAGTTATCGCTGTGACAGACGGGCAGACAGACAGACGGACATTGTAAAGTCATTAAGTACCTTCGATTTGCTTCTCTACTTAATAATATCTAAACACACGGAATAAATATTTGTAATTGTATTTAAATACTTTTTAAATACAAGAACGAAGTATTTGTATTTAAATACATTGTGAATTGAAGTATTTAAAATACAAGGTAAATACATTTTTGAAAAAGTATTTGTATTTAAATATAATTCTAAAAATATTTTTAACAACACTCTATATATTAAAATTAAAGTTGTGTTCATTTGTTTTCATTTGTTTTCATTTGTTTTCCTTTGTTTTCATTTGTTTTCATTTGTTTTCATTTGTTTTCATTTGTTTTCATTTGTTTTCATTTGTTTTCATTTGTTTTCATTTGTTTTCATTTGTTTTCATTTGTTTTCATTTGTTTTCATTTGTTTTCATTTATTTTTCTATATAGACCTACGTAATTAATGCACATATGTTATGAAATTGATAACAAAATTTTATTGTCAGAATTTTTTTTACTTGCAATGCTTATTTTATTCGAGTTTAAAGTCTCCTTCAGCTGGAGTAACAATTCGCAATGTTAATTTTTTGATGAATAGAAGCGGATGACATTAATAAACATGTCAAATTAAGTTAATAATAACCACGTGCGACTGACAACAATGGTATTAGGATTTGTCGGAACAATTAATAATCTAATTTGAGATTTAAAAAAAAAATATTACTGACAATGATAAAAATAATAAAGTCAAGTTATTAAAAAAATTTAGAGAGCAACCTAAAAATTCAATAATCGATTTGATAAAATGGTTAATTGAACTTTGTATAAAAAATAAATATAATTTTTGATTCGCTCGAAAGATCGTTTAATTAAATCCTAATTTAATAATATATCATATAAAAAAAATATTTTCCTTCAACAAATAATGCAGGTAATAATTTTTACCACGACCTTGTTTAAAATACTGTTTTAATACAAATTCAATTTGATGCTAATTGTATACAATTGTTGCAGTTGTTTTTTATTTAAATATATTTAAAAATGTATTTATTATTAACAAAATAACAAGCATGGGTGCGTGAGTACCTAAAAAGGGAGCGAGGCGAAGAAAAAATAGGAAAATAAATATCTTTTTCTTTTTTTTTTTTGAATTTTTTTCGATTCTTCTTATTTTTTCCTATTTTTTTATATTTTCCCTATTTTCTCCTATTTTTTTTTTTATTTTTTTCCAGTTTTCCATGAAACGTGGCGTTCAAATTCATTGCATTGTAATCGATATTTATCGTTCGTTTTCCTTTTTCCTATTTTATTTTTCCAGTATCAGCTACTCTTTTGTAGGCGTAGACCCTCCCCCTTTCAACTTAGACTTTCAAGTTAGATTTACCAAAATTTACATGTCGCTAAAGCCTGTTATAACAAACATATAGACAAAAACTTGAAAAAACTTGAAAACAATCGGTCAACCCGTTTGCAAAATATCGCGGCAACTACAGACGGACAGACACACAATACAATCTTATAAGCGGAGCTCGCTTCGCTCGCTTCCTAATTCCTGGTGATTGTCAAAGTGCTGAAACTGTGGCAACGAAAAATCTTCTTGAAATTCGTTAATTAATTGACGGATCATAAAGTTTCTATGAAATATTTGGATAAAAAATTTCAATGATTTTGACCAACAAAATATCAAGAATTTTGATCAAAAATTTCAGGAATATTAATCAAAAAATTCCAGAATTTTGATAAAAATTTTTTTAAGGATTTAATAAAAATTTCAACAATTTTAATAAAAAATTTCGAGCAATTTTGTCAAAAGATTTCAAGAAATTTGATCAAAAATGAAGAATTTTTGATCAAAAATTTTAGTGAAACATTTCAATAATTTTAATACAAAATTTCAAGAATTTTGATAAAAAATTTCAATAATTTTGATCAAAAAATTCAAGAAATTTCAACAATTTTAATAATTTTAGTTAAGAATTCTAAGAATTTTGAAAAATTTCTTTTGATCAAAAAATTTCAAGAATTTTGATCAAAAGCTTTCTAGAATTTCAATGAAAAGTTTCAACAATTTTATTAAAAAATTTCAATCAATTTGATCAAAAACAGCAAAAATTTTGATAAAAAATTTCAACCATTTTGATTATAAATTTCAATAATTTGGATCAAAAATTTTAATAAAAAATTTTTTTCAATAATTTTAATACAAAATTTTAAGTTTTAAAAAATTTCAACAATTTTGATCAACAATTTCAAGAATTTTGATCAAACATTGCAAGAATTTTTATCAAAAAAATCCAAGAATTGATTTTCAACACATCAAGAATTTTGACCAAAAAGTTCAAAGAATATTAATCAAAAAATTGCAGAATTTTGATAAAAAAATGGCAAGATTTTAATAAAAATTTCAAGAATGTTGATAAAAAATTTCAACAATTTTAATAAAAAAATTCTTTCATTCAAGTTTTAAATAATTTCAACAATTTTGATAAAACATTACAAGAATTTTTATAAAAAATTTCAAGAATTGTTTTTCAAAATATCAAGAATTTTGATCAAAAATTTCAAGAAAATTTATAAAAAAATTTCAGAATTTTGATAAAAAAAGTAAAAGAGTTTAATAAAAATTTCAAGAATTTTGATCAAAAATATGAAAAGTTTTGATAAAAAATTTTAGTAAAACGTTTCGTTAATTTTTAATACAACATTTCAAGAATTTTGATAAACTTCAACAATTTTGATAAAAAAATTCAAGAAATTTCAATAACTTTAATAAAAGATTTCATTAATGTTAGTACAAAATTTTAAGAATTTTAAAAAATTTCAAGCATTTTGATCAAAAAATTTCAAGAATTTTGAGCTTTCTGGAATTTTAATAAAAAATTTCAACAATTTTTAAAAAATTTGAATCAATTTGATCAAAAATTTTTATACAAAATTTCAAGCATTTTAATCTAAATTTCAATAATTTTGATCAAAACATTTCAAGAATTTTAATAAAAAATTTCTTTCAATAATTTTAATACAAAATTTCAAGTTTTAAAAAATTTCAACAATTTTGATCAATTTCAAGTAATTTGATCAAAAACGAAATTTATAATAAAATTTCAACAATTTTTAAGAGTTCAATAATTTTTATATAACATTTTTAAGAATTGACTCAGGAATTTTGATCCAAAATTTCAAGAATTTTGATAGTTAATACAAAATTTCAAGTTATAAAAAATTTCAACACTTTTGATCAAAAATTTCAAGAAAGTCAAAAATTTCAAGAATTTTTTAATAAAATTTCAACGGTCTTAATGAAAGATTTCCCTAATTTTAACACAAAATTTCAAGAACTTTGATCAAAAATTTCAACAATTTTGATCAAAAATTTCAAGTAATTTGATCAAAAACGAAATTTATAATAAAATTTCAACAATTTTTATGGGTTCAATAATTTTAATATAACATTTTTAAGAATTGACAAAAAATTTCAGGAATTTTGATCCAAAATTTCAAGAATTTTGATAATTAATACAAAATTTCAAATTATAAAAAATTTCAACAATTTTGATCAAAAATTTCAAGAAAGATCAAAAATTTCAAGAAATTTGATCAAAAACTTTTAATAAAATTTCAACAGTCTTAATGAAAGATTTCACTAATTTTAACACAAAATTTCAATAATTTAGATAAAAATTTCAAGCATTTTAATTAAAAAATTTCAAGAACTTTGATCAAAAATTTCAACAATTTTGATCAAAAATTTCAAGTAACTTGATCAAAAACGAAATTTATAATAAAACTTCAACAATTTTTATGAGTTTAATAATTTTAACACAAAATTTCAAGAATTTAGATAAAAAATTTCAAGCATTTTAATAAAAAAATGTCAAGAACTTTGATCAAAAATTTCAACAATTTTGATCAAAAATTTCAAGTAATTTGATCAAAAACGAAATTTATAATAAAATTTCAACAATTTTTAAGAGTTCAATAATTTTAATATAACATTTTTAAGAATTGATAAAAAATTTCAGGAATTTTGATCCAAAATTTCAAGAATTTAGATAAAAAATTTCAAGCATTTTAATAAAAAAATGTCAAGAACTTTGATCAAAAATTTCAACAATTTTGATCAAAAATTTCAAGTAATTTGATCAAAAACGAAATTTATAATAAAATTTCAACAATTTTTATGAGTTCAATAATTTTAATATATAACATTTTTAAGAATTGATAAAAAATTTCAGGAATTTTGATCCAAAATTTCAAGAATTTTGATAATTAATACAAAATTTCAAGTTATAAAAAACTTCAACAATTTTGATCAAAAATTTCAAGAAAGATAAAAAATTTCAAGAAATTTGATCAAAAACTTTTAAAAAAATTTCAACAGTCTTAATGAAAGATTTCACTAATTTTAACACAAAATTTCAAGAATTTAGATAAAAAATTTCAAGCATTTTAATTAAAAAATTTCAAGAACTTTAATCAAAAATTTCAACAATTTTGATCAAAAATTTCAAGAACTTTGATCAAAAATTTCAAGTAATTTGATCAAAAACGAAATTTATAATAAAATTTCAACAATTTTTATGAGTTTAATAATTTTAATATAACATTTTTAAGAATTGATAAAAAATTTCAGGAATTTTGATCCAAAATTTCAAGAATTTTGATAATTAATACAAAATTTCAAGTTATAAAAAAATTCAACAATTTTGATCAAAAAATTTCAAGAATTTTGAGCTTTCTCGAATTTTAATAAAAAATTTCAAGAATTTTGATCAAAAGCTTTATAGAATTTTAATCAAAAATTGAAAACATTTTGATAAAAAATTTCAAGCATTTGATCATAAATTTCAATAATTTTGATAAAAAATTTCAAGCTTTTGATCAAAAAATTTCAACAATTTTAATAAAATTTTCTTTCAATAATTTTAATACAACATTTCAAGTTTTAAACAATTTCAACAATTTTGATCAAAAATTTCAAGTACTTTGATCAAAAACGTAATTTTTAATAAAATTTCAACAATTTTTATGATTTTAATAATTTTAATACAAAATTTTAAGAATTTTGATAAAAAAATTCAAGAATTTTGATAATCAATACAAAATTTTTAAAAAATTTCAACAATTTTGGTCAAAAATTTCAAGAAATCTGAAAAAATATTTCAAGAATTTTTTAATAAAATTTCAAGAATTTTTTAATAAAATTTCAAAAATGTTTAATAAAATGTCAAGAATTTTTTAATAATATTTCAAGAATTTTTTAATAAAATTTCAAGATTTTTTTAATAAAATTACAAGAATTTTTTAATAAAATTTCAAGAATTTTTTAATAAAATTTCAAGAATTTTTTAATAAAATTTCAACGGTCTTAATGAAAGATTTCCCTAATTTTAACACAAAATTTCAATAACTTTGATCAAAAATTTCAACAATTTTGATCAAAAACGAAATTTATAATAAAATTTCAACAATTTTTATGAGTTCAATAATTTTAATATAACATTTTTAAGAATTTTAATACAAAATTTCAAGAATTTTGATCAAAAATTTCAATAATTTTGATAATTAATACAAAATTTCAAGTTATAAAAAATTTTGATCAAAAATTTCAAGAAAGATAAAAAATTTCAAGAAATTTGATCAAAAACTTTTAATAAAATTTCAACAGTCTTAATGAAAGATTTCACTAATTTTAACACAAAATTTAAAGAATTTAGATAAAAAATTTCAAGGATTTTAATTAAAAAATTTCAAGAACTTTGATCAAAAATTTAATTTTGATTAAAAAATTTCAAGAACTTTGATAAAAAAATTTCAACAATTTTGATGACATATTTTTTTTGTTGCAGATTGGAGAGAGAACATCGTTGTATGTATTAGACTGCATTTTTTCAATACTTATAGTAGGAACTTTGGTTGTGTTTGTCTGGAGAGGAGTATGGTTACTTGTAGATATTTTTCTATTTCCAGACGACGAGATATTATCCTATTGGAGTAGCTTGGTAAGACTGATTTAAATTTATTAATGATTTTTATCTTTAATTGAAATTCCCTGTAGATACGTTTCTTTATGCATAAATATAAAAGGTATGTTAATATATTTCCACGACTTGTTATTCATGGGAAAAATTTGAATTTTAGAATTTAAGTTATTTTCAAGAATGTGTTACGCTTGGTACGACGTTGATAATTTTTTAATCGTCGGAAATTTTATTTACTAAAAAATACAGTTTATCAATTTTTTTTTAGTTTAAATTAAATTCTTTCATAGACGTACTAATTTATCCTATTACAAATATTATTTGTCAGATTTATTAAAGGTCAAGATGTTTATTACAGGAATTTTTAAAATTGGAAAATTGCTTTACAGGCAATTTAACATTAATAAAAATAAAACTAAATTACAATAATTTTGGTAAAACAGTAATTGGTAAATTACACAAGTACCTACATTAATATCAGTTTAATTGAATAAATGTGGGACTACGATAAATATTTTTGGAACACACAAAGGAGTACATTTAAATATTAAAAGCTGTATAATTTGAAAAATAAAATTATAGTTAAAAAAAATAATACGTTTTGTGTATGAAATTTCAAGGTTTAGTATTATTTTAACTCTTTTTTTACTATTTTTTTCAAAAGAATTTTACAGTTTTTCAACGATTTTACAAGATTTTTTCAAGAATTTTCCTCTGATTGTTCCAGAATTTTCCAAGGATTTTTTATATAAATTCATATTTTATTTAAAGAATCTTTAAATAAATTTCAAGTTATTATTAAACTCATTTTTTACTAATTTTTCAAGATTTTTAATAAGAATTCTTAAATAAATTTTCAAGCATTTTTTTTACAAATTTTTCAAGAATTATTCAACGACAGTTTTTTTAATTTTTAAATATATTTTTTAAGGATTTTGCAAGGATTGTTTATGGATTTTTTAAGAAATTTTCAATTTTTAAGAATTTTTCAAAGAATCATAAGTCTTAAAAAAAATACAGTATTTGACACAAAAACCAAATTTTCCTTGATTGTTCCAGAATTTTCCAAGAATTTTTAAATGCAATTTTCAAGGGTTTTTTTTTAATTTTTTTTATAGATTTATCAAAAAATATTTAAGGTTTTATTCAAACTCGTTTTTTACTATTTTTCATGATTTTTAATAAGAATTCTTAAAGGAATTTTCAAGGATTTTTTTAATAATTTTTCAAGAATTGTTCAACGACGGTTTCAGATTTTTTCAATGATTTTTAAATATAAATTTTAAAGATTTTGCAAGGATTGTTTATGGATTTTCAAGAAATTTTAGATTTTTAAGAATTTTTCAAAGAATCATTTTTCTTAAAAAAAATACAGTATTTGACACGAAACCCAAATTTTCCCCTGATTGTTTTTTCAAGGATTTTTAAATGCAATTTCCAAGGATTTTTTAAGAATTTTTTTATTAATATTTAAAAGATTTATTACGGTTTATTTAACGATTTTTATTATTTTTTAAAAGAATTCTTTAAGAAATTTTCAAGGATTTTTTAACGAATTTTTCAAGGATTTGTAAGATTTCTTTTTATATAAATTTATATTTTATTTAAAGATTTTTCAAAAAAATTTCAAGGTTTGATTCAAACTCATTTTTTTACTATCTTTTGAAGATTTTTAATAAGAATTCTTTAGTAATTTTCAAGGATTTTTTTAAGGATTTTTCAAGGATGATTCAACGATGATTCAAGAATTTTTCAATGATTTTTACATATAATTTTTAAGGATTTTGCAAGGATTGTTTAAGGATTTTTCAATCATTTTTCTTAAAAAAAAATACACTTTTTGATACGAAAACAAAATTTTCCCTTGCTTGTTCCAGAATTTTCCGAGGATTTTTAAATGCAATTTTAAAGGTTTTTTTATTTTTTTTTAAACAATGTATAAAAGATTTGTTACGGTTTATTTAAAATTTTTTTCAAGAAATTTTGAAGGTTTTGTTCAAACTCAATTTTTATTATTTTTTCAAAGATTGTAAATAAGAATTCTTTCAGAATTTTTCAAGGATTTTTTTACGATTTTTTCAAGGATTATTCAAAGATGGTTCAAACATTTTTCAACAATTTTACAGGATTTTTTCAAGAATTTTCCACTGATTGTTCCAGAATTTTCCCTAGGATATTTAAATGCAATTTTCAAGGATTTTTTAAGATTTTTTATATAAATTTATATTTTATTTAAAGATTTTTCAAAAAAAATCAAGGTTTTATTCAAACTCATTTTTTATTATTTTTTCAAGATTTTTAATAAGAATTATTTAAAAATGTTTAAGGATTTTTTTACGAATTTTTCTAAAAATTCAACGACGGTTTTAAAATCTTTCAATGATTGTTAAATATAATTTTTAAGGATTTTGCAAGGATTGTTTATGGATTTTTCAAGAAATTTTCAATGTTTAAGAATTTTCAAAGAATCATTTTTCTTAAAAAAAATACAGTATTTGATACGAAACCCAAATTTTCCCTTGACTGTTCCAGAATTTTCCAAAGATTTTTAAATGCATTTTTCAAGGATTTTTTAAGAATTTTTTCATCAAATTTATATTTTAAAGATTTGTCAAAAAAAAAATTCAAGGTTTTATTGAAACTCATTTTTTACTATTTTTTGAAGATTTTTAATAAGTATTCTTTAAGGAATTTTCAAGGATCTTTTTACGAATTTTTCCAGTTTCAGATTATTTCAATGATTTTTAAATATAATTTTCAAGGATTTTGCAAGGATTGTTTATGGATTTTCAAGAAATTTTCAATTTTTAAGAATTTTTCAAAGAATCATTTTTCTTCAAAAAAAAAAAAATACACTTTTTGATACGAAAACAAAATTTTCCCTTGATTGTTCCAGAATTTTCCAAAGAATTTTAAATGCAATTTTCAAGGATTTTTTTAAAGAACTTTTTTATTAAATTTATATTTTATTTAAAGATTTTTCAAAAAAAAATTCAAGGTTTTATTGAAACTCATTTTTTACTATTTTTTGAAGATTTTTAATAAGTATTCTTTAAGGAATTTTCAAGGATCTTTTTACGAATTTTTCCAGTTTCAGATTATTTCAATGATTTTTAAATATAATTTTCAAGGATTTTGCAAGGATTGTTTATGGATTTTCAAGAAATTTTCAATTTTTAAGAATTTTTCAAAGAATCATTTTTCTTCAAAAAAAAAATACACTTTTTGATACGAAAACAAAATTTTCCCTTGATTGTTCCAGAATTTTCCAAAGATTTTTAAATGCAATTTTCAAGGATTTTTTTTAAGAATTTTTTTATTAAATTTATATTTTATTTAAAGATTTTTCAAAAAAAAATTCAAGGTTTTATTCAAACTCATTTTTTACTATTCTTTGAAGATTTTTTAATAATTATTCTTTAAGGAATTTTCAAGGATTTTTTTGAATGATATTTAAATATATTTTTTAAAGATTTTGCAAGGATTGTTTATGGATTTTTCAAGAAATTTTCAATCTTTAATAATTTTTCAAAGAAAAAAAATTTTTTCATGGATTGTTCCAGAATTTTCCGACGATTTTTAATGCAATTTTAAAGGATTTTTTTTTAAATTTTGTATTCAAATTTATATTTTATTTAATGATTTTTTCAATAAATCACGCGCTCACTTTGATGTACCGACAAAATTTGGATGCCTTTAACAAGTTTCTACATATTCTTTTCAAAATTATAAAATTAATGCAAAGAATAATAAAAAAACTGATAGTCGTACCACAATCATATAATTTAGGATCTTAAACGAGATGCAACATGTTTCGGCCATTCAAAGGCCATCATCAGGCCTATAATACAAAAAATTTAGTTTCTTTGAATTTAGAATTGTAATTATTATAGCCAAAATAAAGAATTTTTTTAAATTTTTTGTAATTTCGTTTTATCAATAACTATAAAATAAATGAAAAAACTAAATATCATATCCGAAAAGGATCCAAAAGTACTATGTGTGTAAATTATTTCATAATTTTAACATAGTATTTGTAAAAGTAATAGCAAAAAATGAAAAAAATTAAAACAATTCAATGGATACAAAGCATTTTTGACAAAAAATTTGATTTTTTTTTAGTTTTTTAAACCAACCTTTTATTAATGCATTTTGATCCAGAAAATCTAAAAAAAAGGTCTGTTTCCAATTTTGAATAAAATTGAATGAAATATTAATTATTTATTGATTTTAAAATTATTCAAAAAAGGTTTTATTTCTTTTTAAAGTTAATATTAATATTAAAAATTTACAAAAAATACCATTAAATTTGTAGTAAACAACTCTATAATTGTGATTTTTTTCAAAATCTTATTCAAAAAATTGTAGAATTCATAAATTTTTTTTTGAAATTTAATATAAGTTTAAAAAAAAATTGAAAACTTCAAAAATATTAAAGATATTAAAATGGGATTTATACCATTCGATAGGTAATATAAAATTTTAAATAATTTAATCTCTTCGAATTTAACATTGTAATTATTATAACCAAAATAAAACAAAAATTAAATTTTTTTGTCCTTTTGTTTTAACGAAAATGGTAAAACAAATGAAAAAAGTAATAGTACATCTGGAAGGGATCAAAAAGTACATTACGTGTGAAATATGTCATAATTTTAAAATAATACTAATAGAAATTATACAAAATTATAAAAAGTTAAAAAAAAATTTTACAAAAAATTAAGTTTTTTTTTTAATTTTTGTAAACTAATTTTATTAATGTATTTTGATGCAGAAAAATTAAAATAACCGATTAAACAATTACTTTAATAAGAGTGTTCGGAAAGTTGGGTGGGATTACCCCCTGATTTTTTTTTTATAAAATTAATGGTTTACAAATTCCATAACATGAAAAATTAAAAAAAAAACTAAAATCATTTTTTTTTATTTTAAGGTTCTGGGATATCTGATGGTAGCTGTGGCTTTTTTGCTTCAACCGCTGATGCGATATTTTTGTGAACGACTGACCGGAGCTGCGCGTTTATTACTCGCAGATTTATTTATTTTATTCGCCCTATTCGGCACTGTGAACGTATGGAGAGGAATATGGAGCTTACTAAATATTTATTTTTTACCAGGTAATAATTAATCAAAGTAAAAGCTCACATAAACAAAAAAAATTATAATAATTTATAAAATTTCATAACAGATTTAGTCTAATGATAGAATATATTTTTTTATTTTTAGAAAATCTAGAATTAAGCTGCTGGATAACACACTGGGTGAGCTTAATCATCTTGATCTTATGTCGGTGTTCAAACTCTTTGTTAGTCAGAGGAGTGTATATAGACGCCGAAGAACCAGGTGGAAAATGCGTTGTTTTCCCGTGTTATTATCTTAGAGTTATTTTACGCAAGAAGAAACTAAAAAAGCTCAATCTAACGAGTTTTTCTTTAAACGACGCCATTAAAGCAAATCATAAAGAGAATGAGATTCCATCTAATAATCACGTTGTAAATATTAGTACAATTTGTAATACTGTCGAAGAAAATAGTGATATTAAAGAAAGTAAAAAATGAAAAGTGCTACATTTATTTTCCAAGATAAAGCTCATGTAAATAAATCTTATTTTCTTATATTCAAAATATAAATATTGCACTAAATATGTACCATTAAAAAGGCTGTGATTAAACATCAAAAGATCTACTGCACGTATTAATCTAGCATTGATTATAGTTTACAAGCGCTATATCTTGGGGATGAATAGTACAAATTATTTTAAAAAAATCAACACAAGTTTTACAATAAAGCTCGGGAAATATAAAAATCATGTAAAATTTATTAAACCTCATCCAAAAATTTTCAAAAATAATTAAAAATCTCTTAATTATCCTTAAACATTTTAAAAAATTGACTAATAGCACTAAAACTTTTATAAAATATTTGTAGAATTATCAAAAACATTTATAAATTATCTTTAGTACTAAAATATTTTAAAAATTTTCTACAACCCCAAATAAAAAAATTTCATTTTTGATCTTAAATAACTTTTAAAAATATTTTGAAAATCATCTTTTACGTGCTTTAATTATTTAAAACAATTCTAAAAAAACGTCATTTTAATCTTTTAAAAAAAACTTTCTAAAATCGTATAAATTTAAAAAAACATTTTTAAAAATCTTCTATATCACTTATATGAAATATTTTGAAAATAATCTACAAGGTGTTCAAATTATTTAAAATATAAACTTCCTAAGCAACTTTCAAATTTTAGGTACCTCAGTGTCAGGTTTCTAAAATTTTTGTAACATTTTTGAAGCTTTTGAATTTCTTAAAATTTTTGTTTTTTTTTTAAATTTTTTTGAATTTTGTCGATTTTTTTTTGAATCTTGTCGAAATTTTTTATATATTTTTGAAATTTTCGATATGTTTTTGAAATTTTCGATATGTTTTTGAAATTTTCGAAATGTTTGAATTACGTGACGTATTTATTTATTTATTTGTTTAAATTTTCGAATTTCTTAATATGATTTTAAAACTAGAATTTAATATTGCAATTTTTGATTTTATTGTCATTTCGAATAATTTTTTAATTGTTTTTGATATTTTCAATATATTTTTGAAATTTTCGAAATTTTTGACATACATTTCAAACTTGAATTTTATTTTCTAATTTTTGACATTTTTTGCAATTTTCTTAATTTTCGAATGATTTTTTAATGTTTTTTAATATTTTGGAAATTTTCTATATACTTTTTTTTTGAAATATTCGAAATTTTTGAATTATTTATTTTTTAAATTTTCGAAATTTTTGATATAATTTTTAAACTAATTTAATTTTGTAGTTTTTCTTTTGTAATTTTCTAATAATTTTTTAATATTTTAGAAATTTTCTAAGTATATATTTTTGAAATATTCAAAAGTTTTGAATTACTTGACATTTTTATTTATTTTTTAAATTTTCGAATTTTTTAATATAATTTTGAAACGAATTTAATTTTGTAATTTTTGAAGTTTTTTTTTTGCAATTTTCGGATAATTTTTTTTTGATATTTTTGAAATATTCGAAATTTTTTAATTCCTTTTGACATTTTTATTTATTTTTTAAATTTTCGAATTTTTTAATATAATTTTGAAACTTGAATTTAATTTTGTAATTTTTGAGGTTTTTTTTACAATTTTCGGATAATTTTTTAATATTTTTTGAAATTTTGGAAATATTCTATATATTTTTGAAAAATTCGAAATATTTTAATTCCTTTTGACGTTTTTATTTATTTATTTGTTTAAATTTTCGAATTTTTTAATATAATTTTGAAACTTGAATTTAATTTTGTAATTTTTGAGGTTTTTTTTGCAATTTTCGGATACTTTTTTACTGTTTTTTAAAATTTTGGAAATTCTCTATATATTTTTAAAATATTCGAAATTTTTGATTACTTGACGTTTCTATTTATTTTTTAAATTTTCGAAATTTTTGATATATTTTTTAAACTTGAAATTAATTTTGTAATTATTGAAGTTTTTTTGCAATTTTCGGATAATTTTTACTGTTTTTTGATATTTTGGAAATTTTCTATAAATTTTTGAAATATTCGAAATTTTTGAATTACTTGACGTATTTATTTATTTTTTAAATTTTCGAAATTTTTGATATATTTTTGAAACTTGAATTTAATTTTGTATTTTTTGAATTATTTTTTTGCAATTTCGAATAATTTTTCAATGATTTTTGATATTTTTGAAATTTTCGAAATTTTTGACATATATTTCAAACTTGAATTTTATTTTCTAATTTTTGACATTTTTGGCAATTTTCTTAGTTTTCGAATAATTTTTTAATGTTTTTTGATATTTTTGAAATATTCGAAATTTTTGAATTACTTGACGTTTTTATTTATTTGTTTGTTTAAATTTTCAAAATTTTTGAAACTTGAATTTAACTTTGTAATTTTTTAAGTTTTTTTGTCATTTTCGGATAATTTTTTAATGTTTTTTGATATTTTTCAAAATTACTTGACGTTTTTATTTATTTATTTGTTTAAATTTTTAATATAATATTGAAACTTGAATTTTCTGATAATTTTTTAATGTTTTTTGATATTTTTCAAATTTTCGATACATTTTTGAAAAATTCGAAATTTTTGAATTACTTGACGTTTTCATTTATTTGTTTGTTTAAATCAACATTTTTGATATATTTTTGAAACCTGAATTTAATTTTGAAATTTTTGAAGTTTTTTTTTACAATTTTTAATGTTTTTTGATACATTTTAGAAAATTTTGATAATTGTTTGAAATTGAATTTTATTTTGTAATTTTTGACATTTTTTCAATTTTTCGAAGTTTTCGAATAATTATTTAAATGTTTTTGATATTTTCGAAATTTTCAATTCTTATATATTTGAAACTTGAATTTTATTTTGTAATTTTTGAAGTTTTTTATGAAATTTTCGCATAATTTTTGATATTTTTAATATCCTTTTGCAAATGTCGAAATTTTTTAAATATATTTGAAACTTAAATTTTATTATGCCATTCTTAAAGTTTTTTTGCAATTTTCGAAGTGGTCAAATAATTTTTTAATGATTTTTAATATACTTTTGAAATTTTCGATAGTTCAGAAATATTTGAAATTTTCGAAATTAAAAACTTGTACATTTCTTTCAAACTCTTCGTTTACCTTTTAAAAGTTTTCTAAACATTTTTGTTCCAAAAACCTTAAAAATATTTTAAAATCGTCTCTAACGTAATATATATTTTTTAATGTTCTAGAACTATCAAAAACTTCTTTTACTTTCTAAATAACCACCATTTAAAAACAATATAAAAATTTCAAAATTAATTTCAACTTGTAAACATTTTACAACTTTTTAAAATATTTAAAACATTTCTAAAACAACGTAAATTCTCCAATTTACAAAAACCCAGAAAGTATTTTACAAATCATCTATAACATATAAAAATATTTGATAGATTTTTTTTCACATAAAAAAATCAATAAATATAATTAAATTTCGGACACACTGTATACCTATTTATAATTTATTATGATATTATTATAGAATGTGTTTTGGGAGTTGGTATCCAGAGACTGAAAAATCGTACGAGTACAAAACAGTGCTGTCTAGCAATGTACAATGTTGAAGATGATTTTTTATTTTTAGTACGTTACTATTTATTTAAATAAAAAATTTTTGTTTGCACTTTTCATATTCACGTCTAATGCAAAATTCGAACTCGTTTTCTTGGACAGTACTTAAATAAAAAAAATATTTTAAGCATCATGTTAGATTAAGAACGTTTGCTTGTTTATTAAGAGACTGTAAATATTGTATTTTATTTAGAATTAAATTAAAAAAAATATGTGTATATATATTATATACTATTAATAAAATTAGTGGTGTCATACAATTATTTTATTCAATCCATTATTATACAGTGTGAGCAATTTTAAATTGAACCACCCCTGTGAATTCTCTATTTATACATCGATTTCTACAATAATTTTTTTAAGTGATGTGGAGAATTCAAACTTCTACTAAACCAGTTTTAACTGAAAATCCATTTTCAAAGTAAACCATGATTTTTTTTCAACGCTGAAAATGACAAAATCGTATTAGTAATTTTTTTATTACAGAATTGAGTACGCCACTGTATTTGTAAGTATGTAAAAAATTTTTATTAAAAAAGACTTTAAAATCTCTATTATGTTTTACGAAAATTTTAGACAAATTCTGAAAGCTGGCAACAATGTATTTGTCCATTTTGAGTTTACAGATATCTTAAGTGAATAAGTATTTACTGTTTTACTTTTTTGTTAAAATAAATGAATTGGAAAAGGTTAAATTTATATTTACAAGTCAAAAACTACAAAATAATTATCTGCATTGTTGCCAGCTTTCGGAATTTGTCTAAAATTTTCGAATGATTAAAATTTTGATAATTTCTTAATAAACATTTTTTTACGAAATTTTAGTAAAAGTTCTTTTGCATGCTTACAAATCCAATGGCATATTGAAATTTTTAATAAAAAAATCGCTAATACGATTTTGCTATTTTTAGCGTTGAAAAAGTCATGGTGTGCTTTGAAAATGGATTTTCAGTTATGAGACTTTATGGCTTAGTAGAACTTTAGATTCTCTACATCACTCTAAAATATAGTTGAAATCGGTGTATAAATAGAAAATTTACAGGGGTGGGTTTCAATTAAAATAGGTCACACTGTCTATCATAAAAAATATCCTTTTTAACAGAAAATTTTAGATACAAGAAAAAAAAGTGAAAAATGACAAAGTTCAAGCGAAAGAAGATAAAATTTTGTAAAGGGAAGATAAACAGTAGATACTTTCAACAACAAATTTATTTACTGGTACATGTTTACTACAATATAATAAATCAATAATGAATCAATAATCGAGAATAAATAACGAATCACGAATGACCCCTCTCGAAGAGATAACAATCTATATATGCAAATCCTACAATAAACATTTCCTGACCTATGGGCAACGGCCAGCATTCAACCTGCCGGCGTTACCTTGCTATAACATGTTACGTATAACCTTTATATTGTTTAAATTATAACTAGTTTACTGAACTACGATATATTATTATTTAAGGTTATTCTGTGTAGCCTAAAAGGCATCACAAGGAGAATTAATTTTGCTTGAATTGGACTGAATAATAAAAAACTCATTACAACCTTGTAATGAGTGAGAAAAATGGAAATTAAGTTTAAGGGAAATAAAGGTCATCAAAATCAATAATTAAGAAACCAAAATTATAAAAATGTTTAAAAAATAATTATATTTGGTTAATCTCTATTTAAAACCTTATAATGAAATATACAGGGCGGATCACCATAAACGCGTCGCGTTGGTTTTTATATGGAAAACCGTAAGATTGTGTAAAAAATGTTTACTGCAGGTACAATTTTAAATTATTTTGATTTATACAGGTTGCCTCAATAAAAACATATGTACAATAGTTATATTATTTTAAATGGAACATTCTGTATTTTTCCTAACCTCTCTTTTTCTACAGTATGATTTTTTTCTTATTTAGAATTTTTTTATGTATCATTTGTAATTATTTTTTCTCATTTTTCAGATTTTTTGTTTTTTTTTTTGTGATTTTTTCAACTTTTTTTCTGTTTTTTTTTTGTGATTTTTTCGATTTTTTCTTATTTTTTCATCATTATTCTGTTTTTTCATTTTTTCTTATTGTTCTAATTTTTTGTAATTATTTGCGACTTTTTTGGGATATCTATGCGATTTTTTGTATTTATTTAAATTTTTTCATTTTTTTACGATTAGAGTTGTTTCCAGTTTTTTCTTATTTAGAATTTTTTTATATATCATTTGTAATTATTTTACAAAGAGGTTTTTTTATATATTCTCGTTTTTTCTGATTTTTTTTTTTGTGATTTTTTCAACTTTTTTTCTGTTTTTTTTGTGATTTTTTCGATTTTTTCTTATTTTTTCATCATTATTCTGTTTTTCTATTGTTTTTTCATTTTTTCTTATTGTTCTGATTTTTTGCAATTATTTGCGACTTTTTTGGGATATCTTTGCGATTTTTTGTATTTATTTCAATTTTTTCATTTTTTTACGGTTAGAGTTGTTTCCAGTTTTTTTCTTATTTAGAATTTTTTTATATATAATTTGTAATTATTTTACAAAGAGGTTTTTTTATGTTTTCTCGTTTTTTCTCATTTTTCTGATTTTTTTTTTGTGATTTTTTCAACTTTTTTTCTGTTTTTTTTTTTTGTGATTTTTTCGATTTTTTCATCATTATTCTGTTTTTCTATTGTTTTTTCATTTTTTCTTATTGTTCTGATTTTTTGCAATTATTTGCGACTTTTTTGGGATATCTTTGCGATTTTTTGTATTTATTTCAATTTTTTCATTTTTTTACGGTTAGAGTTGTTTCCAGTTTTTTTCTTATTTAGAATTTTTTTATATATAATTTGTAATTATTTTACAAAGAGGTTTTTTTATGTTTTCTCGTTTTTTCTCATTTTTCTGATTTTTTGTTTTTTTTTTGTGATTTTTTCAACTTTTTTTCTGTTTTCTTTTGTGATTTTTTCGATTTTTTCATCATTATTCTGTTTTTCTATTGTTTTTTCATTTTTTCTTATTGTTCTGATTTTTTGCAATTATTTGCGACTTTTTTGGGATATCTTTGCGATTTTTTGTATTTATTTCAATTTTTTCATTTTTTTACGGTTAGAGTTGTTTCCAGTTTTTTTCTTATTTAGAATTTTTTTATATATAATTTGTAATTATTTTACAAAGAGGTTTTTTTATGTTTTCTCGTTTTTTCTCATTTTTCTGATTTTTTGTTTTTTTTTTGTGATTTTTTCAACTTTTTTTCTGTTTTCTTTTGTGATTTTTTCGATTTTTTCATCATTATTCTGTTTTTCTATTATTTTTTCATTTTTTCTTATTGTTCTAATTTTTTGCAATTATTTGCGACTTTTTTGGGATATCTTTGCGATTTTTTGTATTTATTTCAATTTTTTCATTTTTTTACGGTTAGAGTTGTTTCCAGTTTTTTTCTTATTTAGAATTTTTTTATATATCATTTGTAATTATTTTACAAAGAGGTTTTTTTATGTTTTCTCGGTTTTTCTCATTTTTCTGAATTTTTGTTTTTTTTTTTGTGATTTTTTCAACTTTTTTTCTGTTTTTTTTTTTTTGTGATTTTTTCGATTTTTTCATCATTATTCTGTTTTTCTATTGTTTTTTCATTTTTTCTTATTGTTCTGATTTTTTGTAATTATTTGCGACTTTTTTGGGATATCTTAGCGATTTTTTGTATTTATTTAATTTTTTTCATTTTTTTACGGTTAGAGTTGTTTCCAGTTTTTTTCTTATTAAGAATTTTTTTATATATCATTTGTAATTATTTTACAGAGAGGTTTTTTTTTCTGGTTTTTTCTTATTTTTTGTTTTTTTTTTGTGGTTTTTTCGATTTTTTTCAACTTTTTTTTCTGTTTTTTTTTTGCGATTTTTTCTAATTTTTCATCATTATTCTGTTTTTCTATTTTTTTTTTCTATTGTTTTTTAATTTTTTCTCATTTTTTCTTATTCTTCTGATTTTTTGAAATTATTTGCGACTTTTTTGGGATTTCTTTGCGATTTTTTGCATTTATTTCCATATTTATCATTTTTTTATGGTTAGAGTTCTTTCCGGTTTTTTTGGTTGTTATTTGGTTTTTGTGATGTTTTTAGATTTTTCTCGCTTTTTCCCATTTTTATGATTTTTTTCTATTTTTTTTGTCATTTTTTTCTCATTTTTCTGTTTTTTTTTCTTTTTGTTCATTTTCTAATTTTTTCTTATTCCTCTGATTTTTTATGATAAGTTGCGATTTTTTTGTGATTTTGTTGCGGTTTTTTTTCGATTGTTTTGCGATTTGTTGTGATATTTTTCGATTTCTTACGTTTTTTCCGTATTTTATTTTTTATTTTCCAATATTTTATATTTCTCTCTCAATTTTTTCTTTTCTTCAGTTTTTTGGTTCTTTTATTATTTTTTCCGATTTTTTCGGTTTTTCTTCGGATTTTTTCGTTTCTTTTAATTGTTTCTCGTTTTTTTTCATTTTTATGATTTCTTGTTTTTTTCCGTTTTTTTTTGAAATTTTTTTCAATTTTTTCTAATCTTTCCTCATCTTTTCTCAGTGTTCTGTTTTTCTATTCTTTTGTTTGTTTTCTAATTTTTTCTCATTTTTTTTTATTTCATTGATTTTTTGTGATAATTTCCGATTTTTTGACATTTTTTTTGTGATTGGTTCTTTTATTATTTTTTTCCGATTTTTTCGATTCTTTTAATTGTTTCTCGTTTTTTTTTTTCATTTTTATGATTTCTTGTTTTTTTCCGTTTTTTTTTTAATTTTTTTTAATTTTTTATAATCTTTCCTCATCTTTTCTCAGTGTTCTGTTTTTCTATTCTTTTGTTTGTTTTCTAATTTTTTCTCATTTTACTTTTTTTTTATTTCATTGATTTTTTGTGATAATTCCCGATTTTTTGACATTTTTTTGTGATTGGTTCTTTTATTTTTTTCCAATTTTTTGGTTTTCCTTCGGATTTTTACGATTCTTTTAGTTTTTTCTCGTTTTTCTTTTCATTTTTATGATATATTTTTTTTTCCTTTTTTTTTTAAATTTTTTTCATTTTTTTCTAATCTTTCCTCATATTTTCTCATTGTTCTGCTTTTCTATTATTTTGTTTGTTTTCAAATTTTTTCTCATTTTTTTTATTTCATTGATTTTTGTGACAATTTCCGATTTTTTTGTGATTTTATTGTGGTTTTTTTTGCAATTGTTTTGCGATTTTTTCTGAAATTTTTCGATTTCTTGCGTTTTTTGAGGCTTTTGTTCGTTTTCGTTGCAATTTTTACAGTTTTTTTTCTTCATTTTTCCTTATTTTACAATTTTATTTTCCATTTCTTTCCCATTATTTTTTAATTTCTCTCTCAATTTTTTCCAAAGTTTTTTGTTCTTTTTTAAAAATTTTTATCCGATTTTTTCTGTTTTCTTCTTCAAATATTTCGATTTTTATAAATTTTTCCCGTTTTTTTCCGCATTTTTATGAGTTTTTGCTTTTTTTTCTGTTTTGTTTTTATTTGTAAAAAAAAACTATTAAAAATAGTTTCCCGAATTCCGAACTTTGAAATCTATTCACCATAATTTTAATTCTAAAAGAAACTTACTTTTCATTAGGTATTATACTAAAATAGTAATTTTAGCAGCATTTTAAAAATATTGAAACGGACATAAATTTATTTTTTTCTATTTCTTAAAAATGACGGCAACATTGCGTTACGTTTACCTGTGAAATTTTATAATCCTTATTTCGTAGCCGGTACCAGGATTATTGGTGGCAAGATTACCCCCTCTGGGGAATTTATGGATTTATTAAAAACGCACTCTTCCAGACAAATACTTGATACCCACCTGATGAAATGCATAGACGGTGGGCGGAAAATTTCTTTTATCAAATTTACAGGTAAGAAATAAATGTGCGCGTAATTTATTTAAATCGCCTACAAATAATGACCCGCAGTCTAATTATTATTATCTAATCGATTTACATAATTTTAAATCAGTAAAAAAACAGAAAGCAAAGTATTTTTATTAAAAAAAGTTTGAATTGAAAGCATTTTGCTCCTAAATGTAGGCAACACTTTTTACGACATCCAATTTGAATAAATTATGTTGCCCCTAAATGTAGGCAATACTTTTTACGCGAATAATAAAATGTAAGTAGATACTTAGCTCAAAGTTTTATTTAACGGCGTAGAAAAAGTACGGTACGTAACTCGAGGAGTTGTAAGTCCATTACGCACTCGTGAAAAGTAAACTTTTTCACTTCATGCATAATGGTCTTCTTACAACTCTTGTTACGTAATATATTATTTATTATAAAGACTGCCTGACATACAACCGTTTAAAGTTTCTAGATATTGAAATTTCCATCTTGGTTTTGGTACAGAACGTCCTTTTAAATAATCTGACAAATTAAATTTAAAAAAAAAATATTTTTTTGTAAACAGCGATGATCTCTACAATTATTAGGCTTTGACTGGTGCACGAATTTTTTAAAAAATATTGAAAATGGCGTCACAATCGTGAGTTAAACACAAAAAATAGTTTTTTTCTATTACCATGTGTAAATTACTAATTTTACACATACTACTAATGCGTAAAATGAAATACTAGTGCGTAAAGTAAAGTATTTTACGCACTACTGTGTAGAGTAGATTGCTTAATTTTTACTCAATAACTACATATTTTTTGGTAGTAGAAAAAATATTGTATTCAATTAGTGTGTAAAGTGCCATTTTTCACTCATGTAAATAAATATTTTTTTTTAGTTAATATATAGAAATAATAATAAGTATAATTGAATAAAAAATTACCATGTTATATTTTTCTTCTTTTTATGTAATACTTCTTCTTTTTTTGTTTCATCCTGAATCCTAACATCTGATTGACGGACCTTTTATTTAGACACGATATCCGTCAAGAGGGACCTATTGGGTTTTCACCGGGTCCGACTAAACGGACCTCTAGACACTATCAACATTTTAATTAAAGTCACTTTGAACAATTGTCTACTCTATTTCAGTTATTATGCCATCCACATTTATTGCATTATTTTTTTCGGGTAGGGAGATGGGTTGGTTTGAGACTAGTCTATTTATTATCCACAGATCACTTACACTGATAAAAAAACATTAGACATTTTTGGAGGATATTTACTTGTATAGATGGTAAAGGCATACCCAAATTTCAGAAATACCTAAATAAGTTGAAAACTTGAAGATTTAAGTAGTAACCTAATCCTTATAAAAGTTGAAAGGTTATTAAATTAGCTATATGATAGGCTAATAAAATACAGGGTGTTCCATTTAAAATAAGCCGAGTATTACAGTAAGAATGTAAATCAATAAATAGACTAAGGAAATAGTCTTTTATTTAAACGTAAGATTAAATTTGGTATAATTGGTTTTATCGGAAGATATTTAATTTTTTTCCAAAACATTTTAAGTAAAATGGACATAACTTAGAACACTCTGTATTTAGGTATAGCGAACCTTTATGAAATTATAGCTTATTTTTTATGTACAATTCGAAAATATGCCATTTGAAAAAACATAACTTTGATATTGTCCTTTTTTTGGGAGCAACCTGTATATTTAATAATATTTTTAAAATGTAGTCTTTATTAAATTACATAATACCACCGCAATAGAAGCTAAAGAATATATGTTGGCCATAAATCTCCGTGGCGTTGGTCGTGAATTACCCTGTATAAACGAACAAGCAGACACAAATGACGAATTTTTGTTTGTAGAAAACCAAAATAAGTAATCATAAAAATATATTTTTTTTATATTTAGGTGAACTCAGAAATTTAAGAAATATTTTTCTTTACAAAAAAATATTTTTTCGACTTCGTTTATGTTTAAAATATTTCTATAAAAAACTATCTAAACTATTTCCGCATCTTGTAGAAAAATTTTAATTATTTATATGCTATCTATAAATTATTATGTGTAAGGTCAATCTATATAAATATATCAATCTCTTGATTCCGAAGTTATTATATAAATCAGCGAATTAAAGGTACTTCCTTAGATTAATTTAATCTAATGTATAATTAGAGCGGATGTCACCGCTAATGTAATCATGCGGCGATTCTAATTTTTTATTCCGCTTAATGTTCCTCCTCTGGTGGTAAATAAAAATTATTTATATCCTTCGTAGTTTGCATTATGCAATTTTTTTGCAACTAAACAAAAAATTTAAATAAAATGGAATTTGATTAAGGTAAAAATATACGTAGATCCATATAAAATAAAAAAAGTTGAAAAACCATACTCAATATCAAAATACCAAAAAAAACTTAATTAGTTTTAATGACTGTTAGTGAAAAGCAGATATTGATATCTTAAATTATTTTTGAGATATACGCGTTTAAAATAGGTTCAAATATATACCGAGCCATCCAGTATTTATCTACTTTTTTCATATAAAATCTAAAAAAAGAAACATTTACATTATTCTGTTTTTTTAAATGGCACAGAGAATGAATGAACTATTTTAATAAATTGACTGATATTTGATATTAATTTTTTTATGAGAATGGTGCTCAAGGTATAAATATTGATGACAAAAATGCCATTCTGTCCCTAATATATATGCTGACGATCTGGTTATACTAGCACAGTCTGAGATTAATGTTAAAAAAACCCCGCAGTTTTTAAAGGGGAATCGGGCTTCACTCAATCTCGCTCAAACCTAGTGAAAAATGTCAGTCAAATCGTTGTGATCAATTATCTCAATGGGCACAAAAAAATAATGCAAGGATTTCAAGAAACGTCTGATTGAATCCGTCCTCTTCATTGGACCACTCTAGATTCTGAAACCGGTTAAAAAATTAATGTCAACTTGTCAATTGTCTTTGACGATAAGTGACAGATGATACGAACTTAATGTGTCTAAATAATGCCAACCAATTATTATAGTCAATGGCATCGATGAGCGAGCAGTTGAATGGGGGAGTTCCCTCAATGTTGCCAACCTAGAAAAAGGTCTAACAACGGAGAAGGATTATTTTTGGTCAAAATTTACTTCATTATTTTAATGATAAAATATATGTAAAAAATTCTATTGAGCTTTCCAGAATATATCGTTAGCGAAATATAATGGTTTTAATAAAATCTTACTTCTGATTGGTTGAAATTTGGTTGTCAAATGACATTCGTCATAGAGTAAGTATAACAGAGCGACATATGTTTCATTTTCAGCGAGTAGTTTGAATATTCTATAATCTGAAAATGAAACTTCGCTCTATTATACTTACTCTATGAGGAATGACATTTGACAACGAAATTTCAACCAATCAGAAGTAAGATTTTATTAAAATCATTATATTTCGCTAACGATATATTTTGGACAGCTCAATAGAATTTTGTACACATATTTTATAATTGCGAAAATAATGAAGTAGATTTTGACCAAAAATAATGCTTACTCGTTGGTAGACCTTTTTCTAGGTTGGCAACATTGAGGGAACTCCCCCATTCCAATTAGACCGAGATCACGAAGAGTGACTTAAGGTTAGTTCATACAGACGCGAATCGCGATTTGCGAATTGCGAATAATGTTCTGATTGGCCCATAAGAAATCAAGATGACCGCCTGACAAGATTTTCAATATTTTACGAAATCGCAAAATTTAAAATTTGGGGGGCGGGAAAATTGGATTGAGTTCAATATATTCGCGCGAATTGCTGTTGGGACTGATCGTTTTATGGTTAGCACATGCGCCTTTTAGCACATTCTTGTTCTGTTCTTTTACTTCTGTCTGATTCTTGTCATTGAAGCGTGTTTCTGACATGGAAATAATATAACCAAAATAACCAAAAAATGCTAATCTGTCTCTGGTTTATTTCAGGCCCCAGTTGAATGTAATGAGTGTGGCGAAATATTTATGTTGGAAAGATTCCAGTTTCACCAATGCAGCCTGGAAGATGCTGATACCCAAAATGATAGTCAACTGGTATCTGAGCATGAGTTAGAAGAAATAAATGAGGACATTTTTGGAACGCATTTCTTGAACTAAAATGTGATACGCCCCTTGCTGCTTCCTTAATTTAAAAATTTCACAAGTTTTAACTGACCGATATATTTTATTCTGTCTTTTTTTTAATAATAAGTAAGCAACGATTTTACGTCTTCGTTGATAATGAAATAAATTGAAATACAAATTGATTTTATATTAATAAATAGACAATCCAAAATAAAGCACCATACACATTGTACATAAAAATAAATACCAGCTGATATGTCAACTTTGTCAAATGTTATGTCATAATTCACTCATTGCGAACTTTAGAAATACGAAAAAAAGTAAATATCCCCAAAAACATCGCAACTATATGAAATAGCCCAGAGCTGGTGAATTATTCATTAATTTAGGTCCAAAATTTCAAACAATTCAATAATTTTTACTTTCAAAAATTTCAAAATATTGGTCCAAAATTTCAGAAATTTGATAGAAAATTTCAAAACTTTCAAGAATTTTCTTTAATAATTTTAAAAATTTCAAACATTTCAAAAATTTTGTTTCAAAATTACAAGACTTTTGGTCCAAACTTTCAAACGTTTCAAGAATTTTGATCCAAAATTTTTTATCAATTTCAAGAATTTTTCCAAAATTTCAAGAATTTTCATCCAAAATTTTAAAGATTTCAATTATGAAACACCCGTATAAGAACAATTTAAGCTTGCGCCCAATTTAGCTATAGGTTTAAACGGACCCTAAAATCCTAGCGCCCAGTTTACGTGTCCGGATTATAGAGCAGGTAAACTTCGCGCCCAGAATTTGTAGAGAAACAAATTTCTCTATTAAACCAAAATGACAACGCATATGTTATATTTGATTTTGTGAAAATAATGTCTTATAGGTATAAGCGACTAGAAAAATAGTTTTAAAATAACTTTTATTTTTGTTTTAAAATAACTGTATTTTTAGTTTTGAAATAACTGTATTTCTAGGAATAGCTCAAAAAATAAAACCATCTTTTTTATTTTTTATTATTCTATATAATCTATAATCTACCTGGGTGCGGTAGGTAAACCGGAGCGAATTAATATAGTACCTTTGGAACGAACTCGTATACGATTACCAAGCTCAACTGACCGCGGGAGCGAACTAGGATGCGCACTTTCTGACATTTGGGTATCCCTATACCATTTGTACAAGTAAATGGGGCGCATCCTAGTTCGCTCCCGCGGTCAGTTGAGCTTGGTAATCGTATACGAGTTCGCTCCAAAGGTACTATACTAATTCGCTCCGGTTTACCTACCGCACCCAGGTAGATTATAGATTATATAGAATATTAAAAAATAAAAAAGATGGTTTTATTTTTTGTACTTGTACAAATGGTATAGGGATACCCAAATGTCAGAAATACCTAAATAAGTTAAAAACTTGAAGATTTAAGTACCTATCGGAAACCCTTATAAAAGTTGAAAGATAATTAAATTTTCTACTAATTGAACTAAAAATTTAAAGAGATGTTTGTTAGTCAATCAATAAATAGGAGAAATGACGTCAGACAACTCAATGGGATGAAACAATATTATTGATGCAAAAATTTTATAACTTTGTTAGTTTTTGATATATCTTAATTTCCCTTTCACATTTTTGTTCAGTTTTGCCTAAATTTTCAGTTTCATTCACAAAAAAATTAACCTTTCGATTATGATAATTGTATTTAATAAATTATACGTCACTTTTTATTCAAACTTTTCTCGACATTGCTATTTATTTTGCTTAGAAAAATCGCGTGTTAATAAAAATACCGTAAATTACATTAATTAGGATAAGAGATAATTCTGAAAATTATGAATTATTATTTTTATTTGTTTATTTAACGAGTTCCGTAAATAATTTATTTCGGGAAAACCCTGTATAGTCCAAGAGAGTCAGAAACGTGTTTTGATTTTATTTTAATTTAATAACGATGTTTAAAACGAGTTCAACATTTAGATTGAGAGCACCTAACAAGAGTTCACTTCGAGACGATTTATAGAGTTTGCGGTAAAAACGTCGCCGTTTGTTTTGTGGCTTACAAAGTTATATCATCCAACAAAAATATGGTAAGTACCGATAAAATAGTTTTTAAATAATATTAATTACGTAAAATAAGCGTAATAAATTAAAAAATATATGTTTGTCTTTTATTCTGTCAATATTTTTAAATAAAAATTAAATTTATAGTAAACAATGCGACACGATAATCAAAAATTATGTGGAAATTTAGATAAATCATATTTTGTAAGAAATGTTTAATTTTATCATATTATTTTTATATAATATTATTTTTTTAAACTATCGATAATTAAATAAAAATGTAGACAAGTTTATCTTTGAAGTGAGTTTTGAAAATTATGTATCTAATTATAATACTAGACAAGGATGCATATAGACAACTACTACCTATTGAGGGTGTTATTGAAATAAATGTACATCTGAAAAAAAAAACTTAAAAATGATTAAAACAAATTTTAGAGGCTGTATCGTACACAAACAACTACAAAAGGCACTGTGGATTTTTATCCTTTTCTTACAACATAAATATTTCCTACTCTTTCATTTAGGAAGATTCTCCGTGTGCATGACAAGTGGGCGCTGGAAAAGTCGGCGCCAGGACAAGTTGAAATAAAATAAATATGTAATGAACGTGCCCTAATAATTTCAAAATTTTCCAATTATCGCGAAAAAATTATTTGTATAATCATGCATGGTATATGTGCTGAGTTTTAGAATTAAATTTTATAATTTTCTGAATGATAAAAAAATACTTTTTAATACATTATATTATTTAATAAGTTATTTTACTCCGACTTGTTCAGTGCCTACTTGTCCAGCGCCGACTATTCCGTGTCCGAGATTTTCTGGCTATTTTCCCCAAATCTCTTATTTTTTATTATATAAAAAAAAATGTATATTATACCTATACCTAAAATTTTTGTATTTTCAAATGTGCAAAGCAAAATTCTTATTAAAAAAAATATTTAATTAATAATCAGGCTGATTTTGTAAAAAATCAGCGAAAAAATTTTATTCCGGTAGAATTATTTTACTTCAAAAATAATGGGGATATTTTTTTTATTTTTTTTTCTCTCTAGGAACCGTTTCTTTAATTTTTTCTATCACTTTTAGTTTTTAATATATTTATAAAAAATTATACCCCTTTTTTAAATCTTATGTTTTTGTTTCCGCATATGTTTGTAGACACATGTAAAAATAAAATTGCCCCCTTTTTAACCTAACCTAACCTAAATCAAAATTCTATTTATATTTTACAACTCTTTTTAATAATAAAAATTTCATAAAAATTTGTTCTTTTTATATTAAAACAAATTAATTCCTTTTAACTCACCAAAATAGAAATAAAAAAATTCAACTTTAAATATTGCACAAATTATTAAGATTCACCCATAATTCAGGGTGGAGACCATTTCATCGCAGCGCTCAGTTTGTTGCCTCTAAAGGTATAGCCTTTCTGGTCGTGAAAGCTGGATTAAAGGGTTCTGGGAAAATGAAATAGGAATATTTAAAGATTAAATAAATGTATTCGTCAATGTTTATTATTTTTATGTTGAAGAATATAGTCACCACTAACCAAAACTACTTTTTAAAACACTCTACGTACGTTTCGCTAACTATGTTAGCATCATCAGGAGTTGATGATAATCTAATTTCTATAGTTTTTTTCGTATGGAAGGAATCATTTCCAATTTAAAAGTTACTTTATGGTTGATAACTAAGAGGCACATCTAATTTTAAAGCTTAAGACCAAATAACCGGTGGGATTACGTAACCCCGTTGACAAAATTGGCCGCTAAGACAAAGAGAGAAGAGTTGTCTATGATTCATTAATTAAGCTAACAAAAGGGAGTAACTGGAAGAATTGTCCGAGGAAGGATTTTCCGGGGAAGAATTGTCCAGGATTCATTAATCAGGATAACAAAAGGGAGAAATGGGAATACATGTCCGGGGAAGAATTGTCCAGGATTCATTATGTTATCAATATAACAAAAGGGAGTAATGGGAAGAATTGTCCGGGGAAGGATTTTCCGGGGATGAAATGTCTAGGATTCATTAATCAAGATAACAAAAGAGAGTAATGGGAAGAATTGTCCGGGAATTATTGTCCGGGGAAGTATTTTCCGAGGAAGAATTGTCAAGGATTCATTAATCAAGATAGCAAAATAATGGGAAGAATTATCCGGGGTCCGGGGAAGGATTGTCCAGGATTCATTAATCAAGATTACGAAAGGGAATAATGGGAATAACTGTCCGGGGAAGGGCTTTCCATCGAAGAATTGTCAAGAATTAATTAATCAAGATAACAAAAGGAAGTAACGGGAGTAATTGTCCGAGAATTATTATCCGGGGGAGGATTTTCCGGGTAAGAATTGACCAGGATTCATTAATCAAGAAAAAAAAAGGAAGTAATGGGAAGAATTGTCCGGGAATTATTGTCTGGGGAAGGATTTTCCGAGTAAGAATTGTTCAGGATTCATTAATCAAGATAACAAAAGGAAGTAACGGGAAGAATTGTCCGAGAATTATTATCCGAGAAGGGATTTTCCGGGGAAGAATTGTCCAGTATTCATTAATTAAGATCAAATGGAAGAATTGTCAGTTGAAGGATTTTCCGGGAAAGAATTGTTCAGGATTAATTAATGAAGATAAGAGAAGCAAGTAATGTGGAGAATTTTCAGGGGAAGGACTTTCCGGGGAAGAATTGTCTATGATTCATGAATCAAGATAATAAAAAGGAGTAATGGGAAGACTTGTCCGGGGAAGAATTGACTAGGATTCATTAATCAAGACAACAAAAGGGAGTAATGGGAAGAATTATCCGGAAATTATTATCCGGGGAAGTATTTTCCGAGGAAGAATTGTCCAGGATTCATTAATTCATTAATTAAGATAATAATAATCAAGATAACAATAATGGGAAGAATTGTCCGGGGAAGGATTGTCCAGGATTCATTAATCAAGATAACAAAAGGGAATAATGAAAGAACTGTCCTGGAATTTATGTCTGGGGAAGGATTTTCCGAGGAAGAATTGTCTATGATTCGTTAATGAAAATAACAAAAGGGAGTAATGGGAAGCATTGTCCGGGAAAGGATTTTCCGGGGAAGGATTATCTGGGAAGTATTTTCCGAGAAAGCACTGTGCTGGATTCATTTGTTTTAAATAAGAAGATTTTAACAGTTTTTTGTATCACGTCGATTTTACACGTATCCGACTATCTAATGCCATAAAAGTTTCGATATTTAGATAAATCCCCTTCAGGTGACAGCCACCCCCTCATCTTTTTAAATAGCAAGTGAATCATGTAACGCTTGATTTGGTTATATCACGTTTACGAGAATTTTGAAAAAAGTGATTTTTAATTAAAAAAATTATTAATATATCAAAAATTTAATAAACAGGTAAAATTATTAAAGAAACTGGTAATTTTTTCTTCTTTATTAAAAAAATCTGTATCTAATTTTAAGTGACCAACATTAATAATTCAATAAGAAAATAATTTTAAACTTTAAATATTTTCACAACTATAAACAATTTATATATTGTTCCTACAATTCATAGATGTCCGCATCGATTAATAAAACGTAGAATAATGATAGGAAAAAGGGAAAATTGACCCAAATTTTAATTTTCAAATTTAATTAGTTTCAGGCATCAAACATTGTCAGTTTTAATATGTACATGTATTTTAATTACACCCTGTATAAAAAAATCAAAACCGTTTTTCAAATTTCACCGTTAAACTAAAGTACAACTAATTATATCAATTCTCAAATAAAAATTGTTTATATTTTCAGGTATTTAAAATTTTGGTACCATCAGTTTTTTTAACTTGTACTTCAATTGTTTTATGTCAAATATCGTTCCCGGAACTACCAACCCAGAGGCTGGATAGTGAAACTTCTCAGGTAATTAGAAAAAAATTAAAAAGAATTTGAAAAAATGCTGGGAATCGCAAGGAATTTTTATAGACTTCAACAATTAAGTTTAATAATCGATAAAATATTTTGTTATATTTCTTTACTGGGAAAAATCTTTTTTATTAAAAAAAAAACAGCTCAAAAAAGGACAATTTTTTACTCATTGCAATATCCTCATTGGAAAAATTACTCGATTGAATTTTTTCAATAATAACATAGAATTAAACTTATTTATTGGAAAAAAACTCAGGTGTTATTTCTCTACTTGGAAATAAACTCGAGTGATTTTTTTAGTAACAATTAAGAAAAAATTCAAGTGCAATTTTTCCATAAGGTTAATAGCTCGATTTTAATTTTCCCAATTACAAAAAAGCTCAACTGCACAAATTTCACGTTGATAAAAGCTAGTGTATGATTTTTTTACTGGAGAATTTCTTCAAATGTGATTTTTGAATTGAAAAAATAACTTAGTATAATTTTCAAGAAAACAAGAATTTTTAACAGTGAATTAAATTTTGTTAAAAGAATTTGAGTACACATATCACTGGAAAAATAACTTAAGTTCTATTTTGCTATTGGGCATATAATTTTAGTGTTCCCATAAGGAAAAGTTGTAATGCAACTTTTAGCATTGGAAAAATATTTGTAGTAAAAACGATAAAAAAGCTTAATACATTTATCTTCATTGGAAAAAAGCTTGAGAAAATACATCATGTGCAATTTTTCAGTATAAAAAATAGCTTAATTTAATTATTCTATTAATGCACCAATTTCATTAAAAAAATACTCATATATAATTTTCTCACTGGAGAAATGACTAAAGGTGCGATTTTGCGATTTTTACGTTGACAAAAAGTTTGTAGTCGAACTTTCGAAAATAAAAATCAATTTTATCAAAGATAAATGAGTATGAATGAAATTTTTTCATTGGAACAATTTGTCCATTTGATTTTTTTAGTCAGTACTCTAAAACTTGTCATTTTGTCATTTTTTTTATTATTCTTTTTTAGGAACGAGTACCTTTGTACGCCCCTGATAGATGTCCCGAAAATCAACTATTGTATCCTGGTACCCAAGAACATGACTGGGTTTGTGATTGTGGACCTAGTAAGTGGAATATTTTATAGGTATCTATTAAATATTCTATCATTAGAGCCAAACTTAATATACAGATTTATTCTTCATTAAATCACATTATTTTGGGGCTTTTATTATGGTAAATTAAATTATTATACTAAATGTGGATTTCATTATAGGACGAGTTTATTAAATTTGAAGCTTTTTGCAAAAAAAATAATTTCAATCAATATTAGTATTTTGTATAATTTTACTACTACCAAATTGTTTCCAAAGATAATCGATTTTTGTGATTAGAAATATGTATATTTTTTTAAAGCTTTAAAGGTCGGTTCTCATATATGCTTTACTTTGCTTGTCTTCATCGAGCGTTAAAATGTCGCTTAAATCAGTTTTCGTGGTTTCTTATGTAGCGGTTCTCACTTACACGACGCGCCGCTGAACTTCAAGCAGCTTGACGCGTCAAATTGTCGTCAGGCTTTAAAATTAGTAAATGAAGTGTAGCGTTGCTCGATAATTGTACAAATGTGAATCCCCTAAGAAAAATATTATGCTCACGAATGGCAGAGATAGCTTTATTACTTTATTAATTATGTGGAGACATTCTGAAATATTTATAAAATTTGTTTTCATCTTCTTCCAGTTGTTTAAAAAATGTATGAAATTATTCCCCTTCTGATAATCGAGCGTGTACTCAATATCTAAACCGTTTTCTTTTCTTGCATTTTTCGTAATCACACATTACTAGTACTAATACAAATGCGTTTTCTGATGATGTACTGTCAGAACTGCTTTTCCTAAATATCATTACTTTAACTTTCTTTACTCAAGTAATCCCAAAAATAAATAATTAAACTTTTCGCACTTCTGGGTTGGCACAAATTAATGCCCTAACGCTTCGATTTGAAGCTTATATGTGAATTTAGTGCGGTAAAGAATAAATGAGAATCGACCTTAATTATAATCCTGATTTGTAATCATGTGATAAAAATATTTTATAATTTTAGCGTACATCTATTATCCATTAAAGGACTTTTGTTATCCTGTCTATCGTCAAGGACCTTGCAAGAATAGTGAACATTTGATAATAGCTCCCGGAGACATTATACCGTCATGTGCTAAAAATCCTTGTGCAGAAGGTTTTGCGAGGTAGGTTAATAATAACTAGTAATGGATAAGTTTACCATTTTATTTTTTAATAATGAAAATGAAAATTTAAGCAAAACTAAAAAAAAGTGTGAAAGTGAAATTAAGATATCTCAAAAGTTATAACATTTTAATTTTGCGCTTTGTATTCCGTCCGATTCAGTGAACTGACGTCATCTCTCCTAACTAGTATATGAGACAGGATTGTAAACAAATCGACGCACCGCACGTCTTTATTCTCATTATTCCTCGCATTTATTTTAGTCCAGTAAAATTATGTTTTTTGGATAATTGAAATATACAATTATATTACATGTTTCTGAGATAATTTTCCCAAGACATTGAGAATTTGAGACACTCATTCGAACGTCCTGTTGCCAGAAACCTCAAGGTAGCAGTTTCGTGTGGAGATATTGCTGTCCTCATTACTGTATCTTTCTTCTTAATCAAAGAAGAAACCAGCAAAAGCAATTTTGGTACTCTGGTTCTGTCACGTTCAAATAATTCTGGAAATTTCCACACAGTTCCTTTAATAAGCTGATGTCCGAAGATTTATTTCGTCTTTATAACCACTTCTTGCACCTGTTTACGCTTTTTCGACTTTCAATTTTTTTGTAAAATTTTACAATGTAAACCCAGAGCGGTCAAATCCATGAATAAAAACTGAAAGATTATATTGAATGTGTGTGTACTTTGCAGTGTTCAGTTTTAACTGAGCAAATCAAACTATCAGTTAAAACTGAACGTGTGTGGCCGGCCTAAAAGTGTAAACCTTGGACTTCGAACATATATATACGCAGACGCGCCATGCATATATTTGAGTTGTGACCAACAACAGCTGAATTTTATTTGCACTCGGATCAGTTCACTTCTGTGTAACCTCCAAATCCGGAGTTATAGATTGTCCAACAACTAAAACGACACCTCCAACGTCCCCACTTCTCTAATTTTCCCTTTGTTCTTTCTTTCCCCACTTCTCTAATTTTTAACCAAGAGGTCGGTTTAGTAGTTGGACAAAGTTTACGGTGTATGAGTTGTCCATCTCAACCGTTAAAGCCTTCGGTGTCACTCTGTAGTGGAGATGGGAGTAGGTTAAAAATTGATCTTGATTCCAAATTAGATTTACCTCTTAAACGACTAAACTGGGTAAATCAAAGACACTACATTCCAATACACATAGATTTATTTGGAGGTGAGCAATCCACACCAATGAACAACACAAAAAATGTAATAATAATAAATGTAGCGCACCAAATTCAAATCTGAATATAAACAATAATATAAAAAAATTAATTAAATGTTATATAGATAATCCACCTGCTTAAAAAATTAAAACATTTAAGTAAATGTTAAAATACAAAAAAAGGAGTGCTTTTAGTGGAGATTAAAAATTGCTACCGAACAAATGAGTATTTATGGGCGATTTTGGTACCAAAAATGACGAATAAAATATGCAACATTAGTCCCTTCATCGGAGCGTAACGGTGGTTAATAAAAACTAGTTAATTTCCGCTTTACAACTAAATGTAAATTAACCTGCACAATTATTACTTATACTGACTAACTCATAACAACGTTTAAAATAAAATTCAAAAAAAGTCAACAATCCCTTGATATAAAATTATGCGCTACCCCCTTTAATGTATAAGAAATCTTGTACATAAAAAAAACAATAAAATATTCGTATCACTTAGCTGTACACCACTCAGAGCGTAATTACATACAGTATCAGGAAGGAACCGCAAAGTCTGGCTCGAAAAGTACTGGAAGGTACTGCTACAAAACACCTGGTGTTACACTCGGATACTAGAATAGCTGGGCATTAGAATAACTGGACAATAAAGTAACTGGAAAATAAAGTAGCTGGACACTAGAACCCTTTTTAGCATCTTACTTCAGATACAGTTTTATTTGTAAAATGATCCGAATTTATCCAATCTGGATCACTTACCCCTTTACCGATGCTGTTCCACCCGCAAAAATTGTTCAAAAGTGAAGGTGTAATTAAATTGACATATATTGTCATATATTTAAACATTGTTTAGGTTTAAAGGTATAACCTAAAAAAATATTTACATCTATTTGGAGAAATTTTATTTATTTCTTAATACGAATGCTTATCCTTCTTTTCTAGTGAAAAAGATATAATTTTGGTAAATATTAAGATAATTTAAGTTTGTATATTACAATGGACTCATCCAGTGTTTTTTAACTCATCCAGTGTTTTTTTTAAATATTTTTATTTTAGAATTTTGGCCTTCCATAATACATATCACCGGGTCCAGCCCTTCTGAGACCGATCCTGCGGCTGTAATTAATTCTTAAAATTTGAATATCGGGGCTATAGTGGCTTGTGACGTGGCCCAATTGAAACAGATTATATTTAGCCATGTTTTCGTATCGATAAAAACTGGCAACTCTCGTAATCATTTGTTGTGATTAAAAGAAGGAAAGAAGTATGTCAAATTATTCTACAAATGAACAAAGCTAGAAAGTAAAACGTTAATTGTTGGTCAAGAAGCAGCGCCTCTTTCAAAATATATTAATTACTTTTTATTGATTTTTATTAATTATTGAATATTATAAGAACAATGAAAATCAACATATGCTACCAGGTTCTTTAAGCTATTCATTCATTAATATAAAACCAATAAATTCGTTCCTACTGGATAAGTCCATTAATTAACAAGCTAATGAAAATAATTATCAGTAATACAATAAAAATTAGTAATGACAGACATTTGATAGAGCTCGGATTGCTATGCAGTTAATGCAGTAATGCACATTTGATTTGTCACTGTTCAAGTCAGTTTAGGTCAGTTAGGCCCAATTGTACAATGTGAGTTGAACCTCGGTTCAACGTAAACCACTATGCTTTCATTCTTCATTGGTTATTTATCCTTCCTCCACAGTTTTACGTTTTGTTTTTTTGTGGGAAAAATTGAAAAATATATAATTAATTGTATAGTGTTATCCATTATAGAAAAAGAATAAGTTTTTTAAATGGAAGAAATGTCTGAAGAGCGTGATTCAAGTTGTCAATTTCAAGACGTAGTATGTCGTTTGCCAGGATCAACTCATGATCCAACAATTTTTTCAAACTGTTTATTGAGTTCAAAATTTGAACGTGGGAATTTTAATGACAATTTATTAGTAGGGGATGGCGGCTCTAACATAATTTCAATATGAAAAGCCGTAGATACCTAACAACTTTGTGAAAAACGACCCATATATAATCACCTCACATAACTGACATAACCTCATAAAATAATATTTGTGCGACCCAAAAACAAATAAAGATAAGAAGAAAACAGTATTTTATTTACATTCTTTATTTTCTAATTAGAGAAACAAAGATGTCCTTACATTCGTCGTAAATTCGAAATCTGACAACGCTGTTAGGATAGATACCAACATTACAATATTGTAGTTCAGCTGAACCGACGCTGAACGAGATTTGTACAATCCATATCCATTTTTGATGCGGGTTCAACCATTCGCCGAGTTCAGCTGAACCTGGGTTGCTTTGTGCAATCGGCCCTTAATAAGTGAACTGATCCGAGTGCAAATAAAAAACGCCTATTATTTATCGGAGACGACGTTTCAATGTTGCCAGGTTGCCATAATTTTCAGAGTGTTTATAAATATTTTAATTAGGAATTCCGCTTACATCATCTGGAATTTAGACCTTAAAGCAACGTGATTTCTGATTATCATTGTCAGTGTATTGTCAGGTTGTAAATGATATTAATTTTTGTTATTGGATACTTTTAACGCTTTATTTGTTTTTATTAACTTAAAAAAATGGTTCGGAAATGTGTAGATTTTCCGCCTAGTAGGAATCAGTTCAAATTTGACTCAATTTATTTTGAATAAATTTTAATACTGTTATAAATTGTTTTATATTTTTACAGATATAAAGGAAAATGCTACGAAATGGGCAAACCGAATGGACCCTGTCGCCCAATTCAAGAAGGCGGAGGTATCTTCGATGTAAATGCTACAACTCTAGTCGTACATTGTTTGAAAGGTACGGATCGTCTATCCTTGTTCAGCTTACCAAAACTGTGTACGCCAGGAAGTAAGAGGGACAGCAATGGCGTTTGTAGGGTTATCTATAATTAATGATGCCGTTTTTTGGTAATGAATGTAATCTATAATTACAATGTTATGTTTGTAAGAAGTATTTAAGGTTGCATAATTTAAAGTCCTTATAGGTTAATAAACTAACTTTATTTGTCTTATTTTTATTGATCTATAACAACCTTTGTCTACCATTAGTTGAATAATAATAAAAATTGTAAAACTATTCAATAATTAATTTAATGAGAAAGAAAAATATAGTATTTTTATCTTATAACCACTGAAAACTGCCTGTTAATTAATATACTTATTTATAATAAATAAAAATAAATACAGATAGTTTTATTTAGAACTCAGATATAATCTATTTGTATTTGGCTCAACCGATCCTGTAAATAAATATAATTCTTTAAAAATTTAATACACCAAATGACGTTATACAACTGATATAACGTTTGCGTCTTCTTCGATTGTTTTCACAGTTAAAAATAGTGCGTTAATTGCTCCCGCACTTTAGTATCGAACTGCAATTCGTATTGATTGGAAAATCCGATTCTCTTTAATGTCGATCGAAATAGAGAGTAGCGGAGCCTACGTCAAAGACAACATGAATATTATCGATCCGGTGGTGTCTGTTGAATTTGAGGTTTTTGGAAAAGTACAAGGTGAGTGAGTAGAAATTTATTTTTTACTAGTATTAAATAAAATTCCATATTTTTTCATACATACCCTACTTTTCCTTAATATTTTACCAAATAATATTTTCCTGCACCTACAAGAAGCAGGACGATTTGACTAACAGTCGCCGTCATCAGAACGCAGAAAATTACACGATATTAACACTTTCCAATTTAATTTGAATATGATCAAAAATCAAAAAGCTATACATGGGGAATACAGCAAAAAAAAAAGAAGAACAACTAGTTAAATATAGAAATATTTGTCGATTAAGACAGAACTTATAATAAACGCAAATGACAGACGAAGATACAAGAAAGAACACATAAAGAGAAAAGGTTTTAAAATAATACTAATTTTAACACTACTAAAGAATTGAATGAAAATAAAGAGGAAAGAAGAGACGAACGTAACGGTTATGAATGTAAATGGCAATTAAAGAGCAAAAAACTAAGATACGGTAAAAGGGAAAAATAATAGCTAAAGAGATGAAGATGTATAGAGGAAGGAAAGAAATGGTTACAAACCAAAAAGGAGAAATAATCTAAGTGAATACAGAATATTAAATAACGAAACTCTATAAAAAGAATTCACGAAACTAAACAGAAGATTCATGTATAAAAGATGTCAAGGATAACGAAGCAGGTATGAAGAATTTACAGATGAAATTAATAATAAACTGATGAATAATGGAGAAGATGAATTATTAAATATGGGTGCGTGAGTACCTGAAAATTGAACGAGACGAAGGAAAAATAGGAATTTAAATATATTTTCCCATTTTTTCTATTTTTGATATTTTTTTCTATTACTTCCTGTTTTTTCTATTTTTATCTATTTTTCTTGTTTTCTACCGTTTTTTCTGTTTTTTTCTGTTTTCTTTTCTTATTTTTTCCTATTTTCATCTATTTTCCATATTTCTCCCTATTTTTTCCTATTCTCCTCATTTTTCCATATTTTTCTTTAATTTTCATATTTTTTCCTACTTTTATATTTTTCCATATTTTCCTCATTTTCTCTATTTTTCTTTATTTTTACGTTTTTCCTATTTTCCAGGTTTTGTCCTCTTTTTTTCTATTTTTTAACACTGTTTTCTATTTTTTTCCCTTTTCTTTAATTTTCTTTGTTTTTCGTACATTCCCTGTTTTTTCCCATATTCCGCATTTTTCCCTATTTTTCTTTGTTTTTCAAGGTTTTTCCCTATTTTTTTTTACCATTTTCTACTATTTTTTTTTCTATATTTTTTCCAATTTTCCCATATGTTTTTATTTTTTGCCATTATTTCCTATTTTTCCTACTTTTCTAATTTTCTCATATTTTTTTTATTTTTCCTATTTTTTATATTTAGTCTTATTTTGCCATCAAACGTGGAGTTCAAATTTATTGAATTGTGACCGATATTTGTCGTTCGTTTTCCTATTTTCCTATTTTGATTTTCCAGTATCAGCCAAACGGTTTGACCTGCTTCCATCGGGTATAAAAATAGGAAAATAAATATATTTGCCCATTTTTTCTATTATTCCTATTTTTTCTTTTTTTTTCCTATTTTTTTTACATTTTTTTCCATTTTTTCCTATTTTTCCTGTTTTCTACTAGTTTTTCCCGTTTCTTCTCATTTTTTCGTATTTTCTCCTATTGTTTTCTATTTTTTCCTATTTTTTCTATTCTCTTTATTTTTCTTTGCTTTTCCTACATTTTCTGTTTTTCTTTGATTTTCAAGGTTTTTCCCTTTTTTTATCTTTTACCGTTTTCCACTATTTTTCCCCATTTTCTCTATTTTTTTCCCATTTTCCCCGTATTTTTTAATTTTTTACCATTTTTCCTACTTTTCTAATTTTCTCTTATTTATTGGTATTTTTTCTATTTTTCCTATTTTCTCCCATTTACAGGTTTTGTCCTCTTTTTTTGATTTACTCCATTTCCTGCTTTTCCTGATTTTCCCTAATTTCTGCATTTTTCCCTGTTTTTTTTTTTTTTTTTTTTTTTTTTTTTTTTTTTTTTTTTTTTTTTTTTTTTTTTTTTTTCAAGGTTTTTCCGTTTTTTTAATTTTTTTACCATTTTCCTATTTTTCACTATTTTCTCTATCTTTTTCCTATTTTCCCATATTTTTTTATTTTTTTGCCATTTTTTCTACTTTTCTAATTTTCTCTTATTTCTTCCTGTTTTTTTTATTTTTATTATTTTCTCCTATTTCTAGGTTTTGTCCTCCTTTTTCTACTTTTTCTCATTGTTTTCAATTTTTGCCCTATTTTTTTCTATTTTCTTTGTTTTCCTACATTTCCTGTTTTTTCCTGTTTTTTCCTGATTTTTCCTATTTTCCGCATTTTTCCCTGATTTTTTTTTTGGTTTTTTTTAAGGTTTTTGCCTTTTTTTTTGTTATTTTTACCATTTTCCTATTTTGCACTATTTTTTCTATCTTTCCCAATTTATTTTCCCATATTTTTTTATTTGTTTGCTATTTTTTCCTATTTTACCTACTTTTCTAATTTTCTCTTATTTCTTCCTATTTTTTCTATTTTTAGTATTTTCTCCTATTTCTAGGTTTTGTCCTCTTTTTTCTACTTTTTCTCATTGTTTTCAATTTTTGCCCTATTTTTTTTCTATTTTCTTTGTTTTCGTACATTTCCTGTTTTTCCTGATTTGTCCTATTTTCCGCATTTTTCCCTTGTTTTTTTTTGTTCTTCAAGTTTTTTTCCCTTTTTTTTGAATTTTTTACCATTTTCCCATTTTCCACTATTTTCTCCATCTTTTTTTTATTTTCCCATATATTTGCTATATTTTCTTATTTTTCCTACTTTTCTAATTGTGTCTTATTTCGTCCTATTATTTCAATTTTTCCTATTTTCTCCTGTTTCTAGGTTTTGTCCACTTTTTCCATTTTTCCATTTTTTCCCATTGTTTTCTATTTTTTTTTTAGTTTTTTTCTATTTTCTTTATTTTTCTTTGTTTTTCCTAAATTTCCTGTTTTCCTGATTTTTTCTATTTTTTCCTATTGTCCGCATTTTTTCGTGTTATTCTTCATTTTTCAAGGTTTTTCCTTCTTTTTTTATTTTTTACCATTTGCCTATTTTCCACTATCTTCTCTATTTTTTTCCTATTTTTCCATATTTTTTATTTTTTTGCTATTTTTTCCTATTTTCATACTTTTCTAATTCTCTTTTATTCATTCCTATTTTTCCTATTTTGCCATTTATTGAATTATAATAGATATTTGTGATTCGTTTTTAGAAAAACCCAAAAGCAATCGGTCAACCCGTTTACAAGATATCGCGATATACAGACGGACGGACATACAATACAATTTTATAAAGAAATAATGATTGGAGAAAAATATTTTTAATTTTTGTCTTGTTATGTATGCGCACTATCTTAGTAACAGCTTATTTATAAAAAAAAAATAACTGAAATTTTATTTTTTTTAGGGGTAAATTTTCCAAAATGTTGCAAAGATATATGTACAGAATTAGGTGTTTGTGGTTGGTTAAAAAACACCAAGAAGGGTACGATTCAAGGAAAATTACAAGGCCAGCGATCGAAAATAGAACACATGTAAATATTTTCCTTAAAAATAAACCAGAATCATTTTATTTTTCTTTTTAATATTTAATTAGTTTTTGTTATTATTTTAAATTAGTTTTTTTGCATTTCTCTCGTCATTTTAGCTCATTTGTTTTAACATTTATACTATTTTTTATATCGTTTTTATTTCCTAATATCTGTTTATCTGTTCGGTACAAATTTTGCACTTTCGACGTTTCGTTTTCAGAAGACCATCCTCAAATTTTGAATCACTGTTTTACTACTTTATTTTTTTTTTAAATTTGTCATATGATACATAAAATACACAAAACAATTATTGAAAAAAACTTATTAATTCGTTTAAGTTGTGACGCTCAACAATATTTACTATGAATATATAAACAGATCTCTTGGTGCATTTCTAGGCAGGTTGCCAAATTAAACTATATAATTATAACTCAATCCATTAATCGTTTAAATATATATCTATATACTACTGATCCTGGCATTATATATATTTTTTTTTCTCTCTACAGGGTTATGTGGCTTTCGAATACTGGCTCTCCCGGCAGCCAAATAGAACGTTGCGATCTTACTAACTGGCAAAATCTTGCCAAGCCCGATTACACCGGTTTTCAGATTAGATTTTAATAGAAATATATAGTTTAGGTTAATTTTTTATAAAAATATTTTGAGTAGGTACTTTGTTTATTAAGAATTTAACTATATTTAATTTAAATTCAGTTTTATAAATGCAATGGAATTATAAATGTTTTTAAAATATATAATATAGGAGACTTGTTTTCAATAAAAAAACAGTTCAACTATCAATTTGTGTTTTGATTTTAAACAAATTAAATTAAGCTGTAAAGATTTAATGTATGTTGTGTTGCCTAAGTTGAATGATGACGCTTCTCGTCCTAAACGCCCTCTGGTGAAATCTTTGAAAAGCCCGCTAAGGAGTAGTTTTGTCATTTTGTGTTATTTCTTTCTGTTGTTAAGTGTTGCTCGCAGAATTTTCGCCAGCTTTATAAATAATCTGATTTTTTTTATAATAAGTAATCTAAGTTTTTAATCATTTTCAAAAGCAGACTCGTCCAAAATGTTTTTTGAAACAAAGCTGTGAAATAAAGAATTTGAATAGGAAAAAATTGTAGTTCATAACATTAAAAATGAGCAATAAAGTGACTAATACCATGAGGGTGTGTTCTCTACATTTTACTGAAAGTGATTTTGTTTAAGAAAGGTTTGATAAGAACAATTTGTTATGATTTAGAACTTTAATTGGAATAAAACATAAAATATTAAAGTCTCACGCTATCATATCAGAAATTTGACAATTATTTTACATTAAGACTGTATTTCAGTAAAAGTCGTGACCATAACCACTCACCTAAATACAACTGAAAATGTAACAAAAAAATATTAAATAAATGTTTATTATGTATGGTTTGTAAAATATAACACTAAACACTTGATAAAAACATAACACCAAACTTACAAGAAAAAAAGCAAAATATAAATACATAAAATACAGTATAAAAGTACGAAATAAACAACTTATTACTCCTTAAACGGGTTCCAAGAGTCACCGCATGAGCGCTGCAATCTTAATCCGAGTTGCCTATTAAGTATGTTGTTTCACAAGATGAAGGCAATAAATTTGAATTCTTAAACACTGAATTGAAATGAAGTACATCAGATTTAATTTTATTTAGATCGTTTTGATTCAGAGTATGATAACTATTAAAAATAATAAATTTGGATGCAGTTAATAGTATATTATATACCAAAGGACTAAAGTGCATCTTTTAATCCCGAGTGTTAATATTATTAAGGGATTAAAAGACACTTTAGTCTTGTAGTGGTATATACGCTATTTTTTACACCGCGGTCCACAAGCCCTTAAAATCCAAATAATTATTTATCTGTTAATTTTGTTAAGTTAATATTTAAAAGTAATAAGCAATTCTATTATTTGTAAGTTTCCTACTTCTGATTAGGTAATCATGTTTGATATCAAATTATGTAGTTTAAAAAACAATTTTTTTTAAAAAAAAGGGGTTCCCGACTGGGGCTCGAACTCGGACCAATTTCGATCCTCATTCAAGTCACCGTTGAATAATATAATTCCAACGAAATCGTAAAAAATATATGGAACAGCTTAAAACAATCTCGTAAAATGGTGTTGGAGAAAAAAAAATTGAAGACTGTACTACCGAAAATTATCTCCTATACTCCTTTCTGGAAGTATTTGACAGTTCTGAATTAAATTGTTATAAACAAGGTGGCTGGTTTCAATTGTTTTTTATTTGCGGGACTAAAAAATTTTAGTCCCTTTGTATTGCGGGACTAAAGTACTAGTTTCACTCCCCGCAGTGTAAAAAATATTTTATAATGAAATCATTTTGTATGATTTATAGATTTTAATTTATTATTATTATGAGATAAATAAATGTTGTATTCCAAATATTACAATTCAAAAGTTTTTATAGTTGAATATAATGCGTTAATTTAAAGTAATTGGGTATATAAATAATTTTTTTATGAGGAAAAAAAAGGGGAAAAAATGGGGAAAATCAGGGAAAAATAGGAACAAAATAGGGCAAAATAGGAAGAAATATAGAAAAAAATAGGGTAAAATAGGAAAAAATTGGAAAAATGAAGGAAAACAGAAAAAATGAGAAAAAAACAAGAAAAAATGGGGAAAACATTAAAAATAACAAAAAATGGCGAAAAATAAGGCAAAATTGGAAAAAATTGGGAAAATCAAGGAAAATAGGAATAAAATAGGGCAAAATAAGAAAAAAACAAGAAAAATAGAATAAATGTGGAAAAAATAGGATAAAATAGGAAAAAACTGGTCAAATCAACGAAAACAGGAATAAAATAGAGCTAAATAGAAAAAAAAGGGAAACAACAAGAAAAATAGAAAAAATGAGGAAAAAATAGAAAAAATGGAGAAAAAATAGAAAAAATGACAAAAAGTGGCGAAAAAGAGGAAAAAAATATGGCAAAATAAGAAAAAATATTTAATCACTAATTTTGACTATCTGTATAAAATTTTTAAAATAGTGGAAAATTAAAAATCATTCAGTATAAAAGATTTTGGATAAAACTGAAGAATCAAATAATGACTTTTTTTGTTTTTTTTTTAAGTCGAAATTAATTAGATACGGGGAGAGAATTAGAAAAGTCATAATTTTATATATATAAAAGAAGTAGATTTAAAAATTATCATAGACGAAGGTGTAAAATAAGAAAAAAGGAGAAGAGGAATTTAGCAGGCAACTCAAATTTCATTATTTTATTATTTGTCAGTTTATTTGATTTTTCGTTTAATATAGAACCCACTCCCAATGGAGATAAATCACCAAAATTTTATAACGATATCATTATAATATGTACTAATAAAATCAGTATGTAGTTTAAAATTTCAAATATAGTTTTTATGAAATCACTCAAGAATACCTACTTTCTCGGAGCAAATTCAGACCTCAAAATAGGCTATTCTAGTATTTTAGCCCGTTGCTAAGCAATGAACTTTTCCGGACCGACAAGAGTCCGGAAAAGTTTTTGCCGGCGTATAACCAGTGAATCTCTGACTTTTGTCATAACAATAATCGAACAGTGGTTGTTGGTTGTCAAGGAAATGATTTCATAGACAGTAAGCTGGTAATCAAAAATTATTATGCATTTATAAAAAATCCTTAAGTTACGATAATGATAATTGCGATTTCAGAAAAAATAGTATGTTTACCTCGTAGTAAAAGCACATTCCCAGACTCCAATGCTTGTTGGCCTCAGCTTAACGCCACGGCCTACAATTTACATTGTCGTTCGGGAATGTATCGCTTTTACTACTAAATAAACAATGTACTATTCCAATAATGAGGTATTATACTATTAATACTTCAGGCATCATAGCGAGCAGTTCTTTCATTTGTCTGTATTTTTTACAGATACTTACCAAACTGAATTTTAGTTTATTATTTGACATTCATTTGAAGTTTATATGTTTTAACGAATTTTAACATTTTCTTTTTACTTACTGCAAAGGTGTAACTCCTTGAAGCAATATTTTCACAACAATCCTTGGATAAAGGAGTGTGCTTTGAATCAATATCATGCCCATAATGTTCTCTAAAATGTTGTGCAACAAATAGACATCATTCAGATTTCTTTAAATTATTTGGCTAGTGCAAACCAAATTGAATTTTGCTGTACCCCGAATTATCTCATCACGCTTACCAACTTCTTGTGGTACTGTCTTGACTTGCCTGTGAAAATAAGGTTTATTATAGATAAAAAAAATTACTTAAAGAGCTTCTGAAATGGTGACCTATTATATAAAAAAAATAATTTATGCAGACGAAAATGTATAGTATATATAAAATGCATCACGATCTACTACAATTAAAGTTGTCAAAATTCCTTTTACTACCCATTTCCTTTGCATACTTTGAACTGTTTTCCAATTCTATGTTTTGAAGTAATTCGTGAAATTCTTAGAATAAAATTTATAATAAAAATAAAGTTCTACTTCTCAAATGCCATTTTTTTCTAAAGAAAAATACTTGAACAGGAAACCTCAAGATATATCAATATATTTACACAGGCAAGCCAAATACTGGGTATACTTAATTTAAAGCACTTACCTTCAATCTTCAAAAAATTGAATGTTTCTGAAGATATTCGAAAATTGTGCTTGGATTTCAAAGGATTTCTAAAGATCTGTATTAAATCTGAATGATGTTTCGCATCCTTCTACCTTCTAAGCATTTAAATATATATTTATCCTGGGACTATGGGCTATTGTGAAATCATTTTTTTTCACATTACTTTGCACCTCTCTTGTGTGTCTTTTAAAATTTGACTGATTCGAAAAGACGAACAAAACACTGGCATTGTTTTTATTTCACAATGTAGAAAATAAGAACACTTTCAGGTTTCAAAATTTAGTCCAGAAATTCAAATTAATTAACAAAAAAAATAAAAAATGTAAGGTTAACGGTTATACTTAAACGTCACTACAAACTGGCAACGCCGGAATTCGTCCCTGCAGATAGCGGTTTTAAATTATCTAACGGCCTTTTCCATACAGCGACATCAACGTCATTCTGAAATAAACAAAAACAATCTAACTACAGCCACTATGCGCACAGACATCTAAGTATTTGTGGCCTTGTACCTAGTGATAATTCGTTCACTTATTTAACAGTTTTTAACAAAAAGGTTTATACACTGCAAAAATTGGATAAAAACAAAAAATAGTACTAAAAATATCAGTACAATCCGGTAATATTAGGTCATAAACATTCAAATTTGACACCAGAGTTTTCATTTAATGGTGGGCTCATTTTATTTCAAAATATTTTTAGCCGAACTAGATTTATTTTATTACGTTTACAATTTAAAATATGCCCACTCTCGTTTATGGTCTATTGAGTAATAGAAGGAAATTTATATACTTACTCCAAATATTTATTTTTATAGATTATTCTCAGAGAAAACTGCTTGTCGTAACCTTTGTACAAGTCGTACCCGTTTTGAGAGATTAACCTTAATCTTTTTTTAATCAATCATAGATGTCACTAAAAAAAATCTATTTTAGAGTAATAAAATGGTACACATTATAGTTATTCATAAAACTAAATTGATTTAGATGAAAGGCATTTTTTAGTAATATATTCTTTTTTAAATTGTATATTTATTTTATAATTATGTACTAATTCTTTTGTAATGACAGATTGACAAGTTACGCGCAAATTACTTGACGTCTAATAGATTTCTACTTTACCGATCATCATTTTGTAATGTCGTATTTGGTTTTGCGCTTTTTGTAGTGAGAATTTTGTGAGAGAGCTGTTGAATTTGGTGTTTTATCCGTTATATTAAGGATATACAGTAAGCCCTATACTATTCTTTTAATAATACGTCTGTATATTGTAATATTTACATTCATTTTAACATTATTTCTTGTTACAAACACTATCAATTTTTTAGGGTTAAACATATCTAAATATTTTTATTACACGAATTTCTATTAAAAATACTACATATAATCGGTTTTTGATATTCAATGTGCGTTATAATCCTTCTAAATCATAGGTATGTAATATTTTTACTGCATTTTATACTGTTTACAATTTATAGAATATTGTGTAAACTTGTACCTACTAACAATACATATATATGTAGTTAGAAAATCAGAGCTTGATTTTTATATGATTTGGATATGGTTGATCATTTTGATAACTTAAATGTATATACTTGGCATGTTTGAAAGTTTGTCTAATAATTTCAAAAATATGCCCTTAATTATAATCTTCGTTTAATATTATTGAACCAGATAAGTTATGATATGTCTATGTTGTGAATTTAGGAGCTCAATTCAATAGTATTAAATTATTGCGATATAATATAAAGGAGTTTTTGTGAGCTAATGTTCTATCACAATTGTGAGTAATGTATTATCGATGTACTGATTTATTTTTCTTGTTAGTCAATCTTATATTGTGCTTCTAGTATTAGTATTACTGGTATTTATATGATTGTCATTAATATTTCGTATATAAGTACATGAAATATTAAAGATTCATCATATTTGTACATTTTAATACAGTCAGTCATAATTCCACATTGCCATATTGTTTATATAAAGAATCAAGCTATTCCAACTATTTCCATTTCCCATTTCATTAATGTTACTTGTTTAATATTCATTATAGATTTTTGTATTTGTTCTTGAGATTTATTTTGCTCTTATTATTTTGTTATTGTTATTTATAATCACAAATTTATAAATACCTCAATTTCTTCTAATCTATATTTTATGTCTTGCTTTGATTTAATTTTAGTCCTATTTCTGTTACATAGAGGTAAAGAGTAGTAAATCAATATAAACAATGAATGTATCTAACAAAATGTACAATTTTTCCTATACAAAATTATGGTACTTATTTTATGAGCTACGGGAAATGAGCAAGTTTATTTTGTGAGACACCTTTAGAATTTTCATACAGACTAGAGGTAAATTTATGTGGGCTTTCCTTAATTTTAATACTTTGAATGTTCCAACAACAAAACATTCGTTTATAGTTAATGAATTTTCTATTAATTGATGGCAAACATACTTTCTATAATTTTTTGCTTTAAGTATTCTTTCTATAAATCATGAGAATGTTCTACTAACAAATACTCCCCATTATTATCATCATCATCATCATGTTTTGTTTATTTGGTTGAGGCAATTATGAGACCAAATAATTAACTTTTCAACCAAAGTGGTTTATTTGCTAAAGAATTCCATTTCATGATTCCAGATTTTAATTGAAGTTGTAATAGTACAAGTAGTAACTTGTAATGCTTTGTATAATCATAGAGAACCAAAATAAAAAATTAAACAGTAATTTTGTACTAAACGAATTAATTATGTTTACCCAAATTGGTTTCTAATGTAAGATGGGATATACAATGTGTCCACTTAAATTCGCAACATATGGAAAACTTTTTTATTATCATAATAATATGTTAGTTTTATTTTAGAGTGAGATTTGATGATCATAGGGTATTGAGATAGACGTGGCTAAATTTTTTATACCAAGTTTTTAATTCTCATCTAATCTCGGAAAAAAATCACATTTTTCGACACACCTTCTATACGACTAAAAAAAAATCGTATCTGATGGGTTTATTCTGGGTTTTAAACCATGCAGAACTTTTTATGAAGAATACCTTTTTGACATAAAATTGATAATAAAAAAGTTTATGTTGCGAACTTTAGTGGGCACATTGTATATGTTTTTTAATCATACTTCTCGAAAAGATAATTAAATATCAAAATGAAAAAATGTGGGTTACAAAGGAACTTTTCTATTTCATTTTATAAGTTATTTAGTCAATAATAAATACCTTAAGAGGCAAAACCAGGGTTCCTTAGATACTGGATTAGATGCTGATAACATTAATGAATTTCATTGATCAATAGTTTTAAAATTATAAATCCAATGTAAGATTCATTACAGTTTTTAATGTGCCAAATGCATCTACAAATATACATTAAATTAAAATGATCCTGAGTGAATTTAACAAGAAAAATGCTAGTATATGTGTGAAAATCTTTATACTTTTACCTGAATTGATTCTAAATATTATAACAGAAGTTATAAATACTTCCCTTACTACAGCCACTTTTAGTAATTTTTTTAAGGTGGCGAATGTTTAAATCTTGTAATCGTGATGTTCATTCAAATTACAGGCCTTTATCATTGGGAAAAATAATTGAATAATTAGTTGAAACTTGAATGCTATCATTTATAAACAAACATTGACTTCATATATATATAGTTTTTCCTTTTTAAAAAAGCTTTACATGGAACTGAAAATTTTTTTATTGTGTAAATGAAACAATTTTTGATAATAAAACTTCTGTTCTTCGAACCATACAAACTGGAGTTATTCCGAGGTTTTCGATTGGGTCTACTGCTCTATTTGATATATATGAATGATCTTGGCAATATTAATTCTCTGGCATAATTTATTAAATGTAGATCTAACAAATGTGATTCAAATCTATTAGGAAAAAATTTTACAAATACTAATTTAATTACATTTAAATGTGAGATATGTCAGATATTAGTTTAGGGGAATGTGGTATACAATCGTTAATAGATAATAAATTTTTAGGTTTGATCATCGATGATGATGTAAAATCTAATTCATACATTATGCGAAAAGCAATCATCTGGATGTGTTGTACATGAATTAAATTTCAGGACAGTAAAAAATGTATACCAGAACCTCAATTGCGTTATGGTATTTATTTCCGGGGATTCTCCAAAATGTTTATTTTACAAAAAAGAGTTCTCAGATACCTGTTTAAAGTGGACACAAGAGTGTCTTACAAACCTCTTTTTTTAACATAAGATATTGAAACTAATGTGAACATTCTTACATCAATGTTGATAAATGACTCAGTAGTAAAACTATTTTTAATAATTTACTAACAAATATATGGAAATAGCAAATAGGAAATCATTTAGAAATCAAGTCATACTATCTCTTAAATGAGTTCTTTCAGGATTAACTTGATCAAACTTGATTAATTAAATATTTATTTCCCTTTTACATACATTTAAACACATGATATTTTAGTCAGTCAACCATATAATTTTTTTAATTTTACAATAATATTTTTTTGTCTTATTATATTAGTATTTATGACTGCTTTCTATAATCAGACTTTTAAGAATTTGTGACAAAACAGAACATTGATATTTTTAATTCCTCCCTGTATTAAGTAAAAAGAGCTGTGAGATAAGATTGGGTAATCATTGATTAGTTAATAAATGGTTTAAACCATATAATAATAATAATTAAAGAAATAAAAATTTAAAATCAAAGTTTTAAACATTCTCCAAAAGAAATTTTTTTATGAATTCCTGATCAACATATCATAATTACAAACTCTAATTGAAAACGCATACTGACTTGTGATTAGTGAGATTATGATACATATTTATTTTGTTTATAATTATTTTGTAATGATTTTTTAACTAACGATGATTATTTTGTTTCAGTGGTGCAATTGATGGAATGATTGGATATTTGTGAGCAGTTGAAACAAAAGTTAATTGTAAGTGAAGAAGATGGCAGCACTTGGACATCAAGCCGCGGCGGCTTTGCTGGATTTCAACCAGAAACTAGACATCAACCTTTTAGATAGTGTGGTAGTGAGTATGTATGCTGGTAATGGAGAGACGCAGAGGGCTGCTCAAGAAGTTTTAACAACTTTAAAAGAGCACCCCGATGCTTGGACGAGAGTCGATACAATTTTAGAATATTCCACAAATCAAGAAACGAAATATTATGCCCTACAAATCTTGGAACAGGTCATTAAAACGAGATGGAAAGTTTTGCCGAGGAATCAGTGTGAGGGTATAAAAAAATACATCGTTTCTTTGATTATTAAAACCAGTTCTGATCCGGAAGTATTAGAAGTAAACAGAACCTATCTCAATAAGTTAAATATGATATTAGTACAAGTTTTGAAGAGAGAATGGCCTAAAAATTGGGAAAGTTTTATACCGGATATCGTAGGTGCAAGTAAAACGAATGAAAGTTTATGTCAAAACAATATGATAATTTTAAAGTTGTTAAGCGAGGAATTGTTTGATTTTTCTTCAGGTCAAATTACACAAACGAAAGCTAAACACCTCAAAGATACGATGTGTTCTGAATTTTCGGCGATATTTCATTTATGTCAGTTTGTTCTCGAAAATTCCCAAAACCCGCCACTTGTCAATGCAACTTTAGAAACGTTGCTGCGATTTTTGAATTGGATACCACTTGGGTACATATTCGAAACTAGTTTAATAAACACGTTGATTTTTAAATTCCTTCCTGTTCCGATGTTTCGCAACGTTACACTGAAATGTCTAACTGAAATCGCCGGCGTTACTGTCAGTAATTACGACGATATGTTTGTCGTATTGTTTACTCAAACTATGACGCAGCTAGAAATGATGTTGCCCATCCCGACTGACATTAAGACAGCATACGCTTGCGGACAAGATCAAGAGCAAAATTTCATACAAAATCTGGCATTATTCCTATGTACATTCTTAAAAGAACACGGCAGCATTGCAGAGAATCACTTTAACACGTTGGGAAAAGCTTTGAGGTATTTAGTGCTAATTTCCGAAGTAGAGGAAGTAGAGATCTTTAAAATATGTCTTGAATATTGGAATAGTTTGGCATCACAATTGTATCAAGAAGTACCACACGGTAGACCTATTTTTATTGCCAAAGGTAAAGACTATTGCAACTATTATCAAGATTTGTACAAAGAGGTTCTTAATAAAGTCAGATATATAATGATATCTCGAATGGCGAAACCAGAAGAAGTGCTCGTAGTGGAAAACGATAACGGAGAGGTAGTGAGAGAATTTATGAAAGATACTGATTCAATAAATTTGTATAAAAATATGAGAGAGACGCTGGTTTATCTCACTCACTTGGATTGCGCGGATACAGAAAGGATAATGACGAATAAACTACAGAATCAAGTAAACGGGACAGAATGGTCTTGGAAGAATTTAAATACACTCTGCTGGGCTATAGGTAGTATATCAGGAGCGATGCACGAGGAAGACGAAAAGCGATTTCTCGTCACAGTTATAAAAGATCTATTAGGTCTTTGTGAACAGAAGCGCGGTAAAGACAATAAAGCCATCATCGCTTCGAATATAATGTACGTTGTGGGACAGTATCCGAGGTTCTTGCGAGCTCATTGGAAATTTTTGAAAACCGTTGTAAATAAGTTGTTTGAATTTATGCACGAGACCCACGACGGGGTACAGGACATGGCATGTGATACTTTTATTAAGATAGCTTTGAAGTGTAGAAGGCATTTCGTGACGACACAAATCGGTGAATCGTGTCCGTTCATTGAAGATATTCTGGCATCCATTTCGACCATCATCTGCGACTTACAGCAACAACAAGTTCACACGTTCTACGAAGCAGTGGGATACATGATATCGGCTCAAGTTGATACTGCAACGCAGGAGGCGCTCATCGAGAAATACATGTTGTTACCCAATCAGGTAAATCTTTTTTAATTCATTAGAATATACTATAAATTTAGATAAAATAGAATCACATAACTTATACAATACAAAACCACTAAAATTAAGACTAAATTATCTAATATCACAATTTCTTAGGCCGGTGACAGACTGGAGAAATAAGTTTTTTTATAACTGCCCAGATTTTTTGTGCTCAAGATTGCTTTGGGCATTTGCCCAGCGCAAATCACTAAAACGGACAGAACTTTTAATTTTAAAAAATGCAAAAAAATTGTAGAAAAATATAGAAAAGGTCCAGATAGGTTGTGTTAACTTCCTAAATAAATGTTTTTTTTAAGGTTGATGGGAAGTATATTCATTCATGATTATTTGTTGTATTTACTTAATAGAATTTCCAACGTAAGCATGGAAAAAATCTGGTTCGGAAACAAAAATTGGTCAATTAGCTCCGTAAAAAAAAAACAAGAAATTTATTAGTTCTAAAAAACGTTCCTCTTTTTTGCTGCTTTCCAATAATTTTATTTTTTTGTATAAAATTATTATTTAGGAATATAAATAAATTAATTGCAAATGATTACAGGAGATAAGGGTCGATTTAAGTAATTTAATGTAAATTATTTGAACTGCTTCCTAAAATATTAAAATATTCAGCAGTTTCAATAAATTATTTTAAAAGTAATACAATTATTTTTTTTTGTATTAGGTTTGGGATGACATAATCAGCCAAGCCAGTAAAAACGTGGATTTCTTAAAAGAAATTGAAATCGTGAAGCAATTGGCGAGTATATTAAAAACGAACGTCAGGGCATGCAAAGCGTTAAGCCATGCCTACGTGCTTCAATTGGGAAGAATATATTTGGACATGTTAAATGTATACAAGGTAAGTAAAAATGTTAACGTTGAAATAAGTTCTACATTCATGCTTTAATTATAATAATAAAAACTTTTCTTGATCTATTTAATTTGTCACTAGAAATTTTTACAATATTTCATTTCTAGGATACGAATAAATATCATTGTGTAAAATGTACAAATTAAAATAAAAAAATAGACTCTTTAAGATAATAAAATATTTGGTGTGATATTTCACAATGAAATAATTTTTTTCTACAACCACTACTCAAAACACGCATTTCTGCATAGTTTTATGTTTGCAAACTTGATCTTTTCTCACAGTAATTGAAATATGACTTTAGTGTGCCGGAAAGTGACATTTCTGTCCCAAAAAGTTTCTTTCTGCATAGTACCATAAAAAAATAATTTTACATTGAATTATAACTATAAATAATGATATCATGAATTAATTTTTTTATCAGTAAATTCCATTAATTAGTAGTATTAATTAAATAAGCTTAAAAATATGTAATTTGTTATTATATTTGTTTGGAAATAAATTTAGGTAATTATTTTTATTTTTAACAAAAATTGTGATTGTAGAAAAAGTATAGTGTGAAACAAATGTAGAAAGGCATTTTCTCACTCGTGCCGAAACTTTTTCAAACTCGTGAGAAATTAGCACCTTTCGGCATTTGTTGCACAATATACTATTCTTTTTTTTAGAGCGAAATAAATAATTCCCGCACATATGACACACAACGTGATTTTTGCGCCTTACAAACGCCATGCATAAAATCTGCAACCACCACCTTTAGAATTGGTCGATCCTCATGTTTAAATCTTTTTATTACAAATAAGCGAATTTGAAAAGTTTTAGTAACATCTTGAGTGGTTACATTAATTGTGCCCAAACTTCGAAAAATAAATTTACTTATTCATTTTTATTGTTTTAGTAATAGGTAAAGATTATTTTAGATCTTTATCAAATTTTTCACTGTTATCGATCACATTCTCATATACATAGGTGATGTCCGAAAACATAGCGGCAGCGATTCAATTGAACGGCGAAGGAGTAATGAAACAACCTTTGATCAAATCGATGAGAGCCGTCAAAAAGGAAACACTTAAATTGATCTCCGATTGGATTTCCCGATCGACCGATAACGCCATGGTATTGGACAATTTCATTCCCCCGTTTTTGGACGCCGTCCTCTTGGATTATCAAAGGACGCCGGTGCCGGTCGCCAGGGAACCGGAAGTGCTCAGCGCCATCGCGACGATAGTCAACAGGCTAGAGGGCCACATCACATTAGAGGTAATTCTATTTATAATTCAAATCATTTTTAACTTATTATTGAAAAAATACAATGTTGACTCACCTTGTATATATTATTATTCTTTTTATTATTTCATAAACAAAAGTTCCAAATTTTCATCAGACTACTGTTTATTATTAATCCGCTCCAGATGTATTAATTAGCGCCCAAAAAATAAATTAAGATCTACAAAACACTTGTGCTACAGTTTCACGAATCTAAAAATAGTAACAGATGCGTTGTTTGTATTAAAAAAAATTAATAGCAGCTTAGATTTGGTGTTGAACGTTCCGAATTTAAAACGTTCACGGTCCTATAATTACGCAATCAAAATAATCAGTTTCCCCCTATTATGATAACTCTTATCACTACCTAGTACCTACATTTATTTCAATTTAGGTATGTGTGTTTCTATGACTATTTTTATCGTTTTTAGTTACCAAACATTTTAAAAATTATGACAAGGAAATGTTAGCATCTTTCTTTTTTTGTCAGTTCTTTTTGTTTTTGATGTTTTTCGTTATTAGTGGGAATATTGGCGGTGTTATGATGTTACTTGGTGCTGCTATGGGTTCTGTTATGTATTACTTTTGTAAGTATAATAGTTATTAATTTTCAGTTGTTATAACAACCAATTCTATATGACTTGTAGCATAAAAATTCATTTTTCTAATTACCATGATTTTTTTATAACAATTCGTTTATATGTATACAAAAGTATCTCATAAAGCTGCGTTTCTCAAACATTTTCCAGACTTAAGAACATTTAAGTGTCAAGAGATTGTTATTAGGAGCTTGTGAAAAAAAAGAGGCCTATCTTATTTCCGATTTATTGCAGAAACTGAAAGAAATGTTATAAAATCACAATATTTACACTTATTTTCATTTGAAATTATTTTCTTGTCCTCCAAAGTCTTTATCATCGTCGGATTTCCTACTTACAAATTTTTTTATTACTTTTCTTTGTATATTATCCCACCTTTAGTCATTACCATCAACATTAATTTTGTTGTGGCTGATTTTTACTGTTTTTCTCTTTTTTATTTTTATCATATGTAAATCATCTTAAATATTTTCATTGATTTCCACTTCTTTTCGTTTGTACTGGTTTTTTATATATTAATTTTCTTACTTGACTAAGCGTGTTTTCCCTCCTAATTCTATCGCTTTCTTAATGTTTTTGGACATTTCTTGCCAGTTTTAACTCAGTTATAAGTGCGTCTTTTTTGTTCATTTTTTGATGTTTTATTGTGAGATTTCTTTTTATCTTCATTTGTAGATAATCATTGCTATCCATTTTGTACCTCTCGTTCTTTGTTATTTGGTTATATCTACGAAATATGTGCATATTTTGGATATAAAAAATTAACAAATATAAAATAAAAAACAAAAAAGTTCGTATAACAAAAATTACTATGTTTTTCAGTTAATGGAAAATCGTTTTTTAAAAAGTTTCCAAATTAATTGTATCCTGAGTTTTAATGTGTGATCAAAACCAAATTGGAAATGTATACCCACAAGTTTTTAAATAAAAGTATTACCAGTTTATTTACCATGATTAAAAACATTATATAAAGCATAATCTAACAGACTTATTCCTGATGACAGAAAGGACAGTTTCCGAAAGCTAGATAAAGTTATTATAGTACACTGTGACTTTAACTGCTGCAGTCCTCCGTAAATTACCATAAGTTGTTCTAACTAGTCAGCAAAGACTAAAAGGGTATATACATACGTTTCCAGAAAATGAATGGTATCTAGTGGCGAAAAGCTGCACTATTGAAACATTGAAAGCTACTTTTTAAATCGCAGTTTTCTTACCAAAATTCAATCCCTATTTATACTCTGTGACATTCTATTCGACCAACTAATTATTTTGCACAAATCCAGTTTTAATCATGCATATTAAGAAGTTGGACAAACTCGCTACCTGTTCTTTTGAGATTGGATCAAAGATACATGTAATCAGAGAATCCAAAAGAGTTGAATCACTGAATTTTACTTATCTGATTATATTTTGTTATTTCTGTGCAGTCTTTGTTGTTTTCCTTAATATTTAAAAAAAACTAATTTAAATGTTTATTATATATATGATCGAAGAAATAATATTAAGGGCTAGTATATGTTTATCTTAAGTGCACAATGACGCTGAATTAGATTACAGGTCTTATGACCTTAATGTTATTGTTTTTCTTAAAAGTGCGTTGTTTGATTAATATAAGAATATAAAATGTAGTTTTTTATTTTGTTGTATACAGTGGCACAACAAACAATTTATTTGTTGAAAAAATAGAATACAATGAGCAACTATGGAATAATGAAATGCTAGCAAAATTAACAAAAAATTTTATATGGAATGTTACCAGAAATAATTCTGAATAGAAGGGCAAAAAATTTAAAATTCTGAAACCTACCTGCCATTATAGCAGCAAAAAAAACAATTTAGGACAAGAAAAAACGGAAGTTGTAACCTTGCTAAAAAATATATCTGAAATAAGCACTTTATTCATATTTTACTGTTTTCAAGAATTAAAATACTTTTATTTCATTTCTGAATAAAATTATTTGTAACTTATAAAATAAAAAAGTTGGTTTATAAAAAACCTTTTGTGAATTACTGGTATATAGTTCCGAAATCAGTCTATAAAGATACGATATATATATATACAATAACTCAGCAAAATAATATCAGCTGGCGTACAATATTTAATGAATAAGCTTTGTCTGATAAGGTTCAAAATCCAATAGATTGTGCGATTTATAGTAGTGCTATCTATTAGTAAATGTCCAAACTAATATCAGTACTTTCCTCCTTCTCACATACATTTGTTAATTTATAGTTAACTTCGCACAGAACTTTCATATTACTTTATTAATCGACAAGTTTGATAAGTCGAACTAAAGGAAAATTGATATTCTATACCTTGGCTTTATCCGAATTTAAATTTTTTTAGTTTATTTGAAATGCAAAATAGTACGATAATTTACACGGTTTTTAAGTTTTATTTGGTGAAGAATTTAATTAAAAACCAGCCAACGGCAAAGAATTAACCTTTATAAACACATTTTTAATTCAACTTTCAATATATTTGCTTTTGTTTATTTAACCTGTGCTAAGTAAGTCTACATATGTTATTTCCCGCCTAAAATCCAGTCTTGATACTAAAAATCTACTATATTCAACCTCTAGTTGACTGAATTGGTTTTGTTACTTCAATTTCCTGTTTTTAATTAATTTCTTTTATTTTAAAATACAATTTCATAAAGAGTATATGATGTTAAAACTTATAGGGATTTTCTGGTTTTTCATTTTTAGACCTTATCTAACTCTAACTTGGTAAATTCTATTTTTTTAACCTTCATAACAAAAAGAAGCGTTTTTGCAAGAAATAAACGCAAAATATTAATATTTTACCAATCGGAAAAAAATAAGCAAGTAGTTTTATGCAAATTTTTGATCAAAATTCTTGAACTTTGTGAAATTTTTGATCAAAATTTATGAAATTGTTCAAATTTTTTGAATATTTGTGAAATTTTTTGAATGAATTTTGTGAAATTTTAGAAACTTAATCAACATTCATTTAGGTTTTAATAAATCATCATTTCTTTTAGTTTCGCGCTTTGTCGCAAAATATTTCACGTTGTGATTCATTCGAAACACTTTAACTAATAATTCAATGTTCTTTAATAAATGCTTTGAAAATCATGATATTTTTAAATGTAATTTAGGTCCCGAAAATCTTCGACGCAGTGTTCGAGTGCACGCTCGAGATGATCAACAAGGACTTCGAAGAATACCCCGAACACCGTACCAACTTCTTCTTACTCCTCCAAGCTGTTAACAACCACTGCTTCGCCGCCTTCCTCAACATACCCCCCACGCAATTCAAACTCGTCCTGGACAGCATTATTTGGGCGTTCAAGCACACGATGAGAAACGTCGCCGACATCGGACTTCAGATTCTCCTCAAACTTATGCAAAACATCGAGCAACACGAAGCAGCGGCTCCCAGTTTTTATCAGACCTATCTCACGGATATTCTACAGCACATTTTCTCTGTCGTGACGGATACGTCGCATTCTTCTGGATTATCGATGCACGCTTCTATTCTGGCTTACATATTTTCACTGGTTGAAATGGGTGGAGTACACTGTCAATTGGGACCCAGGCCGGATAATGTGTTGTACATTCAAGAATTTACGGCTACTTTGTTAAAATCTGCTTTTCCGCATCTTACCGATAACCAAATTAAGATTACGGTACAAGGCATGTTCAATTTGGATCAAGATATACCACAGTTTAAGGAGCATTTAAGAGATTTCTTAGTACAGATTAGGGTAAGTTTACAACCTACACATGAGCCATTTTTTTGATATTTTACAAGCCCTCTACAACTTATTGTTAATTTTAAAGTATTCTCTTTCTGAAATAGAAGTTTTCTTTATATGATAGGGTCTATTTGTTGGTATAATTGTGACGGTACTATAAATAAAGTCTTCTATCCATTTGACATTAGCCAAAATAAGTCAAACAGATCTTTTTTATGATCATCCAATGTTTTCGTCAAAAGTATGTTTTTCCACTTACTTTCTTTTTTTACTTCAGTAGGTTTTTCCCTATTTACGATTAACGATTTGTCGAATTTTAACAATAAAGATATTAAATTGGATTTTCATCATTTAGGAATACACCGGCGAAGACGACACAGATTTGTTCTTGGAAGAACGAGAAAAAGCACTGGAGCTCGCCCAAACGGAGAAACGACGCATTGAACTGTCCGTGCCGGGTATCCTGAATCCGCACGAAGTTCCGGAGGAGATGCAAGACTAGCCTCTTGGTGGTTTTTTTTCTACCAAGAGAACTTTCTCTCTGTCTGTCTGTAATTAATTAATCTTAAAAAAATATTTAGATCGATATTTTTCTATTTGTATCATCATCTGGTTTTAAGAATATAAATACCAGTGTAAATGTGTTTTGTGCGACCCAATTTTTCCGTTCTCTTTCTTTCTATTTATCGATAAGGCGCTATTTTAATCGTATTTTTTTATATTATATTTTTTTACATCATTGTATTTTTTTTTAAATTTGTATAGACTGCGTGTTAATTAGGAGAATAATTCTATTTAGTTTTGGTTTAAGTAATTTATTGTTGTTGCGCGATTTGCTTTAAATTTTTTTTTTAATTTCGGGGAATTCGCTTGCTTAAACTACAAAAAAATAAGAGTAAGGACGGAAATATTTGTTTAACTTACTACTTTAATTTTTTATTACTATAAATATGACATTTAATACGTTTTATGACAGTTGACATATAAATTTGTTACAAACAAGCTTCAAATGTTAAATCCAATTTGGTAGGTTGCAGATATATCTTTTATTAATATTTTTGTTTTTATTTTAATCTGCTGTCAATTGTAGTTTAAAAATCAATGGGTGGAAATGCATGAAAAACGAATTTAATAAATTAAAAGTTTCATACAAACAATCAAAAATGTCGTAATATTGTAGGAAATATTATTTATCATAAAATGCTTCCAAGTTGGGTTTTTCAACTGTTTGTTATTTATCATCCTATTAAATTATCTTTGAATTGATCCAACATTGTAATTGTAATATTTATATTATAAATTATTGTAAATTTTAATTCTATAAAACGTTTCAATTGTCTGAAAATTTATTAATTTTAATATTTTTAGATTAAGGTCGGAGAATATTATTTAATGACGGTGATAACAGTCAATTGTTTCCAAAAGTTTTATTATTCTCGTTCTAAATAAGGTCTTTTATTTCTTCAAGAATATGTGACAATTGTCAAAAAGGTTCATAGTTGGTGTTTCAAATTTGTTATTTATCTTTCTACAAGATTTATTGAATACTGAAGATTCATAAATGACGACAGATGTTTGATTTTAAACAATCCGAAATTAGGGAAAAGAATATTGTTTGTTATCTGTCATATTTTGTAATTTCGTTAAAATGCTGCGATAATTTTTTAAATAAAAATAGAGGTAAATATGTCGATGATTTTGTTTATTATTTGTTATTCGTCATATTAAAACACTTCTTGTGACGTTTTAAAAATGATAGTCAGAATTTCAATGTATTGAAATGAACTTTATTAATAATGAAAAAATTAAATATTTCTACTTACAGTATCCTTAAAATTTGTTTTTAAATTCGAGAATTTTCATATATTTTCCCGTAAATTCTATTATAATTATTTTTTGTAGTTTTGAGGCGAGATTTCCGAAATTTCTTGAATGAGTGTTGACAAATTGTAGCTGTACAAATAAACTTTTAGAGCTCATTAACATGTTTTCTGTACAATAAAAAAAAGTCGTAATCGAGCACAAAACACACATTTTTTTGTATCGGCGCTGTAATTTGAAAGAAAAATCTAAAAGAAGATAAAAAAATATAAGAGAATCTAATTAATTTTTTGAATGCATTTCCTTTTGTTTGTGTGTGTATGAATCGACTGTTAATGGTATGTATTAATCAGTTTAGGTGAAATCATTAGGAACAGTTATGTTTATGATATCGTTAAAAGCGATTGTTTTCTAATAAAATAAATATTTATAGAAAGTCCTATGTATTTTTATTCTTAAAACATAATTCATTTCAAACGTAAGGAATTAAACACATCAAAGGACAAACGATAAATGACCAGAACACATTTAAGCCTAATTCAATTCGAGAACGGTGAGAGATAAAAACAAACGGACAACGGCAATCGATTCAGCATCGTTAAAAACTCCAAAAATGATATTAATTTTTGACCTATTTTTACTTTCCCGCTACTTATACCATATATACTGTAAGTATATAGACATTTATTTTCCTGACTTTAAATTTTCGAAAATCAAAATTACGACAAAAACATTGTCGTTTTTCACTTGTTTTTAAAACTATAACGAACCGAAAACTTCCTCTAATTGGTGTCCTTTTGCTTGTAGAAGAGCACAGAAGGATTTCGATGATATGGGAGAAACAAGGGTATATGTAGCTACACGGATCTACGTTGTCGGCGGCGTAATTGCTCAAATTCAATCGTTCAAATAATTCATCAAAATGTTGGGAAATTTGTAAAATAGTTTTTATACTCATGCATCCCTTGACTAAATTGTTTTAAGACGGTCCATTTCAGTTGGAGTTGAAGTAGACTTCATCAAAAGCTTTTATGTAATTTTTAACATTAGAAGATCCCAAGTATACTGAAGGGATTTGGACTTAAAAACAAGTTTAAGAAATCCAAAATGTCCTATCAAAGAAAAATCAGCTGGAAAACGCAAATTCCAATCGATCTATTACGTGGATGAATGAAAGGTTGGAAAGAGCAGGGACTGCTTGTGGCAACAAAATGGACCGCACCTCTAAACGTAAATGAGCTTGAGAAAAAGCATCACATTTTTCACATTACTTTCCCATGGTTTAACAACCTCTCAAGAAAATCACTTAAAATAGTTCAAAATGTTTACAAAAATATTCAGTACGACTTATAACACTACAAAAATAACACGAATCGCGTCACAAACAGTAAACTATTATGTATGATTTTAAATTATACCCTGTCTTACAATTGGAAAAATAAAACTTATCTGTTTATTCTATTCCCAAAAATAATATAATTCGATTAATTCGATGGTTAAACTCAAACTAAATCTGAAATATTTTATTCGAGAACCATCGGTTATTTCTTATATAATAACAGTCATTAGCAAGGTGGCTCTTCTATAACTTACTGATATTAAATATCAATGTATTAAACTATAATTTAAATATAAATGTAATATACAATAATATGAACTATTATCAATAAACAACACCTGCTAGAAAATACGCTTATGAAATTTCTAGAGGACGATGTCAACAAAAGTAAACTAGATGTTGGCTTAATAAAAAAGGATAGAATGCCCTTTCTATATATATTTACTCCGAGGTTGTAACCAACACATAAACCCTAAATATTTACATTAGGACTCATAACGATCCTCTGAAAGCGGTGTTGACAGATTTAATTTATATAATGTATTGGCATTTTATCATTCATTGTAACTGAAAGTTGGATAAGTAAAAAAAAATGATGAACAAAAATTAAAATATGGTTTTTATATTTCAATTTCGAAATATTACTACGCCCCTGAACCAACAACGCTAATGCTTGTTTATTAGTCCTAATCAAAACAAAAGGTGCTTTTCGAGTCGACATGATGAGAACATCGGATTTACATTGAATACCCATTTCAACAAACGACTCGCCGCAGTAAGATTTCATGGATCCATGATGTCATTAATGTGTATCGTCGGCTGCCTAAATTGTTAATAGAATAATAACAGCTTATTATTATGTTTATTTTATTAAAAGAAGTCTTGACTATTTAAATCGAATCTGTGGATTAAAAAATATATAAAAAAAATATTTATTTTAGTAAAAGTAGTATTGACTATCTAAACCTAGCTTGTGTCTTAAAAAAAATAAAAAAATATTTTCCTCGGGAATCGAACTCGGAACTTTAACGTGTAAAACCATACATATTGATAAATAATCAAACTGTCAAGTTAACGTACAATAACACGAGTGACAGCCGACGATGCACATTAATGACGTCATGGATCTATGAAATCTTACTGCGACGAGTCATTCCTTCCATTTCATGTTCTCTCTCTCCTCTCCTATATCTATGATCGAACTAGTGTGACAGACTGACAGTTGACATTGACATTGTTATAAGTGTGGTTATGGTTAAGTCAAAAAATTTATTTTTAAATATATTTTAATAAAAATAATGTATTATATTTGAATTTTTCAGTAAAAAATGTCACTTTTAAATTTATCACTGCTTTCCAACGCTGAATTAGGAGTTATCGGTAAAATAGTAAATGATCGAATCCAAGATGAACCAGAACATTTTCCACTTTCACCTTTAGTTGTATGTGATTTTAAAAAAATTAAGAATAACAAATTAATTGAAACTAATTATAAATGTGATAAATGCTCTAAAGAATTCCATAAGGTATCTGCTTTCAATTTACATTTTGTAACCCATTTTGAAAAAGATATATGTAGTATCTGTAATCAATTTTTTTATAATCAAGAATTATTGAAACAACATTTAAAAGAACATACATCACAAGTAGAATACCAATGTGATTTTTGTCAGAAAGAATTTCAATCAATTAGTTTTTTAACTGTGCATCAATCGATCATACATCACGACTTAGATTTTACCTGTAAACGATGTTTAAAAAAATTTAATGACTTCAGTTCTTATAAATTACATGTAAAGGTAACTAATAATTATTTATTTACTTAATCCAGGTTAGTAATCGAAGTATATTTTACAGGAGCAACATGAATATCAGTACTATTACTGCAAAAAATGCGCTACTGTTTTTGAGTTCGACATTACATTTGCTTGGCATATGAAGAATGTTCACCCAGACCAAACAACGAAAAAGAAAAAAATAAAAAAGAAACAAAGGTGTAATATTTGTAATAAAGATATCTCAAACTTGAAGAGACATTTGGCTACTCATATCAATAATTAAAATGACTAATTAGATAATAAGTAACAAAAGGAAAAATTAAACTTGTAATATATTTGTTAAGTTAGGTACGCTCATAATTATTTTAAATATTGAATGGTTTTTCATGTAACTGAATGTAAATCAATTAATAAAATTAATATAAATATATTTGATTATTTTTAAAAAAGAAAAATTGTTTAAAGTCGCTTTTAAAATATTTATTATTAAATGGTTTCATATAAATTCATAATATATAATCTCTCTGCTAAAAATTAAACTGTTCAATAAGTTTGTCCATTCTCAATTATTTTCTTCCAAACTTTTTTGTTTCACTATTTTTCCATTTCCAAAGTTCTTAAATTTTCTTCACATGTTTTCAATCATTTCCTCCTTGACCAATATCTTCTTTTCTGAACTCTCTTAATATTATTTGCATCATTATCATATGCCCCAACAAGGTATTTCAGAATTCGACGTTCAAGTTTTAAGTATCTCCAATTCAATATGCTAAAAGGACTTGGACAAGAGAAAGTATTACATAGAAAAAATAAAAAAATGCTGGAGTGCGATATAGTGAAACGGTCTGCGTGTCTAACGTCCATCTAATTTTTTAAACAGAGACCAGTAATAGAAAAAAATTATTTTTGAATATTTTGTATTCCATATAACCCGCTTATTATGTGAAAAAAGTTCAATTTTGTTTGCCACAAACAAAGCGCCTATTTATATGCAACCTGCCTTACAGTTTTGGAAATTTTGAAAATTAAAAATTCTGTTGGAATAATTTTATTTCTGAAGTCCGCCCTCGACAATTTTAAATATTATCTCTAATGTTATTCATTAAACATGATCAATACGTTTAGAATTACCTATACCAAATGCTGTAATTCAGGTGGTGCTAGCCGTTGATTATTTATCTAATTATTTAGTACCGTTCTTTCTTATGTCATGTGTGTAATCTAAAATTGTGCTATGTGTTGTTGCGGTATTTTTACGAGAACAAAGTTAAAAAAAATATTTTGAAGTTAAGAAAAGAGTCTATTATTTATTGCTACTAGCAGATTTTTAGAGATGTTAGAGATCAGAAACTATAAAAATTCGCTAACAGACCAGCAACTGTTTAAAATTTTGAAAAATTAGTCAAATAGTGAAGATTGTCTTGATTTTTCTGATGACTGATAAAAATCACGAATATAAAAGGAGTAATTTAGATGAAGAAAAACAGATTATGAGTGACGATAAAATTGTAGGAGATGGTGAAGTTGCGATTTTAAAATGAGAAATCAGGAGTGGGGAAAAATAGAACCGATAAATGGGTGATTAAATGCAGACGAACGAGAAGCTCATGAGCCTAAAATACAAAAACAGATGCCAATCAAAGAAAAAAGATGTATCAGCAATTTTAATGCGTTACATCAATCTGATTTTAGAGGAAATATTGTTCTCGGAATGGGCTACAAGCATAAAAACATAAAGGAAATACTCAGCACATTTATCTTAAAATATTAGCACGAGATACAGAAAATGAGAAAATGTTCTTTTTAGAAGAAACTTGTTATTGGGTCCAAATTACAGAGGCATTTTGTTATTAAGTCAGAAAAAATCCAGGCTACATCAAATTTACATTCAAACAATGCTCTAGTAAATGAAGAGTGGAACCTAAAATACAAAACAGATGCCAAACCAAAGAAAAAAGATGAAGGCTTTACATCAATCTGGTTTTAGGGAAAAAACTGTTCTGGGAATGAGCTACAAGCATAGAAACATAGAGAAAATGCTCAGCACATTCCTCCTCATGAAGTCAGGAATGTAGAACTGTTCGTTTTTTGCTGAGAAGTGAACATTTTCCAAATATACGGAATTCACTAATATTGTGTGTAGTATAACAAATAAAAATGTTATACGTTTAAATATAACAAAAATAATTCATTTTTTACGAATGGGAATCCAATTAATAAAAAAAAACAGACATAACTTTTTTCTATTGCCAAGAACTACATATTTTAATACAAATGAAATGGCGCATTAAGTGAAATAACTGATAGCTGCATTTGAAAATCATGAAATTTAAAATTAAAAAGTATATACAAAATTCAATAAAAATTAATAACAAAATCGAGCTTATCCTAATAAAATTACTTCAAAAATTGTAAAAATAAAAAATCATTTATTTAATGTAAAAAAGTGACGTGAAATAGATTCTTACGAATGTTAATAAAACATCAAGCATGAATTATATAAATTATTATTATTACTTATTAAAATTTCAAATTATTTTCTTTTCTTTTCACTTAAGCACCATATATAGAAATAATATAAGAGATGACAAAAGTAAGTTTCTCTATGACTATTTAATAATAAAGTTGATTCTTACTACATTTTTAGTTCAAATAAAACTCAAGTTAATAAGCCAATCACATCCTTTGATTTCTAGAATTCACGCCAATATCTTGAAATCACATTGCTTTGAAAGTAATTAACCAATCGCATCTTAGCAACATCCTAATAAGTCGCTATCAATGTTTAATATTTTGAGTCAATTAAAGATTTGTGTTAAAAACTATGATTTAGGTATATAATTTCTTGCATAAGTCGTAGAGAAAGTTATATACTTGCGTAGAATGGCTATTATTCACTTAGATGATTCCAACATTCGCTCGTTGCACTTGCTCCTGTCGGGAACTTCATCTACGTGAATAATCACGACCATTCTACGCACGTTAAAGAATGTACTATTAACTATATTATAGTCGTATAGTGAAGTTATTACAATTCTATATACAACTTATTATTATTATTTCATAATGGCATAAACTATAAATAATACTGGTAACATAAAAAGTAGAGAGGTAGCAGGTATTTTAATCGTCAAATTTTGTTTTATATTTTCTGGGACATAACTAAAACAAATTGCCTCAGTTTTTCCTGGATTAATTTTTTTGCCTAAATATTCAAAAATTAGAATAGTAGTTTGTACAACAAGTGCGCAAAGCGTTACTCTTCCCACGAGCTCAGAGTTTTGTGGCACGAGCCCTTAAAGCGAGTGCCGCAAATCTAGCGAGTGGGAAAAGTGCTTTGCGTACGAGTTGTACACAATATTTTTTCTACAACACTGAAAAAAAAAACAGTAACTGGTCAAAGAAGTTGACAGGTCGTAGCTGTGTTTGACATTTCCGTGGAAAAAAGTGCCATAGCGTGTACTTTTCGCACTCTAAATTATTACTTTTCCAACGGATATCAAAGAAATTAAGAAAAGACCTGATTTGCGTATAATAATTTGTTATGAAAAGCGTGTTTTGCATAGTGGTTGTAGAAAAATATTTTGATTCATTTTAAGGCAAGTAGCAAATTTCAGCATTAATTAAGATTCATTGAATAAATTAGCATGAGAAGAGGTCCAAAAATTGGACTCTGTGGTATATATGAATTTCTTTTCAAATAATCTTGGCATTGAGATCTATGTGAACGATAACTATTTAATAATTGTAGGTACTTATATCAGACAAACCGCATAATAGTTAAAGTTAGTTAAAAGTAATTTTATGTGCACTAGACTATAAACGTAAATATAAAATTTTGACATGATCTGTTTATCACGTGATCTAAATATGTCTATAAAAATAATGTCAAAATTGAAAATCTTTCGAAAAATCTGATGTTTTGACCTGTTAATACTGCTTAAACCAGCACTTTCCGTTAAATTAAAGTGATGTAGGTAATTGACCTTTTAAAAATTGTTTTATTTTTTGAAAATAAGGTGAGTATTACAAATTATACTTTAATTCATTTTGAACATTTTAACAAAAATAGAAATCGCTCTCTGTAAAAAATAATTCTGTAAGTACTAAATCAAAAGAGCTCAAAACTTATTATTCTCACAATTTTATTAGTAGTTTAAACCGAAATCTTTTTACAGAAAATAATGACGAACGTCAAGACCGGTTGTAGCGCCTTAGACTATAAAGTAGAGGAATGGTTCAGATTGGACAAATGCGAAAAAAGTCGTGGAGAACTAAAAGCTTTGCTCGATCAAAAAAAATTCGACGATGTAGCAAAGCTTCTCAGTAAAAGATTGGCTTTTGGTACTGCCGGTCTACGAGGTAAAATGGGAACCGGATACGCTCAATTAAACGATCTGGTCATAATTCAAACGGCCCAAGGATTTTTGAAATATATGATTAAAAGTAATGAAGCACTATTGAAAAAAACCGGTCTTGTACTTGGATATGACGGACGACATAATAGCAAAAGGTAGTAATTACATCATCGATTACAACTTTTAGTAAATTGCATTTACGTTACTGATAAAAATATTTTTAGGTGGGCTGAATTGACAGCAACAGTATTTGTCAATGCTGGATATCCTGTCAGATTATTTGATGCAGTAGTTCCTACGCCGTTTGTTTCTTTTACTGTCATACAGTATGGGTGTGCTAGTGGTGTGATGGTTACTGCTTCGCATAATCCAAAAGATGACAATGGGTACAAAGTAAGAAATATATTTAATCATTTATACTATTCAACATTTAATTTATTAACCAATAAAATCTCTTAAACTTGATCTTAATAAGTAAAACATACACAAGGTTATTTTTTCTCTACTTTTAATCCACAAGTACAAGTTTTACGCTTCAATTAAACCTGGTTCTTCAAATCTTTAAATATTGCTACATCAAGTTATCGTCACCTTTCATACAATTGGACGCTGTTATGCGTAAATGATCCAGTCCACATGAGAATCCAATCCGCTTGGATCAGTTTTGCTGATTGCATTATCTTTGAATGTTTATGCTGGATAACTATTATCTTTTTAACAGGATCTTGTACTAAAATGGACTGGATAATTTTGCAAAACAAAAATAGTTCTATGTGAGACAGTTTGGACCAGTTAACTCATATTTTAGTATTTTGTGGATTGGATCGTTCATGCATAACAGCATCCAATTATCATGGATACCAAGTTCATTATGTTTCTGTTTAAATGATCTTATAGTATTAATTTCTTCTGTGCAACCTCAAAGCTGAATGTCGTTTTGCCAAATCTGATAAGAAGTTTGTTTCATGCAATTAGGAATTCCTCCATTATAGCCACTATAGACCCGGGGCCACGGACCTTTTTGCCAAATCATGACCATCCGGCTAATTTGCTGAGGACAACTTCATTTTCCGAGACGCCCAACTTTTTCCTTTGCGAAATCAAGTAGCTAACAGAGTGCGCAGGTGCAGAAGACGTTGATTGGGTGATTATGCAAAATCTTGAGATAATTATCTAAATAATTCGAAACAACATTTATCCTACGAATTATGTGACTTGATCTAGAGTGTCCCCTACTCAAACAAGGAGCAATTACTAAATTATAAAAAATGTTTAAGAACTAGCTGTGTTTTTACTGTAGCTTGATTAATAAGATTAATAAATTGGGTTTGGTTGAAAGAAAAAACGCTAAACTCAACAGATCTATTTAACAAAAGAATTGGAAATAAACTCTACTCTTTAACTATTGGCAGACTCACTACGTCTACCGCTAAACGGAAATGGAAGCGAGAAGTTCTCAACACTCCAGAAATTGATTATTGTTCATTTTAAATTCTTACTGGCAGTAGATAGAACGTTTATTAACGCTATGAAACCCATGATCACCTACGCATCTGTGTTGTGGTGGACAAAGATATTCCAAAAAACAGCCGCGGCTGAGATGAGCAAGGAACATATACTTGCCTACCAGGATAATGGGGGCTATAAAAATAATACCAGCAGCAGCCATGAAATTTTTGCTGAATCTTCAATACTACAAAACACGAGCAACAAATTGGATTACAACCAGATAAAGGAAGAATGAAACCAATGGACCACTCCTATGTACTTCTTCAACACTAACTTTCAGCTGATGATACAAAACCGAAGAAAATGGTAGATAACAACATCAAGGCCAAATCTGGAGAGAGGAACTGGTATACAGACTAATTCAAGACCAGGGAAGGAACTGGTGCTGGAATATACAGTGAGGGAAGAAACTGTAATGCTCTTTCCGACGTCACACGTTCTGTTGGCGCCTTAGTCTAGGTTTCGGATTGCCATCGACAAAATCAGTAGCGGCCAAAAGGGCGGGCTTTACTTGCACTACTAGGTTGATTACCTGGGTAGTATTCGCTGCTAAGTTAAAACTCACAAACAAATGAATAAAAATGACATTTATTTAATACTGAAGGAAAAAGTGTGCAACATGGTTCTTCCCCTGATGTGTCGGACAGTACAGGCAAAATTAGGTATAGTAAGATAGGACACCCGGCGTAACTTCTTTGATGTTTCAACTTAAAGTCTGCGGTGACCTGCAAACGAAATATTTTATTAAACATTTTTACTGGGTGAGTTTAAAATAAACACTTATTTTCTTAACATTACACTGTAAACAAGTAGCAAAATCTAGTAATGCTATCTGTACAGGCGGTGTTAAAAATAATGACCAGCCCACTTATAAACCGTTCAACTCTAAATCAGAGAATTTGTGGGAACGTCTCAAATATTGGTAATGATAACAGCAAAATCAGTAAATGCTTATTTGCACCGCTGCATGTTGCCTGCACCTTCAATTATAAGCTCTTACCACCGGTGTACGATGGAGCGGTCAGAAGGGAACATTATGTTTTTGATTGACCAAGTTAACACTGGAATAAAACAAAATTGTAAAAATATGTAGACTTATAATTTATTTTAAACACACTAAAATCAAATAAAATAATTCAATAAGTCACTAATATGTTTCTATAATACTATATCAACACCGTAATAAATACTGTATTGAAGTCGGTTATGCCTCGGCATATAGCTCGATGTTTTCGGAGTGCTTTCGGAGCACTTTCCAGGAAATTCCCTCTTTCTCGCATTTTATTTTCCTTGTCTGACTGTCTTATCTTAATATACCTAATCTTTGGTACAGGCATGTCTCTTCCAGGCTGGAGTGGTGATTGGATTGACGGTTCCGGTACAATTGATCTTCAGTTCGACCTATCCCTAAAGATCGGTGGACCGGTACTGCAGCTGGATCTGGTTGTCAGTTCGGGCTCCTACTGGGATTCCAACTCCCTAAAATCTGTCAGACCTGCGTAATGCTTCTTGAGTATGAAGTCACCGTATACGACTGTCTCCATCTTTCAAATGGAGGTTCAATTGATTGCGCTTGACCCTATATTCAAATGAAGGTTGTCTTTACCATAAATTTAAGTTAATTCTAATCCAGATATGATTAATATATTTTAATTATCATTGTATTTAAGTAACTTCGTTTCAAAATTCCCAACTGAGGAACCTACTGGGTATAAAGCAGAACTGTACGCAATCTTGCAATATGCGAGAGAAAATAATACGAGGAAAGTGCGCAAAGCATGGATCAAAATATCCTAGCAAACCAACCGCAGTCGGCAAACCAGCGGCCGCCTGCCGGCACATACGGTACTCCGACGACTAAATAACTATGATTCGGGACGCCCGTGGTCCATTTATGGCTCGCAGTTCCTTATTTTTCCGACAAAGTAATTCTCTCGGCAACTAACTCGCAAACCGTGTAAGGGGCATCGTATTTCGGGCCGAATACGGATAGCAAGCGGTATGCCGGACGGCGGATTCGCACCTGTACACTTTCCTTTCATTCGTTCTGCTGTCAATATATGACGGTAAAATTCTTATTTATAGACTCATATAGCCGTTGGCATAAACCTTGAGGTGTATTTTTGTTCATTTATCTGTAATACTGAAATGACAGAAACAGCTGTCTCGGGTCAGTATTTACAGAAGGAGTGGAAGTTCCCCTTTGGAGGGGAATTTAGACTTCAGAGGAGAAGAAAATGGGGAAACTACTAGAGGGGAAAAATCATAATACGATTATACTTTTTTCGACACATTTAATCTTATCTTTCTTGCTTCACTGGTTATGGCACTATCTTGCACAAATTTTAAATAAGATATTTCAATTTCGTTTTTCATTAATTGTGTAATGATTTATTTTCGAGGGGAAAGAAAGGAAAACTCAATTGAGGTGTGGTGGGGAACTAAAACCATTGAAGTGAAAACACTGTCTCAAGTGAATTAACAGAAATATTTTTCTCCCATGTATACACAATATACATAGATGGAAAAATGTATTTTTTTTAATATAAAAAATAGCCGACTCTCTGCCAGGCTTCGATATGCCCTATATTCGTCCATTCGGCAAGCCACTCCTGGGCCGTTGGCAGGTCAACTAATCTGTGTTTGCATACAGGACTGAGTCAAACGAAAAGTCAAACGAAAACATCCATTAAAGATCAGTCGAAACACAAAACTGAAGAACTAGTCAAAATGAGTATGAACCAAGTCAAAACTATAACGGACCTTCTCACTGGTCACAGTCCAATAAGAGTACAATTACATAAAATGAGGTTGTACAATGGAGAACTTTCCTGCACACAATGAGACAGACAGACAGAATGCGAGGCAAAAGACAAGCAATATTCGGGCAGCCTACTCTGACCCCCGAAGAATACAACAGCCATCCGGTGAAGAGCCTGTACAGACTAGTACATAGGACTAGAGTTACGGATTTTGTTATGTAGAACAAAAATCGGAATGCACAAAAAGCCCAATGAGGCTGAGGTGCCGCAGGTAATAGGACCAGCACCCGGAAAAAACGCTAATGATTCAGTAAATAATGGCAATTATGAAATCTTGTTATAAATTCATTTGTTTAAAATATAAGCACTTCTTCACATCTAATACGATTATTAATAAGATGGATATTTATTTAGAATCATTTTTTCCTTGCATTATTCTTTTTTTTCTATAGTTTCCTAATTTTATTTATGCTCTGACTTTATTATAGTGTATTTTACTACTTTTTTTCTTTCTTTATTTGTTTTCGTATTTTATTTCCATTACTTGGTCTATGGTATATAAAATTTGCAGGTTTACGGTCCAAACGGAGCGCAAATAAACACACCTGTCGATGAACACATCCAACAATCAATTTTAGAAAATCTGATACCGTTAGAAAATTCTTGGGATACTAGCATACTATCTAAAAGTCCATTGTTGATCAATCCAATGAGTGACGTTTTTTGCCGTTACTTAAATTACATCAATATGGCCATATCGCCGGAATGTAAAGAAACAAATAAAAAAGCAAACGTATTATTCACTTACACTGCGTTGCATGGAGTCGGTTATAGATATATACAAAAAATTTGTGATATAATAAATGTTAGGATATTTCCAGTGCCCGAACAGAGAGATCCTCATCCTGATTTTCCTACAGTCCCGTAAGTAAAACCTTTATAGACAGAAAAGAAAATACACGGATTTAATACATTTACTGTCAGTAGATAGAACGTTCATTACCTTTAAATGTTCCGTAAGTAATGACAATGACGTTTAGATTGTGACAATTATACAAGAAATGAACTTGTAAAAGTTTTATTCTAAACGTCATTGCTTTTACTTACTAAAGACGGATTTCCACTAGGCGGGAAATCTGCAGGCGTATTTTCTGTATCCAATTCTATTGGTCGATTTCGAATTAGTTGTCGGTAATTTTAAATGGAAAGTTGATCATTTCAAATATGTTGATTATATTCAGATTTCCGAATCCTGAAGAAGGAAAAAGTTGTATGGCGATGGCCATGCAATACGCGGATAAAAATTGCAGTACATTAATTATGGCCAATGATCCCGATGCCGATAGATTCGCAATGGCGGAAAAAATATCGTAAGTTGACATTTTTTTTTGTTTGCAAATAATTTTCCAAATTACGTTGTTTTAATTTCAACATAGTTTTTAAATATTTAAATTTACTAGTGGTCGCCAAGTGGTCGAAATTCGACAGTAATTCATTAAAATTTAAAGTTTATTTTTTCATATTTTTCTCTATTTTTCTTTACTTTTCCTATTTCTTCCTCTTTTTTTCCTATTTTTTACTACTTTTGACTGTATTTCCTATTTTTTTCATATATTCCTCTTTTTCCTATTTTTTACTGTTTTTTCTGTTTTTTTTTCTCATTTTCTTCCCTTTTTATTATTTTCCATATTTTTTACTTTTTTCATGTTTTTTTAATTTTTTCCCCTTTTTCCTATTCTTTCCTATTTTCCTTGTTTTTCCTGTTTTATCCTATTTTTTCATGTTTTTTTATTTTATCCCCTATTTTTACCTTTTTTTCTCATTTTAATTATTTTCCCCCATATATCTAATTTTTACCTATATGTCACTTTTACTACGAAACAAAACAGGTTTAAATTGAAATTATAAACTAAACGTCCTGTAGAAAAAAAAAACTTATCATTTGTTTTATACCATTTTTTGCTAATGTATTTCAGAATATAATTTATTTTTAATAATAGAGGCAATTTGACAGACGATATTTTGTTATACTGAGTATTTTTTAAATATAACAACTTTTCGCTAAATTCAACCGCTTATATATTTCTGTACACACTGTAGATGATACATGTATTATATATTTTTGGAAATGATATTTTGTAGTTATTCTTTAAGTATCACAAAATACATGTTATATTAAAAATGTACGAGAACCATCTATCCAACTTTTTGACTTGCCTTAATAAACCCTTTTGTTTTATATTTTTTTAATACTCCTTACCCAATACATTATAATCATAAAGTTTGGTTTCTTTTCGATTATAATTAATAAAACTATACAATATTTTGATAAGAAATTTAATATAAAATAGTCACAAAAGATGATCAATCCTGGCTGAACTACTTACTTGGCAATTTTTAAGAATTGAATTAATCAAGTGAGTTAAAAAAAGTTTTGTCAATTTTGAATTATAAAATTTGGATTTTTTTAAGCCTCATCTATTCGATTTTTTGAATGTTTAATGTTATGATTTAGAAAAAGAAATAAAGAAGTTATTGAGCGATGTGAAATTTTCTTTTTAAAATAAATAAAAAAAAATATAGACCAAGGCATATAAAATATTAAGACAGGGTGAAACAACATTAAGTATTTAGAAGATATCAAAGGACAAGATAGATAAGCTAGATAAGAAGTGAGCAAGTCAGATAGATTTAAGAAAAGGTTAAGCAATATACAAAATGAGAAGAAGAACAGGAGGTTATTAAGAAGATTATCTAAGAAGAAGTAACAAATCAAGAAATAGTTAGAAATTAATTTAGATCAAATTTAAAATTATATTTGTATTGTATTTAATAACTTTTAAATTTTTTTATAGTGAACCCAGCCCTGGATTGAGAATCTTTGATAAGGCATCTTCACCACCGGGTGGTCCATATCAATTTATTCCATTCAAATTGTTTCTTATTTTCAACGCTCATCCTGTATAGTTTGATCATTAATTATCTTAAAATCTGAAAATTATAAAAAAACGATTCTTTAACTGTACCTAATTATTTTTCGTTGATGCCATGGAAGCTTTTAATTAGGGCATCAAGATCTTCCACAATTATAAAATTCACCAAAGAAGGGTATGCTTTCGATACTAAAATTTGCGCGGTTCCTGATAAAAAATTTAGATTATTTTAAATGCTTAGAAATGGGTAATTTCCATTTTTTTCAATCTAGTCCAGAGCTGTGACGGGCACTGACAAAAAGTGCTCGCGAGTACAAAGCTCTCAAAAAAGTGCTTAAAAATTACGAGCATTAAGCACTTTTACAGGAAAGTGCTCCTGAGCTCTAAGGATATAAAAAAGTGCTTTAAATTCACGAGCACGAAGCACTAAGCACATTTTGTATATTTAAATTATGGAAGTTGAAGTGTCAGTTGGCTTTTTATAAAAAATTAGTAAATCCAACAAAACTGCCTAGAATTGGAATATAGGAACCAATATCAAAAATATCAAAAATTGAAATTTATTCCTGAACTTTTTAAATATTAAACAAAGCAACTTTTATTATTTTTGAACTTGAATTGGGAATTTTTAACCTTCGCTTTGTTGTAGATGTATATGTAATTTTTTTGTCATAATATCAATTTTTTCAAAATAGTAAATAATTTTTTCCAAATTATACTAATATTTATTAGTGTGAATTAAAAAATGTTCATGAAAGGGCTTTGTGCTTAGTGCTTGCAAGCCTTTTAGAGTGCTCGCGAGCCTTTTGGAGTGCACTGTGCTCCCGAGCACAAACGTACTTAGAGTGCTTAGGAAAGTACCAAGCACAGTGCTTAGAGCCATCTCTGATCTAGAATAATTTATCTTATGTAATAAGTTCTTATCAATTATTGCTAAAAAATGCAGAGTGACAATATTGCTTTTTAATTAATTGAGTGACATTTTCTTTTTATTTTTCTTGATAACAAAAAAAAGTGTGCATCTTTTTGTTTTCAGTTCGTTTATGATTTAATTAGTTAGCATAGCTTTTTACTTTAACATTTTTTATCTATTTGTTAATTACCGACAGTTTCTACCTAAACTATGTTGAAATTCAGGATACGCGCATAGGCTGTGTTGCCAAAATGTCTATTTTATCATGCTTTGCCTTCAAAAACTATACTATACCTTATTTGAAGATGTTTCGGAATGGTTTAGAAGTTAAAATTTTGTGAGAATATCTATTTTTTATAGATCTACAGGGTGTCCCAGGAGTTCGTACCCAAAACTTGGGAGATGATAGAGTGGCTAAAATTAATGATGGTTCTTTATATAAAATTTGTCCCTTACGCCCTTTGTTAACGAATTATAGGGCTCCAAAGTTAAAAATTAAAAATGGTTTTTTATTTATAAATATTAAACTACTTATTTGAAATGAATCAAAAATTAACTATTTATAAACACCATAAATGCACACTTAATAGCGTTATAAACAAATCTGCACTACCCTTGTGAACTAGAAAAGGTTTTTATTGTTGTTTTCGTATTTTTACTTTTGTTGAATTAAGATGTTCCTATTCGTTTTCATTCAATTTTTCTTACATCTCTATTGTAAATAAAACTAGTAAATAAATAAAATCTATAAAAAGTTTAGACTGTCCTGATTTATTAATAATTTAATAGTAATACGAGATGTTTCCTTTAATCGAGGAGGTCACTATTTATATTTCGGGAATAAAAAAAAAAAGAAATAGTTAAGCTGCCAATATATTTTTATTGTTTTTCAAAATACTCGCCACGATGATCGATGCACTTTTGCATAAGCTTAAACCAATTTTCAAAGCATTTATTCTATTCCTCCAAAACATAATTTTTGAACGCTTCAATAGCTTCTTCGGGCGATTCAAATCGTTGACCACGCAGTTGATTCTTCACGGATGGGAACAAAAAGAAGTCATTAGGTGCCACATCAGGGCTGTATGGCGGATGACCCATCAATTCGATTTTTTGAGTGCTCAAATAGTCTCTTGTTTGAGCTGATGTGTGAGAGCTCGCATTGTCATGATGAAGAACAATCCGGCGTTTTTTGTTTGTTTTCCTTTTTTCACCAAAGATTTCTGGCAAACAAATGGTTGTATACCAATCAGAATTTACTGTTCTACGATCCTCTAGAGGCACTGTTGCAATATGACCAGTTTTCCCGAATAAACAGGCCACCATTTTCTTTGAAGTGCTTCATTCACGAACAACTTTTGTTGGATTTGGTTAATTTTTGGAACACCCATAGAGTCGACTGCTGCTTAGTTTCGGGCTCATACGAATATATCCATAATTCGTCACCAGTCACGATTTTATAAACGTCTTTCGAAGCACCGCGATTCAATTTCTTAAGCATTTTTTTGCACCAATCGACACGAGTCAGTTTTTGAGCGATTGTGAAATTGTACGGGATCCAACGCGAACATAATTTTCGCACAGCTAAGTGTTCATCTAAAATCGCATATATGCTGGTGGAACTAATGTTTAGGGATGTCACAATCTCACAATAAGTGACATGACGATCTTGCTTAATCATTTCGCGCACAGCATCGATGTTTTCTGGCACAACAGCCGATTTTGGACGACCTTCACGAAACACGTCGGACAGCGAACTACGACCACGATTGAATTCACTAAACCAGCGATACACAGTGGTTTTTGTTGGAGCTTCATCGCCAAAAGTCGAATTAAGTTGATTGATGGACTCTTGTTGTGATAATCCAGGTCGAAAATCGTAAAAAATCATTGCAGGAAAATATTCATGATTCAGTTCCATCTTTTGCCGAGACAAACTTTCAACTGAATACAAAATAAACAAATACGACAAAATGTTCTCAATACGATTATCGTCAAAAATGTCAAACTTTACCATGGAAACGTCAGATGGACTCAGATGACAACAGTGTTGCCAGTTCCCGAAATATAAATAGTGACCCTCGTATCTCTTATAGCGCATTCGACTGCGCATTTAGTTCGACTTTTTTAAGTGCTCTTTGTTCGGCTGGCGGAACTGAACTAATTGTTGCATTCGACTGGAATTGCTCGGCACAAGGGCAGAGTGAAATTTTGTTCGACTGGTAGAAGCGCTTTGTTCGACTGGTAGAAGCGCTTGTTCAAAGTTTGAATTTTTTGGAACTGTACTTTTTTCAGTGCCAGCCAGTGCCGATTTAGAGGTTAGGTTTTATTCTCAATTTTTAAAATATGTCTTTATTATTGTCCTGTAGTAGGGAAGATGAAGATATTAGTGATGACAGCGAGGAAGAGTTTAATAGACAATTTAAATAAATTTCGTTAAAAACACATACAGATATAAAATTAGGTTAGAAACTAGAAATGTCAATTGCATTAGTCGAATATCGATAAAATTATGCACTTTGCCATTGTCGAACTGGGTCGCACCAGTGTGCATTGCTCGATAAAGTTTCGAATTATAAAAAGGCTGCACGAAATCAGTGCAGAACTAAAAGCGCTCTGGCATCGAGTAAGAGCGTACGAGTTGAATGCGCTATTAAACCGTTAATTTTATCGAGTTGTTATAGGAGGAAGTTTTTCTTTTAAAGAATTGGAATTTAACTGTCATATTTAGAAGTGAAAAAAATGATAGATAAAAAATATGCATCATTAACCATTGAACTTAGTCCGTACCTGACTTCACAAGGGTGGTGCAGATTTGTTTATAACGCTATTAAGTGCGCATTTATAGTGTTTATAAATGGTTAATTTTTGATTTATTTCAAATAAGTAGTTAAATAATTATAAATAAAAAACCATTTTTAATTTTTAACTTTGGAGCCTTATAATTCGTTAAGGAAGGGGTGTAAGGAACAAATTTTATATGAAATACCATTATTAATTTTAGCCCCTCTATCATCTCCCAAGTTTTGGGTACGAACTCCTGGGACACTCTTTATAATACAAATCTTATGACCGGGAGTATGCGACCCAGAAAAGTATAAACTCCTTTGACCGAAAGTCATTTTCCATTAAAAAAGTGCGGGGTCCTTTATGCTTGTAAATAAAGATAACCACCATCCCAGTATCACACTTATTCTTTTGCAAATTCAGTAACAGATTATAATTGTTGTTATAATATGCAACTCCTGGAAGTTCTGGTTGATTGCCTTACTATATTGTCAGTGTGGGTGATGCTTGATCTCGATTGATTTTGAGGTGGTGCTTATTTCTTTTTTTTTCTCAAATATTTTTAAAAATTGGTACCCTAAGAGATTTTTTTTATTTTACATTTTGTTTTCCATTCAATATAGAAGTGGATGGAAAATATTTACTGGAAATCAAATAGGAGCAATATTTGCTTGGTGGACCTTCCATTCTTACAAAGAGTCCAAATCGTCTGTACCAGTGGATAAAGTCTACATGGTTTACAGTACTGTTAGTTCTATGATTTGCAAATCCATGTCCAAAAAAGAGGGATTTAAAGGCATAGATGTCCTTACAGGATATAAGTGGATAGGTGTTATAACGCAATGAATAAATTAATTTTGTATTAAATAATTATTGTTGTTTTAGCAAATAAAGCTAATGAGCTAGAAAAACAAGGAAACAAAGTTATTTTCTGTTTCGAAGAAGCTATAGGATATATGTGTTCTACGCAAGTTTTAGATAAAGATGGGATATCAGCATGCGCTCAGATGGTTTCGTGTGCTTCATATATGTACAACCAGGGTAAATCATTGGATCAGTTATTGGATGATATATTCAATACATACGGATTGCATATGTCTAATAATTCATATTTTATTTGTACTGATCCACCGTTAATCAAAAAAATATTTGAAAGAATAAGGAATATTCGAGGACCAAATACGGTATAATTTTTTATCTCTTTTAAACATGACTAAATAAAAAAAATCTATATTTTTTAGTATCCTGAATCTATATTAAACGGAAAATATAAAATTAAGAATGTCAGAGATTTAACAACAGGTTACGACGACAGTCAACCAGATAAAAAAGCCATTTTACCTCTTTGCAGCGAAATGATAACTTTCTATTTTGAAAATGGATTAGTCTGTACATTAAGAACCAGCGGTACTGAACCTAAAATTAAGTATTATACAGAAATGTGCGCTCCGCCAGAAAATAAGTAAGTTTTGAGAGTAGAATTTTAATTATACAAAAAAATGAATAAATAACACCGAAAATTCATAATATTACAACATAAAAAAAGCCCACCGGTAACGCCTCGGTCTATAGGGAAAAACTAACATATTTTTTTTTTAAATCTGTTTTTACAGTGAGATTTATATCGGAAAGGAGAACAATCTGAAAATAATTTTAATTATACAGGGTGCTCCAGGAAAGTGAAACAAATTGAGAGAGATATATTTTCTTAAATAGAACACACTATATTTTTTTACATTTTCAATGACTTAGTACACTTACACGTTATAGAAACTTGAAATTTTTTCAACGGTAAGTGATTGAACGGCAAAACGACATAAAATCGGATAAAACGGCTTACATGTCCCTATCTTAACGTTTTGAGTTCTACTGGGTGGCATAAATAAATAACAAATAAATAATGATTTATTTTCCATATAACACTAAAATTGTATAGGATTCGTCAAAGAAAAAAATATATACAAGACACAAAAAAGAAAAAAAAGAAAAGATATAGTTAACACGAAAAAAATAAAATATGAGTAGGACAGCGGCACTCTTTAAACATTTATTTCGAAAATTCACACAGGCCATAATTCTAGTAAAAATCTTTTAGTTTTCTTTTAAAAATATATAATGATTTAGTTTCCTTTTTTTCAAGAGGTAGTCTATTGAGCAATTTGGGCCCCAAAAAATTTGGCGCATTAGATGTTACCTTGAGTCTGGCATATGTTATGTACAGTTCGTTATGTATACTTCTATTAGCTATAAACATTTCTCTGTGTTCATAAGTACATAGACAAATTTCAAAAATAAAAACACAACGAAGGGGTGGTATGCCGTATTTCTTGAAGTGTTGTCGACAAGAATCTCTTTGAGAGATCCTAACAATGCTTCTCAGAACACTTTTTGACGTGAGTCTACTCGATCAAAATACACCATGACTAGTTGTCGAACTTCAAGTATCGTCCGTTTTATGAAAGGAAACTTTATCGACTTTATTTTTTTAATTAGTCTATTACAACGGTCTTTCTAATCAAGGTGTTGATCAATACAGATTTCAAGAAGGGGAATACTATTATTTCCGTTATTAAGTGCTATATTGTTAGCGACGACCCAATAGGGAGTTGCTTACTACGACCTATATTCGTAACTAAGCGAAAATGACCTATAGAATCTTCAGGAGAAATGATCCCCATCGAATTCTGAACAACTTAATTTTTTTCTGTGGTCTGTATGCCTGTCTGTCTGTATGTCTGGTTGTCGTTCGCAATGCTTAAAAATGCCATAACTTTTGAATGCTTCAATGTATCGACGTGAAACTTTCACCATTTTTTAAGACCTACGAGTGTTACAGTTCAATGAACGGAATCGGAAAATGAATAAAGGGGGTTTTCCGGGTTTTTCTCCTTTTTTTTCTAGTTTCACAGGAAGCACACTGCAGGTCGTAATTTTTGGGAAAAAGATACCTTGAAGTACTGTTAGGAAGTCTATTGAAAATCGAAATAATCGGAAAGTTTCTTGTAGGTTTTTCCGAATTGTTTATCCGAAAATGTTATCATTTTAAAAAATTCGATATCTCTGAAACCGTAAAAGATATTCAAAAAAGAAGTAGGAGTGAAATAGCTCAACAAGTATTATTTGAAGTATTTTTTTTTTCAATTTTTCCTGGATTTTTCGATTTCATTAACTTTTTTATCGATTTTTCCAATCTTTTCGATTCTTTCCGAAGTTCTCAATGTTTTTTTGTTGATTTTTTCCGATTTTATTTCCATTTTATTTTAATTGTCTCGATTTTTTTCGATTTCTTCGATATTTTCAATTTTTTCTAATTTTTTTATAATTTCTCCATTTTTTGGATTCTTTTCATAATTTCACTATTTATCCAATTGTTTCCAATTTTTCCATTTTTTCCAATTTTTTCCAATTTTTTCCAATTTTTTCCAATAGATCTTTTCAATTCTTTTTTATATATATTCCGATATTTTCTGGATTTTTCGATTTCCCTTGATTTCATCAACTTTTTTTTCGATTTTTCCAATTTGTTAATGTTTTGTTTTTTTTTTATTTTTCTGATTTTCCTGGGTTTATTCGATTTTTTTAATTGTATCGATTTCTTCAATTTTTTCTAATTTTTTTCTAATTTTTGTCTATTTCCCCCACATTTCCTCATTTTTCCGTATTTTTTCATAATTTCTCTATTTTTCCATTTTTTCCAATTTTTTCCGATTTGTTCAATTTTTTTTTATAGACCATTTCAATTTGTTTTAATATTCTTTCCGATATTTCCTGGATTTTTCGATTTCCCTTGATTTCATCAACTTTTTTTTTCAATTTTTCCAATTTGTCAATGTTTTGTGTTTATTTTTATTTTTTCCGATTTTCTTGGGTTTATTCGATTTTTTTTTAAATGTCTCGATTTTTTCGAATTGTTCTAATTTTTTTCTAATTTTGCCCATTTCCCCTACATATCCTTATAAGCTGCTCAACTCAAATGATATTTTTACCAGATATGTTAATGGTCCATATAGAACATCTAAAACTTGCTTTAAAACATAAGAACAAAATGTATACAGGGTGATCAAAAGTACGCATAACATTATTTTTAGATTGTTGTCTTTTCTGATATAAATCTCACTGTGATATAAATTCCACAGATTAAAAAGAAATGATTAGTTTGTGATTTACAGACCGAGGCGTTACCGGTATATATATTTTTTTCTTTATTAAAAAATAATCTTTTTAGGGATAAAAATGCAATAAGTGCTATGCTCTCAGAAATGGTCAAAGGTATTTGCGACGAAATGTTAGAACCTACCAAAAATAATCTTAAACCTCAAAGTTAAATAAAAGATTATGTGCGTTTATAAATATAGTATATTTAATTTAAATCTACATTTTTAATAAATTACATTACACTTATTGTCTATTTAATTCAACAGCAATCACAATCACATTTTTTATTTATCTGTTCTGTAAGTTTTCCCTTTTGGATTTTTCCCGACAAAGTTTTCGGAAAATTTTCCATTATTTCTAGTCTCGAAGGGATCTTGTAGTAAGATAATTTTCCTTTACAGAAACATTTGATTTCGTCCAAGGTGACACATGAACCAGGTTTTACTTTGAGACAAGCACATACTTCTTCCCCTAATCTTTCATTTTGACTTCCTATAACCTAAAAAAAATATTTAATTAAAAAAAAAGTTTTTTTTTATCGATTTTATCGATATATAACCGACAAACGTCACGGTAAAAACTATGCTATAAAAATATAAAACTACAACACGTTAGTGTTTTCTTGACTCCTATGAATAATGAGTTTATCTCACTTTAGCATAACAAACGTGATTCGCATAAGTGAATTACACGCCAACAATTGTGAAAACGATTTTAAATGAATTTCAATCAGAAATTTCAATAAAAATTTCAATAACAAAGGTGAAAAACCCCCATAAAGTGGTCGAGAACCGGTATAAGTTATATTATATATAAAGTGTGTAAAAAAATAATAGTAACTTACGTATATTTCAAGTATATTGGGATGATTTCCTAAAGTGATTTCCACCTCTGCCGGACTAATTTTTTCCCCACCTCTATTTATTATATCTTTTAATCTTCCTGCTATGTAAATATTTCCATCATTATCTAAATAAACAGCATCGCTAAAATTGTATTGAAAATAATATTTATCACTTTTAGATGAAAGTTATTTAAAACATACCCAGTATTGAACCAACCATCATTATCTTGTACTTGAACGTCATTGTACAAATAATTCTTGATTATCGAATATCCTCTGACGTATAATTGTCCAGTAGTACCAACTGGTACTATGTTTCCATCGTTATCAACTATTTTAGCTTCTATATGATCTATTATAGGACCCACTGATCTAAAATCATTGAAGTGTTCCGCCGTTGGCCACGTTATCGATATAGTTTCAGTCATACCGTATCCTATCTAGAATTGAAACAAATATATTAGTTTTTATTAATAAGGTTAAATTTTAAAACTTACTTTAAGTTCTTTGACATTTAATTCTTCTAAAATACATTTATATAAATTCGATGGACCAAAAGCTCCACCGCATATCGCCATGTATGGAGAAAGAGGAAGTTTCAGTTCACGTTGTACTTCAATTAAGTCTGCTAAAATTGTCGGAGTACCCATAATGTAAGTACATCTAAAAGTGAATATCATTAATTAGATCATTATTAAACTCCATACTAATTTTTGTCTTAAACTATAGATTCGCGAGATTTTGATGGTCAAAGTTCAATTTTGTTTTAATTCCAATTTCTTCAATTTTTAAGAAAACTGATCAGCTTATTTTGAATTTGTTTATGGGAAAATTTATTCAAAAGATTGGTCTTTTAAAAAATATAATAATTATTTATACAGGATTTACCAAAAAGTCATTATTTTTAAAATGACTATAATATTGAAAACCTCAGTTTTGATAAATTCCTAATAACTTTAAAACAAAAGGACAGATTTCCTTGAAAAAATTATATACTTTACAGGGCAGTAGTGAAAGAAAAACTGCACTATCTAAACTTTGAAAAATTACATACGGACCCGAATGTAGGGCTTTCAAATCTGATTTTTTTCCAAAATCGACTCAAATATGCTGCTTTAGCAATATAGTTGTAACCAGGACCGCCGAGAGCCGTAACGGGCCCAGGTGTACACACAAACATCAAGGGCCCCCTAAATGATGCAGAAAAAAAAATTGCTGATAACGGTGTAAAAAGATAAAACTATAAAACTAGTTTGTAACTGCTATAAATATAAACTACCAGGTACCAGATTACTACTGGTATTATAACAAGTACAATTTATGTTAATGATGCAGAAAGGGCCAAGTTCTTCAAAGCCAAGCCAAGGAAATAATTTCACGAATGTTAAACTTTATGAAAAACTAGGCTAAAGATGTTTCATTAAAAACCATATTCCGTATGATGCTAAAATGACCAAACCAGAACTGTACACATTAATTAAAGCTCACAGACCCCGCCAAATTTTCTTTTAGATGATCTTCTTAAAGAAAATGGTCACAAAGTATTACGGTTGCCTCCGTATCACCCTGAACTAAATCCCATCGAAAAAATATGAGCCACAGTAAAAAATTGGGTTGGTCAACATAATACAACATTTAAGTTAGATGATGTTGAAAAGTTAGCAAGAAAAAAATTTGAAAGCATAACGTCGGAAGAATAGGCAAACATGGTGGACCATTCCGCAAAATATGAAGATGCATATATTCAAAAAGAACATCTGATGGATGAATATACAGATTCCCTCATATTTTGCGTCAATACGGGGTCATCCGATAAGTGGGACCTTTCGGACTTCGAAGATAGTGATGAAAACAGTTAAAATTATAAACATTTTAATAAAATATAAATTATTTATTTAAACTTTTAGTTGTTTTATTATTTTAAAGTTTAACAGCAATTTAACTAACAAATAGTTAAAATTTTAAATGCTACTTTTTATTTTAAAGTATTTTGATTTTAAAATATTTTATTTATGTACACACGCCACTGCTAAAATAACAGATACCCCTACCGCAGCAGATTTGAACTTGGCGCCATAAAATAAGGTCCACAAAGTTTATGACGTGCTGCGCCAACTGGGGCGTGGCCAAAACTAAATGTACTCATCTCAAAATAATCGGGCTCTAACAGATTTGCAGCTAAAATAGTAACGCATTTACTATTACAACTTGATGTAAAATATATGGTGTCCGAGAAACATTGTTTTTTATATATCTACAGGGTGTTTCAAATATTATGTCAATGTCAAGATATACCCTAGTTCTTTGTAAACATGATTTTGTTGTTCCTATTAAACCAGTTTATCTAAGTATTGTTTCAAGTCCTACAAAATACCCTGCAACCCCTTTAAACTTTTTATTTATTAGCCGATTTTTATGTTTAACTGAGTATAGTAATAGTAATTTCTGATTTTTTGACGTACATATTCAAGATGGAAGACTTCTATTTTCACCGGAAACGGACAACAATTTTGTTTTTTAAGTGGAACACCCTGTATATTTTGATAAATTTGGATTCTACAGATCAAAATACCTGTAATCCACTAGCCAAATGTCAATTTGACAGAAATTTCATTTTTTAAGAAAAATATTTTTTCCCAGTGTACTTTTATATAGTCTAGTCGAGAAATAGTTAGAAGGGTAGGAAAAATATGAGCGATGGCTCATTCGACGCGGATTACAATTTTGAGAAATGTGTCATGTCGATTTTTTTTTGCAAATAAAAATTGTAATTGTTATTGACAAAAAACGAAAAAAAAAGCCATTTTAGTTTATGATGATAATTTAAAAACTATATAAGATAGCAAAAATTTAAAAAAATATCCATAAAGAGGAGGAAATTTACCAAAAAAAACTTTTAACTCCCGAATCTCTAGCTCTAATATTTATGACTTTAATTTGTTGCTGAAAATAGGGTTCCGCGAGACCGTTTCGAGATGACTACGCCGCCTCTATAGTGACTACCGCGTCTAAAATAATTTTTTTAAGGCACTAAATATTGATCTAAAAATTTGAAAAAATTATGGTGTCATTTCAATACTTAAAGAAAGAAAGTCCCGTTGAAAAAAAATTTTTAAATGCATTTTTCAAAAAGCTAGCCTATTATTAATTAAATATTATCTTTCATACCTCTGTCTTCATTGAAAGCTGGATAATTGTTTAAATAATCACCCTAAAAATTTTTCGAATCTTGGAGTATTTTCTATGAGTGTATTGAATAAGATGACGCTATAGAATTATTTAAAATTTGTTTATAACGAGTTTTCTGAGTTAACAAAAAATGAAAAATCGTAAAATTGTTGTTAAAATTTTTTTTCTCAAAGAGTTTGGTATAGCTGTTTTTATATTAGAAATAAAGATTAAATTATTATGGGTAATAATTTTTAACGGCATTTGTTTATAAATTGTTTATAAACAAATAGTTTACTTTAATATTTTTGAAAATTTTTTTTACCATTCTATTAATGATTTAAAAAAAATTGTTATTGTTTATAATCGTTTTTTTTATAATTGCATTATTTAAATAATTAGTTAAATAATTTTATCTTTAAAACTCATTATTGATGGCTCATAATACAATTAAAAAAAAATTTGTTTTAATTCAAGATAAGCTAATTAATATTCTTCAATTTTTTAGTTAAGAAATAATTTTATCTTTAAAACTCATTATTGATGGCTCATAATACAATTAAAAAAAAAATTGTTTTAATTCAAGAAAAAGCTAATCCTTAAAAATTGAAGAAATAAAACTTAAAACAAAATTACCTAAATACTCAATTATTGAACTTTGGCCATCAATATCTCGAAAACTAGTCATTAGGATTGAGTTGATCCCATGGAGACATTTAATTAGAACGTCAAGATGTACAACATACTAAAATTTTGAAAAAAATGGCCGAAAGCCATTTTCCATAAGAGAAGTGAGGGGGTCCTTTAACTTTAAATTTTCGATAACTCGAAATTACGGTAAAATTATTTCCGTTTTTCACTTGTTTAAATTATACGAATTTTGTATTTACACAGTTAATGACAAAATATTATTTAGAATAATATTGTACTAATATCAATAGTATAACTAACAAAAAAAAATTTTTACTTACTTTTCCTCGCTTATAGTTGTCAAATTACTTCTCGGGTTGTAATATAACGACGGTAGAACAACAGTTACACCTTTAAATATAGCCAGTGAAGAAAATAAAAAGCCGAATAAATGGAAAAGGGGTAAATTGAAACAGAATTTTTGATTAGGTTGAAAATGCGGCATTCGTAAACTCAGCATATAGATACCATTTGCTATAACGTAGTGGGAATGGCCTACAATTTTTGGTAATCCCGTACTACCCTGTAATATAAAGAAATATATTAATAAAACATTAGTATGATTTGGGACGGATTGAAAGTGCCAAAGATGAAGAATTACAGATTAAGCGTTTGATGCTCTTCTTCTTCTTCTTAGTCATTGTCATTATTCTTCACCTTTCGGTGCTTAGTCTCTTATGGCCTCGTTATTATGGCTCTGCGTCTTTAACTACTTGTTTCTTATTCTTCTTCTTTTACACTTCCAATCCCCCCCCCCAAAACTATAATTTCCTCTTTCCTAACTATTTGTATCTTTCTTGCACTTACCGAAGTGAATAGTATTAAACTTAAATCTTGGCTGTTGATTTGTTTTTGATTGTTTTTTAGAGTTAGTTTTGAAGTTTGCTTTCCTAGAACTCGAATTGTTTCGAAGTTAGATGTCCCACTAAAAAATAAAATATAATGTAAATGTATTGTTATATTTTTGGGTATATTTATCGATTTACCTGTATTGTTTTTCTGATATAACGATGACATGTTTTAATGAAGGAAAACTTTTGGATTCTATAATATTGGAATAGGAATCCTCAATTTCTGGTACAATGGACAGTAGCGTATCCAGTATATTAACTTTCTTACATTTGTCAATACATATCATACACGTAATATCTAATATTTTTAAAAAATATTCCAGTTCTCGAGGTTGTAAAGCAGGATTAAGTAAAACCTGAAAATATAAAAATATGTTCAGAAACAAGATGCAGGATTACAAATATTAAAAAAAGAAATCAATTATAAACAAAATATTGATCAGATCCTAAAACCAATTAAATGTTGTCTTAAAAAACCCCTTTGAAAAAAATTCCGTCTTTAAAAATTTAAAAAAATATGAAATAAAAACCCATTTGATAAATAATTTTGTGCATCAAAATTTCTTTGTTTGAAAATTATGTTGAAAATATATAAAAAACCATTATCAAGAAATCAAACTAGAGAAAAAATATTTTAAAATACAGTACGTAATGCTATCAAAAATAAATAAAAAAAGAGAAATAAGAAATCATATTAAGAAATATATTTAAAAAACATAATAAACCAGAACTTATTTATAACAGTTGAAAGACCTTTTAAAAAATTATACAGTTATACAAAATTTTTAATGGAGATTTAAAAAAAAAACAACAATATCAAAATGTAATATATGTATTTATATCGAGCTATAGTAACTGTAACTTAGAACTGGTCTTTGTTTTGATTATGGATATTTATATTTTTAGTTATAGTTAACTACTTTGTTTATTAAAAAAAAACTTTGAATACAAATTTAAATTACGTTTTTGATATATCCTTTATTAACCTTGTTGATATTATAATTTTTTTAAATATTTGGTATTTCCTGTATTATTAGTAAATCAATAAATGAATAACAACAAAGTTTTATCAAATTGTTGTAAAAAAATATGGGAAACAAATTAATTAAATTTCAACGTCATGACCAAAAAATCTCTAGCTTAATTGACGCAGAAAGATTTTTGTTTACTGAAATATTTCATAAAATTTAAATTAATTATTAAAATAGAAACATATTATGTTTTCCTTAATATTTAAAAAAAAATTGTAATTGTCAGTTTCGATATTTACATTAATTAAAAGAGTATTATTAATAGGGTAATAAAGCACAAAGTCAGGTACCATAAAATTTAATTGACAAAAAGTACTAGCAGGCAACTAGTTTCGGTTACTGACCATCATCAGGACACTATTAAATATTTTGTACCCCTGTTAGTACTTACAAGTGGCCTGATGATGATCAGTGACCGAAACTAGTTGCCTGCTAGTACTTTTTGTCAATTAAATTTTTTGGTACCTGACTTTGTGCTTTATAACCTTAAACTTTGGACCACATTTGAGATATAGATAACCTTTGGGATTTAGTATTATTAATATTATTTTAAAATTTCGGATGATTTTCGTCAGTTTACATTTTGTAGCCACAATAAAAAAATTTTAATTTAAAAAAAATATCTCGATTTGGTATTATTTCTGTATAGAAAACTTTTTAAATTTATTGTTTTCTATTCAATTAAATAAAGTTTAATTAAATTAAAATTTTGTTTTTGTTCATAGAATTATCTTATCAGACCATTCGAGCTCAGATTTTTTTTTTTTTTTTTTTTTTTTTTTTTTTTTTTTTTTTTTTCTCCCGGGACCGTTCTTTACAACCGGATTCACTGCAGCCTCGTGGGCTTATTGCGTTATCTCCTGTCTCTTTGTCTACTGTACCCAGTTCATGAACCTTGTTCCCTGTACTAGTTTGTACAGGTTCTTCAATGGAACAGATCTTGTTAAATTGCCAATGAAAGTAAATACTCAAACTCAAACAAATATCCCACCAAAATTGAGCTCAAGTGTTATTATAACAATTTTTTGGTCATTTTAAATCAAAGTACCTTCTTGTATCCCTAGAAAAGACAAAAACTTTTCAAAACTCAATTGTGCCCGCCAGTTTTCACATCAGACCAGTACTCTTAACAACGTCCAAAATAGTTCTGATGTTAGTTTTTGCTATCTCTTTGGATTCAGGATACTGGCTGTAGATATACAATTATACACTGAGAGATGAAAAATAACAACACTTTTATCAAAATGAAAAAGTACTGATTAAAGTAGCTCATAGAACTGCCATAGAGTTCAAAAATAATTAAAACTTTGATGACAACTACGATGATATAAACAGTTACAACAAGAGACGAAAGACAGCCAAACTTACATTATGGCAAAACGTTTGGGATCCGTCCCACATAGCCGATATATGTACAATAGAAACGCTCAAATAGATATTGGACATAGACACAATCTAGATATAATAGATAATAGAATCGTAGGAATCATAAACGAATGGGCAAACGACATGATTGAAGATATAGAGATACATACAGACACAGAATAACCTATAACCTAAAACAAAACCTCCTTCACATAACCCTACCATCCCCATTCCCAACAAAAGAAAATTCTTCCCCAACCCCAAGTACCCCGTTATCCTCACAAACACTAACAAAAGAAAATCCCTTCATAATCATATATAAACCTAAAACATAACCTGAAGCTAATATAATATAACGTTGGATATACTAATCGATCTTTCTGTTCACAGATTCTAAACAGAAGCTCACCTCTCATGTTTGAGAAACATAAATTCTGGTCCACCCGCTAATTTTTGGAGTGTAGAGTTGGTAGGGATTCCTTTGACACTGGCTTTTCTGGATAGCGGATAGCACTATTTGCCTCATGCCGTAAGGTAGGAAGGCGGATCCCCCTAGCTCGCTAAAAATGAGCTCATGTACCATTCCGTTTTCCAGTTCAGGTCCCGGTAATATGAAGAAGAGTTTCATTCTCTCCTAACATTTTCTGAATAGAGAATTTTCCGATACCCCTATGAGGTGTAGATGTCTTTTGAGCACGCAGTATCCTGTCAGGACACCTTGTGCAATTTTAAGCTCTCGTCTATTTAGGCATAACAGCAGATTATCTCTGCTCTTAAGTGGAGCTTCTGTGAGTGCTTTGGACTGTTTTAATCAGGGAAGGTCCATCTAGTATTCCCTGTGTTTGTCCTTTCTTTCTTCAGCATATCCTTTACATGTTGGTAGGAAATACCACATGCGTGTTGTGGTTCAATTAGAGCTTTTTCGGCTCATTTACCAGCTAAGCTTTTCTTCTGGTTTGCCTCTCAGTAGGAATATTTGTAAAATGTCGGTTCTTCTAATGTTACTAAATTATCAAGCTGATGAAGATAATCTCCTACTCTTATTATCATTACATCATGAAAAAAAAGGGCAAAAGTTGATGATATCTTTCCCGAGAGGGGTGGAAGGGTTTTAAGCAATTCTACAGAACTAATTGAAAGACAATGAGATAAAATTCAGAGAATTATTCAGAATTTCAACTGAACTGAACTGATTCAGTACCGAAATTCGTAGCCGAGGGCGAATCGTTTGCTCCCAGAGCGGTCAAGCGACCGGCGACTAAACGAACGGCGACCGGTAGCTAGTGGTACCGACATACATCTAAGTAGCATTTAAAATAGGGTTTCCGATCTCGATTCGATTTTATCGATAATCAATCTTTTGTGACTCGATATTCGATTTTTTGGATCGGAGAAAATAGTTGAGATCAGAGATCGATTTTTTTGTGTAGGTATTTCTAGACTTAACTAAAATCTAATACGTAGTTATACCATACCAAATAATTAACTCTTAAGCTACCTAATTTACTCCCAAACCAGCCGAGTAATGAGTCAGTGAATATACAAGGTGGACCAAAATTGTTGAGCAATACTTCTATTGGTGATAGAACACCTAAAAATAAGTAATATTTGTCCAATGAATTAATGTCCAAAATCGCTTATTAAGGGTGCGACAACCTCTAGAAAGGGCTTAACGATAATTGGTTTTTCGAGAGGGGTACCATACAATATTCAAATTTTAGGTAGTACCTAAGGGTACTAAGATACGCTTTTGACGTATTTTGTCTTGATTCTTCGAATTCACCAAGGGTGGTTTTCAAGGGCCAAGTTACCCCTTTTTAGATACAATTTTTAAATGATTAATTTTTGGATGATATATCCAAAGTACCTTTTTTCAAGAAAAACCTTCTGATATATGCATTTTCCAAAACAGTTGATAACAAAAAAATATGTCTAAAAAAATGTAACTCACCCCTTAAAAACCACCCTTAGTAAATTTTAAGAATCAAGACAAAATACTTAAAATTTGAATATTGTATGGGACCCCTCTCGAATGATATTCATGAAAAACCAATTATCGTTAAGCCCTTTCTATGGATTGTCGCACCCTTAATAAGCGGTTTTGGACATAGGTACATTGGATAAATATTACTTATTTTAAGGTGTTCTATCACCCCTAGAAGTATTGCTCGACAATTTTGGTCCACCTTGTATACTTGATAATAAATAATAATGTTTGCATTATTAAAATATTTTCAATTAAAATATTGTCCTTACAACACCATAAAAATTAAACAGAATTTGCTTGTTTTAATAAAAAATAAATTCAAGTTTCATTTCAGATTGTAAATTGAATCGATTTTCATGAGATCGATTTTTTTGTCCATCCGATTTTTCCTAAATCGATCTTTGACTCAACGATTCGAATCGATATTAAGAATCGATCTTTTTGACAAAGATCGGAAACCATAATTTAAAATTTATTTTATTCTTAACGTTCCAATTATATTTTTTAAATTTTGAAAAAAAATCTTACTTACACTATTTTTTGTTTTCATTAAAATGCCAATTTTTGGATTCAATTAAATATTTTGTATAGTTTTGTGGTTATAAGAGTTAAAATATATTTAAAACTAATAATTCATTACCAATTATTTTTAGAAAAAAATAGATATTTCTTGTGATCTTTTTAGATCAACATTTTATTAAAAAAAGTGATTTTAGAATATAATTTATTAAAAAAAAATGCAATATTTCTTGATTTTTGTTTTCTTCCCTCCAATGTCCACAATAATGTTTTTAAAATTCTCACGTACATTATTTTTTAATAGGTAATAAAACTCGACGTCAAAGTACCACAATTAATTTATTAAAAATTTTAAAGTTGAGAGGGCGGCTAGTTTCGGCTAAATTTCGCCATCATCAGGTATAAAATGACTACCATCAATAAATTTGAATAACAGATTATTTAAACTTAATGGGAAATTTGATAAAATAAAATTGATTTGGCAAAAATAACACATTATGTAGATAAAATTAAGATTAATAATAATAATAATTTAAAGCGGTACTAAGTGGTTGTTTGATTTAATAAAAAAGAGATGACATTATGTCTTGAAATGAACACTTAATTATATAAATTGAAGGATGTGCTCTCAAAATGTTAGAGAACCAAATGGGGTAGGTAACCACTTCAATTTTAACAATTTTAAGGTATGCGACCCTAAGGGTGGCTTACCAACAATAATGAGATAAATAATTAAGCAGCATTACCCAAACGAAGCTCAATGATAAGAAAGTCAAAAATTTGTATTCAAACACGACAAAATCTCCATCTTATGTTCAACAAACCGTTACCGAAAAAATGGCGGCCAAAGTTGAAAATATTGAAAAATCATATCTTTTAAATGGTAATAGGTATTGAAAAAAAAACTGACAGACAGACATACAGATACGACAACAGGAGTGCGGTACATACTAGAATAGCATTTCCAGATGATTTGATTTATTTTTTAATAAAATGTTGTGTTAAAAAGTTTTAATAAAATATTATTAAAAAAATAGTCTTGAAATATATAATAATGATTCAATATGTAGAATGTTTTAAAATTTGTCATAAAAATCTTAAAAATGTTCAAATGCTTATAGAATAATAATAATATTAAAATTATCTTACCGCTGGGAATCCTCCTCTAAAACATCCAAAAATAACATTGAACGCTTCTATAGAATTATTAACCATTACTCCAATTTTATCACCTCGTTTTAATCCAATTTCATATAACCCAGCAGCAAAATTATCAATTTCTTCCAAAAATTCGCTAGCAGTTAATTGTCTCTTTTGCTCTCTCGAAGAAATTAAAACAAGATCTCCATGTTTCTCCAAACTTTCCCCTATTAAAACTCCTAATGGATATTCTAATAGTGGCTCATTACTTTTTCCCTTTATATAACTTAAACCTCTATCCATGTTTACTTTATGTTTTCGACTGAAGTAAAATATTCAATAAAACCGATTTATACCTGTTGGATCTTTACATATAAATTTATTTTATTTTATAATCAATCATTAGCGTGCAAAATTTAATATATATTTTTTTCCTTTATATAATATGATTAAATTAGATGGGTAAATAAAGATGATTATAATTTATTTAAAATCTGTAATAGTTATAATCTTATGAATTTGTCAAAACTTGACTATTACGTACTGCACGAAATTTGCTTATATGAACAATTAACTAATGGGTTAAATTTGGTACAAGTATCTACACTTGTAATGAAAGGTATATGGATTTTATTGTAAATATTTCATCAAATGAAAATGTAATTGTCCACGGCTAGAGTCATAAAAATTTTGGTTTTCAATATTGGCTGATATCATTGTTGTACTTCTATTATAAGAGCTTCTTCAGGAATTAAGAGGAAGATTCAGTATCAGAAACGAAACTAATTGGAGACCGTAACTATTCGTACCCTAAATCTTGAAATTTTTGGAAGATTAATACTACAAAACCTTAACAAACAGTTGATTTTTCCCAGAATTTCAATCCAAACTTCCATCTGTACTAGTAATATGCTAATAAATATGTCTTATTTCAATTAGAATGTCCTTACTTTCCAAATTTTGTTTGTTTACTCTTATTCATATTAAAAATCTTCCAAATATCTCTTAATATTCCTTTTAATGTTTGAAACATTTTACATCAGGTGAACCAGCTCTCTGAAAGGTAATTCCAATATAAGTATCAGATTTTCATTCTGTTAGTTACAAAATAATAAACCTTGCAGGATAACACTATCCAAGTAGCTCAGCTACGGACCGACGGACAGATAGGCAGTTATAGTTGACTTTGGTCACTGTACATAGTAGGTGAGTGATCTAAAGTGACCAGATATCGTTTGGTGAAAATAATGTTCCAAAATTTGAAACCGTTGGAAAGTCAGTAAGTACTTGCTTCGTTACTTAACAATCCCAGACTCTGTTGGTCCCAAAAATTATGATCTTTCCAAAAATATCTTTCCGTTCCATAATGAACATTATTAATTCTCCAATTTTTATTGCTTCTATATCAGATCAATAAACAACCATAGATAGACCTGATGCCTAATATATAAGCAATGTTTTGAACCGCAGATACATCTGGAGGGAATTGGGTTAAACCAAAATAAAACACTTCTAGCATAGTGTCGTATTTTTTAATGGAATGAAAACAATTTTTAATCCTTAGTTTCGTGGAAAAATAAGGAAAGTATCTTGGTTATTTCGACATTGTATCTCACTAAACCACTGCACTACTATTAAAAATATCCTAAGTATAACTTACAATTTTCAAAAATCACCGAGAGTTTGCGTTACGTCTAAATCGTCTGAATATTAAATGAGAACTTTCTTTAAACCTTAAAAAACCCTAAAAACCTTTAAAAACCTTAAAAACCTTAAAAAACCTTAAAAAAACTTAAAAACCTTAAAAACCGTAAAAAGCATTAAAAAACCTTTAAAAAACCTTAAAAAACTTAAAAACCTTAAAAACCTTAAAAAGCGTTAAAAAACCTTAAGAATCTTGAAAACCTTTAAAATACAAGATATTAAAAACCAATTAAAAGACCATTAAAAGATTTTTAAGACCTTTAAAAACCTTTAATACTTTGAAAAACCTTTAAAACTTTTAAAAAAACTTAAAAAAAACTTTTCAAAAACTTAAAAAGACTTTTAAATAACTTTAAAAACCTTAAAATCCTGCTAAAAACCTGTTAAAAACCTTAAAACGCTACTAAAATCTTGTTACATGCCTGTTAAAAACCCGTTAAAAACATGTTAAACCTGTTAAACACCTTTAAAAACCTTTAAAACTACTTAAAAACCGTAAAAAAATCTTTAAAAGCCTTTAACAACTTTAAAGAACCTTTAAAACCTTAACAAACCTTTAAAAATCTCAAAAACCTTTAAATGCCCTTCAAAACGTTAAAAAACTTTAAAAACTAAAAAAACCTTTAAAATCATTTCAAAAGGAAAAAGTAACACTAATGCACAAACGAAAACCGATACACATGCAGAAAAAAAGTCACAGAAAACTAAGAAAAACTTATTAGTTCTATACAGCTATAGTTAGTTTAATGATACTACGTAAAATTTCCTAAGAGAATATTGTGCCAGCTATTTATTAAGGATTTTTAAATAGTGTAACAGACAATTTCCAGATTGAGGTCTGTCTGTGTATCTGTCTCTATGTTACACGATAACTGCCGAACCGTCTGACCCATCAAGCTGAAATTTGGTACGAAGGGTTGGTGTATGCCTCGAATACGATCATTAGATTTTTGTTTAAATTGGCGCAGTACAAGGTCCTCAAGTCGGACATTGATTCTTCTTTTCTACCCATAAATTTTTAAATATTAAAGATGTGGATCTAAATAAACCTGTGGGTGTCTCGCTAGTGTTCAGTCCTAAATCTAACTCTTGGTAAAAGATTTGCTGAAAATAGTTCTAACAGGAAAATCAAAGATCATTAAAAATCATGCATAGTAGAATACATTCAAGAACTTAGGCACTATGGCTAAACCATAACAATCTAAAAAATGAATAGTAAAAATAAAAAATCTAAACTCAAAGCTTTGTTTTGATTTGAAAATTTTATTTAATTACAATGTAGTTCAGTTTCAACGTTCCAAATGTTCTTATAACTTTATATTTCCACGCCCCTGACAAAATACGCACGTCTTCGATGTGCAGTTTAAAAATAAAGTATTTTTTTTTGCTAAAACTTGAAATTCGAATTAATATGTACTGGTTCAATGGCATTAAGGCATTGACGATCTTAAAAACAAGTTTTATTAGCAACCAAGAAACTGCGTTAGGGAAAAACCAACAAAAATTATTAGCAGAAAGAACCTATATACCGGTTTTGGTTGTAAAAAATGTAAATATTATTATTTATAAATAAACCGGATATTTTTATGTTATTTTTTAATACAGGAAAACATTAAAGTTATTTTTTTTATATGATGAGATTCCAGGACAAGTGCTAGGTCAAGCATAAATAAAGAGTCACGTGGGCTTTGCGAACATATACGTGGCATACCGTCGGTTAGTTTATGAGACGGTGGGGTTTGCGAACACTACAGATAGTTTTTATTTTTATATTTTAATAAAGCAGCAAAATAATGAAGATTTATTAGTGGTAATAGATGGAGAGTGTTAAAATTATAAAAATAATTCAATAAATCTTATATTTCAGATATTTTTTCATGCAGAAATTTTGTATGTTTACATAGATTTTTACATTAAAAAAAAATCCTGCTCACTCAAAGTTTTTTTTAAATATTTTTGCAATATTTCTGTCTTTCATCCCCAAATTGCATTATTATTTACTATTTTATGGGTTAATTTAACAAAAATAACTAACTGTTATTTATTAATAAACATGTAAATTTATTTCTTATTTTCTTAAATATAAACAGAATGAACAGAATTTTAATATTTCTTTGAATTTGATGTACTTATTTTTTTATAGTAAATTATATTTATAGGGTAGAGCTATTAGGATTATAAAAATTTTATTTTGGTAACATTTATTTTAAGTTTAATTAATCATTTAGGTACATCGAAAATCATCTTTTACATTTTCAAATAATAATGTAGTAATAGTTTTATAATAATTTTATGTATGTTCGCAAGTCCCGCCAGTGGTCATCGCTTAGATTAAAGCCAAGTATGCCTTTTCGCATGCCCCACGGATCCCTCTAGTTAGCGCTACAAATTTTATTTCTATAATTTTGTAGTTTTTGTATATTTTTTCTAAGATTGTTTTGCTTTCATTCGCATATAAACTTTTTTTTTCATTGTTCAAATTTTGGCAATGTGTTATGATATATTAGACCACTAACGGTTTATTTCCTGATTTAATTTCAAATTTCAAAATAAACACAAATCCGAAAATACTCAGAAATGATTTTTTTTATACAAAGAAAAGTATTGTGCTCAGATCAAAAATTTAACATTCATAAATTTTCTATAAATTTAATTTGACTTTTATAAAAAAAAAACTAGAAAATTATGTTAGTAATTCAAACCTTCTTTTGTCAGAGTACGGTTTAAATTTTTATTATTATACTGGTTATTCTTATAAGATGAAAAAGTTGGAAATAAATGAGAAACTTAGAGTTAGCGAAGAAAAAAAACTCTTATAAAACTGTTTCTTCCGTCCGTCCGTCCGTCTGTTAGCCTGATTCAACTCGAGAACGGTAAGAGATACAGACAAAAAATGATATTAATTTTTGACCTATTTTTACTTTCCCGCTACTTATACCATATATAATGTAATATACAGTGCGTCTATGTATGGGAAATTTTTTTATTATTAGTTTAAAAAAAATGTATTACTCATAAAAAGTTCTGCATATTTTAAAAAAGAATAAAACCATCAGATAATTTTTTTTAAGTCATATACAAGGTGTATCGAAAAATGTGAATTTTTACCAGATTTAAGTACCTTTGTTTTAGACACTATTCACGTCTATCTACGTAACATGTGATCATCAAATCACGTTCTAACACAAAACTAAAATCTTATTATATTATTGTAAAGACAAGTTGTAAAAAAATAAAAAAAGCCTTATTTTTCCTTATAACAATTTTCGATATTGACAAAAATAAGTGTAGTTAACTCGTATACCACTGACACAATTTAATATCTTAATTGTTAGAACAGGCAGAACTTTTTATAAAGAATACATTTTTTTGATAAAACTAATAATATTTTTCCATATGTTGCCAACTTGCATAGACGCAATGTATAAGATGTATACAGAAATCTATTTTCGTAACTTTAAATTTTCGAAAACTCAAAATTACGGCAAAAATATTGCCATCTTTTACTTATTTTATTATTAATTTTACAAAAAAATTATTCTTCATTAAAAGATCTGCATTACATAGAAATCAATAATCAAAAATCTTTGTAAAATATTTAGGAGAAATAAAAAATATTGGCTTATGCTAAAAAGTAAAGTATTTTTAAATTTAAAGAAAAAAATTAAATTAATTGCCCTTACATCATTCATTTTCTCATGACCATTAGTAAGTGCATTTATTTTTAATTAAGTTTTTGATTTATCTTATTCAATAAATAATCGCACAATTTAATTTTTTTTACTTTAAATTGAATAATTGAAGGATATGAATCTAAGCTTAATAGCAACCAAAATTTATAATCCTTATCAATATTATGGAATGACATTTTGTTCTGTATTTAAATATAAAAGCATTTTATTCTTCAGAATAAAAATCAATATTTTTTATTTTCTCTTTATACCATTAAATATTTTACAAAATTGATTCTTGATTGATTTCTTTATGATTATGTGATGCAGAGATTTTTATGAAGAACGAAAAATTTCTCATTTATAGCCAAATTTTTCATATATAAAAATTAGTAAAAAGTCGATAATGATCACAATTAATTATAAAAACACACAAGCAAGTCAAGTGGTTTTAAAATGACCGTTTGTAAATTTTAGCCGGTTGATAACCTCGACAGTTATCTACTATTTAAAAAATGCTATAAATAACAAATAAAAAAAACGAATTAAAGATTAATGAATTTTAAGTTATTAATAACTATTTTTTCACTGTTCTTCTTGTTCCTTATTGTAAGTTATATGAAAATAGTGCATTTACTAAAGAAATGGGTAAAAGCCATTATTTAAAAAAAATTCTTATGAAATTTTTTCCTAAAGTTATGAAAAAACAAACAAAAAATAATTAAAAATAAAATGTTTTGGTAAAATAACCACCAACATTATTTTATTCATAGAAACTGATAAAATAATAATGGGCATTATTTATATTTTGGGCTGTACGTTGGTTATATTTGATGGTAAAATCTTTATTGTCCACGTTCGGCGATTTGTCTACAAACTATTTTCGGCGATTTGTAAAAAACGGCGTTTTGTCCAATCTCTGATTTGTCATATGCCCTTCTTAGTAATTACTGTGATTTTCGTGATTTTTTCGATATAAATCTTACTTAAAATACAAAGTAAGAATTATTCTAAAAGCTATTTTTTAAAGGGAAAAGCTTTAAATATAATAATAATAACAATAATAAGAGATAAACAATTTTTTTATGATATTACAATATTTGACGTTTTTACAAGAATAAGCATATAGTTATTTTCCTAACAAGTGCGGAAAGTTATACTTTTCCGCACGCAATTGCAGTTGCCCGAACGACGCGAAGCGGAGTTCGGGTATGCAATTAAGTGGGGAAAAGATACTTTACGCAAGTGTTAGGAACAACAGTTTTTCTACAAGCGCCTAGAATTAAAAAAAAAATTAACAAAAATATTTTTTTGTCATTAAACAAAAATTTTCTTAGTGCTTCTTAATAAATAAAATATTAGGCTGAAAATAATCATAGTCACCAAGCAAGAATTAATTTTTAATCATTTTAGCATTTATAAAATCAGTGCGGAAAAGTAAAACTTTCCGCACGCTTGTAGAAAAAAGTACTTTTTTTAACCTAATCAAGGTTGTTTTAGGGCATCTATATAGCTACAATCTTTTCTAAAATTGAGAACACAAATATATGAAATAAAATACAAATAATCATTAAATCATTAACCTACAATAGTAATTAAAACTTCTAAATATTAAGTCGAAAACGCAGTATAAAACAAAATTTATTAAACCTACAATACAATAGTAATTAAAAACGGGTATTACTGCCATTAATAACAATAAAAATTTGATTTTTGGCAGTATTTAAAAAAATTGTTGTAAAAGTTGGTATGAATTTATAAATTTTACACATAATTTGTACATTTCTGGTAAAAAATTGAAGAGTATAGCATCTTTGACCAATTTGCTTTTTTTATGTCGAGTATCGTATTTATGATCTATTTTGGAGATTATACTTTTATTGCTATATAAATATTTTAAAATTCTAAAAAAATATGGCTGATTTATCATAACACCTGACTTTTGAAAAATTAATTTTGTAGGATATGTATAGGGTAAGTTAAATATTGTTTTAGAACCTTTTTTTTGTCAACTTCAAGTATTCTTAAATTGCTTTTTAGAACTCAACCCCCCCCCCCGCAATCCAAGATCCTAGATTGCACTAATGAGTAGTAAACATTTTTAAGATAATGAACTAGGTTATCCATTTCCCAAATGTGGTGAAGTAAGTATAGGAGAAATCAAAATCTAAGTCTTACCACATGAATTTTAATAATAATAATCGTAGAGGTTTACTTTTCTTTCCGATTGTTTTTGTTTTGTTCCAGTTCCAGTCGGCTTCCTAGGTTATGTTTACCTCTCCTTCTTGACACGTTTCACCTCTTCTTCTTTTCGCCGGACCCATTGTGGCCTCTACTCGTTTCGCGCGTCTCTCTGACCAAGAATAACTTTTAGCCATTTAACATTTACTTCACGTTTCTTTCAAATTCAATTGCGAAATGCATCGTAAGATGCACTTTGATTTGATTTCATTCTGGAAACTGAGTAAGCTCTCTTAGGTTCTATTATTACCTATAGAGGGTAATCGTTGTCCAATTAATTTTGTGATGAAATCTTAGACAATGGTTTTTACAGTGTTTCTTATGTATTACAATTTACCACTTTCTGTTATCATTTATCTAATCTTCAAGTTGCTTTGTCAAACCTGTTAACTTTTACTTAAATTTAAATTTTACCGCTTTTTGAAATGTCACTTGTCAAATTTAGGTACTGCTTCCGTTCTCTACTTCTACCTACCATTTTGTGGTATATGGTGCGTAGATAACATAAAAATTTACTCCAACTTCATTTTCTAATTTAATTGTAAGTGCATCGTAGGATGCACTTCGATTTCATTTTTTGAAACTCAGCAAGCTCTCTTGGGTTTTATTATTACCTATAGAGGGTAATCGTCGTCCAATCAATTCTGTTATGGAATGATTGGACCATGATTTTTTATTTTTTATTTTTAATTTTACTGTGTTTTATTATATGCTAAATTTTTCCATTACCACATATCGTTAACTTCTAATTTAATCTTCAAGATGCCTTGTTAAACCTGTTATTATTATACACTAAATTTACGACAAACTATTGTAAGTTTAATATTTTTTTTATGTAAATCACACATCATTTGTCAACCTTGTATTTTTTTAGCGCCTGATGATGGCCGGAAGGCCGAAACATGTTGCGTAAACCTCTACGATTATTATTATTAAAATTCATGTGGTAAGACTTAGATTTTGATTTCTCCTATTTTTAAAATAAGTTATACTGAAAATACTTTTTAGACATTTAAACTTATAGAGCAACATCTAGGTGATTTTACTGTTTCATGAATGAAAACATTGACCTTCTACAAGTTTACACTGAACTTATGCGTTTTAAATTTAAAAACATGTTTATAGGAATAAATATTAATTCTAAGAATAGATAAAACATAAATTATAATAATATATGGTCAATATTAATATATACACATTAAAATACAAATGAGGTTTAATTGCTAACCTTTAATTTCATTAGTAAAATGAAGTTTAATTTTTAATTGCTATTTTGGTAAAGTAAACAATTTATATTGCCAAATAAAGAAAATTTATTTTTTAACATCTAGACAAATTTACTAGTTTTTGCTGACTAATTAGGTAATAAACAAGAATTAATTGAGATCATGTTCATCAAGGAAGCTACAAGAACACACGAGACGACATAAGGCGAGAATTTCAAAAATCTCGTCTCGGTCCCATTAGTTGAGAAAAAAATAAGTCTCGTTTTAGCCTCGGTCTAGTCTCGTAACCGCGTGTCTTGTCTCGTCTCGTTTTTATATAAACTACAAACTACTTTTTTAGCACTTTGAGATTTATTAAAAAAATCCCATATGATTTAACTGCACCAGGTTTCTTTATGGAAAAAAACTTAGAAAAAGTTCGAATCAAAAAACAAAAATCGAAAAATATTGTTTTATAATCGAAAAAAAAGTTGTTAATAACACTCAATAACCTTAAAATTTATACTTGAAAGTTGTCGTTACTGAAAACTCCGAAAAGCCGAAAACTGAGAACTGAATCCAAGTAAAAATTAAACTCTACTAAAAAAATAATATAAAAAACAAATCATTAACGTGAGATTTTCATTTTTGAAGGTCCATTTGTTTTGCACATGTTTTAAAGTTTATGGATTTGTAGGTAGAAAAATAAAACTAAAAGAAATTTTTAAGATGGTTTAAGCAAAGATTAGGTTATCAGAAAATAAATAAAAACTATGAGTATACAATAAAACTATGGTAGTTTATGACTACTACGCTCTTTACGGAATCATGGTTTTTCATTTTAATAATTTTATCGCTTTGTCTATTCGTCCAAGTACTCAATTTATAGATGTTAGATTTCGTAAATGTATCGTAACCCATGCAGACCTTTTTTTATTATAAAAAAAATTAAATGTCTATATTGCTTGTTAGTTTATTTTTCCAGAAATTCAGAAAAATTTCTGAAAATGAACGAGACCAGAAACGAGACTCTCTAGTCTCGCTATATGTAGTCTCGGTATCGTATAAATAATTTTATAAAAGATCTCGTCTCGGTTTTACGAGACGAGAAAAGTATCGTTCTCGTATGAAGCCCTATTGGTTACAGTGAATAAAAACCAAAACCCGCCCCTAGTCACATTATCGTCCAAAAGTTGTTAGTGTAAAAAGACTAAAAAGTGAAATATAGTTTAAAAATAAATAAATTTGTCAAACATTTTTTAAATTTTAAAATTTATGTTAACAATTGTTGAAGCGCAGCTAAATTAAAAATGTCGATACATTAACATTTTAAACAAATTTATAATATTACACAAATTGATAGAAAAAGACAATGTAGTTTAAAATACATATTTATAAAGTATTTTTAAAGAATTATTCGTGAAAAATTCAAAAATAATATCTGTTTTTTTTGCGGAAAGAAGTATCATTAAAAAATCCAATATGGTGAACATCTGGTCTGGTTTGATATGGAAATTGGAAATTCAACTGGAAAACTTTTTTATGAATATATCGATGAGATTTACTACTTTATCAATGAAGAAAAACTTGATTCGATTTTTGAGTGACTTCTATAAATGCTGAACGACCTTAGGCGACAATATTTTTTTATCTGGGAACATCGACTTTATTTTTGGGATGGGATTTGATTTTTGTAATTATTTCAATAAAAAGTATGTGAAACAATTATTATAGAACTTATGTTAAAAGGAATATATTAAATTATAGCCAATTTTTTTTCGAAAAATTTGTTTATTTCAAACCACACCATAAGTACATTAACACCAAAAAAAAATTAAACTTATTATCTATAATTTCATAAGTTTACTCTTAGGCTTTAGAACTACAGTTTTTGTTTATTTCTTCTACAATTTTGTGTTTTAGTATTTTTCCCATAGACGATTTAGGAAAATTTTTAATTAACTCAAGTCTTGATGGTATTTTATAATTCGATAATTTTCCTTGGCAGAAACATTGGATTTCATCTAGAGTAAGAGACAATGAATTAGGTTTTAATTTAATACAAGCACATACTTCTTCTCCAAATCTTTCATGATATGAACCTATTACCTAAAAAAATAATTATGAAAATACATTTTATTAATACAGTTCAATATATTTATGATTATAACTTACACAGACTTCTAGAATATTTGGATGATTTACCAAAACTTGTTCTATTTCCGTTGGACTAATATTAATTGCACCTCTAATTATTATATCTTTGATTCTTCCTTTTATATGTAATTTTTTTTCTTTATCAAAGAATGCTAAATCTCTGAAAAAGATACCACATTAGTAGATTGTGCAACAAGTGTGGATATGATGGCCATATCGCACGCAATCGTCCTAGTGCGATATGGATAAACCACACGTGTTGAACTAAAAACTATTAAAAAATAAAATAAAAAAAAATATTATAGTCACAGGGTTTAAACCGAGGAACTTCGTATCCCAAAGCGAAAGCGCTATAATGGGCTGTCAAGGACTTATTATAAGATCATATAAAACTATAATAAGCACCTTCTGTATTTTTAAGTAGGTTATATTCATATTTAGTTCATGATTTTTGGGGTAATAATATTCTTATTATTACATCTTTGCGGCTAAATGAATATCTGGTGAAGTACCATTTATTAAGTCATCACTGGAATTATTTATTTTGTGTGGCTATTACATGCGCCATGTCATCTACCCAGACAGCGGCAATGGAAAGATATCTGGGTCTTAGTTCTCTCCATATATTACTGGAGCAGGAGGCTAGACTAACCAACTACAGAGCCATGTCGGTGGCTAGTCAAATTGAGGGGGAGAGGCTATGGGACCACTCTGGACTGCTGCGAAAGATGAGTACTCATCACACTCTCGGAATGGTTTCGGATGTGCTCTCCCCCAGAACTCACATACAGAAGTCTTTAAACGTCCTTCTTCGGAGCAGAGACGAATGGAAAAATGGGGAAATCCTCTTTCCATGTACTATACACAGATGGTTCAAAGATCCCAAGAGGTGTTGGAGCCGGAGTGTACAGCAGAAAACCGAGAGTTGACACCACAGTAAGCCTCGGCAAGTATGCTACCATCTTTCAGGTTTTGGTTTTTGCTATAGCACTGAGTTCCAACCGGCTGGACTCGAAGCTGGTGTAGAACTGCATCGAATCCCTGGATCGCATTGCTACCAGTAACATAGTAACCCTACTTTGGGTACCTGGGCATGAAGGGGTGGAGGGCAATGAGAAAGTCGACACTCTTGCGAGAAGAGGTGCAGAATCCGAGTTCATTGGACCGGAACCATTTTCTGGCATAGTCAAAAACAGTGCCAAAGACACTATCTGGAAATGGGCCGAGAGGAAAACTCTCCAGCACTGAAAAGATTTTCCTGGGTTAGTTCACTCTAAGGCGTTTATAGTCAAACCCTCAGCAGATCCTAGAATGGAGTAGAAGTGATCTACGCATCCTAATTGGACTGCTTACAGGGCACTGTCGTCTGCGGTACCATCCGAAGAAGCCATGTCTGAGTCAAACATTGGATTGTCGCTTCTGCAGTGTGGAAGACGAAACGGCGGAGCATGTTTTATGCTCCTGCCCTACCCTGGAGGCTTAGAACATTTGGTTTTGTACAGCTAGAGCCTCCGGACTTCAAGAAAGCTGCACCTAAATCAACCATAGACTTTGTAAGAAGGTGTGGATTGTATGGTGAATTATAGTCTATAGGGGTGAGCAACAATAGGCCTCTGCAGGCCGCAGTGGAGGGGCGAGCAAACGCTCCACTCACATTCAACCTAACCTAAGCACTCAAGGTGAACTCTGATTAGTGGATTTCCATTTCTCACGCCTATGAAGTGATATTGTGAATTCTGATTGGTGGATTTACCCCCTCTCGCCTTCTCCCAACTGCTGAAGGCCTCGAGTGAGGTGGCCGATGTTGTGGCCAATGAGGTGCGCTGCTAAAGCCTTTGATTTTTATTTGAGCTGGAGGTCCCCATCCTTAAACCTTTCGGTTTTTATCGAGGCTTTTATCGGTATGCTGCTTTCGTATGATATTTAATAATTAAATATAGTTATCTTTGCACTTAATTGTCGTGATATTACCCTGTGAAAAACTGAGGAAAACACAGGTTACACATCTACACTGCACCACTAGCGGGCACAATGTCACGCGGCTACCAGAGCTTATGCTTAAATATGTTCAAACTTATTATTTAAGCAAATCACGTTTCACGCAACTCACGGATCTTTATAAAATACATTAAAGGTCCGCGACTCGCGGATCTTTATCCACTCCCAAAAAGATATACTGGATAAGATAGAAAATAGTGAAATACTGCTATTAACTTTGAGGTGGGTATTTAAGAATGTGTTTTCATTTTGCTAATAAATTATACAGGTATCTTGAAATATTGTGAAGAATTTTTGAAATGAAATATTCGAAAAAGTGCCGTTTTGACTGCCTGATCGACTTTAATAATCTAAAAATTTATTTAAGTCACTTGTCCTTACAGGTGGAAATCACTACGAATTTTTATTTTTTAAATGAGATAATTCATAATCGGTGTGCATGTGTTTAATGAAAAATATAGTGGGGAAAAATACATTCAGAAAAAAAAACCGCTCTTTTATCGTATTTTATTCGAAGTTATTGTAGTTTAAAAATAGCCAAACTACTATTGGAAATCCTGTATTTGAATATAATTTGTGTAATTATTTCTTTTAATAATTCCGAGGATATCTTGTTTTTTTGCAGTAAAAAAATACAATTTTTTTTAATCTGAAATGACGTCAAAATGGATGTTTATTTACTTTTTAAATACGTAAAAAAATCTTATGTTTTACGTAAATATAGACTTCATTGGTCTATGACTTATGATCCTGTATATCACGTATTTTTCACGTCATTTATTACGTAAATATTCAATATTCAAGGTCTTTAACACGTCATACTGCTACCTGGCATGGCATCAGAAAAGTAAAGTAAGGACTTAGAGGAAATGGTGGTAGGGAAAAGTTTACAAGTTTTGTATTAAATTAATAAAAGTTAAAAATCCTTTATGACCCGAAATACTAAAAGTAGACAAAAAATAGTAACCTAAACAATGAGGAAAATTTAGTACCGCTAGAATTAAAATAAACAGCAACTATTATTTTTAAATGCAAGTAAATAGTCTCATAACTTACCCAGTTTTAAACCATCCTTCTTTATCTAATATTTCATTTTCATCAGTCATATATTTATTAATTATTGAATATCCTTTGACTTTTAATTCTCCTACAGTACCAATTGGTAGCAAATTATCCTCACTATCAACTACTTTAGCTTCCATGTGATCCATGATGTGACCAACGGAATCAAAGTCATTGAAATCTTCTAGATTGGGAAAACTTAATAGTACGAGTTCGCTCATACCATAACCGAACTGAAACAATCCTATTGTAATAAAATACTCTGTATGAGGTATTGAATTTTATAATTATAATTGAATTATTAAAAAAATTTGATATCATAAGTTCTATTTTATACGTTATGATATTTAGATGTTATATTTTTATATTAAAAAAAAAGAATTTATTGATATTAATTAGTATATAAAATAACTCAACAATTGTGGAGTATAAAGAAATCTTATAATTATTATAATTGTTATTTGTCTATCAATTTAATATGAAAAATTTAATTTTGGAAATTATTTCAAAAGAAAATTTTGGTTATGGAAGTAAATGATAAGAGACGGATAAAAGTGAATAAAATATTTTTTTTAAATTAATGAATTAAAAAAGTTGTTCTCGGGAAGGAAACATATGGAAACAGATAATAAATAGATGTTTATTAATCTTTTAAAAAATGTCAAAATACATGATTTTCAAAAAGTATAAAAATTATGTAAATCCCACCCAACTTTCCGAGCACTCCTAGTAAAGTAATTGTTTAATCGATTATTTTAGTTTTTCTGCATCAAAATACCATTTTCGATAAAACAAAAGGACAAAATTTGTTTTGATTTTGGTTATTATAATTACAATGATAAAGAAGAGACTAAAATATATTTTAAATTTAAAGTTTTATATTACCTATCGAATGGTATAAATCCCATTTTAATATCTTTAATATTTTTTAAGTTATTCAATTTGTTTTTAAATTTATATTAAATTTCAAAAATTATTTTTACAAATTCTACAATTTTTTGAATAAAATTTTGAAAAAAATCACAATTATAGAGTTTTTTACTACAAATTTAAGGTTTTTTTTTTTTAATTTTTAATATTAATATTAACATTAAAAAAACTAAAACCTCTTTTTGAATAATTTTAAAATCAATTAATAATTAATATCAATCTTATTCAAAATTGGAAACAAACCTTTTTTTTAAGGTTTCTAGATCAAAATGCATGAATAATGTTAGTTAAAAAAACTAAAAAAAATCAAATTTTTTATCAAAAAAAATTTTTTATCAAAAATTCACGGGAATTGTTTTAACTTTGTACATTTTTTGCTATAACTTTTATAAATACTATGTTAAAATTATGAAATAATTTATGCATATTTTTGGATCATTGTCGGATATGCTATTCACTTTTTTAATTTTTGTTAGTCTTTTTGTTAAAACGAAATTACAAAAAATTAAAAGAAATTATTTATTTTTGCTATATTAATTACAATTCTAAATTCTAAGAAACTAAAATACATTTTAAATTTAGAGTTTTATATTATCTATGTAATGGTGTAAATCCAATTTCAATAACTTAAATATTTTGGAAGTTATTCTTGCAAATTTTTAAAAAATTCCAAATTTTTTGTAATAAAATTTTGAAAAAAACTATAATTATAAAATAAATTATTACAAAATTGAAATATTTTTTTTTTATTTTTAATATTAAAATTTAACAAAAAAAATTAATAAAGATAAAAATTGGTTCAAAATTAAAATAAAAAATGCGGCGAAAAACTATGCGAAATTCGAAAAAAATAGTAAAAACAAAATTTGTAGAAAATTTTATAATTGTAATTTTTCATAAAAATCCATAATTTTGGCTCAAAATCTAAAAAAAAAGTTGCAAATGTCTATATATATTTTTATTCACGCCCTCTAGCTGCGAAACTATGTGGAATTCAAAAAAACGATAATGATAAAATGTGTAAGAAAATTTTGTGTTCTACAACTTTGTTATCCTGTATTTTTTCATAAAAATGCATAAATTTGGCAATTAAAAAAAAAAATATGAAAAAAAAATAACTTTTTGATAAATCTGGCAACAATGGCAAATTTTTTGAAAATTTTAATCATCCGAAATTAAATTATAACTTATAAAAAATATATGTATAAAACTTTATTGCCATCATGTTCATCACTTCGTCATTACTTATAGCAACTGTCACTTCCGGTTGTCCGATTAACACCAAAATCTATACAGGTCGTCTCCTTGCTACCCTAAATATGTATTTAAAATTTGATCTAAATCGGTCCAGCCGTTTAGACACACAGACAGACATCATGCTAAAAATGGTAGAAATGGATTCAGGTGACCTCAAAACGTAAAGATCCGTTAAAATCTGGGTATGGCCAAAAAATCATGATCGCAATACTTTCCTTCTATACAACTTTGTCTGAAGGAAGATTTTTTTTGAAAAGGTAAACAGCTGGTCAATATTATGGAGATAATTTAGGAAGAAATTTGAAGAAAGAAGATAAAACAAAAGTTAAATAAATAAATAAATAAAAGAAGCCGTTTTGAAGAACTAGGATAATTCAAAATTAAAAAATAAATTTGTCGGAGTAATCAAAACATGAGGAAATAACCGGGATATACAAAATTTATTTATAATTTTTAACTAGTAATGTTTATTATTTTTTCCTAGAAACCCACTCCAAATGTGAGATTTTTCATAATTTATAATAACATTACAATATTTATTGCGATTGAAAACTGATTAAAAAAATTGGTTGTGTCGCCCCAAAATTTTCCCCACGAGTATCCAGAGACGAATGGTATATTTAATGTTAAAAGTTTCAAATTTTCATATTTTTTATTTTTGACAGATGACAGTTAGAGAAATAATTTTGACTATTCTGAATTGAGTTTTTAAGTACTTTTAAATGACATAATGAAAGTTAAATTCGGTGACATATTACTTCTGTCATTTTTTGACTGTGACACTTCCGGTTGACAGATATCGTAGTAAATATATGTGGCTACTTTCATGTAAGAATACACACAGACACACATAGACAGACACACAGACAGACAGACTTCCATCTGGTCCGTTTTTATCTACAAATTTTTTTTTAACTCGTTCACTTGTACTTTCTCTTCTCGTTGGATCGAAGAAATAAAATTTCAGATATGAGGATAACGCAATTCTATATATCAAAATTGAAGGATAAAAATTGATTTTTTTCTAAAGCTTACTTTTAATCCTTTGATTTTCAACAATTCTACCAAATTTTTATGTAAACTAGGAGAACCAAAATCTCCAGCACATATTGTCGTATACATAGATAGAGGGAGATTCAGCTTTTTTTGTACTTTAGCTAAATCAGATAAAATCATTGGAGTACCCGCTATGCATTGACATCTAAAAAAAGAAAATATATATAATATTAAATTTAAATGAAATGAAGGTTAATCAACTATATCTGCTGCATACAATGGTCTTTGGCATACGTGCCCGAAAAATAAACACAATTAAAGGCTTTTTAAGACACCAATCCAAGATTCTAAAGCGTATCTATATGCACAGACTTCCTATTATCCACCAAATCAGTAGTTCAAGATATGCACGAAACTTGTCTCTAAGTCTCTAGTAATAGTATATATACAACATCTGGACGCTCTTATAGATATTCCAGGTAATAAAAATGCTTATAGAACCCAGTATTCCCCTTTCCAAGATCCCCTCTATGAGTAGAAAAGATGGTCGGTCACGATTTCGGCGCCAAACTACATGCGTCTTTAATCCCTTGCTTAAGTACCACGCCTGATTAGGGCTAAGGATTTATCGGGATGAGATAAAAAACCTGCTTGTGTTAGGCTCAGTTTATACTTTTCAAAGGTAAGTGACGGTTTGGTTTTGATTTTGCCTTTGGAAAGACGTTAAAAATTGGGCTGCATATAACCAGTTAAATGTTGTCGGTTCGTGATTAAATTTAAAAATGTAGATATAAAGTGACTATTAATATTAAAATATTAATTTTTAATTATACGAATCATAATATTTTTGAATCTCATTGAAACCCACCCTGTCCGTAATGAAGATAATAATGATCATGCGCATTGGAAATTGTCTCGTTTCATTGAATTAGCAATCTAGGGTCAGTATATATAGAACGATTTCTATGATCAGATCCTTTAATTTTTCAACAAGCATTTTATTTAAAAAAAATTGATTTAAAGTTGCTAGTTTAAAACAATGGTGATTTATTGGCATACTTAAAAAAACTGTGGATTCCGATGGCTCAACTCCATTAAATGATAAAAATATTAGGGAAATTCAATTACTTTACTCCAAATAAACATTTATTGACAATAATAACACCCGTTAATTTTTCAAAAACAATTTTTAACCGTTTATAGTCTTGTTGGCTTTTATAAACTCTGTCAAAAACGTTTTGGAAATGTTTCTTAAATCTGACATTGTCCAGCAATTAAAAATAAATTAAATATTAATATAATAATTACAAAAAGTAAAAATATATAATAAAAACAATAATTATTCAGACAAATGAAAACAACTTAAAATCATCTACTACAATAAAATTTAATTTTTTTTTTTTTTTTTTTTTTTTTTTTTTTTTTTTTTTTTTTTTTTTTTTTTTTTTTTTTTTTTTTTTTTATCCGCTTTCATTAAAGAAAACAGTGCGTTGTCAATGGACTCACGGGCCAAAATAAGCTCAAAATCCAGGAAGATCCCCCATTTAGCTAGATTTTAGCCTATTTTGCGGATTTTCCAAAAATATATACAGTCTCTCTGGCAGATGAAGACACCATTGAAATAAAGAAAATAGTAGGTTGTCAAAGAACTAAAGTGCCAAAATATGGCCAAAATCAAGGAAAGTCCGTGTGACTAAAGATACTCCTGCGTGAAACACTGACTGAGATTGCTTTGTCATCACTTTATATTAAAATAGTATTGTAATTTGATAAGGTTATTAGTTTAGTTTTTTTGTATTTAACTGTGTCGACTTTTACTTGATGAAAATTCATATTTTGACATGTTTCATTACCAGTCTGATCAAGTTATTGCTAGTCAAACAATAATAATTTTATATTTTTTTGTGAAAAACAATAAACGTTGTTTTATTGGTAAACGTAATATTTTATTTCATTTTAAATAAAATCATATTTAAATAGATTGCCGCGCAGGTAGAGACTGTCGAATTCGTGTATGCCCCGCGCTAATTGGTTTAGCATTGGAGCCGAATTCATGTTCTCGGAGCCGAAATCGTGTACGCCCGAAAAAACAAAATCGCCATAAAAAGACAGACTATAAATAGAATAAACGATTAAATTCTTCATTTGTTTAGAATTCATTTTAGTTATGGATTAATAATGTGACTTACTTTTCTTCACTGACAGTTCTCAAAAATTTTTCCGGATTATAATAAAGTGATGGCAAGAAAATGGTGGCTCCATGTATTGTTGCAATTGTAATAGATATTATACTGAATATATGCAAAAGCTGTGAATTGTTAATATGTATTTTTAATGGTTTTATACGTATGGATAAGAAATAGCACACATTGGTCATCTGATAATGTGAAATGCCCATCATTTTTGGAACTCCTGTGCTTCCCTGAAAATTAGTAATATATAAAAACTAAAAAAAATTAAAATAAAGGAAAATTTTTACTTACCGAAGTAAAAATTATAAAACATAAATCATGACAGTTGACTTGTTTTTGTTTATTTCTTAGATTTTCTTTTGAAATGTTTTTTCCCAAACAACGAATTGTTTCGTAGCTACTTGTTCCACTAAAAAAATATACTTATATTGTCCGGAATATTTACGAAATACACTATGCATAATATATTTTATTTATAGCATTATAAATTACCTGTATTGAACTTCTGATATAATAATAATTTGCTTCAATGAAGGAAACTTTTTGGATTCTATTATTTTATAGGAGTTTTCAATTTCTGGTACAATTTTTTGTAATCTTTCCATAATGTTAAAATTTTCATATTTATCAACGGTTATTATACAATTGATTTCTAATGTTATTAAAATACGTTCCAAATCATTGGATGGTAAATCAGAATTTATGAAAACCTAGAATAGTTTAAACTATTGCATTTATTAGAAGATAAATTACAATTTAAGCAAAATACATTTATTACCTTTTTGAACCGGTAAAGTAACTAAAACCACTAGATTATTTTAACATTTTCACGAATTTCAAGAATTGTGATAAAAATTTTTAAAAATGTCAATGAAAATTTTCAAAAATTTGATAAATTTTGATCAAACTTAAAAAATTGTGTTTACAATGAGTTCCGAATATCTCTTCCTCTTCCCGGGGATTTATTCCGCAACAGTCTTTATTTTAAATAGTACACCTTTTTTAGAGTCAAGGAAATATGGCACAAAAAAAAGCACAAAGTTGAATTTTTTTTTTGATGCCCCGGAAGACCTGACTAATGACTTCATCTCCGGCAGTTTTACTTGAAATTGTGTTTACATTATTTCTATATATCAAAGTGTACCTTATACATATAAAAAATCCTGCACAGAAGAAATGCCAAAAGGACCTTCGGCAATGTTTTTGAAATTTTACTTAGAATAATTGCATATAAAAAAACCTACGCAGAATAAACTACACAAGGGCAGTAATAAATATCTCTGTTACTAGAGTCCAATTTTTATGGAAAAAGCCGTTCTGTGTTCGCAATGTGTTGTAGAATACATACCTAGTAAAAAATATGCGCAGCAGCAACGACAAAAGGGCCTTAGCGTCAAATCTTGTTATTAATGATCCATTTTAAATGTAGAAAAATGCCTGTATATTGTGACGTAGAATAGATGTGTAGAGTTACTTCATGCAATGACAAAAATACATTAAATTATAATTTTTCATTATTAATCTTTTAATATTAAAATATTTATATTATTTCATTTCTAATTTATTTTGTTTCGCGATAAGAAGGCTCGCTGTTATTTGCGATAAGATATTTTATTATAACGGACCACGTTTTCCCCTGTAATCTTTTTTTATCATTTCAAAGCGTGTTAAGCCGGATACGTTGAGGTATAAACCCCAGGGTAATGAGTTTGATAAGTAATTTCAATAAAATTTCCGGAGATGACGCCATTGGTCAGGTCATCTGGAGCACCAGGTACTCGGGAGAAATGGCCGATGTCAGATTCTTGATGAGCGACTTAAAAAATCCCCGGGTAATCATTTTGGACCAATTTGGTATGCAATTTTGGTAAAATTCCCGGAGATGAAGTCATTAATCAGGTCGCAGCAGGTACTCGGGAGGAGCAGGTCGAAAAACTTCCGGTCGATGTAGCTTTATCTAGGATGTACAATTTGTTTAGAATTAGACGTGGATTCATCTAGGTATTTATTAGAAGACGTAGCTTCATGGAAATCCTAGTGATGACGTTCCTGGTGCCTGCCCTGCCCTCCAAGTGCACGGAAGCATAATCTGAACATAATATTCATGTTCAGAGACTTAAAAAAACATTTTTGACGAAGATATGAATTTTTCCTTGATCAATTGAAAAGATGCAATTTTCGATGAAAGAATGCAATTTCAAAAAGTACTTGATAAACGAGTTCACGAAGCGAATGCAAAAAACCGAATCTCAATCCGTCTTATTGCAAAAAGCAAAAAAAAAATTCGAGCAATACATTTACTAGACTTTTTAAACAGATTAGTCCATTTTTCATTCCCAACCCGCTCCTGAAGCGGCTTGAAGAATTTCCTATAGTTTATGAAAGCATTTAGATTTTTGGAGGAGAAAAATTTTTACACATATTAAATTGTATTTCGAATAGGACATGAAATATATTATTTAAGTTGAAAAATAAAAATTGATAATTAAGCTCTTTTTTGAGGAACAAAATGAACTCCCTTTAAATAAGAAATTAATTTCTTTTCAAAATATTTTCTTATAATATAATTTGGAAGTTGATCATCTAATAAATAATAAGAAAAAGCTTTTCTAAGAAATAAATAAAAAAATCTTACTGCTACAAATCCACTTCTAAAACATGCTTGAACCACAATATATGATTCAATCCAATTATTTGTAATGATTCCGACTTTTGCTCCACGTTTTAATCCAATTTCATATAAGCCAGCAGCAAAATTATCAATTTCTTCTAAAAATTCGCTTCCCGTCAAACTTATTTTTTGTTCTTTCGAAGAAATAAAAATATTGTCCTTGATTTTTTCTAAGGACTCTTCTAATAAATTTCCCATCGTAATGTCACGTAGCGGAATATCAGATTTTCCTTTTATGTAACTTAAACCCGAATCCATCTTTTCAATTTGATTGTTTTATGTTTCCAGCTGAATAGAAAATTGTCTTATATTTTGCTAAAATAGAAAATTGTCTTATATTTTAATAAAATAGAAAATTTGTAATTTAAATTTGGTAAAAGAATATATTTAAATGATAATTATTTTTATTCCATTAATAAAAAAAGCAATGGCGTAGTCGTTCCTTTCAAATTTATTATAAACACGATCAAATCATATCTTTTTTGGCGCGACTTGTATTTGGCAGTTTTATTTTCACGCTTTTTAGCGCTGTATACCAGATTCTAGGTAAAATTCTTATTTCTTCCTTTCTATAAAAAAATATGAAGTATTATTTTTAACCACGTCAGTATAGAAACTAAATTTCAAACTAATAAATACATAAATATTTGATAAAGAGTTTGCATACATAAATATTTTTTTATTATCTTAAAAAATAAAATAATATATGTAGGTTACTTGTGAAGTTTTATTTTACATAACGTGAAAAACCTTGTAAATTATTATCTATAAGACTTTATTGTAATATTTATAATAAATTACTACAAAAAAATTTTCGTTATTATAGACACAAATTTCTACTGGATTAAATGGCTTAACTGATATCCTATTTTGGGTAATTTTTAATGGAAAGTTATTTGAAAAATATAAAATTTTATTTTTGTACAAAATCACATGATATTTTTTTGAATGCCTTAAGCTTTGTATTGATATTCGTAGTAATTTAAAGTTTAAAAATACCATCTGGGGATTTTCTGCGAATTTCGGTATTGTAACGTATCTCAATTTTTTCTCTGTGTATCGGAAAGCTATCGTTCAAGAGAACAGAATTTAATTTCTTAATATAAAAGCAGCAATATGTTTTTTTTATTGTTAGCAATTCTATAAGAATAAACAATTCTAAAATAATTATTTTCTATTAAAAATAAAACTTTTTTCTGTGACAAAATCTGGCAATTTCAATAAAATTATTGTAAAACGTAAGAATCTTTTATTATTAAAATCTCTTCTGTGCCTAAACGTAGTATAGTTTTTCCATTCTCAGTTTGAGGAGGCTGAAATCAATCGAGGTTGTCACATTTATTTTCTAAAATTCTTTCTTAGCCTTACTATAAAAATGTTCTCGTTATTCCTGTAAAATTTTAGTTAGTAGCGCTGTTAGACAGATAGTGTATTTTTTTTGTAAATATATAAATGATAAAATTCACGTTAAATATAAAAACTCGCCTTATGCATGAACATTTTGGTAACTTGGCGGATAAATACAATGGGTTATAAATCTTTTAAACAGTAGTTTCTAAGGGTTCCTTGCTATCGTAAAACCACTTCTTGGAAAAATTGACCATAACTTTTCTACGAACAGTGTAACCCTCGAGTCGGGTATTATAGGGGTAGTGTGTGTTAATACTAGTTTATTAAGGTTTGTATAATCAGAATGGCGTTTTGAATTATTTGAGTTTGTTTTATTATTTTTAATGTATTTACCTAAATTATTATTTGTCTTATAAGAAACTGTACAATTTTTTTGTATAAGGAATGATTTTATTTTATTACTTCATTTTTCTCCCTATACAAATTCTCTTTTAGCTGATGGATATTACAAAATAATATAGTAATACAGAGACGGTGTTAATAATTCAAAAAATTCCCATGTTTAGGCAGCACAAAATTCGTTTGGTATAAAACAAACTCTTTCATGATATAGATAAAAGTCATAAACTCAACCTCTTAGAAATGTTTGACATTAATTCACATCTTAATAATTCTACTATATGTGTCAAACTCTTCTTATCTGACGGTTTCAAAGACCTTCTCTAATGTTTTATTACTTTCTAACAACCCTTCTCTTAGTCCCTTTTCCACACTACCCCATCGTTTTCTCATACTGATTATTCCAATTTTGTCAAATTTCATTTGTTATTGATTATATATTTTAATTTAGTTCCTTAACCTCAAGCTTTCTCCTATGAGAGTTGACTTTTTTTTTCCACCTTTGACATTTCTTCTTTCCACATTCTTCTTGTTACGTTTTTTTGTGCCACCCTGTATTTTAATTATTCTTCTATTCTTCATAATCGCTTGATGTTTCTCTTCTTATTTCCTCGCATCATGTCCCTCTCTTTTCTTGGTATTTCTATAAAATGTCTTTCCCATGTTAATAATATTCTTCTCTTTACGTACTTAGTCATAATAATCGACTTTATATCGAGCGTGTTGCTTACAGAAGATGTTTTTTCTCCCCCTTATTTTATAGGGTAAGTTTTTATTATATTATATTATATTTTCACTAAAATTCTTTGATATCATTATTAATTATTTCGACGCTTTTAACTTTTATTTACTGTTATTTTTAATTCTATTAATGCCGGTATATTTTTTTTTATTTACTTAAAAGTTCATATCTTATCATTTATAACATTATAAATTATCTGATATCTGTGCCTCGATTTACAGAAAGAGAACCTATATTTTTTAATTTGTTTTTACAGATTGTCTTAAAATTTCATTCATCTTAATTATTTGTGTATTTCATATTTTGATCTAAGACTCTTCTTTTTCATTTTAATATTATCATTGTTTTATATTATTTTTCAAAAACAGAGACAACGAAATCTAGTTATTTATAAGATTTTAATCTTATATTTACTTTATGTGAACTTTTAGCGTTTTTGGTTCTTTTCCTCTGGACAGTTTTTTCCTCTGGAAAGTTTTTTTTACCTGTGCCAAGAAGTTTTTCCTCTGGATAGTTAATTTTACCTGGGACATGAAGGTTTTCCTCTGGACAGTTATTTTACTTGGGCCAAGTTTTTATTAAGAAAAAAAGAAAAAAAATCCTCTACTTTATTATCGTAAAATAAACAAATATAACGTTTAATTTGAGTTTAATTTCCTTAACAAAAAAAAAAACGAAAGGACGGATTAAGACGAGATCTTATTGATGGTTGGCCTTTTTGCAATTTCTACCACGATCTCTTCCTAAAAAAATACCTGCTTGGATTACCTTCCATTATCATTATAATAAACTTCTTTTAATTGTGTTTCCTCATGTTTCTCCACGTGTTTTAGTACCACCTATGTTTCCTCGAAATATTTTCATTTACCTTCTCTTTCCTGTGCGAGCACACATATTTTCTTTTAACTAGTAACTGTAATTTTTCTTTCTTTGAAACTCTGTATTATAGGCCTGATGACGGCATTCATGCCGCAACTAGTTGCCGTCCCCTTCTAATTTGCTTAACTTAGATGAAAGTGGTACTAGATTTTGAGTTTTATTACCTCATACAACAAACACATTCATAAACCAGGTTCTCCTTTAATGTTTGGTGTGGCGTTATTAACAACCGATTAGTTGGATCCTAGATGGAGGCATGTACTTCACCTCATTTCAGGGTAATAGTAAGAGATTTTTTAAATGACAACTTCCCAAATCATTGGATATGCAGAGGGGGGCCCGATTTTAACCCAGTCGATTAATATGTTTGGGGTTACATAAAATCAAAAGTTTATGCACCTACTTGGGAAATGACCAAGCTATATGATTAGATGGTCCATTAAAAATCTTACTATAAGAGAATGGAGCAGCAAAATGGAGGCCACTTTGAACAGCTGTTATAATGTATAGTAGTTTATATGTTTTTTTTTTGTGTCTAGTTCTTTTCATTTAACTTAATTCAATGGACACTTTTCTTATCTTATTATTTTTTTAAATTTTAGCGCAATGAACAAATGTTATGATCATTTTTTTACATATACAGGGTGTTTGAAAGTTAGTTATTGGTAATAATATTTTGTTCCAAATACGGACCACTCGTTTACATTAAGGTTAGGATCCAGAAATTAAGAGAATATAAAAAAGTTGATGATTTTATTGATTAAAGCTGGAAAATTGTCATTTATTAAAGTAAATATTTATTTTTTTTTTAATTTCTGCCACCCTATTATCGAAACATCTAGATTTTTACCTAAGCAAAATTAGTGCATTTTTATGATATTTCGTAATCGTTTTCTGAACACAACATTTTATCTTATCCTTTAGTAATATGCAATGAGCGTTTTAACGATTTTTTATTATTTTTTTAATAAACAAACTCTAAAATAAGATCTTTTAGGGGCATGTTTAATTTCTCATAAATAAATGTATATAATAAAACAAATTTCAAAAATTAAAGTGGCACATTACTAGAAACATGATTTTTATTTTACCTCATGGATTGTATCCCTCATGCTTTATCTAACTACTACGCCTATGATGAAAATATAAACTATGCCCTAGAGCAAGTGAGGGTGTTATCTTGCCTGAAATCGTTTTTGGACGAGCGCTCCGTTAATATTAAATATAGGAAGCTGCGGTTTTCATCAATCGATTCTGCAGTTAATTCTTTAGAGCGCGTCTATGGCACTTTTTTTTTAAATAATTTTAGTAAAAATGATACGACTATCAACTTTATTCACTAGATAAATTAGAAAAAAGTAGCACAGACGCGCTCTTCTGATAAATATTTTAAATATCATGAAAAAAACCGCATATTTTTAGTTTCTATATTAGGCGAGTTCTCGTCCAAATACGAATAATTATGTTTTATGGGGCTCTACACATTTTCCTTGGGTAATTCTCTAACCGGCAAACGCAGAAGTCACGTGGTGTGTGGGCCTCTTAAGTTAATAAGTAACAAGGTTGTGTGCGGAAATACCAAATAGATGCATTTTTTTCTGCTCTTTCCAAATATGTAAATAAAATTTTAAACTATTGATATACAGGGTGTTGTTTCGAGTCGAAACCTATATTTTAATTTTAGGCAGGACCTAGAATAAGATTTTTATTTATTATGGTAATCGACAACATTTTTAAATCACGCTGTATCTAAATGATCAAGAAAGACAGGTCCATTAAATATAGATTATTTAGAATCACCTCGATGTACATCCATCTACCCTTACTCTATGCGCATTTCCCAATGAATCACCCTATATATTTTGATGGAATTTACTTCATTATCAATGAAGAAAAATTTGATTTGATTGTTGAGTGACTTTTAAACGCTAATTTTGCTGAACGAACTTAGGGGACAATATATTTTTGTATATGGGAACATCGACTTTATTTTTGGGATGGGATTTGATTTTTCTAATTATTTCAATTCAATTGTTTATTTCAAGACCATACCATAAGTATATTAATAACAGAAAAAAAATTAAACTTATTTATTATATATAATTTCATACGTTTCTGTTTATCTCTAAAGCTTTAGAACTACAGTTTTTGTTTCTTTCTTCGAAAATTTTGTATTTTAGTATTTTTCCCATAGACGATTTAGGAAAATTTTTAATTAACTCAAGTCTTGATGGTATTTTATAATTCGATAATTTTCCTTGGCAGAAACTTTGGATATCATCTAGAGTAAGAGACAATGAATTAGGTTTTAATTTAATACAAGCACATACTTCTTCTCCAAAGCTTTCATGATATGAACCTATTACCTAAAAAAATAATTATGGGTATACATTTTTTTTTACAGTTTAATATATTTATAATTATAACTTACACAGACTTCTTGAATATTTGGATGATTTTCCAAAACATGTTCTACTTCCGTTGGACTAACAATCATTCCACTTCTGAATACCATACCTTCGATTCTTCCATTTATATGTATTTTTTTTTCTTTATCAAAGAATGCCAAATCTCTGAAAAAGATATCACATACTTTATTGCAACACATGTTAAATTATGAGTGTTAATTATTTAAAAAATGTGGTGAACCACTTCAGACCAGTGTTGCCGATTTGCGTATAATTATACGATTTTCGTATATTTTGACTTGCCAGCGTATCATTTTCTAACTCTTTGAAATTCCGTTCCGTACATTCTGGGAAAAAGTATGGATCTTTTTTGATTTCCATTTATTTTAGAAATAAGTTTAGACACTCTTGAGTTTATTTTAACAACTTAGTTGTTTCAGTGTGTCTTCTGCTCTACTTTTATTGAACCGCGCGCAGACATTGGCTAACTGGTAGCTGGCTGCTTATTTCAGAGAAGACCACACTCCATATCATTGACCAATGAAAACAGGCCCGGAGCAGGAGATTTACCGAACTGATATTGTTCGTATTGCCACCGTATAATTTCAAGTATGGGTATTGGCAACACTGCGTCAGAATGAAAATTTCGGTTGCTCAATAAGCAGTCTTGACTTCATAAATATTCACGGTGTTTATAAAGATACACCGGTATTATAGTCGAAATTCGAAAGAAATTAACTTAAACAGTAACATCGACACTAACAACCGCGTTTATCATAAAATGTAAGCATAACTTACCCCGTTTTAAACCATCCTTCTTTATCTAATATTTCATTTTCATCACTCACATATTTATTAATAAGTGAATATCCTTTGACTTTTAATTCTCCTACAGTACCAATTGGTACCAAGTTATCTTCACTATCAACTACTTTAGCTTCCATATGATCCATTATGTGACCAACGGAACCAACGTCATTGAAATCTTCTCGATTGGGACAACTTAATGATATGAGTTCGCTTAGACCATAACCGATCTGAAACAATCCTATTATAATAAAATACTCTGTCTGAGGTATTGAATTGGTTTGTAAATTCTGGATAATATTCCAGTGAAATTTATTCAGCAGGTGATGGTTGAAGAAATAATTTTGTCTATTCTGAATAGTTTTTTAAAGGCTTTTAAATGACATATTGCATGTCAAATTCCGTGGTCATTTTTTAACAGTGACACCTCCGTTTGACAGATGTCGGACAAAAACTAATTGACAATAAACCGAAACCCATTTACTCGAAATTGGTTCCAATCAATGAAGTACTTTTTCAGATATTTAATGTTGAAGTTTTAAATTTTAATATTTTTTATTTTTGACAGGTGACGGAGAAATAATTTTGACTGTTCTGAATAGAGTTTTTAAGGGTTTTTAAATGACATATTGCTAGTTAAATTCCGTGACATAAGGTCCTATGATTGAACGTTTACGTTAATTTTTACACAAGTCTGTTATGTTATGCTCGTTTTTATTTTTATGAATGTGAAAACAATTAGAGTTTTTTTGCAGTTCATTTTTCATTTTAATATGGAGAAAATATTAGGGAAAACAATTGTGACAATATGAGGAGCTACTTAATTTTGTACGGAAAAAAAATTATTTTCATGGGAAAAATATTTAAATATATTAGATCAAAAATAAAAATTCTACCTATATAAATAAAAAACAGATTCAAATATATATATTAAGAATTTATTGGTATTAGACCTTCGGTTTAATTGGAATGGATGTAATCTTTCGTCTTTGAGGAGTATTAAAATGTAGCCTCATTCTTGTAATTAAAAAATGCATAGATTCTTTTGGAAGCCTATAGTATAGTAAAAAAATCTCATCAGGAATTTTAAAAGGATTCTAATATGCCTTCTTTGGATGTTCAATTCAGTCCTTAAATAGAAAATTATTATGTATAATATTTTTGTACCTCATAATTCATTAACCTAAAATAGTAATAATGCTTAGGTACCTTCTAATTTCATTCTCTAATTCTTGTATTAAATGTAAATTAATTAACTTTTTCATTTAAAATCGAATCTCTAAAAAAAATATAAACAAATAAAGTGGTAACATGGACGTTGGGCACTTAACGGCATGTTATTCGAGGCTGTTGAGGAGATATGTTAAATGGAACATAACAAGCGAAAAATAACAGTAATGTGTTATGAAAAACTTTCCATCATACGAACTTGCCTTGTTGCTGTTAAAACTCGGCCTAATATGTACGTTACGGGTAACGTAAATGTTCAATTATAGGACCCATATTGCTGTCATGACAGTAACACTTGCGGTGTTGAATACACACAAACACACAGACATACACACAGATAGACAGGTCTTAATCGTCTCAGGGAACCTCAAAATGGGTATTTTCGTTTTTATCTCTAAAATTTGTTTTAGCTCGTTCACATTACTTTCCCTTCTCGTTGGATGGTGGGTTGGGGAAATAAATAAAAATTATTTTTTTTCTAAAACTTACTTTAAATTCTTTGATATTCAAAAATTCTATCAAATTTTTATATAAACTAGGAGAACAAAAATCTCCAGTACATATTGCCATGTATGTAGATAGAGGGAGATTGAGCTTTTTTTGTGCCTCAGCTAAATCAGCTAAAATCATTGGAGTACCCGCTATGCATTGACATCTACAAAAAGAAAATATAATTAATATTACATTTAAATAAAATGAAGGTTAATCGACTCTATCTGCTGCATACAATGGTCTTTGGTATACATGCCCGAAAAATAAACACAATTAAAAGATTTTTAAGATGAAAATCTAATATTCTAAAGCTGTATCTATATTCACAGACTTCATATCATCCACCAACTCAATAGTTCAAGATATGCACGAATCTTGTCACTAAATCTCTGGTAATACTATATATACATACAACATTTTCACACTCTTATAGATATTCCAGATAATAAAAATGCTTGTAGAACCAAGAATTCCCTTTTCCGATTCCACTTGACAAGTAGAGTAAGAATGCGCTTTCATTAAAAAAAATTGCGGGTTGTCAAAGGACTTAAGGGCCAAAATATGGTCAAAATCCAGGAAAATCCCCAATTTAGCTGAATTTTAGCCCATTTTGCGGATTTTACAAAAATATTTAGTATCTCGGGCAGATGAAGACACCATTTGAATTGGCTTAACGAGTATAGTAAGAATCCGCTTTTAAATGAAGAAAATAGCGGGTTGTCAAAGAACTTCCCAGGCAGGCAGGTGACGTGATTAACACGTCATAATAGCGTCACCAAGTACGTCGAAGTCACCATTTCGACGTGAAAGTTACGTGAATAAGACGTTAATATGTCACAGCGAATTGACGTGATTTTGGGACGTAATTTCACGTAAATTAGTGACGTTCAATTTCCCTGGGCCATACTTTAAAATTACTCTGTATAAATAGTTATTTGTACTCCAACATGTAATACAAAATAATACACATATAAAATAAAACAGTATAATCTTTATTTCACTAAAAGTTACTATTAAGTAAATATAATTAATAAGTTCTCAATATCTATTTTACAAAAGAATGTAAAAGGAGAATGGAGACCCACTTATCTTTATATGGTAAGATAAAAAAATTCCCCTTTATGGTAGAAACACAAAATTGTATTTCCTCCGAAAGGCATGAAACAAGAAAAATATTGAAATGCTTAGTGTCAAATGGATATGTATAAAAAGATGAAACGTCTTGAAAATAGTGTCCATAAATAATTATTTCACCACACGCTACTTTTTCTTGGGGTCAACCACTTTTTGTGTTTATTAAAGATAGCCCTCCACCATCAACTTCGCAAAATTCAACGCCAAAAAACACCCTTTTAACACATGTGCCACTAATATTAATTCTAATAAGGATAACAGAGTTCAGTTAACACTCGCGCTCGTTTTATTATTAGTTTCCTAATGAAAATTTCGAGATGAGAAAAGATTTGTCTAGTATGAATAAGAAGCACACCACACTCCACATTCAGAATTGAGGTTAGGTGTCTTCTTTTTTCTTTATCTTATTCTTGGTTCATTAGGGGTCTTGTCTATTTAAACCTGCTAGCAATTCGTTCGAAAATTTTAAAAACTAGACAAACTAAAATTTTATGAAATTAGTCATAATATTCTTTATAAAATGTGAAATTAAAGTATTTATAAAATGTAAAATTAATATAAATACCGTATATGCATCAAGTTTTCAAAGCCTGAAATAGTGAATATTTCACGTGACTTGACGTCGAATGTCGGTTCCCTAGAGAAACAATATAGATTGGTTCCCATTATCAATAGTTTTTACTTAATACCGTTTTTTTAGTTTAAGTCACCTATAAAATACAATTTTGCTTCACTACATCTTTAATATATACACATCTGTTCATCATTTTGATATGCATGTCACATTTTGGGGAAATTTTACACTTAAATCGACGTCGAATTTTGGTGATTACGGGACTTCGACCAAAAATCACCTAAAATCGACGTGTTAGCACGTCACCTGCCTGCCTGGGTTAAGTGCCAAAATCGAAGAAAATCCGTTTGACTGGAGATACTCCTCCGTGAAATAGTGGCTGAGATTGCTTTGTCATCAATATATACAGGGTGTTTCATTGGGAAAATGACATACGTTAACTGAAGATAGAGGACACCTAGGCGATTTCAAAAACCCCATACTCTTGATGGGTCTAACTACATCAATAACCAAGATATAGGGTGTTTTATCTATTTTTCCAATTTCTTGCATGGTTCATAACTTTCTAACCACACCGTATATTTTTATAATATTTGGCGGGCATATTTTATTTAAAGTGTCCAATCGATCAATAAATTTACACTAAAAGAAATCCAGGTCCGGATTAAAAAAATATTATAAAATATTCTGACCTAAAAACAACACCCTGTATATCAGATTTTTCTAAAATAGATTCTGTATTTGCAAACAGCACGAAAAAATTAATTTAGTGATATACTTTGCATTTTCGGCAAAATGTTTTTTTCTTGTAAAATTTTGAGTTTTTTAGTACTTTGGGACGAAAAATTCACTTTAATAATAAACACAAGAACTATACGCAACACAAAATTTATGTATATCACGATTTTTTACGGTTTTTATCAAATTCAGTTACATTCTTCATATGTTTAGAATTCATTTTAGTGAATTAATAGTGTGACTTACTTTTCTTCACTGACAGTTCTCAACATTTTTTCCGGGTTATAATAAAGTGATGGTAAGAAAATGGTGGTTCCATGTATTGCTGCAATTGTAATAGATGTTATACTGAATATATGCAAAAGCTGTGAATTGTTCATATATGTTTTTAGTCTTTTTATACGTAAGGATAAGAAGTAGCATACATTGGTGATCTGATAATGTGAAATGCCGATTATTTTTGGAACACCTGTGCTTCCCTGAAAATTAGTATAATGTAAAAAGTTACTAAATTAGATTGACAGTTACTCAAAAAAAAAAATTAAAATATAGGAATATCTTTACTTACCGAACTAAAAATTATAAAACATAAATCATGACAGTTGACTTGTTTTTGATTATTTCTTAGATTTTCTTTTGAAATGTTTTTTCCCAAACAACGAATTGTTTCGTAGCTACTTGTTCCACTAAAAAAAAATTACTTATTGTGTCCGAAATATTTACGAAATACAATATGTACATGGTGATTCACTAAGGGTTGCGACCGGCCGTACTCGGAAATCGTTTATCCAGAATTTGGGGAAAAATTCTTATAAGAAAATGGGTACTTAAAAATTGGTTAAAAATATTTTTAAGGTCGTAAATTTCCACTAGGTGGCGCATTCTATAACTTACACAATACAATTGGGTTTTTACAAAATATTCCCCCAATTAAGGTTGATAAAAAATATTAATTTTAGAAACTGTTGTCCTTATTCTATAACTTTTGTCTTGTTCATTTTGTGTATCGTCTATTCTTAAGTGGTGTCAACTTTTGTTGACATCAAAAGGACTGTAACTTCCATATGCCTGAACCGATTTTCACAAACATGCAAAGGAATATTTCAGAAACAAAATCACATTTTATCTTTTAATCGGCAACTATTTGACACCTAGCTCTACGTATACTTTTTTCTGAGAAATTTCAAATGCAATGCTATAATTATAACCAACTTATAAAAAGACAAATAAGATGACTTATTGATCTGTCAAACAGCAAATATTCGAAATATTTTGGCATTTTTTTTTATTTTTGATTTTTGATGAGTGTTGGAACACCCTATTAGGTATAAGAGAAATTACGTTGCTAAAATTGTTTTGAGAATAAAAAAACAAGTAAAATGCATCATTATCTAATTATTTTAAATACTCAAAATACTTGCCATCATTTTCTATGCACAAATTTAGTCTTTCTATAGTTGAATTAACACTATGGTGCAAAAGACATCACAAATATAGTTATTCTTAGTCTAGTCAGCAAGTGCTTTTTGGGGCTAACTTTTTTCTCCGCCTCCGAAAAATTTAAACGAGGTGTCATTCAATTCGGAATAGCGTGTAGATGATTTTTGAAAAAATTCAAGAGTCGCTTACAAAAATTGCAAAAACAATTAACTGAAATAAAAAAATGGGGGTTGGTTTATTGTAAAGATCTTCAAATTTGAAAAAAGATTTAAAAAGACGAGGAAATTTCCTAAAAAAAAATTATACCTCACGGTACTGTAGGGCCAATATTTATAACTTTTCCAGAGGGTTGAAAATACGGCCGTAAGCGCCGCCCACTTTGGACCTTTAATGAATAAATATTAAATATGAAAATTAGGAATTGAAAAAATTCAGACATCTACTGAAAAGATTTATGAACAATAATCCGTGTTCAAGAAATTTTTTTCGCGATTTTTCTATTAATTATGTATTAATTAATTAACAATGTTTTCCTACTTGAACAAGAACATTGTAAGTAAGATTCCCGTTGGAAAAATTAAAAAATCATTATTTTACACTTTACAATTTACTTAGGTTAAAAATTACCAAGCCTGATTTTTTTATGATCAGAAGTCACAGGAAAATGATTTTTAAAAATTTCCTATTGTTTATAAGATAATTTAATTCTTTTTTAAAAAAAAGTACAACAGTTTCTAAAACTAATATTTTTTACCAACCTTAATTGGGAAACATTTGGTAAAAAACCCAATTATATTTTATAAGTGATAGAATCCGCCACCTAGCGGAAATTTACGACCTTAAAAATACTTTTAAGCAATTTTTTAAATTCTAGAACAATTTCCGAGATACGGCCGGTCGCCACCACCAGTGAATCATCCTGTATAATATAAATTATTTATATCATTACAAATTACCTGTATTGAACTTCTGACATAATAATAATTTGCTTCAATACAGGAAATTTTTTGGATTCTATTATTTTATCGGAGTTTTCAATTTCTGGTACAATTTTTTGTAATGTTTCCATAATGTTAAAATTTTCGTATTTATCAACGGTTATTATACAGCTGATTTCTAATGTTATTAAAACACGTTCCAATTCGTCGGATGGTAAATCAGAACTCATGAAAACCTAAAATGGTTTAAATTATTGCATTCATTAGAAGAAAAATTACAATTTAAGCAAAATACTTTTATTACCTTTATGAACCGGTAAAAGACACCCACTACATTATTTCGATACGTCCTAGCATCAAAAATTTTCACGAATTTCAAATTATGAAAATTTTTAAAAATTTCATAAATTTTGATCAAAACGTTTCACAAACTTCAAAAATTTTATTTACAGTGAGTTCCCAATATCTTTTCCCCTTCCCGGGATTTATTCCGTAACAGTCTTTATTTTAAATCTTACACTTTTTTTGTCAAGGAAATATGGCACAAAAAAGCACAAAGTTGAATTTTTTTTGATGCCCCGGATGACCTGACTAATGACGTCATCTCCGGCAGTTTTACTTGAAATTGTGTTTACATTATTTCAATATATCAAAGTGTACCCCTTATACATATAAAAAAATCCTGCACAGAAGAAACGCCAAAAGGACCATAGCTTATATCTCCCGTGCTATATTTGAAATATGACGTAGAATAAATACGTAAAGAAAAATACTGCGCGATGGCGGCGCCAAAGCGGCACTACTCTATATCTCCGATATTAAAATGAAATGTGACTTAGAATAATTGCATATAAAAAATCCTGCGCAGAATAAACGCCAAAATGGCAGTAGTAAATATCTCCGTTACTATTGGTCCAATTTATATGGAAATAACGGTTCTGTATTCGCAATGTGTTGTAGATACATACCTAGCAAAAAATATGCTCAGTAGCAACGGCAAAAGGGCGTTAGCATCAAGCGCGGCTACAGCGGGGGGTTACAGTAGTCATGACCCCCCTCCCAAAGTAAAAGTATACATTTTTTTTAATCCAAAACTTGATAAAAAAATATTGTCTAATAGCCAGTTCAAGCAAACAGGCAGCGCTTACTTCCTATTGTGAAAACTATTATTTTCTGTGGTAGGCAAAATATTCCTTTGAGAGGTCACAGGGATAATGGTCACTTAAATATCGAAGAGGAATCTGGGCCAGTATACAACGATGGACATTTTAGGGAGCTTCTGCGATTTAGAGTTGATGCAGGCGATGAGATTCTTAAAAAACACATGGAAACTGCTCCTTCTAACGCTACTTACATTAGCAAACATAGTCAAAATGCTTTAATAGATTGCTGCAAAGATATGATACAGTCAGAAATCATCAAAAGGGTAAGAGAAGCTGGACTGTTTTCAATTATTTTTGATGAAACTACAGACATTTCTGGTATATTCCAACTAAACATGTCGTTTAGATACATATATAATAGCGCATTAAGAGAGGACTTTGTCACATTTGCAAACGCCTATGATTTGATTCGAGCATAGGATATTAATAGCGAATGTGATGAACGTAGGCTAACAGGAGTTGCCTTAGGTCATGTAGTGGAAGACCTTACCAAAAAATTTGACTTGGACCTTAGGTGTTGTGTATTGTTTGATGTGGATAGCTGCTCAGTAATGGCTTCAGAGGCGAAAGGTGCAGTTCCAGAACTAAAGAAAAGAGCACCTCATGCACAACGATGTCCTTGTAATAATCATGTACTAAACAATGCACTGGCAAGCTCTTCAAAAGTTGCAACATGCTGGAACTCCGTAGGAACAATGAAAAGAATCGTTTCTTTTATAATTGCTTCCCCAAAAAGACGTTCTTTAATACAGAAGATGATTGGTGGTTCAGTCCAGGGTCTATGTGAAACTCGCTGGGTCGAAAAACATGATGGCTACATGCAGTTTCAAGGGGAGTCCATTATACACTTTCACGAAGTTTTGACAGTTTGGGAAGATAGGAAAACATCTACGGATGCATTTGGTTTCCTGCAAGCTATACGTAGTCCTGAGTTCTTAATTTCTGTCACTTGCCTATGTGACATTTTAGGAGTCACTGTTTCACTAAGTCGCCATCTCCAGACTCCAACATTAGACCTTCCAAAAGCAACTAGTGCTATTCAAGACATTTTATGTGTTCTACAAGATAAGCGGGTGCAAGCATCTTCTATTTTCAGCAACCTTTATGTTGAAGTAAAGGATATAGCTGACAAAATAGATGTTGAAATGAAGATGCCAAGAATAACAAGCTAACAGACAAAACGACAGAACCATCCAGCTGAATCGCCTAAAGAGTATTTTAAACGATCTATTTACATTCCTCTACTAGATTATATTATAGCAGATTTAAAAGAAAGCCTCTCAGAAGACGTTTTGAACTTGAGAGTGGCCTTACCACATACCAGCCAGTCCACTTATGAAAATATCAGTCTGGAGAAGATTGTCACGTTTTACTGAGAACTTCTGGACCGACCCAATATCAGTGCTGTTAAGCAAGAGACAATGCTGTGGGTAGAGTTGTGGAAGAGGCGTACAGCGGAGGGAGTAACGCTACCTAACTCCGTGATGGAAGCACTAGATAGTTGTGACCATGAATTGTTCACAAGCTTCTCCGTATCTTGGCTACTCTTCCCGTCAGTGCAGCTACGGCAGAGCGAAGTTTTTCAACTCTTTGTCGTCTGAAGACTTGGCTTCGAGCCAATATGAGAGAAGACCGTCTGACAGGGCTTGCACTGTTATGTGTTTTCCTGTTGATCCTGAATCAACTATTGAACAATTTGCAAAGAAAAACCGTCGTCAAGAATTTGTTCTGTAACTGAACTAATTATTACCGGTACCTAGTTTTTTATAAGATAAATTTTTAAACCACTGTACAACGTGTTTTAGTTTAATTCCTAATACCATTTTAAGCCATAATTTTTTTGCCATGATGGAAAAATCCTGTGTTTACTTTTATTTAGATTATGGCAATATTTTATTTCCACTAATCTTAATTTATTCATATAATCGTTTAGTTCATTGATATTTAAAATTGCAAAAATTTTCCAAAGAACATAATCTCAAAAACTCTTGTATAAGGAATTAAAAAAAAACCGGGGCAGAACCACCGGACCCACTACTTACCTGGAGGGTATTCCATATAACCAGCCTAAGCCGAATCCGATATACATCGGCTATGACCCCCCCCCCCCTCCAAAATGTTAATCTGTATCCGCCCATGGTTAGCATCTAACCTTGTTATTAAAAGATGCAATTTTCGATGCAACAAAAACTACTTGACCACAAATTTTCTAAACGATTTCACGAAGCGAATGCAAAAAACCGAATCTCAATCCGTCTTATTGCAAAAAGCAAAAAAAAATTCAACTCGAGTGATACATTTACTCGACTATTTCGACAGATTAGTTCATTTTTCATGCTCGACCCGCTCCTGAAGCGGCTTAAAGAATTTCCTATTGTGCATGTTCTGTATCCATAAAAAAATATATATGAAAGCATTTAGATTTTTGAAGGCGAAAAATTTAAAGATCTTTTTTATGGAAAAAAATGAACGCCCTTTAAAAAAGAAATTAATTTCTTTTCAAAATATTTTCTTATAATATAATTTAGAATAAATAATAACAATAAAAATTTTCTAAGAAATAAAAAAAAATCTTACTGCTACAAATCCACTTCTGAAACATGCTTGAACCACAATATATGATTCAATCCAATTATTTGTAATGATTCCAACTTTTGCTCCACGTTTTAATCCAATTTCATATAAGCCAGCAGCAAAATTATCAATTTCTTCTAAATATTCGCTTCCCGTCAAACTTATTTTTTGTTCTTTAGAAGAAATAAAAATATTGTCTTGGATTCTTTCTAAGGATTCTTCTAATAAATTTCCCATCGTAATATCACGTAGCGGAATATCAGATTTTCCTTTTATGTAACTTAAACCCTCATCCATCTTTTCAATTTGATTGTTTTATGTTTTCAGCTGAAAAGAAAATTGTCTTATATTTTGCTAAAATAGAAAGTTGTCTTATATTTCACTAAAATAGAAAATTAGTAATTTAAATTTGACTATAGAATATATTTAAATAATAATTATTTTTATTCAATTTATATAAAAATCAATGGCGTAGTCGTTTCTTTTCAATTTATTATAAAAACGGTCATGTGATATCTTTTTTAGCGCGACTGGTAATTGGCGGTTTTATTTTCACGCTTGTTAGTTCTGTATACCAGATCCTAGGTAATATTGTTTCTTCCTTTCTATAAAAATATAGGAAGTATTTCTAGTAATTCGCCTCTTTTTTATTTTTAACCACGTCACTAAACAAACTAAATTTCAAACTAATAAATACGTAAATATTTGATAAAGAATTTGCGTACATAAATATTAGTATTTTTTATTATTTAAAAAAATAAAATAATATAGGTAGGTTACTTGTGAAGTTTTATTTTACGTAAAGTGAAAAACCTTGTTAAATTATTATCTAAAGGAGTTTATTGCCCACAATGTTTTATGAGTCATGAATAATAATATTTATAATTTAATAAATTATTACAAAAAATTTTCATTATATAGACACAAATTTAGATTATTTTTTACGATCTCTCAAATGGTTTAACCGAAAGACTATTTTGGATAATTTTTAATGGAAATTTATTTGAAAGATATCCATTTTATTTTTGTGGAAAATCACATTATAGTTTTTTGAATGCCATAATTTAAAATTTAAAAATACCCTCTGGACATTTTTTGCGTATTTCGGTATTGTAACGTACCTTAAGGTATCCTCTGGGTATCGGGAAAATCTACATGAGACACTGTCAACAACTAAGTATTTATTCACTGGTTAATGTTTTACTATAATATAATTAACATATCTTCTGAGTTCTCATGCCAGCCCTGTAACACTAGCGGCACGAACTCCGTACTCTTAATTAAATGGAACTCAACCTAATTGTAATGAGCCCGTCTCAAAGGGACAATAACCTATTTATGCAAATCCACCAATAAACATTTACTTGACCTGACACAACTTCGAACTTGCGATATCACGTTACCGCATGAAATAATATCACGTTTTAACCTTTATATTGTTAAAATTACTAGTTTAATGAACAACAATATTTTATTATTTAAAGGATTATTCTGTGTAGCCCAAAAGGCACCACAGTATTTTACACTATCTCTGCCTTATACCTATAATTTTCTATTAACATTGTTATCAATATTGTTTATCCAACCATGTCTGTATAGCCTATAAAGGATATTGTAGCGTACTACAAATTTTAAGGAGATAAAATTTTGTATAACACACGCGCGTAAACATTTTTTGTGAATAATTTGCGTTTTCACGTACTTCTATCATAAATAACTATTACGTAACAAGTTCCAGAAGTGATATTTTACGGGACAAGAAGACACATTCCAGGACAAGTCTTAGGCAAGTACTGGAAGCCTCCGAGTGCCGGCCGGATCGTGTAATGTACAATATTTTTTCTACAGTCGATATTAGACTTTAAAAACAGTATTAGCAGGGGTATGTCACTTTCTGTGAGGGAAAAAGTCGCGCATTTTTACTGCGCAGACAGTTTGTGGATGTAAAATTGTTGAACTCGTTACCGTGCGCAGACCGTTCATTTCTGAGTGTTTGTTGATGCATATATTAAAATATATTGAAAAACAATGTATTCCTATAAATAATTCCTTCATAGTAATAATATCATCCTTAATATTACCTTACTAGGTTTTTGTCTTTGCTTGATATACTTTACGATAATAAGATTTGAGTTTATTTGGCAACAAAGAGAAACAATAAACTGTTTGTACAATTTGTAATTTGCTTATAAATATAATTACTGTAAAAAATGTAATTCATTCGACTATTTCTTTTATTGTTTATTTACTCTAATTTGGAATATTTTGTTACACTTGTATTCTTTAAATATTTCAGAGTCCAAAAAAAAATAATTTTTCTTAAAAGGATCTGTCTTTTTCAATTTTCCCATCACTTTCCTGATATATAAAGCAATTTCCTCTAATAATATATTTGGTGACATTTGGTTAATTATATATTATTATACGCTTACTTTATATAACCAGATCTAACCAAGTCGGTTAAAAAAAATTGCTTCACATCCACAAAATGTCAAATGTCACTATAAATTTGTACTTCCAAAGATCAAAGGAGCCGCTCTAGAGTGCCACTACTGATTGTTACCCATACTGGGGTATTAGTAATATACAATTTTTTGACAAAATAAAAATCGAGTTTCATTTGTTCCCAAAGTCGCCTACGTAGATATTAAAAATCTTCTCGAAAATACAAAAATTATTCCGAGAGTAAAACAAAAAATAAATCGTACCGAAAGTAAAACTTCAGCTCATATTTATATTTACTTTTTGATTTTTGGAGTAACAATGTATTTAATATTATTAGTACATCTTTGCGGCTAAATGAATATATGATGAAGTATAGTGTGTTCAATAATCCCTGACCCCTACGTCACAAAATAACCTAATTTCAAACAATTAGGATATGTCGGAAATAAAATCATTCAGTTTGACATTCTATTGACGAAGGTTATATGAGTTTTTGGGTGAAACAAAAAGAGAAACGAAATGAGAGCATCTTAAAAACAGATAGTAGATATGATAAACTGCACTCAAGGGCGAGAGTCTTTCTGGAAATAATTAACTAATTTCAATATAAACTGTTCTTTTTCACAATATAAAAAAGTAGATTTGGCCCCTTTTTCAACGAACCATCACTAAAAACCTACCAGCGGACCTCCTTATCGAATTCAACATGGACATGGATAACCTAGCAAATGTTCTGGGTAAGCTCTTTGAGAATCTCCTCAAAGATCGTAATTGGAGCTTTCTGGATGAAGGGGAACGATCCCCAATTCCAGCATGGATTTAGCCCGGAATATTCCACCCAATATGCACTAGTGAGACCAGAAAACTTAAAAAGCCCTCAGGATTGGTCACTGTGAATCGGCTATCCTTTTTGATGTCCAAAAAACGTTTGCTCAAGTCTGGCATATCGGACATATTCGAAAACTTTTCGACATCGATCTCTCTATCCCCTAATAAAACTCATTTCCTTCTACCTTAAAAATAGATCCATTCATATCAAAGTTGAAAAATCCATCTAAAGTCCCTTTACTCCGCAACTTCTCAATAATTTCTCCCAATGATGTAGTAAGTGGAAGGTTACTCTAAACCCCCAAAAGCCCAACTCATCATGAGCAAATATGATTAAGAATCGATATGAGTTTATAATTATTTACTACAGCAGACAGCGTGTTAAAGCTGCTTAAAATTTCGAAGGACCACCTTAATACATGTCTATAAAAGTCATTCTCTTTAGATGCAAATTCTCTTTCTCTTCTGGTTTACATATCCTCCTAGACAAGCGCTAGTGATGACGTAGAGGTCAGTTGTCACTGAACATGGTATACCATTTATTGATTCATCACTTAAAGTACTCATTTTTACATTTATTTGTCTCTATTAGTAAAAACAATTCTGACAGTTGTTTTGACAGGTTCTTTAAAATTTTGAAAAAATCGGTGGCGGGTTAATGAATGTGAACTCTGATTGACAGATTTAATATCCATTCTAAAATTTTAAGAACTCTGATTGGTTGATTTCATATCCATTCCATAATGAAATTAAATTCGTTCAGTATCGCGAGGAAAATAGACATCATCCATGTGGATGTAGAAAAAACATATTTACAATGATGTAAAATTTTTTACTTAAGTTAGAAATGTTTTTATGAGAAATTAGTATAGTACAACAAACACTTATATTATAGAAATTGTTTCAAAAGTTTTTATAAAAGCCTTTTATTATTTAAACCATCACCAAAAAGTAACTAAACTAACATCAGAAAGTAAAACATATTTTTTATACAATTTTATGAATTTATATTTCCATTTTATTACAATTTTTTGTTTATTTGTTCCACAAGTTTGGACTTTCGTATTTTTCCTAATGTCGTTTTTGGAAAATCTTTTATTAATTCGAGTCTTGTTGGCATTTTAAACTTGGATAATTTTCCTTCACAAAAACATTTGACTTCGTCTAGAGTTAAAGATGAATTTGGTTTTAATTTGATACAGACACATACTTCTTCTCCCAATTTTTCATTATAGGAACCTACCACCTAGAATGGAGATTATTTATAAAATAACTGGATTAGCAATAATCTTTTTTTCCAATAAAAAATAAACATACAGTTTCTTTGGATAGCAAAAATGGAAATGCAGTTGCCAGATAAGATTAGAAATAACAAATATTTTAACAATATACGGACAAACGGACAGTCAGGCAATTTTAGTTGACTTAGGTCACTGAAAATAGTAGGTGGGCGGGCTAAGGTAACCATCTATCGATTTCTGAAAACAAAGTTTTAAAACTCGAAACCGTTCTCGAGTTATCGCTGGGACAGACAGACAGACGGACGGCCATTGTACCTTCGCTTTGCTGCTTAGTAATATTAATTAAATAGTTAATTTTTGTCAAATATAAAATCTATTATCAAATCTCACCTCGAAACACAATAGTGCAATACTAACTAAAAGGGATGTCAAATGATGGTAGATACCTAACGCCGTCTATAAATGCGACACGGTATCACTTATTGCTTGTGGAGAATATTCCAACTGTGTAATAAGTGCCAGTTCTAACTGGAACCGCAAGAGGGGTAATCTCCAAAGGGTATGAAACCCCAAACAAGTGTTAAATACTTGTAAATCTGATAATTTGATTTCTATGCATCAGGCCGTATACCGGACAGCTGTTTCTCTCTTAAGGACTCATCAGCGGCAATATGCCCAGACGTTTAGAAATCAAATCTCACTTCGAAACACAATAGTGCAATACTCCATAAAAATGATGTCAAACTCTCACATTTTATAAGTATTTAACACTTGTTTGGGGTTTCATACCGTTAGGAGATGGACCCTCTTGCGGTTCCAGTTAGAACTGGCACTTATTACACAGATGGAATATTTTCCACAAATCCCATTGATAGATGGCGTTAGCTGTCTACCATTGTTTTACATCCATTTTAAAAACTTTTATGCTTTAAAACTAAAAACGACTTACACAGACTTCGAGAACATTTGGATGAATTTCTAAAATTTGTTCTATTTCCTTCGGGCTAACTTTGTGTCCACCACAGTTAATTATATCTTTTAGTCTTCCTGTTGTATGTAGCTGTTGATCTTCATCAAAGAACACGAAATCACTGAAAAAATTATAAAGTTTAATATAAAAATTTTATAGTTAAGATTTCAAATTTGCCATATTTGTAATATTTCTTTTTATCAGCTTGCCCGTTTGTTCTACCGATTATAATTATTTGTATCGTTTATATTAAAACATGCAAGATAAATAATAAAATAATAAAAATAATTAAAAAATAATAATAATAATAATCAAATAATGTAATTGTATAAATATAAGGAAGAGAAGATATTTTGGCAAAATTATTTCCTTATAAAGAGAAATTTATTCGTTGAAATAAAACCTCTTTTGTTTAATTGTTAACTAAGCATGAATAAATACTAACACGACTTACCCAGTTTTAAACCAACCATCTTTATCTAATACTTTCATATCATTATTAATATATTTATTAATAATTGAATATCCTCTAAGTTGTAACTCTCCTATAGTTCCAACTGGAACCATATTACCATCAGTATTAACAACTTTAGCTTCTATGTGATCCATAATGTGTCCAACGGAATCAAAATCATTGAAATCTTGTGCATAAGGCCACGCTAAGACCATACCTTCGCTCATCCCGTAACCGAACTAAAATGTTTTTAATATAAAAAAAAAAATAAAAAATTATGAAAACCTTCTGAAAGTTTCTTTTGTTCAATGGGTAAATTTAAAAAAATATTGTTATATTAATACATAAATAGCCATTCTAAAAACAAACCTGTAGTCATTACGTTGTTTTAGATTTGGCTATTTTTAGAAATTACAAGGTACTAGCAGGCAACTAGTTTCGGTCACTGACCATCATCGGGTCTAAAGATACTGTCATCGTTAGTATGAATCAGTGGTATTCTAATGTTAATGATAATATTTTCGTTTGTAAATCTGCAGTCGCTTATGGATAATTGGTAATATCTGGATAAATCTTGTAAGGGAATAGCAATTGATCAAATTTTACTATTTCTGATATAAGAGGAAATAAATCTTGACGCAGAATGTTAGGCTTGACAACGGTTATTGGTATTTAATGTTGTCTACATGACGACAAGTGCCCTAGTTTGTAATATTAAATCTTTTTGGAAGTTATATTGGATTTCTAACAGTTCGATTATTGTCTTTTGAAATTTATTATTTAAAAATTATATTGTGTTTCTATAATTTAAAAATTGAGTTTCTAAATTGTGAATATGAAATTGAGACTGATTGAATGCGTCAGAAATGCCTTTTTCATAATTTTTAAATTCATCAGAATTTTTTGTTATATCTTGTAGTGTTTTAGATAATCCACTACCTAATATTAGTTTGTAACTGGTAATCGTTCATGACTAGGGAGTCCAGGGAGTGTAGCTTCTCCACAACACCATGCTAGTCCATCTCCTAGAAAGTCTAGAGCCCTTCTACTTCTTTTTAGGTGGAATCTAGTACTAGTTAAATTTTGAAGGAATTTGGGGCTTCAGCTTTCCTCGAGATTTTGGTATTATTTTGTGTACAGATTTTGCAAATTTTTAAGATCATATATTAGTTTACACTCTAAGGTTGTATTAAGTTTACTTATTGGTATTGTTTCTGACCATTCTTTCCACTCATTTCATACCACTTAGATTTATACAGCAGGGGTATGCTGGTTTCATAAGCTATTGTATCTGGGAGTGCTCTCCAAAACGCCAGTCACTTCAACCTTATGGGAACTTTCGACCGTCGCTGTAACCAAACGTTCTCAATTATTCATGAAATTTAATACAAAAAATATAAACCAAACTTTAGTGAGTGAACGATTTATGAATATTAGTATTCATAAATGTTGAAAGAACACTAGACTGCGAGCATTATTTTTAATTCTTAGATTTTCTTGAAGACATCGAAGGACCAAACTCTTTAGGTAGGAGTTAAACCAAAATAAAAACAGTTTTTGAATGTAATTTTTATTCCATTTTTTCCAAGTATGAACATGAACAGAAAAATCATAAAGCGGCACATTAATTCAAATTATGAAACCGAAATCAAATATTACTCATCACTTCACTCACTGTAAAACTATTTACATTTTTTCTTGTTATGAAAACTCAGAAACTTTTAGGGTGTGGTTAGTTACGCACCATTTTAATTATATAAAGAAACTTTTTTGTCGTAAAAGTACCTATTATTAAAGGGTAAGCAATATATTCCTGGAATGCCTTAAAAATATAAATTGGAATTCCATTGGGACCAGCTGAGAGTTTAGGTTTTAGTTTATCAAATGCATTGTTAATATTTTGTACTGTAACTCGATTATATGTCAAGTGGGGTCTGTTATTCGATATATTCTAATCAGTGAAAAGCGTCTTAATATTATTGAGGAAGAACTAGGGACAAAAATTCCTGAGGTATATTGTCATAAAGATAATTTAAATTCCACTACTTACTTTTAAATGTTTGATATTCAACACTTCTAACAAAGGTTTATATAATCTAGAAGGACCTGGAGCTCCGCTGCTCAGAACTAAGTATGGAGATAAATCAAGATTTAACTCTTTTTGTTTTTCAACTAAATCGGCCAATATTGATGGACTAGCTAATATGTAATTACAGCTAAAATAAAATAATATAATAATTGTTAGAAGACATAAAATATGATTCTTACTTTTCTTCACTAATAGTTCTTAACAATTTTTCGGGGCTGTAATCAATTGGAGATAAGACGACGGTTACTCCATTTATTAAATACACTGAGGTAAAAATTAAACCTATAAATTCGAAAATTTCTAAAGGGCTACAATATTTCTGATTTTTTTCTAAAAGTATTATTCTTGAGCCCAACATATGGAAATTATTGGTCAATTCGTAGTGGGAATGGGCTATTACTTTTGGAGTACCTGTGCTGCCCTAAAAAAAATTATATAATCAAAAATATATAAAAATATATAGAAATAAAGTACAATACGAGGTCGAAATTATATTTCTTTTACATTAATATACAAGGTGCTTCTAAATGGTACTTTCAACATTCTTGTAAAATTGGACCAAATATGACAAAAGAGATGTTGAGGTTATAAAAATTAAAATCGATTGATTAAAACGTTTTGCTTACCGAAGTAAAAATTATAACACATATATCATGACAGTCAATTTGCTTCTGATTATTTATTAAAATCTCTTTAGAAATGTTCTTCCCTAAACAAGAAATTTGTTGGTAGCTCGTTGTACCACTAGAAAATAAAACATTAATTAGCTATTAGGTCAATTTTATTATTGAATTTTATTTTTAAATAATTAGATAAATTTTATTATATTAGTTCTGAGAAATTTTTTTAAAAATATATAATTCATGTATATGTTTGTGTGCCTGATAATATTGTAACTAACTACGGTAAATTAGAATTACAAATAATTTTAGAAAATAATTACTATTATAATGTTTATTCATACTTTTTAAATAAGTTAATTTAAATATCTAAAAATTACCTGTATTGAGTTTCTGAAATAATAATGATTTGTTTTAATGAAGGAAACTTTTTGGATTCTTCTATATTAGAAGAGGATCGTTCAAGTTCTGGTACAATTTTTTGTAATATTTCCACGACTTTACATTTTTCGTCTTTATCTACTGATATTATGCAATTGACTTCTACTGTTTTAAAAATATATTCCAGTTCGTCTGATTGTAAATCTGGATTTATTAAAACCTAAAATATAAGCTACAGTTGTAAAATACTTCAATAAAATATATACGCTGTTTTATTTAAAAAAGATCATAAGAGCTACGAAGACGATCAAATGGAAAAAAAGTTAACTATTTTGGAGAACATTAAATTAGTCAAAAAAAATCTATAGGGACTCTCTCCCTTCTCGACTTATAGTTTTGGAATTAAACGCATACAATTTTTATTTAAAGAAATATGAAAAAATGGAAAAGGAAAGTTTGATTGTATATCAAATTTATCACAATATTGTATTAATAAATATTTGATACCACGTTTCGTATCTTAACGGTCACCATCAAGTTATTTTTTGACATGACAATAATTTTTAATTACGGTCGTCTTAGTTCTTTTGTAAATTCGTTTTAATTCCATGAAAATTAATATATAAATAGGCATACTTTGACATTTCCTAACAATTTCGATAAAAAAATGCGTTATCAGTGAAGCTCAAACGGGACATCGGTATGTCGGGTACCGTAATGGCTAGTGCGATCCTGGCCTAACTTCTCACATATATCTAGGGTATATATGATTTGACGTAGAGAAAGTTCAAAAAATTTGAATCGAAAAAAGTTTTCTTATATAAAATACCTAATTTGTATGGCGAGTATCTGAAGAACCAACCCGATTTTGATCAAATTCAATACGGTTCTTCCCTGGAAAAAACTAAAGTAAAGTGAAAACCGGAACCGAATAGAATTTTTAGTTTCTCCTGTATAACTCGAGAAGGGCGAGAGTCCCTGTAGATTTTCTTCCAAAATAGTTAACTTTTGCAAAATATAACATTGTTAAGACAAGATAAAAGAAACGGACTGTAGTTAGTTAAATTGATCTTAACCGCTTAAGAGGCGCCAATATCATAATATATTATTTTGCCTGATATGGTTTTTTGACTCACGCTCTATTAATAATAAACATAGAAAGCTGTGATTTTCACCTATCGATTCTGTTCTTTAGAGTGATTTTAGTTGCTATATCAGGCGAGAACTCGTCCCAAAACGAATAATTATATTTTGTAGCGCTCTACCCTGTTCTGTGGTAGGTTTACATTTATTTACGATCCGGGGGTGGGGTGAGGGTGGATGTTTCTAAGTTTAAGGGGCGTCATGTGAGATATCGTTGGAAAGAGCTTGTCGAGTGTAGTAACCACCGGTAACTTCTTTTTTGATATATGACATAAGTCGACTTAAGAATTTTCGAAAATTGAGAATGTTACCTGCGTGCGCACATAAATCTACTTTTACCTTGTAGTCCCTGCAGAAAGAATTTATTTTTTGATAACAATATTAATTCCATCTTATGTACATAGTACCAATGTAATATACAATAATAGAATATTTTGTAAATAAAATTCATTTTAATGCGTCTAAAAAAGCATATAATTTAAATTTAAGGAATAAAAAAAATTGAATTTTTTTTTCCCGTAAAACAATAAGAAAATTGGGAGTTAAGCAGTTAAAGATATAACTACAAAAAAATTCGTTGACTCACTTTACTAGTGGCGTACAACAGCAGCATGGAAGTTAAAATGAGTAAACGAATTTTTATGCAACTTATGTGTCTTTTAGATCAATTCAACAATCTGCGAAATTTGGTACAAAAACATATACGAAAAGGAATTCATTTAGAAATATTACGAGTATCTCAGTATTCCCAACTGGTTAATCAGTTACGTAATTTTGTTAATTAAAATATATAGAAAAAATAATCTTACTGCTACAAAACCGCCTTTTATACATGAATAAACCACAATGTGTGCCTCAATTGAATTATTGACAATGACTCCAATTTTTTCACCACGTTTTAATCCAATTTCATATAAACCAGCGGCAAAATTATCAATTTCTTGTAAAAAATCGCTTGCCGTCAAATTTATTTTTTGTTCTTTAGAAGTAAGAAAAATAGTGTCTTTGAATTTCTCCACAGATTCTTCTATTAAAGTACTCATCGTAATAGTACGTAGCGGAATATCACATTTTCCTTTTATGTAACTTAATCCTCTATCCATCTTTTTAATTTTTAACCTTAGTAGAAATACAAAGTTTTCTTGAATGTTATAGATAAATATAAATATCTAAATAAAAAAAGTATTTTAAATATAAAAAATGAATTTATTTACCAAAGTTACTTACTTGGTTATTTAAATTATATTAAAAAAAGTGATGTAGTTTTTTTTGTTTTTTCTATATTTGTAAATTTTCCCTTTATGGTAGATAAATTTTTAGCTTACGAAAGAAAAATTTTTTTTCGTCTGACGATAAGAAAGAAAAATAAACTTGCTACTACTACTACTAAACAGAAAAATATAAAGTTATACTTTTATGTCTTTTATTGGCAATTATTTTTCTTAAATTTAAAATTCAGATTATGAATATTAATGTTTTAAAGATAAGCAAACTTTTTTAAATAATAATTTACCAGGTTCGTCCTATTATTTAATATTATGTGTAACAAATAATCTACACATATGCTTTGTACGTGATTTATTTTTATTTTATTTTAATATATGCAAATTTTGAATTTACTCTATATAATGAAATGATTTAATTATTGTTATTTAAGAGACACCAATACAATATGTTATCTTGCCTGAAATCGTTTTTGGACGAGCGCTCCGTTAATATTAAAGATAGGAAGCTGCGGTTTTCACAAATCGATTCTGGAGAGTGAGTCTGTGGCACTTTTTTTAAAATAATTTTAGTAAAAGTGATACGACTATCAACTTTTTTTTATAGACAAATTTGAAAAATGTAGCACAGACGCACTGTTCTAATAAATATTTTAAATATCATGAAAAAAACCTAATATTTTTAGTTGCTACATTAGGCGAGTTCTCGTCCAAATACGAATAATTATGTTTTATGGCGCTCTACCCTGTTCTGCGCAAAAAAATCGGACAAGAAGGTAGGTCGAATTTATTAGAATACAAGCAAATTTTCCTTGGGTAATTCTCTGACAGGCAAATGTCACGTGGTATGTGAGCCTCTTAAAATTTATTATCATGGTTCAACTATTGG